>OY728151.1:1931219444-1932419444 GCA_963277665.1 Viscum album
GATATAGTTTAAAGAAATGGAATTGAATAAAAAGTTGTTAATGTGATCCAACCACCGAAATGTATAAAATTTTGGAATAATAATCATGATAATTTTCCCCAAGGTATAAGTAAATGATTCAAAAATGGGAGATAAGGCCACCGTGCTCATGAATTTTTGTGGGATATAAATAAGCTGGCCAACATGATGGAGGAAAGGAAGTGACAAACCACAGTTAAATACATAAACTATTGGAAGAAAGGGAACTATGCAAGTTCATGCACTAAACCATAGAAAATTGAGGGGCATCAATGCCATAAAACAAAAAAAATAAAATGGTGAAAGGAAAATCATTTTCTATCACTACCTCTTAGGAAAAATATGATAATTATGTTGTATAAGGCACATATCCAATTCACCCAACAATAAAATAAGTTTTCTGTGATTTTGTTATATTAATTCTTTTATAAAATCAATTTTTTTGGAACTATTGAATTAAAAAAACAATACATTGATGTATAGATATCCATAAATACACATAGTGGTGTGATCAATTCCACCTAAATATTGAAATCTTCTACTATTAGTATGCATATGAGAATATTATTAAAGAGAATCTCATAATGCTTCCCTTGGTAGATTTTACTCTATACATGGCATGTATTGGATCTTGTTATATACGAATCACTTAAAATATCAAGAAAATGAAATACCATTCTATATTCTAAACCATACAATTATCATGTACAAATGATAGAATAACCATGAATCTTTTTTGGGGAAATTCCTCAATGTTTTGGGTGTTGATACTTAGTGAAGAAGCATATCATGGAAAAAATGTTTTGTTAATGAAAATTACCAACATTAATGAAATGAAAATTCTAATGGAATAGAGTGATGCATATCCTAAAGAGTAACACTAATTATCCAAAGATCATGAGTTAGAGCTATAAATAGATATTATACACTAATCCAACCATCTCTCTAAATTTACCTACATGATAGACCCAGTTGGACTAGATGGATTAAAGAAGTATCTGCAATATCATTTAGATAAAGGGTTCATATGTAATGTTGTATATCATTAGGGGTGATTCGATTCATATTATCATGAAAAATGAAAAATAAATGAGGATGTGTATCAATTACCAAGATCTCAACATGATAAAAATAATGAAAAATTATAATCTATAAAGGATTAATGACTTTTTTAAAAAACTATAGGGATCTTAGTTATTCTAAAAGGGGTATATTCACTTACTGTATCATAAACTAATGGTAAAGAATAAAAACATTTAGAGGAAAACCTATAATTTAGGGTATACACACTATGACTTCAATTTTATGCCCTTCAGTATTATTAATGTACCAATAATAATTACTTATTGGATTATTATAGTCATTAAAGACTACGTTGAATTTTTTGGGTAAATTTACCAATAATATCCACATTTAATCAAATAGAAATTATGAACATTAAGAGAATATTATGATTGTTCTAATAGCATTAAAAAAGGAGGAAATATATTCTATGTTCACTAGGAGTTCCTTTTCAATGCTTTTAGTCACTTTCTTAGAGTTCATGATCACATGCGAGAGAATTTTTTGGACCCTAAAAAGATAAAGAATATTGAGTAATGGTTGTAACATCCAAGAAATTTTAAGAATAATAAATTTTCTTATCTATTAATATTTTTGAATAAGATAATAATTTTACATTAAAATGAATTCTCTTTCCGATAACATACTCATCACCCAAAAATGGGTTTCTTCGAAATCATACGTTTCACACAACATTGAGTTATACATAAAAATAATATAATATTATTATTATTATCCTAAATGGTAGTTAATTTATAGTTGTTGGAATGGTTGGAATGTATAGTATTAGCATTTTTATGAAATTATGGTTAACAAAAGTTTAAATAATTATTCTTTGTTTACCAAATTTATTATAAATGGAAACAAAAACCAATTTAATATAAAGGATGGGTTTGTATGAAAACCTATTTAAAAATGAATAGTTGTATCTATAAAATCACATCACTCTTTATGGGTTTTTATTTATTGATAAATATATGTTATATATTCAATTTATTGTTTTAAATTCATGTTATATGATTTTTATATATGATATAAGAATGAATTCATTTTTTCGGACAAAAGGAATATTTTTTCTAAAATTGTTGTTTTACCACCTTTAGTTTGAGAACCATTTTTAAATCTAGTTTTTGTCACCTTTATATTTTATATTTTACAAAATAAATATCTTATTTATAAGAGGGACATAAAAATTTTATTTGGATTAAATTTTATAATTATTATGATAAAATTCATATTCTAATGAATAGTGCGAAATTATGCATTTTAATTCAAAACTACCTTTTCATCGAATTTATTTATATAAATAGAATATAATTTTAATTTAATTTAAAGTGTAATTGGATTGTTTTTTTATCATTTAATAAAATTGTGGAAATTATAACTAATTTAACCTTGAAAATGGACATAAACATTTGTCACCATTTTCAAAGTTTTTACATCTTAAAACCCTGCTTTCTAGTTTGTACAATGGGAATTAATTTTAAATTAATTACTAAAATTTAATTGTATTGAATTTGAAAAAATGGATTACATATTTTAAAACCATAAGGTACAAAGTTTCAGAATAGGTACCATTTATTTATGGGCATTATGAATAATAACTTTGATAATGTTTATTTAAAGAGTTGAATGTGAATCTGGTAAATTAGGGTAACAAACAATATTATAAGATTAATAAAATTTCCCTAACACATAAAAAATCATATTTGATGAATAAAAGATGATCCATATCACCTAAAGGTCATAATGTATTCCTTTAGTGGACTTTTTTCCATTAAAGTGATGTAAGGATTATTAAAACAATAGAAAGTGACAACATGACACACTTTAATCTCTTATAAGCATAATAATTTTAATGTGTAGATAAAATTTATTAAACATAATATATAAATAATATATTGAAATATAATGAAGTTCTATACATAATGGGAATTTATTTTTAATTTTTAGAGATTAAATAATTTCTAGAAATATTGACTGAACAGTTAAATAATAATTATTTTATTAAGAAAAATATCAAATAAATGATATTCTAAATATTAAAATAAAAATTATATAACATAATTAATTTAATCCACTAATTTTATGGATTACTATGATATGTCAATATTGATTTAATGTGTTTTTTCTCTAAGTAATAAAGTTTTCATGAATTTTTGAATAACATGAAGTATGAATAGTGTAAAAATTGACATAATACATAACTTAAAATATAAAATAGTATATTAATTTTTTTAAAATTACTAAAAATATATTATTCAGAAATATGGTTATGATAAGTCGAAATATATCATAAATGGACTTTTTGTGGGCCTTTTGACATGATATGGTATTAAATAAACACACAAAGTCTAATTAATTAAATATCATTGTAGGATAAAAAATGGTAAAATAATGGATAAACAAAAAATATAAGGGTTATAAAATATTCAAAACAAGTCCAGATTAAAATTTATTAAAATAATACGACACAAAATCATATTATATTTGAAATAAATCAGTTTGGGACTATTATAAACTGAAAATAAATTTATAATAAAATAATATTTCAATACATTCCTAAAGTTCCCCTCATCCATCTTATAAAAGGCCACCACCACTACCCACATACTCACACCTCTCAGGACCATTGTATTTTCCAAATTATATTCAAATAACATCCCAACATACATCAGTTACTCATAAAATTCTTTACATGGGTATAAGGCAATTCAATAAAGCTCTTTGCCTCAAATCAAAATGTGTTACCTAATTTAGAGGTAGCATCTTCTCTCAAGTTCCACTAATTTATTTTCCATATACACTCCCTATGATATATTTATTAAATTATTAAATAACAAAATAATTGTCCTAAATTTACTGGGACGTTTTTAAGTGAATATTTCAAACTAAACTTACATACACTTCCATCTAATTGATAAGAACGTACTATTTCTATGTATGGAGAATTACTACCTCACGAAATGATTATTATTAAATTTTCTCCTACCACCTCTCATGGTGGAAATCACAGTATAACTATATTTATATATTATATTTATTATATTTATATTGTCTCTATTATCCTATAATTTCTATTTACAATTAATTATTATTATTTCAATAATGTGTAAATTTGATAATTTCGTTTGAGGAAGTGCGGACTACCACCCCCTAAATGTAATATGACTCATTTATGCCAAACATGGAACACATAAGGGATAGAGTTAATGAAATTATGTAAAATATATATGATAGATAATATAATTAAATAATTACAATCTTATTTATCATTTAGTTTTCATTCCATTAATATGACAAAGAAATGAATGTATTCATCGTGCGTACGTATGACCTACCGTCTCCATTAATGGTGCATTTCAGTTATTATCTATAAAATATATTGAATATTATAAATTCATATATAATGGATATATATATATATATTTATCATTCTGTAGATGACCTATTTTTTAATACATGGACAATTTACATCCAAACATGTTTATTTTTTTACTAATGTACAGAATATCGATAAAACGACCAATATTAACTTAAATAATGATTTAATTGTAATTACATTGTAATGAGTGATATAAAATTAAAAATAAAAATAAAAAAGATTCTCAAACAAGTATAAATTATCTTCTGTTTTTTATTCAGGATGAACTGGGAACATACAAGATGATTTGGACTCAATATAAGGGAACTACTAAACCCAACTTCCACTCATTTGGTTTTATACAAACGTCGTTGATTATATAATGCCATGATTATGTGTGGAATCAGTATTTTTTATTTATATTGTAATTTACACTTCCCCTGGTGTGGATATTCTATTGCTACACATAATCAACTGATTGATAAATTTTTACAACATTTATATGATCTTTTAATTGAAATCTTAACTGAAACTCATTTCATTGAGATAACTATATGTGTCATTGGTTTTTTTTAAAAGAATATGTGTGAATTAACTTTTAATTTTTTACATAGATTATCCAATTATATTGGGTGTATTTATATTTTTCACACATTATTATGTCATATATTTATCATTAACCTAATGAAACAATCTTTGTAGGGGATTTCGTCTCAATTTACATTCAATTAAGACTTATTACTTGATATGAACCAATTCAATTTTATTTGGTGTATATTATAAAGACCAAACCCTAAACATTACATATTCTTGAGATAGGTCATGAATTTGAATTTAATTCACCTTGAGGATCATTTCATGTTTAGGGTTTTAGATAATTTGACCATAACTAATACATTACATCTCAAATATTACAAAGAATAAATTTATACTCTATCTATTTTTTCCCAATAATAAAACTCCAAAAATAAAAAAGAATTCATTTTTTTTTGAATTAATCCTTTCCCTTACCCTTCCTTATTACCCTATGAAAAAATTTCAAAAACATGGGATGAGCATAAAATTCTCAGTAAGTGTTATAAATTATGGAAAGAAAACATTATTCCATAAATATATACAAATAAATGATATCATAATTTTCACTCATAAAACATAAGGTCTTTAGCACACCTCATGAAATCAAAAAAATTATGAATAACTAACATAAATCATAAATCATTATGGTATCTTTTGGAATCTATAACATACTTACATTGTATATTTCACAGCCTCATAGGGCGTAACATTATAAGATTGAATTACCCATCATAGTATATTCCCCAAATCTCTTAGAAGAAACATTAACGTTTACCTTTGTTTTGTTACCCAATGCATTAGAAGCAATCATGGGATTACCTATTGGGGTTCATCATGGAACTACCCATATTTGGTTTATCACGTAACCACCTGTCAAATGTGCATGTACCATTACATAATCATAAAGCATAAAAGATTGAAATTATCTACATTTCACTCAAAAATCACATGAAATCTATTCAAGATATTGAAATATTCATTGTGTATCCAAAACCATTTAAAACATTTAATAAATAGACTTTTGAATCTAAGTGTCACATACAACATAGAAAATTTTAAATGCATTAAAAATTTACAACATTAATGTCCATATAAATAAATCCTTATATCTATTTTGAAAACCTGAACATTTATTAGAAATATTTAGAATAATAAATATTTAAAATATTTAAAATGATGTTTTAGTTAAAGATTCTATTATAAAATAAGAAAATACTTGAATAAAAATATTTATTGAACAAAATTATAAAAAACATATAATATAATGAGAATAATGATATTCATGATATAATATAAAAAAGGGTAGTATATACACCATAAATGTGAATTGTTGCATAACAACAAATAATTCACAATGGAATGTATATTGAGACGAAATCACTTAAAAAGGTCGTATCCTTGGATTAAGGATAAATCAACAACATAATTAAGCATGAAAAATATAAATACACCCAATATAAGTGGATATTTAGTGTAAAAAAATCAGACATCAATCAAACATTTTATTGGAAAAACAAAACCAATGACATGGATATTTAACTCAATGAAATGAGACTTAGTTAAGATTTCACTTACAAAGTTCATATAATTGACGTAACAATTTATAAATGGGGTTATTATGTGTTGAAATAGTATATCCACACAAAGGAATGTGGAAATTATAAAATAAAAAAGTAAATAGTGATTCCACACATAATTTTAACAAAATATAATCAACAAAGTATGCGTAATACCAAATGAGTGAAAATTGAGTTTCCAAATTCCCATAAAAATTTTGTTTTGTTAATCAATTGATTGTTTATGTGTATTAACTATAAATCCATAAAAATCAAGTAAAAATACTCGATAAGATATCAATGGTTATTTTTGACATAATCCTAGCATGACATAATCAAGAAGTTGAAGATTAACCCAAAGAATAGAAATTGGGTTAAGATGCTCCCTTACCTTGAGTCTAACTTTTCTCATTTGTTCATTAATTTACTGAATTATAAACTGAGGTTAATTGATAATTTCTTCAGAACCTTTTTAAAATTTATCATTTCTTTTATATCACTTATTACCACATTATAAATATTTTATAACTATTTATGGTCATATTGAATGTTTTTTCGATATTCGGTACATGAGTCAAAATTGAACCTGGTTGATGTAAATTTCCCATGTGGTTAAAATTATATGATTTTAAAAATATTATTCCTGATTTAAATATCATATATATCCAATATATATGTTTTAGAATAGTCCATAATATTTGGAGATAAGAAATGAAATGCACCGTTAATGGTGACAGTAGGTCGTATGTATGCATGAACGTTACTTTCATTTCTTTATCATATTAAAGGGAGGAAAAATAAATTATACATAGGTATGTTATAATTAAAATATATTATATATGTTATTTATGATACATAATTTCATCAATTATCTTCATTATACGTTCCACGTATGGAATGAACGAGTCATATCACTTTGAGGGGGCAGTAGTTCACACTTCCTCAAATTAAATTATTGTATTGACTCATTATGGAAAGAATAAAGGAATTATGTCACTAAAAAAACATAATAAAAGAGAAAATATAAATATTATATATACCATAAATAAATACAGTTCAATCATAATGGCCACCATGAGAGGTGGTAGGAGAAAAATGAACAATCATCATTTCATGAGGTAGTAGATCATTGTACACAGAAACAATATGTTCATATCCATTAGATGGAGGTGTGTGTATGTTTAGTTTGAATACATCTAATAAACACATCCTATTATATTGAGGATACTATTTTTTATTTCATCATACAATAAGAAGAGAATTGGGAGTGTAGAATGAAAATAAATGAAAGGAACTAGAGAGAAGATGTTACCTCAAAATTAGGTAACTCTTTATGAATTGAGCCAAAATGCTTTCCTTAATTTCTTTATTCCAAATTTAAGTATTATAAGAGGAATTTAGGGATGTTTGGAGATTATTTGAGCAGAATTTGGATGAGCCAAGGGGCTTGATAGGTGTGAGTAAATGGTTTGAGGTGGAGACCTTTTATAAGTTGTAGAGGGTCACTTTAGGAAATTATTGAAATATTATTTTCTTATAAATTTATTTTAAAATTATAATAGTTCAAAAGTGATATATTTTGATATTAAGCTGATAATAGGTCTAAATACACTCAACCAATAGTTTTTAGACAATTTTAGATCACAAAATGATCCTTATCTTTTAGCCTTAGACCTTAGTTAAAAACATTAACTCTTACCGTGTTTTCTTGTATTTTTATAATACATGGTTACTATATGTACTATAAAATGCCAATAGAACAAAAAGTGGATAATTAATTAAATTTTTAGCATTATATAAGTCAGTTTTCTGATTCATTTATTTTTAGGACAATTATATCAATTAATAAAATATTATTTATTTTAAAAACTCATTTATGTCATTTTTGACACTCTTTAGTAATTGATTTTTGTTAAAGTCATAAAAACTATTATTACGTCAAAAAACAAAGAACTAAATCTAAGATAATAGGTTATAAGCATCCGAAAAAAAATTATTTTATGGCATAAAAACATTAAAATAAATTAATTTTAATATTTATATTATCATTTATTTTAATATATCATTAATAATGTAATCATTGCCTCATCGTTTTGTCAGAAATAAATTTATTTATTTATCATCTAAAATTTATAAATAAAATAACATGATGTAGGAAATATTTTAATATTTATGATTTTTATTTATATTCTTATATATAAGTTATATAACCCTATATTAAAATGATTTTATTGAAAGATACATGTTTATGTTATATTTCCCTTTACATTAAAGTAAAAATAATAAAATGTAATTTTCACACACAAGTGGCACAAAAATGATAAAATTTCTGACCAAGGATGTCCATGGATAGAAATAACTCCTCTAATACGATTATAACATATTTTAGTGTAGTTTTATATTATTATAATATTATTTTTTAAACTAATTTACCTAATTTATATTTTAACCGTGGTAAATAAATATAATTATTAAAGTTACAATTCATAATGTCCCAAATGAAGGTACCCATTTACACAATTTAGACCCCATGATTCAATATATGGAATCAATTCCACTATATTAAAATCACAAAAATTGTTCAAATTAATTTTAAAATTAATTTCCACTATCAAAACCAGAACACGTGTTATGAAGAATTAAAAACTACCAAAATATTGACAATTTTTTATGTCTAATTAAGAATTTAAATTACTTCCAATGACATAAAATGGATTAAATGGTAAAAATATATTCCATTTATAACCATTAAATTATATTCTTTAACCATATAAATTTTCTCAATGGAAAAAGTTTTTTTAATTAAAATTTAGTTTATTTATAATATTCATCAAAATATTGTAGTTATTAGAAAAATATAAAAAATTTAACCAAAGTAATTTTTGATGTACCACTTCTTAATAATATGTTTATTTTCTCAAAGAGAAAAAATAATGGTTTCAATTTTTTTTTGAAAAAGGTTCTCTTTTAAAATGATGTAAAACTGCATTTTTTGAAAAATACATCTTTTATCTGAAAAATTGAATTTATTGTTATATAATATCTAGAAAACATATAATATGAAGTTAAAAAACTAAATTGAATATATAAAATATATTTTTCATTAAATAAAAATCCATAAAGAGTGATATGATTTTATAAAAACTATTATTCTTTTTTTAAATATTTTTTCCTGAAAACACTAACTTTATATTCAATTGGTTTTTATTTCTAATTATAATAAATTTGGTATCCAATGAATTATTATTTAAACATGTGTAAACCATATTTTCATAATTTATTTGATACTATTTATTCCTAAAATTATAATGGCTATGTTATAATGGAAACATTTAAATAATAATATTTAGTTGTTCAATTAAGTTTTATTTAGTGTATCGTGTGTTATATTGATCATAGTGATTCTTTAATAAAAATTGAGATGTTACATCATTACCCCCTTTTAAAAACTTTGTCCCCACAATTTTAAAATGTTGGCTCGGACATTGGAAAAATATTCAATAAAACTATCATTTAAAAAGAAAGAATGAGAAGTTCAAAGGTCACCTATGATAAGACATACTAGGAACAAATGGATGAAAACATGGATATGGAAGAAAAAATAAGTGTCATGTTCTGATAGAGAGTGATAGAAAAAATGACCAGGAGAATGTTCACAAATATAAAACTACAAACATGTGATGGGTTGAACAATATTTTATTTTTCAGTAGGGAAAGTAAACAGAAAACTTTTTTGTTTTTAAGATCCTTTTCATAATGTTGAGGAATTTATTTATGAGATTAACTAATAACATATAGAAACATACTTACTTCTCAATTATAGTTTCATCCTTTAATAAATATGTACCACAAACTCATCTTTTCTCTAAATTATGAGTATTCAAGATGACATGGTCACACCTGAATCCCTAGAATCAACTTATATTAAATAACATAATTCATAAAAGATGAAATATATATTTCTCTTATCTTATAAACATTTACCAAAACCAAAATGTTTTGCAAAATATCATATAATACCCAAAAATAATAATCCTTTATAAAAATTAATACCACTCTTATGCTCCAAAATTCAAAAAAAATACCCAATGTTCGATAATGACAATTAAATTAATAGTTGTCCTTAAAATTATTCAAAATAATCCAAACTAAGATTGAAACCCAAAATTTAGATGGATTTGATCACATAGTCTTCCATGATAAATATTAAAATTTATTTCTGAATATCATCTACTACTCCTAAAATATTACACTAAAAATTAATTAAGTTAATCACATGTTTTCCATGATAGGTTAATCATTTCCATAAATAACCAAAATCCCCATATGTCCACAATGAAAACTTAGATTCATCCAAAATAAAATTCATCCACTACTCCCAAAATGAAATCCCATAGTATTATATTTTCCTTATGAATATAGTGTTCACAAAAGAGTGAGGGTCTTACAAAATAACATTTATAACTTAATCAGAAACTCATTTTTCTATACTAAGGATATCTTCTTGAAAAAACAGAAGTTCCCAAAATCAACAAATTCATGATCAATAAAATCATACTACTAAAAATAATAATTCATCTGAACCTGGGACTTCACATAGGACAGTGGTAGGTGATTACCCCATATTGAACTTTGGTTTTGGGTTCGATTCTCGTGGCCTTGCCAGATGCAATGGGATATCACCCATCTTTTGGGTTATCCCTTTTAATAAAACTCAAAAATAACCCTAACAAGTTTTAACCTCAATGATTGTCTTATACCTCTCATTTTCATCCCAACTCATAATGACCTCAACATAATAATTCATGATGTTATATATATATTTAATTTTTTTATATCAACTCCATTTGATAAAATAAAACTACTCACAATAGAAAGAACATCATACCTTGATCAAGGATTCCAACAGGTTTCATTATCAATAGTTCACATAGATAGAAGGTCTAAGCATTGCAAAAATTATTTAAAGATTCTTAAAAATCAATTCCCTCCATTATCAAAATATACCTTGTCTAACTTGGGTCATATAGGTTTTCATAGAAAAATAATTTCAGAAAATAATCAGGTTTTAATCAAAATTTCAAAACATTTGATAAAAGTTGATTTTGATAAAAAAAGGTGGACTGAATTTGAATTAAAAATTTCAATCAACGGTCCTTTTAAAATTCATTATCTACATGATGAAAGAAAATTTTTTAATAGGAAATATAAATAGGTTGCTCAAGGGTATCCTTTTTTATCTCCATTTCAAAATAATACTATGCTTGAAAATTTTGTGATATGGTAAAATATTTGAAAATGTCATGAAAATATTTATCATTCCTAAAAATATGGGAATATTGAGAAAATATTATTTCATTAAATACAAACCATGATCCAAAAGTTTATAGAGGTATAGTTGAGGTGTTGGATAACTAAAACAACTTCTTGAAAGTGGGTTGTATGTTAGAAAAAGTTTTGCAATCATCTGAACATGACTTTTCAATAATTATTGCCTGAATGTAATTTGGATGAGATAGTTTTTTTGTTTGAGATCATCCTCCTTCCATTAGTAATAGATATTCCTTGATCCTGAAATGTTATAAAACATAGATTTAATTGAAATAATATATATAGATTATTACCATGTGGTTATCCAAAACTCATAATCCCTAATGTTGTCTAAACCATTCCTGTGAAATCAACTACAATTCCTCAACGATTAACATTACATAATCTTGAGATAAGTTAAGAATTTAACTTTAATTCAAATTGAGGATCTTTTTATGTTTATAGTTTTACATAAATAAGCCATAACTATTACATTATATCTTAAATATTACAATGTATATACCTCTAATCTATCCAATTTTTTCATAGTAACAGATCTCCTTAAAAAAACAATAAATATTTTCTTGATAAAAATATTCATGAATTATTCCTTTCTATTACCCTTCCTCATACCTTGTGAAAAAAATTTCAAAAAAATTGTACGAGCGTTAAAATATCAGAAAGGGATATAAAATAATGAAAGAAAACATTAGTCCATGAATAGATACAAATTAATAAAATCACACTTTTCACTCATAAAACATATTCTCTTTAAAATACCTCATGAAATCATATTATTTCTGAATAAATTCATGAAATCATAAATCATAAATGTTACTTGTAAAATCCATAAAATACTTACACTGTAGTTTTCACATCGACATAGGGAGTAACCATTATGGTTATGTTTGGAATACCCATTAAATTATATTCCCTAACTCTTGTGGGAGAAACCTTAGTGTTTACCTGTCACGTTACCCAATGCATTGGTGAGCTATCATGAGATCACCCATCCTAGGTTTATCACAAAACCATCTGTATTTTGTTTATCACGTAATCACCCATCAAATTTCCATTTTACATTACATAATCATTACACATAAAATATTGAAATTATCAAAATTACACTCATTAATCACAAGAAATTAATTAAATATATTTAAATATTAAATCCATTTCCAAAACAATTTAAATAATTTAATAAATAGACTTTTCAATGAATTTTTCACATACCTCATTGAAAAGTTTAAGGGAATTAACATTTTAAAACATTAATATCCATATAAATAAATCCTTAAAACAATTTTGAAAACATGGTCATTAAGGATAAATATTTATAGGAATAAATCATTAAAACATTTAAAATGATGTTTTAGTTAGAGAGTCTATTACCACTTGAGAATATACATGAATAAAAATAATTAGAGAATAATATTAATCAAAACATACAATACCATGAGAATAAGTATATTCGTGATATAATATTCCAAAGGGCATTATATACACCATAATAGTTAATTGGTGTATAACAACAAATATGTGTCAATCGAATTTAAATTTAGACGGAATCCCTTAGAAAGAATGTATCCTTAGATTAAGGATAAATCAATGAAATAATTTTGTGTGAAAAATATAAATACAGACAATATTAGTTTATATTTAGATTCAAACTATCAAAGGACATTAAAAAAAGTTCTCATAAAAATAAAAATAATGACATGTAGATTTAACTCAATGAAATGAGTTTGATTTATGATTTAACTTACAATGTTCGTATAATTGACGTAACAATTTATCAATGGAGTGATTATGTGTATAAAAAATATACCCACACATAGGGAAGTTAAAATTATAAAATAAATAAATAATAATGTATTCCAAACATAATATTGGAATAATATAATCAACGAAGTTTGTGTAAAACCAAATGAGTGGTAAGTGATTATATACATTCCCTTCCTAAGATCATTTTGATAATCAATAGAATGATAAGGTGATTTAACATTAAATCCCCATAAATCAATTATAAATAATATATAATATCTTTAATGTTATTTATCACATTATCATAGCACAACATATTCAAGATGTTTAAGATTAGCCCAATGAATCGAAATTAGGTTAAGAAGTTCTCATACCTAGAGCCTGACTTGTCTTCTTCATTATTTAATTTGCTGAATAATAAAAATAGGTTAATTTATACATTTATTCATAACCTTATTATGTTTATTATTTCCTTTATAACACTTGTAACCATGTTTTAAAAATTATATACCTATTTTAGATCATATCAGATGTTTTGTCGAAATTCTGTACTCGAGTAAAAAATGACATTATTTAATGTAAATTGTCCATGTGGTCAAAATTAAATCATATAAAGAGTATTATTAATTATATAAATATCATATATATCCATTATTTATGTATTTATAAATGTACATAACATTTTAAGATGTGAAATGAAATGCATTGTTCATGGAGATGGTAGGCCATACGTATGCATTAATGGTACTTTCATTTCATTTTCATTTTGATGGAATGAAAAATAAATGATACACTGGTATTTTATAATTATAGTATAATATATATGTTATATATGTTACATAATTTCATTAATTATATTATTTATACATTCCATATATGGCATGAATGAGTCATATCACTTTGATGGGGCTGTAGTCTGCACTTCCTCAAATGAAATTATCATATTTACACATTATGTAAATCATAAATATATGTTGTAAATAAAAAATACAGAAACATAGAGAAAATATAAATATAATAAATATAATATATAAATATATTTCCAACATAATTTCTATCATGAGAGGTTTTGGAGAGAATTGAACAATCATCGTTTCGTGAGGTAGTAGATCATCGTACATAGAAATAGTATGTCTATATCCATTAGATGGAGGTGTGTGTAAGTGTAGTGAGAATCCTTCTCATAAAAACATATTAGAATATTTAGGTTACTTTTTTGTAATATAATCAAATAAAAAGAAGATCATAGGGAGTAGATAAGGAAAATAATGGAAAGGAACTTGAGAGAACACATTATCTCAAAATCAGGTAACTTCTTTTGATTTGAGAAAAAAGGTTTTCTAGAATTGCTTTATTCCAAATGTAAGGATTATTGTGATAAGGGAGGTATGATGGGAGATTATTGGAGTATAATTTGGTCTAGAAAAGGGGATTTATAAGAGTGAGTAAATTGGTATAGGTGGTGCCCTTTTATAAGAGGGATGAGAGGCACTTTAGGAAAGTCTTGAAATATTATTTTATTATAAATTTATTTTAAAATTATAATAGTTATAAAGTGATATATTTATAGGATAATATTAAAATGTGTATAAATCCTCTCATCCAATATGTTTTGGGCAGGTTTAGGTCACAAAATTAACCTTATTTTTTAGCATTTACCCTTAGTTAAAAACATTAACTCTTACTATGTCTTCTATTATTTTCATAATATATGGTTAATATTGTCACTATAAAATGAAACTAGTAACACAAGTGAATCATTAATAAAATTTTTAACATTATATAAGTTATTTGTCAGATTCATATATTTTTAAGACTATAATATCATTTAATAAAATTGTACTGCTTTTAAAACCCAATTTATTTCAATTTTGACACTATTTGGTAATTGATTTTTGTTAAAGTCATAACAAAATGATTCCTTTGAAAAAAGCCATTAACTCAAATATAATATGTCATAATAAATAAAAAAATTCTCAAATGGAATCAAAAAGTTCAAAATACATTTATTTTAATATTTATGATATCATTTTTTTGAATATTTCATTAATAAGGTAAACACTACATCATCATTGTGTCATAAATAAATTTATTTATATATAATCTAAAATTTATAACTAAAATACCATGATATAAGAAATATTTTTAATATTCTAATTAATCTTTATAGTCATATATTTAATTTATATAAACCTTTATTAAAATTTTTTTATTAAAAGATGCTTTTTTTGTTACATTTCCCTTTTCTTTAAATTAAAAATTATAAAATGTCTTTTTCACACCCAAGTGGATCCCAAATGCAAATATTTTTGCCTATGGATCCTCAAGTTGGAAAAATCTCACAAAATAAGATTAGGAAATCCTTTAGGGTCGGTTAATATTATTAGAATATTATTTTATACCTTTATTTAACTGATTTACACTTTAACCATGGTAAATATAAATAATTAATAATGTTACTATTTATAATGTTCAAAAATAGAAGGTACCCATCTGAATAACATGGAAATTATTATTCCAAATATGGAATCAATTTTTCTAAATTAAAAACATAGAAATTGTAGTAATTGATTTAATATTAATTCCTTTTGTCGAAACCAGAACGCGTGTTTTTAAGTAAAAAAACTACCAAAAGATTGTCATGTGTTTATGTCCATTATAAAATTGAAATTACTTCCAATGAAAAAAATTGAATAAAATGATAAAAATATATTAAATTTATAATTTAAATCCATTAAATAATATTATTTACCCATATAAGTTATGTCGATGGGAAAAGTTGTTTTCAATTAAAATTTAGCGTATTTTTACTATTAAGTAAAACATGATAGTTATCATAAAAATATAAAAAATTCATACAAAGTAAATTTTTCTTTTCAGATTCTAAATAAAAAGTATATTTTTTCAAATAGAATATATGAAGGTGTTAAAAATTAAATTTAAAAATCGTTATACATCAAAAGGCGATAAAACTGTATTTTTAGAGAAATACTTATTTTATCTGAAAAACTGAATTTGTTCTTATATCATATCTAGAAAACAAATAAGATGAATTTAAAAAATGAAAATGAATATATTACATATATTTTTCATTAAATAAAAATCCATAAAGGGTGATATGATTTTATAAACACAATTATTCTCTTTTCAAATAGGTTTTTTAAAAAACACATCCTTTATATTAAATTGGTTTTTATTTCCAATTAAAATAAATTTTTTAACCAATGAATCATTATTTAATCATGTGTAAACCATATTTTCATAATTCAGTCGATACTATGCATTTATTCAATTCCAATGACTAGGTTATAATGGTATTTTTTAAATAATAATATTTAGTTGTTCCATTCAGCTCGATTTAGCATATCAGGTATGATATAGATCATAGTTATTCCTTCATAAAACATTGGATGTTACATATATACTTCACTTTGACATATTATATCATGAATATCTTTATTTCAATGATATTATATGTTTGGTTTATGTTAATTCATTTATTATTTTTATTCAAGCATTTTCTAAAGTGATAAGGGAGTCTTTAACTAAAACATCATTTTTGATGTTTTACATATTTATTCTTCTAAAACCTTCTACTTCATGACAATTTCATGATACTGGTTTTTATGAATTTATTTATATGGACATGAGTTTATTAAATTGTTGAAATATTCAATGTGGTATGGGACATTTTGATTTTGATGTCTTTTTTTCTAAATGATTTAAAATTTGTTTAAATGGTTTGAATATATCAATATCTTGAAATTATTTTTTGTGATTGAAAATGATATATTTTCATTGAAATTTTGATAATTGAACTATTTTATATGTGATGAATATATAATTTTACTTGGAAAATTTACGGGTGTTTTTGTGATAAACCAAATATGGTGGGTTATGTGATAAACCAAAGATGGGTGGCTATGTGATAAAACAATGACAGGTGGTTCCATGATAATCTAATGATGGGTGGTAAGATTATAACCTCAAATTCATTGGGTTTGGATATAAGCTGTTAAGAATTTCCACTTAGTGATATGTGTGGATGTATACCATATGGTTATTCCATTAAAGTTTTTTTATGTCCTAAGTAATGTTTATATGTTATATAATGATTTTTTTTTGATATTATGGTAGTATTTTATTTATAAAAATGGTAAGAAATGAGATTATATTTAGTAATTCATATTTATTACTTCTTAAAGGTGAAATGTATTAATTTTTGATAAGGTTTCATGGTTTTCTTATATTCCCAAGACTAATAGTTTTCATTCATTGTGTATCCCTTACTATGATTTTTTTTACTCAACCCAAATTTCAAAATGTTTTTCACATGAATTAATATAGAATAGAGTCAATGATGGGATCATGTAAAAGTTAAGTTGTTGAATCATGAAGTGATACGAGGTTTCTTTTTAAAGGGTTTTTTTATAAATAAAATTGATGGTGAGTAGAAGTGTCTCGATGTAATATTTAAGTTATTATGTAAATTACATGTCCTAATTATCAAAAGATATAAACAAAAAGAGATCCTCAAAGTGAATTAAATTCAAACATTTTACTTATCTCAATATTATGTAATGTTTAAGGATGAGGCCTTATTGTTGGTATTAGAGGTCGGTTTAGATAACATTAGTGATTAGGTTATTATTTATGCATATTAAACAAGTCATATATATCCACAATGGTTATCATATTATGAAGAGTCGTAATTATATTAGAATAGTTGAATGAGTTTAAGATAACCTGAAGAAATATATATTTATTTTTATCCTCCTCCTAAGATAGTATATGACAATTTTACTATGATAATAACAATAACATTTTTTGTTTTAGTAAAAGGATTGATCTATCAGGAACCAAAGTACTAATGGATGTGAAGGAAAATGTGTTGGATCTATAAATAAGAAACAAAATTAAATGGGTTCTGCAATGAGAAATATTGTGGTTATTCTAAAACAACTATCAGGATTAATGATTAACCACATAAACATTGGAGATTTTTATAATGCATCATATATGCGAGAAATGAATCCATGTGTATGTTCTACTAATTATAATAAAGGTAAGTATATTAAACTACATATGTGTCATGTATGTGGAATGAAGAACCTAGGAAAATGTTTTAAATGGATGGGAAGATGTTATAGGCGTGGTAATGAATGTCATAAAGCAATAACATGCCATGGAAAAAGGCAGCATGCAGTTTACTCCTGGAAAGGGAATGATGTTCTTTCAGAGTTATCTATTTAATTTTTTAAATTTAGAGAGTATGGTCATTATGTAAATAAGTGTCCTACAAAGAAGGTAAGATAATGGGATCAGTAGGACCGTACAAAAATATTTTTACCAATATCTAATGCAATTTCAATTGCAGATGAGGAAACTGGAGATGACAAATGAATGATATGAGTTATTTCTTAGCTTATGTTTTGAAATAATTGAATCGTATGATATGATTATGGATTTTGTTTTTAGGAAATTATAATTAAAGAAGAAGCTATTAAATCATGGTTAAGTGATCATAAATAATTTTTGATGATTAAGATTTCTAAATTTTCAAAATTTGAGAGTTATGTTACATCTATGGGTGATAAAATATTTAAAAGTACTAATTCTATTTTGTTGATGGGATTAATTTGGAATACATTTCACTAGTACGTGTAAATCGGAAGTTTGTTATGTGAAAATTATTTTTGATAAAGAATTACAATTTCTTTTGTGGACATAATTATAAAGAATATTTAGGGTTTATATGATCCTTTAATTAGAGTCAATTAGGGGTTTTTACTATTTGCGATGCCAAATGAAGGGATTCATATAAACTTCAAATTAAAATATGTAATGTTTATTTTGATTATTTTAACTCATTTTTGTAATGTTATAATAATAATATAGTTATAGATCATAGAAATCCTGCAGGATGGGTGACAACCTGTCACAAGGCCATGTGGATCGAACCCATAACTGAAGTGCGATAAGGCTTTATCACACACCACCAGCATACGTGAATTCCCTGGTTAGTATGACTTATTATTTTTAGTTAAATGAGTTTATAGAATCAAAATAAGTTTATTTTGGGATTATTCGTTTTATCAAATGGTTATCCTTTTTGTAGGAAAATTACTTTATGATTAAGTGATAAATGTTATTTTGGGAGAGGTTCTCTCTTTTAGGAACAAAATATGCATCATAAAAATAGAATACTATGGAATTTTATTTTCAAGAATAAAGGTTTAATTAATTTTAAACAAATATATGATTTAATTATGTACTTATAAATATTTGGATTTATTTTTGTAAATAATTAACCTATCATGGAGAATATTTTATTCAGATAATTATTTTTAATAATGAGACTTTAAGACTAGTCGATTTTATTTGGAGACAATTGATAAATTAATTTTTGAAAACTATGTGATCAAATCCTTCATAGTTTTGGGTTTCAATCTTAGGTGGATTATTTGGATAAATTTTAAGGTAAATTGTTTATTGAAAGGAATTTTTTGAACTATTGGGTATTGTTTGTTGAATTTTGGAGAAAAAGAGTATTATTTATTTTCATAAAGGATTATTCTTTTTGGGGATTATATGATCCTATACAAACCATTTCGGTTTAGGATAATATTTAATGATAGGGTAAATATATAGTTCATCTTTTTTCGATTATATTATTCTCTAGAAGTGGATTCCAGCTCTTCATGTTGAATCAAGTCATCTTGAATACTTATTATTTGGAGAAAAGATGAGTTTTTGGTTGGTATTTATCAAAGGATAAAACTATACTTCATATGTAAGTATGTTTCCTTATTCTCATAGTCATGCTCATAAATAAATTACTAAACTTAATGAAAAGGATATTAAACACAAAAACATTTTCCATTTACTTTTCTTAATAGGAAATAAAATACCTATTAAACCATCATATGATTATGGATTTCTAGTTATTAACATTCTCCTGATCATGTTTTCTATCACTCTCTATCATAACTAGATGATTAGTTTTTATTCCATATCTATGTTTTTCTACATGGAATCATAGTATGTGTTGTCTTGGGTTACCTTTCTACTTCTCATTCTTTCTTTTGAAGTGATAGTTTTATTGACTTTTTTTCCAATGTGGGTTTTTCAATGAAGTCTCTAATCCCAAATATAAAATTGAGGGGATGCAATTTCAAAAAAAGGGGAATGATGTAATATCCCAGGTATATATAGAATAATAATTTTTCATATCTATTAATATTTATGAATATTTTATTAATTTTACGTTAAATGGGGTACTTTTTTTGATAGCATATTCGACAAAAACTAATGGGTTTCTTGAAATTTTACGTTGCACACTACATTGAGTTATAACAAAAAATATTATAATAATAATGTTATTATATTAAATGGTAGTTAACACCTAGATTTTTTAATAGAGGGAATGAATATTATCAACAAAATTATAAAAATATGGTTTACACTTGCACAAATAATTATTCTTTGGTTATCGAATTTATTATAAAAGGAAATAAAATCCAATTGAATAAAAGGATAGATTTTTATGAAAATATTTTTAAAAGAGAATAATTGTGTATAAAATCATATCACTTTTTATGGATTATTATTTAATTAATATTATATGTTATATATTAAATTTAATTTTTGAAATTCATCTTATATGTTTTTTAGATATGATATAAGAAAAAATTATATTTTTTACCAGAAAATAATAATTTTTAAAAAATTGTCCTTATATCATCTTTTATTGGAGGACCCTTTTTAATATATTTTTATCAATCTTATATGTTATATATGAGAAAAACATCTTAATTATAATCATGAAATCAATTTTTATTTTGGATTAAATTTTGGTATATTTCTCAAAAAATTCATACTTTAATGAATAGTGATAAATAATGCATTTTAATTCAAAATTTTATTTTCATCTAATTTATTTCTATAGATGTATTTTTATTTTAATTCATTTTAATGTGTAAAAAGATTATTTTTTTGTCATTTAATCTAATTATGGTCATTGTATGTATTTTCACATTGAAATTGGACAATAACACATGTCAATATTTGGATAGTCTTTACTTATTAAAAACCTACTTTTTGATTTTGAGAATAGGAATTTATTTAAAATTAATTTCTGAAACTACTATGTCATGAATTTGGAAAAATTTATTCTATATTTTAAATCATAAGTTCCAAATTTTCTCAATAGGTACCTTATATTTTTTGGACATTATGAATAGTTACTTTGGTAATTTATTTACCATAGTTAAAGGTAAATTTGGTAAATTAGGGTAACAAAAAATATAAATAGGATAATAAAAATACTATAACACCACCCAAAATCCTTTTGGATGAATAAAAGTCTATCCAAATCACATATGGTTTAGAATTGATTCATTTAATGAACATTTTTTCCAAGAAAATGATTTAAATAGTTTTAAATAAAATAAAGTGACAACATGTTACTCTCTAATCTGTTATAAGAATAATAATTTTAATATAGAGATAAAATTTATGAAACATCAAAGATAAATGGTCTCTAGAAAAACAATTAAATTATCAACATAATGTTTTTTTATTTTTGGTGATTAAATAATTACAATAAATATTGATAAACAGTGACATAGTAATTATTTTATTAAGAGAATGGTCAAATAAATGATGTTATAAATATTAAAATAAATATTATATGACATAATTTATGTCATCCGTGAATTTTATGTATAATTATGCCATGATAGGATTAAGTTAATTTTTTTTAAGTAATCAAGTTATGATTTTTTTTTAAAAACTCATGTATGAATACTGTCAAAATTGACATAATTCATAACCTAAAATATAAAATAGTTTTTTAAATGTTTTAAAATTCCTAAAAGTATATGATTCATAAAAATAGTTTTGATAATTACAAATCTGTCATAAATGGCACATCTGTGGGTCTTTTGGCATGTTATTATAATTAAATTAACCCACAAAGTGTAAATAATAAAATATAATATTTAGATTAAAAAGGGTAAAATAAAGGATAAACAAAAAAATATATGGGTTAAAACTTATTCAAAACATGTCTAATTATTAATTGGATGATAAGGATACAACCCAATATAATCTTATATTTGAAATAAATTAGTTTGGGACCATTATAAACCTAAAATAAATTTATTACAAAACAATGTTAAAGACTTTTCTAATGTGCCCATACTCCCTTTTATAAAAGGCCACCATCACTACCCACATACTCACACCTCTCATGCCCCTTGGCTCATCCAAATTCCTCTCAAATAAGCTCCCAAAATCCATAAATTCCTCATAGAATCTTGAACATGGGAAGAAGTGAATTCAAGAATTCCTTTTGGATCAAATCAAAATGTGTTAATGAATTTAGAGGTAGTGTCCTCTCTAAAGTTACTTTACATTAATTTCCTTTTTCACTTCCTATTACCTTCATATTCTATGATTAAATAACAACACCACTTTCCCCAATATACTACGATATTCTTATGATATTTATTTGAACCACACTTACACGTACCTCCATCTAATGGATATGAGCATATTGTTTCTTTGTACAATGAACTACTACCTCAAGAAAGGATGATTGTTCGATTTTATCTTACAACCTCCCATGGTGGCCATTATGATGGAACTATATTTATATATGATATATATTATATTTACATTATCTATTATGATTCTGTAATTTTTATTTAAAACACAACTTTATCATTTCCATAACTTGTAAATATGATAATTTCATTTGAGGAAGTGTTGACTACCTCCCTCTCAAAGTGATATGACAAATTCATTCCATACGTGGATCATATAAAGGATGGGGTTAATGAAATTATGTGACATATATAAAATAGATATTATAATGGAATTATAACATACCAATGTATCATTTAGAATTCATTACATCAATATGAAAATGAAATGAAAGTAGCAATAATGTGTACATAAGACCAACCATTTCCATGAACAATGCCTTTCATTTCCTACATAAATTTACATTCCACTTAGAATTATTTACTTATATTCACCAATTAAATTTTATATAGTGTATATAATTCCCTTTGAAAAAGTATATCATGAATCTCTTTATTCTCAGGATATTTTATATTTTGTCTAATGTTATTAACTAGTTATTTTTATTCAAGTATTTTCTCAATTAGTATGGGACTCTTTAACTAAAGCATCCTTTTAATTGATTTATAGAATTATTCTTCTAAAACCTCTGGTTTCATGTCTTTGTTGTAAAATTGGGTTTGATTAATTTATTTATATAGACATAAACGTTTTAAATTGTGAAAATTTTCAAAGTGGTATGGGACACATTGATTCAATAGTCTTTGTTATTAAATGTTATTAAATGTTTGTTTAATGGTTGGAATATTTCAATATCTAGAAATGATTTCTGGTGGTTGAAAATGAAAAGTTATGATTTAACTGTAGATAACAGTGTTGGCCAGATTGTGGAAGCTCAGTGTAGGGTGGTGCCAAACTCATGGAGCCCTGTGGTGGCTGAGGCCTCGGCCATCCTCCAGGGGATTCTTTTTTCCCGTTCAAAATGTTGGCCCAAGATTCTAGTGGAATCTGATTGCCTCGAAGTGGTGAATGCGCTCTCAATAAAAGATGAGGATTCCCAGCCTTATGGCCTCATCCTGAGGAAGATCTGGTCCCTGACCGATGGATTCGATGCATGCAGATTTTCTTTTATCAAAAGAGATGGTAATTTGAAAGCCCGTCGTTTGGCTCGTTTTGGAAAATTTTGGGGTGATCATTGTTGGGTGAACTCGTTCCCTGATTGGCTTTGTAATCCTGGTTTCCTTGATCCGTAATTTTCTTTTCCTTCAAAAAAATTACACTATTTTATATGCGATGATTATATAATGGTACTTGTACATTTGATGGGTGGTTATGTGATAATCCAAGGATGGGAGGTTACATGATAAACCAAATACAAGTGGTAACATTATAAACCAATGATGGGTGGTTCCATGATAAATAAAGGATGGGTGGTTACATTATAACCACTAAGGCATTGGGTGTGGAAGTCATTCGTATGGCTATTCTATTTAGTGATATATGAGGAAGTCGATTGTATGGTTATTTCATTTTAGTATGTCTATATGTTAAGTTACCTTTATATGTTATATTATGATTTTTATAGGTTTATGGTAATATTTTTGTTACAAAAACGGTAATAAATGAGCAAATATTCAGTAAAGTATATTTACAATTTATTAAAAGTGAAAAGTGTGACTTTTTGATAAATTATGCATGGTTTTCATTTTTTCCCAAGACTAAATGTTTTCCCGATTTATGTATCACTTTCTAAGCTTTTTTTCTCATCCAATGATTTGGAATGTTTTCACTTTAATTAAAGATGATTTGACTCAAAGATGACATCAATGAAAAGTTATACCGTTGAAACATGAACCGATACCATATTTATTTTTAAAGTTATTTTGTTTTATGGAGAAAATGGAGTGTGAGTAGAAGTTTCTAGTTTAATAATTAAATTTTATTTTTGTGTATGTAAAGACATAATTCTCTAATGCTTTAATCCTGAAATGATCTTTGAAGTGAATTTAACTAAAAAAATTCTTATCTCAAAATTAATTAATGATAAAGGTTGGGGCCATGTAATTGAACATACCCACATGTTACATTGAAATTAATAGTTTTCTAAGCTTATCTTGGTACTGCATAAATTTTATGATATTTTTCAGATGATTTAAAATCCCAAATAAAAATTTTAAAAGGGAAAGGGTAAGTTTTTTCCTACATAGAATAATACGTGTAATGATTTAATAAGTATAAGAATAAGTTTATTACTGTGTTTGTAATAATTATTTTATCATGTAGAAAATATTTTTTCATATAAAATGACATTTCAATGAATGTATTGGATTTTGTACTAATGTATAATGACAAAGGGATAGCCTAAGTTTAAGGATAGTTGAATTTACATATAATAAACTACCAAAAAGAGGTGAGAATTGTGACATATATAGAGATCAGAAGATTCTAGAGAATATATATTTAAACAGAAATATGTGAACATGGATCAATAGAGATGGTTAAAACTTATGAAGGACTAATATTGATCTTTTCACAATTATCCAAGAATAGAGAACAAGGTAGTTGATGCAATTAGATGAAATTAAACTGATACATTATCCATGATTCATATTGGGAAGGAACCGATATTCATGAATTTTTAAAGGATATAATTTTAAATCTTAATAACATGAAATATATCATACCTTTCTCAAATTATTACCCAACCATCTATCCAAGAGTAGATCAAGGAGGCACCAATTAATGATCTAGAGCATCAAGGATGAATTTTTAAAAGAATTCATGTTTCATGATTTTCACATTGATGAATATGGAGTCATTTAGTCTAGAACAAGACCTCATGTTAGCACATAACCCAAGATAACTAATGATCTATTAGATAATATTTATAGTTTTTCATTATCATTCCATCCTAGAAGTACCATGATATATTTGCATCATCAACATAACTTATTTTTGGAAATCATAGAGAATTATATCACTACATACACCTCACAGTTTTTGGTATAATAATAAGTTAAAGCATCGTGATAGATGTCCAAGGGGATTATGTAATCATTTCCCTTACCCACATCGAAATGGGAAGACATGACTATATGAATTTCCCTTGGTCACATGAAAACATCCAATGATAGAAATGTGATATGGTTTATGGTGGATTGAATCCCCAAGACTATCTGCATCACTACTATATGGGACGATTTTTCCGTTGAACAAAATTTTATGTTATACATAATGAAGGTAGTGAGGCTGTATGAGGAATTTACATCAAACACCTTTGATAATGATCAATGTTTGACATCTAAATTCTATATAAGTCATTATCATTATATGAATTCTAAATTGAATTTCAAAAATTTCTTATCAACCCCAAATTGTTGTCAAATATGGAAATACCATTCAGAAACTACATGTCATGCTAAGATCCCACTTAATGAAATTTAAATGTTGAGGGGATCAAAATCTCCCATTAGGTTACTTCTCAATTAACAACAACTTCCACTCAAGTATTAAAATGTACCCATATGAGTCTATATGTGGAGATGTGGAACTCATACTTGTTGGCATAGGGATTGTAGAGAAAATTTATTTTGGAACTATTCATGTGGAAGAGATTATTGAAATGGTTATAGCCATCCAATTGAATATAAAATATTCTTAGTGTCGGTAGAACTACTATGCTAAGAATAATTAATGGTACTTTATGTATGATGTCAAAAATAAAATTTTCCTTCTAATATACAACATAAAGAAAGATGTGTAGTTTGGATGAAAATGAAATATTATTCATTAGTACATTGATCTCATTGATATACATTACCATATAGAAGTAGTGGATCATTGGACAACATATCCAATAAAAATGGCTCATGTTCATGATGTGTTCCTTGAATCACTATGTACAAACGTGATCACTCACATATACATAATCAAGAGGTGGAATAACTATGAAATTACCTCTATTATGAGGAGGAATCTACTAAGATCTTGGACTGTAGAGGGAAATTTATATGTAACAATACAACTCCCCTTTTAAAAGGGATGTGGTGGAACTATAAATAAGAAGAGGTGACATTGGAATAAGAGGAAATTGATGAAACAAAAGTAACACCATATATAATCAACTAAGAATATGAGTTGAAGATTTGAGGAAGAAATTTATAAAGGGGGAATGAAACTAATAACATCAATTATAGACTACTACTAAAATCTATTTTTTATTTTATTGTAGTAACCACTTTAGGCAAAAGTGGTAACCTACATAAAATCCACAAAGGCAGCATTACAGATTTCAAAATTCAAAATATCAAACAAAACCATCAACATCCCGCCATACAAAATTTAAACACAAGCCATCATCACCGACTGTCTATACGCACCGTGACACATCACCAATTTCAAGCTTCAAAATAGACCATCATCACATAATTGAGCCAACCTCGTCAAGATCAAACCATAATCGAAACCATCTCGCCGGAAACCAGAATCAACACTAAGCACACACAGCGCCGTCCCAAACCACGATTAAATACACCTTCGTAGACCACCGAAAACACAATTTGTATCATAAGGAACAGGAAAACATCCAAGACAAGCATCGCAGATGATACAAAAATTTCATTGAGGAAGAAACACCCAATAAAATAGACAATACAGAAACTTCACATAGATGAAGATGATTCCTCGCTCTGAACCATTTTCATAGGGACTCGCGCTTGGAGCGCCTCCGTCCGCCGAACCACACACCCAAAACCCCATCATTACCACCACACCCAGTCTGCCTTAGAGAGGCGTAGAGGATCGAGAGATCAGAGTAGGGAAATGGTGGCCGAGGGCTCCATATGTGCATCATCGATGAATCCAAAAAACTAGATCCAGCAAAATAAATGTAAACAGACGCAGGAAGTTCCTGAAAACCTTCAACCACCAAACCGCAAATCCCAAAACCACGTTGAATCCACCGCTTCAAATCTGACATGGAAAGTCACCATGGATCGTGAGGTCAGAGCAGAAGATTAGCGAGCAAGGTCTTCGACACAACCTTTATCAAATCAGTATAACCACCAATGAAAGAACATGACGACGTAGAGGCCACCGATGAAGACGAAACCAGAGAGAAAAACAAGTGATGTTTGGGAAAGCTACGAAATAGAAAAGGGCGATTTGAATCCACCGCTTCAAATCCGACATGGAAAGTCACCATGGATCATGAGGTCAGAGTAGAAGATTAGAGAGCAAGGTCTTTGACACAACCTTGATCAGATCAGCAGAACCACCAATGAAAGTAGATGACGATGTAGAGGCCACCGATGAAGATGAAACCGGAGAGAAAAACAAGCGATTTTCGTGCGAGCTGCGAAATATAAAAGGGGGAAGAACCAGTGAAGAAACTGCACGACAGGGAAGGAAGAAGGCATTCTAGGATAAAATAGGGGAAGAAAGGAAGAAATAGAGAAAGGATGTTGCTCACCGCCAGACCCGCAGCAAAGGGTTTCAGAGGGAAACCCTAGGCGAAGCCGATAGGAGGGGGAACCCGGGAGAGAAAGGATCCATCCTAGTTTTTTCCCGTACATTCATCATCAATTATAGACAATATTAGTTTCCTAAATAAATATGTTTTATATTATATTTTTTTTTATTATACACATACAACATATATAAATGACCATTAATTTATTTCATTGACACATTTCATTACATAGGTCAAAAAATAATCAACTGAAAATAACAAATAATATTGTGGGAAAAATAAAAAAAAAATTAAAATTAGAAAGAAAAAATTTGTATCATCATGATCTTCAAGAATTATCCCTCCCATGAATAACATTATCAAAATGAAATAGACGATTAATAAACTGATTAACATTTTAAAAATGGGAAATGTAGACCCATGAATGTAATTGAGGTAAATGTTGAATGATGAAATTAATAGGTATTTATAGGAAATAACTTGACCATTGGAATAGTTACATAACCATCGTTTATAGATCCCTGATCATTAGAATTTTAATTCATCCAATAAATAAATAAATATATAATAAATAAAAATTTTCATGTAAAATTTAAGAAAATTAAATAATTTAAATCCATTACAAAACTGCCATGATTAAAATATAAATGAAAATATTAACACAATTTTAATAAAATTTGTTTTAAGGTATTTCATAAATGTCATAAATATTCATTTTAAATATAAAAATTACATATCATTTAAAATTATTTTTTAAAATTAATTTAATTTTTTGAGCCAATATGTTGAAAATTTTTAGGGGGGTTTAAATTTTTTTAAATGCATTACTTTTAGGCGAGTAATACGAATAGAGGTTTTTCATAACAAATACGATTTAAATGAAATAATATGTGATGTAATGATGACCTAATATAATTATATAGATTCTGTATTAACAAAAAACACATTTAATATGATAAATAAGTCATTTAAAATAAATGAATATGTTTTCTATCCCTAAAAATTATTTTTCCAATGTTTAATGTCTACTTTTTTATATTAAAATAACATTGTTTTTCCATTTTTCACCTTTATTTTTTATTAAACATATAAATTTTGATTAAAATGTGTTTTAAAGTCTTAAAATAATTTTATTTAATCCATAAATATTTCACAATTCCAAAATAATACCATTGAAATGTTTAACATGGTTACAATATTCTTTTCAATATTATAACTAAAAAATACATCTCTCATCCTATATAAATAACCCCTCACCCCTCCCATGGAAAACCACTTACCTTCCACTTACAAATTTTTTTCCCAATCCCCTCTCTTTATAACCTTATAATCATTAGAGAGGTTATGTATGAAACCTACTCCATGAATCAAATGATTTTATTTCCATAGTAAAAAAGAACCTTAGGGAAAAGAGTAAGTTATAATCAAATTTTGTTCTCATATTCCTCTTTCCATCCATTATTGTATATTCTATTAAAACACAAATCATCTAAAATTATTTTAGTAGAATATTAACATCATATTAATGATGAAAACCTACTTTAATAATTATATTTATGGTGTATTTATATTAAATATATATCGTCCCTGTTTTGATAATTTCCCATAAATAGTAAGGTCACCACCTAGAGGACATCACGAACTCGATAATAATCTTAAAAATGATTCATGATTATAATAAATTATTTATATATGATTAATTTATAAATCTCTGTATGTCTATACTTCTAAAATTATTCTTAAAATGTATGTGTAATAATAAATCCTTATAATTATATTGATGCATGTTGTTATATTTTAATGAAAATATGTCATTAAATAATTCACCATAAAAATTGAATTATGTAAAAGAACTCAAACTGATCATGAGTGGATGAAATGAACATAATTCATTTATAGATCGATGATTTAATAGGGCTGTGATTATTATTTAGAAGTTGTAAAAGGGATGAAATAATGTTGGATTTAAGGTAAATAGATTCTTCAACCCAACTCCTTATTTTGGGGTTATCCCACTTTAGCATATTTATCATCATAAGAATTAATCCTATTTTTATAAAATACTTTTTCAACATAATTTCCCTTTTATTTTTTGAATAAATTTGTTCTCATCATATCAAAATGATTTGTAAAAAAACAAATATTTATAAAATAGGTTATTTTTTTTCAAAAGAACCACTTTAATTCCTCTCGTGTGGTTTCATTACCACTAAAGAATTATTATGTCTTAAGAAAAAATATGCTTTATATATCCATTTGAGAAACCAAATGCTTATTCATGAATGGAATCATTCTTAATCTTTTATGAAACCCATATCATTCGAAGGTTTATTTCTTGACTAGGATTGATATATGTTCCCTTTCAAACTTGCATGCATGATTGTGAGCATTTTATGATTTTTAAGGTGGGTGTAAAATTATATATCACTCAAATGCATTGGATGATGTGGCATACGTCATGAGAATATATGTACAAATAATTAATATGATTTTATACATGTTCACAATTACGATTTTATGATTTATAGACATATGATATTCATGAACATGATGATAAATTTATTCCCTAATATTTGTGTTATTTTACCAGTATTTTATGATGTTTAATAATTATTATTATGTCACATTCTATTCATTTATCAAATATTTTCATCATTCTTATGATGTTGATCCAATTCTTATGAAATTATTGTGATGAATTTTATTACACATGTATTTTTGATTCACTTCTCTTATTCATTCTATGTTATACCTCCCCGTATTAGGTTTTTATATTAACCAATTCATTGATCTATATCCCCATGTAATTAAATATACTATGTATAATGTGATATAATTTAAATGTAAAAGAATAAAGGTTTGAATATTTTTTATGTTTTATTATGTAAAAGTGTTTTATGTGCCTATTTTTCTCAATATAATAAACCTTTAGGTCCTTAAATGCATTACCTTTTGGTTTTTTAATATAAAATGTTATAATAGTATCATAAGAAAATTTTGGGTCACTATTTTTTCCATATATATCTTTCAATTTTAATCAATTTTATAGTTATACTTGATTTACATATACATGTGCATCTAAAATCCAAATGTTTTACACCCTTTAAAATTAAGTATAAATGAATACACAAATATATATATATATATATATATATTGAGATATAGAAATAGGATGGGTGATTTTTTACTCTATGGGGATATCTTTGTTTTGAGCCTCATGTTTGACATTAATGAATTCTTATGTGAGTGTTACTTAAATTTGATTTTATATATAATTAAGAACAATTTTAATAGAAGAAGAATGCAAATAATAAAGGATTTAAATTACCTGATTATAATGAATAAAGGGTGAAAGACATGTTTAACCAGCTATCACACAAAAAGATGTGGGAATTAGTGCCATAGTATACTCATATTTTGATTCAACAAGATTTTTATCATTAATATCTATATATCTATTTTGGATTCAATTTATATAAAAACTATCAAGTTTATTATGTATTTCTTCTTTTTGTAATTGATTAATTTCTCATGTTCCATTCATTGATTAAAAATTAGACCACATATATAAAAATACCATTTTATGGAGTAACAATAAAATAAGTATTCTTAAGAGTTCTAAGGGGAGGGATTAAGGGTGTCGATAAACCATGATTTCATATAATATATTATTTATTATAAATGGTTTAATTATTTGAAATTATGATTTTATATAGAATTAATTTTAATACCTAATTATATAATAAAATAATTAATTTTATGGAAATTTCAATTTTGAAACATTTTAATAATCTACAGTATTTCAATAATATAATTTTATAAGTTTCTATTTTTAAATTGAATATTTTTCCTAGTTTCACATGAATTTGGATATGTTATTCATTTGAATGTATAATAATGGTTTACATATCTGTAAGGAGAATAATGGATGTAAAGGTAATGTTCGACAATATACATGAACATAGATATTACTTAACAATTTCACCAATATTATTTTTATTTTTTTAGATTGGGTTAAAATTTTGAAATTCATGAATGGAATTTTATTCAGACATTTTATCACACTAACATTAAATATAGTTCCATCATTTATAGGGAAAAATAAATAGAAAAATTATACATGTTTTCTTTCAAAATATTTTGAACATTACATTTATTTTATTTTTAACCTAAGCCACCCATATACAGTAAAATTGGAATTATTATCCTGTATATAATGTTAGAATTCAATTAGGGTGTGGCTTGACAATGGGATTGGTTCCATTGTCCCTATATTGCTAACTGGGAGAATGATTGCAAGAATGGATATCTTCATAGAGGCTTTAACATTATTCTTCTACAATTTTAACCTTTATTTATGAAAGTGAAATTTCTATTTATTTTAAATATAATTTATTTTTTGTTCTATTTAGTTATTTTTCTTTTAATTATTTGTGAAGGAATCTAAAAATGCTGATGAAATTTCCAAATTCCCATCAAACCATTTCTTATGAAAATCATCTCCATAAAAATGTTTTCACCCCTATAAGAGTAGTTATTTAGCCAAACAATCTAATTGAATATCCTAGATTATTTTATTATGAATTCATGGACCTAATATAATTCATCAAAATCTAGTTAATTCACAGACCATTAAATTCAATGTAACCTGATTAATGAACACTTGGCACATGGGGTTGATCTTTTGTGAATTGTTAAACTCATACCTAAATTATCAGTTCTAATAATCATTTGATAAAATAATGGGTTTCCAACACAAACATAACTAATTATCCTTTCCATATTAAATATATTTCTCTAATTCTCAACAAATTATATTTAGTCATTGGGATCACAATAAAAATTGGGAGGTACAATTATATATCCTATTATAAAACCATGGTTCATTTTTCTATATAATGATCAATTAGTTAATATGAATAGTTTTAATGTGATAAAAATATTGTGGGATGGTAAATTAAATAAATTCAACTCATGATGTAATTTTAAATTAATAAATTAGAGACTGTATTTGATTAATTATGCTCATTTATATGGTTTATTTTAATGAGATCCTCTTTGTCTTCACTATATTTTTGTTAATATACCATGGAAAAATACATTAATTTTCTATAATTTTTAATTTTCCCCATATATTTTATTGAATGATATATGAGATATTTAATTATCTTTATAATCAATCGAATTTTCTAGGCCAAAGATTTATCTATACATATAAAAATAATTTATTGAAGGTGTGATAATTCCCATAATTTAAAAAGTATTTTGAGTAATAATGGTAAAATGCCTTTGTGGAAATAAGAAATATCATTTCATTTATTCCAATGGTACAATGTTCCCATCATAGAATAATATAGTTATAAAATGAAGAGCCTAACTCAATGAAAGGTGATTGAGTTCATGAGACTCATTACAAAAACTCATAAATTTCCTTAACAAATATAACCCCATTTTTAACAAACATACAGTAATTAATAATTATTTTCATTAAATAATTTACATTAATTTCATTTTATATTATCTGTTTATATTAATTTATTACATATATATTATTGTTTCGTAGAATATTTTGATCATTGTGTATTGGTAGTTCTTATTATTTCTAGTTTATTCTTTTATATAGTTCTCATTTATCATTATTTTTACATGTGTTGAAAATATTTAGAATGTTAAAGGTTCTAGAATTAAAATTTCATAATCCATTTTAATATTTATTATTCATTTTATGGATGTAATTGTAATGTTTTTAGTAAAAAATTGACAACTCACTGATTTCTTATTGCCTTATTAACCATAATTAATTAACTAAGAAGGAAGATTCTTGGAATTTTATTCATTATAGAATAATATGATTAATATAACATGATATTAAAAGTTGAGACCGAAGCCTCAGTTTATTGGGAGAAGGGGCTAGACTACAAAGAAAATCATGCAACAAACAGTATAGAGATGAACTCGGTGAGACTCGAACTTGAGACCTCATCGAGACCCACAGGAGCAGCTACCAACTAAGCTGCACCCTGGGGCTAATATAACATGATATTAATTAAAATAAATAATCATGTTTCATGTTTTTAATCCACTAAAATAATAATTAATAGAATATTATATCATCATTCATAAAAGTGTCTAAACTAGCACGAACATGAATGTGTTACAAAAAAATGATTATAAAATCATAAATATTTAATTTTTATAAAATTATAATATGTTTATATTTATATAAATATAATATTATTATGGTCCTAAATTATTGATTTAAATTGGTATTGGTTATAGATAAAACATATAAGTTGTGATGAAGACATTAACTATGTTGGATAAATTGATTCTTCACATAGAAAAAATTCTTTGTTATAGAGTCCCATATGATTATTATTGAAACCACTTGCTCTAGAACATGGTAATATCATTTAGGGAAAGTTATTTAATAATTTTATGGGTTTAAATAAAAAAATGTAATGGTTATAGTGATTCCTTTTGTAAATGAAATCGAGTATCATTTTATAGAACATTGAGGTATGTAAAGGGGGAAATTGGTATAATAGGGAATTTATATGTTATATTGGAGTAATTTTAAAATATAATGGTAAAATTTTATTCATTAGTAATAAGAAAATAAAATATTCAAGGTTAGATTTATGTAATCAAGTTTATTATCATGTCATATTTACCCCATTATTTGTTTTACTTTAAATATGTTTTAATAACATAATTATTTTAAATCAAAAAACAACATATACCATAAAATATTATTTAAATATCCCATTTAAAAATTTCAAAACCATTTTATCAAATTCTATCATTGAATACGTGAAATATAACATTTAAAAAATACAATGAATAAAAAATTTTCTAAAAAAATAGATTATACTTTTTCAATGAATTATTATATCTTTACATAATATAATTTCTTAGTTATTAAATAGATTTCAATTATTTTTTATGCATTTTAATATATTATTTAAAATAAGTTAATCATTCCATTATTTGGGTATTTTTCCAATTATAATAACATAATATACCCATAATTAATATTTTTACCCAATGAAGTTATATTTAATTAACATAAATACAATTACCCTATTATTATAAAATTTATATTTTACATTCAAATGTAAAACATTAACAACTTCTAAAACATAATTAATCTATTTCTACTCATAAAAATGGTTTCCACATTTCGATTATTTTTATTTATTTGAAATTTTTTAATCATTAGTATGATTCATTTGGGAGAATATTAGGAATATTATATCATGTTTTCAATTTTATTATTTTCTTCTATTTATCATCTGATTTCAATTGTTTTAAAATTATGTAATACATTTTTTATTATTTATAATATTATATTATAGGGAAATAATATAATGGATTTTTCTATTGGTGTTATATATGGTTTGTTTTATACAAGACATATCTTTTATAACATAGTATTGGACTAAACCACAAAATATGTAACCCATTTGATAAACATAGAAGTAAAATATATAAATAACAATTTCCAAAAAACCCATAGAAATAGAATTCTAGGCCTTAGAAAGGTAAATTTTCATTGAACATATTGGGATAATGTGCCTATAAGAATAATTCAAAAACAAATTATATAAAATAGAAATATTATGATAAATATATTAACTAGTTAAAAATAGCCATGCTCCCCCTTAACATTTCGGAAATAAAATTATTAATCTAACTTGAAATCACAATAAAAATTCTTTCATAGATATCATATATAAAAACTTAGAACCGGAACTCCAACTCTAGTGCTGAAACTATAAAATTAAAATTCTTATCTTCAATACCAATGGAGGTGAACCAATTTTCACTATCTAAAAAATAGAACATTAATTGGAAAAATTAGATAACTTACACTATAAAGGCCCTTTTAGGTTTATATATTTATAGAATTTGGGAAAAATATAACATAAAAAATACCCATGATGTCACAGGAATATCGTTCCCACAAAACCCAGATTTTAATATTCAATATTTGGTCACTAACTTCAACAATATTAAACCATTATTTATTCAATTAATTCAATATCAATCTTGATAAACAATAGAAAATGGAAAAGAAGAAGTATGAGCTCAAATTCACAGTAAGGGTAATCATAATCATTAATAATTGAATGTCACAAGTGTATATAAGAAGAGAACAAGGTTATGAAAACCTAATCATTGTTCATTCATGAATCATAAAAGAACTCATACCCATCAATACCTTAATCACCAATCATGAAACATTGCATAAGGCTTTAACCATGTAAATATTCATATGAATCTATAATAATGTTCCATATTATATGAATCTCGATCATAAGAAACATTATCAACTCAAAGAAAACATAGATACAATGTGTTTGTATCTTGGAACATCATCGACATAGAACACTTACAGACCCCTCAATGACCTATTATAAATTGAATAACCATACGGTCGACATCCAATATGTTTCTCTAGAGAACATAATAAATACCGAAGGCATTGGATAGATATATGGGAACACCCTTCATATTAGCTATAACATTCATGAATAGTGAAATCTTGGTTGACCCATTATATATAATTTTCTATAAACAAAACCTGAATAAAACAATTTATTATTTCATTTTTTTCATCATAAAACATTTAAAAAACTCATTTAATCTCACATGCGAATGACATTCTGATATCCAAAAACCATTTCCATTTAAAAACCAACATTCAATTTAAAAAGTAACAAGAAATGAGAATTAATTTCATTTATAAAAACATGAAATATTTTAATGGATTCTATAAATCAAATAACAACCATGACATATGTAAAATTTCGTGATGGTGAGAATGTTATGAATAGAATATTCCTTCTCTTCATTTATCAAAACATTGTGTATGAAACTTGTAAAAAGATTCATTTTTAGAACACAAAAAAATTACCCAATGTCACATTCATAGATTATTTTAAATGTATTTTTATTTTAATTTCCATTAATGCTTTGTTTTGGGGGTTTCCAAAGGTTTTATGGAGAATAGTTGAATTTTCATGAATTGGGCCAAACGGTGAGCCCAATTCCAGATTTAAAAATAAATTTTGTTTCTTTTATAACATTTTCATTTTTTAATATTTTTTACTCATTCCAACTCCTAAATGTCCACCACTGATATATTAACACCACGATTAAAATTTGGAGCCTTTGGAAATCCATAACCAAGGTAGATTTTGGTTTTTATTTAAGGGATTGGGCCTGCCCGGAAGCCCATATCCAGTTTTAAAAATTAATTTTATTTATTTAATAACTTATTCAATTTTAAGTATTTTTCGGTGATTACAAGCCTAACATGTGCCCCTTACACCCATCCGCTCCCCCCTTCCTCTTTATCCCCTCTTTCGGGCTCTTAGGAATCGCGATTTAGGGACAAACATCTTAGGGTTTCTAAAATCGGCCAGATTTGATGAGGTAAGTTCATTCAATAATAACTCTCTCAATTCATACTCTTTTACCTCAATTCTAGTTCCTAAATGAACTAATAATTCTTGTGCGAACATCCCCTGAGTTTTGGCCGTTTTCAATTTCAGATACTAGTGTTTTGGGGAGATTCATTCAAGATTTCTCAAGTTAGTTAGTCCATTTCATTTCCCCTTTCAAATTGCTTAGGGTTTCATTCTATTTGTTTAGGGTTTCCTCCCTTTTCATTGAAGTAAAAAATTACCAGGGGGTAGGGGTTCGAACCTAAGGTTTATCCTTGGGTTTTCTTGGTCTAATTTTCTATTTTTAGGTTTGATTTACCCTTCTTGAGGTGCGGCGGTGGTGCGTTTGTGTTTTCGCACAAAGGATTCAATGGTTTCATTTGATTTGGTAGGTGATTACAATGTTGATGCAATATTTGTGTATTATCATGATGTATTTATCATATTTTCAGATTTATATCATTTTATTATTACTTTAAAAATTGGTTCTAATGATGTTTCTATTGCAATTGAATTTTAAATGCCAATTTGGTGTGAAATTGGGGGGTTTCCAAAGAAATGTTTTATTTGTTTATTTGGGGATGCCCTATAAATACTTAGTTGTTTTTAATGACCTGTAATAAGGAATAAAATAGTGTTTATAATTTTTATACCCTTTGGTTATTTCTGCAAAAAAGGGTTTTAATTGTGTTTGTAAAGAAAGTGAAGTTTTGGTTCCACTTTTGTGTGAAAATGAAGGTTTTACAAAGTTAACACTTCTTTTTTAACATGGGGATGCCAAAAAATTGATTTTTTGTTTTAATTGAAATGTATTGGGATACCTTTACTATTTTGGTAACTTAAAAGTGTGAACATGGTGTACAAGTGGGTTTCTTAAGGGGTTTTGTGTGCAAAACAACACGGGATTTTGAGAAATTGATTTATTCAAATTCAAAGTGTTTGTTGTGTGTTTTAAGTGGTATAAAATGCGATAGATACTGTATTTGGTGTATGTGAATAGTAGTGGTGTTTTACATTAAAATGGATATGTGTTAAATCCTGAAATTGTTTGAGCACAAAGGGAGAAGCCCGGGTACCTAGGTGGGGTGGATTTGTACTAGTACGGCTAGTGGACCAGATGGGTTTTGTCCCTGTTTCACTTAGCATTTGGATAACGACAACTCTAACTAAACTATGTGGATGATGATTGGGGACCACTAGGTTATGGTTATGTTCCCTACTAGTGGATCGTGCACGAGAATGAATTTTACTATGGTTACATTACACCGAGGTACGAGGTACATGGGGCCCGAGACTATCTAGTGCCTAGGGGTGTTCCCGATTTTGTTGCTCATTGAATTTTTGGTATTTTCACATGTATTTGGGTGTCTTTGGAATTATATTTCAGTATCTAACATGACTATTTAAATGTTTTAACATTCTGAAAGTTTTATGTTGGAAAATGTTTTCAATTTAAAGTTGCATTTCTTGGAATTTGTCACTGCTTTTCATTGCATATTAAAACTGCTTGCTTTTTCACCTTGTATTGCATTCACCTTGGAATCATAGGGTGGTATCCTATTGGGCTTAGGCTAACACCCTACTTACACCCCTTGGGTGTAAGTAGAATTTTTTTTTACCCAGGGAAAGGAAAGGCTAAGGGTGATGGCGGTCCAGAGTGTTAGTCCTCATCCTTGGGGCAGAGTAGTGGAGACGACTTGGGGGTGATGACCCCTTGTCATGTGGAGTCCATGGGGATGTTTTTTTTCTATTCAATTGTGTCTTTAGACCTTTTTTATTTCATTTGAACTTAGGTATCTAGTTCTGGATTTTTTTTTATAAACCTTGTTGGTATGAATTTTTCAGATTCATTTTATCAAATCTTTTTGGTGTTTTATCGATACATATTCGGGTAAATCGTTCCCAAACCAAGATAAATGATACCCGGGCACTTGTTCCAAACCGTGGGGATAGGGAAATCCCTTCGGGCCTTGTCACGGGCTGGGTCTGGAGCTGGTTTTGGTAGAGACCAGATTCGGTTCGTGACAAAATGGTATCAGAGGAGGTTCAGGTTAACTCTTTGTGTCATGTTATTTGGGGAAGAGTCAGGATAGTATAGAGTTAGGATTGTAGGGAATTGGTATTATAGTTATGGGTAGTGTACCTGATCACCACACCTCATGTTAGGATTCAAGTTTCCAGGGGAAGTCTGGATTTATCTAAGTCCTTTGGTGTAAGAACCCAGATCTTCTTTTCTGGTATGTTTTTCTTTTTTCTGGAGTTTTTGAGAAAAATGATTTTTTTGGAAATTTTTGAAGTACACACCGTGTAATTTCTGAGTACATGCCGTGTACTCCCTTTTCTGCTTGAAGCCGTGTGCTGGCCGTGCCAGGCCACACACACGGTGTGTAAGGCTGAGGTGGAGGCCAGTTAATTCGGAGTACGGAAAATTGAAGTACACGTCGTGTACTCAAGAAGTACACGCCGTGTACTTTCTTTTTTTTCATTAAACAGACCGGGGTCGCGCCTAACCCCCAAAATCATCTTCTTCTCTAGATTTCGTCTGCCTGGGAGCGACTGTACGACCAAATCTTCTTCGAGCTCCCGCCTCACCGTCTGTTCTCCGATTCGAGCACGATCGATTGCGTTGGAAGCGCAGCGGTGAGTTATTCCTTTTGCTTGAGCCTTGTTTCTTGATTCCTCCTTGTTTCCAAGTTATCGTGGGATGAACGTCTTGTGAATTTTCTCATATCTTCATCGTTCTAAGGGGAATCTGTCTTCAAGGTTCACGTATATCGATCTTCTAGGATCGAGGTTGGTGGTTTGTGTATTTCCATAGAAAGTTGATGAATATTATGTGCAAATTCCACCAATACCCGTGAACGGGGTATTGCGTGTTTCCTGTTTTTCCCCTATTGTTTTCCTTCTTTTCTTGATTACTTTAGTAGAGGTTATTGCTTGTGAGTAGAGTAATTTATTTTGTGCTCAGGTTGCTTTTCCATGCTTGTTTTTCCTATTGGGTGTTTTTCCAGTTGTCATGCCTTGTTATAGGATAGTGGAACTGTCACTTTGTTATGATGTTGAGCCTTATAATGACAACCAAGTAGTTCTTGAGGTTTACTTGGACGATGCACGTACGCTGAGTATGTTTACTTTTCCACACAGGACTGTGAGAGCCTAGTGTAGTAGACCATAGGGAGAATTGACGTAAGGGATTCTCCAGAGTGTCTTTTAAATTACGATGCGAGACCACATGGGGAATTGATGATGAGTGCTTCCTCAGAGAGTCTGTAGTTCCTCGATGCGGGCCACAGGGGGAATGAGACGTTGAGTGCTTCCCCAGAGATCCTTTAGTACGATACGAGACTATAGGGGGAATTGATGGTGAGTGCTTCCCCAGAGAGTCTACTTTCTAGCTGGACCAGAGGGGTGAGACTGTGTGTGCCCCCCAGAGGGTTTCTAGTGCTCTGTAGGTTGAACCATAGGGGTTAGGCTGTGAGAGCTATCCAGAGGGTTACCTGTTTTCTTTTTGTTGCTGGTTGTTTACTTTTGTACTTGTATGTTAGAACTATGAATTGTAACTATTTGTGCTATCCTGTTTACTGCTTCTTGTTTTATTATTTCCATCTATTCATCGACTGTTAGACACAAATCTTTGAGTGATTTCCTACTTGGATTGTATCTCACACCCTGTTTGGGCCATGCTTTTGGGCCCAAGTAGATTATGTTGCCGTAGGTATAGATAAGGGAAAGCGCCCTTTTACTTTAGGATCTTGATTGCACTGGAGCTGGGGAGCATGGGACTGAGATGTGGCTTGCGATGCTGAGGAGTTTACATTGTTTTCTTTTGCACTTGGTTTTAGTTGTATTTCAGCATGTTGTTGTGTTTGCTATTTTCTTTAGATACTTGTACCTGCCTGCATCATTATCATAATTACTATATTTATACATTGCTTCCGCTGTTTGGTTTCAGTTGTTCTGTATGTTATTACTGCTTTCGTTATTCACTATTGTTTTGCTGTTGTATACCTTACCGAATGAGGGCACAGTTTCCCCACCGACTCACCAAGGCCCTCGCTACGAGTCGACATCCTCTGGTGTTTGGGGAAACATGCTTGAGGTCATGTGGTGAACCGAGTGTGGGGCACCTGTGGAGGGGCTCCGAATTCGGGTCGTTACAAAGTGGTATCAGAGGCAGGTTCTTTTCTCTTGCTTGATATTTGGAGACTTTAGCCAAGGATAGGATGGATTCGGTACTTAGAATTAAGCTGTGCTCGGGAGTAGCTAACCCGTGTATAGGGAAAAGCCATACTACCTCGTTAATTGTAGTTTTACTGGTTTTGAGATTTTATGGTTGATCTGATTTCACCTAGAGTGATTCACATGACTTGTGCTATTACTGTTTTGATATTGCGGTTCTATTTCTGTCTCAACCTGATGAGATGAGGGTATTCCTTCTCATGCATCATATAGGCACTTGTAGAAATCACATGCCATGCATTCTTGTCATGCCATCTAGGGTGCATTAGAGATTGCATACTGTTGTGATAGACTTTGTGTAGATTATGCATGTTGTTGTGATAGTTGCTTGATAGATTCTCTTCTGTTATATTAGAAAACTGTTTTTTTGTTCCTTGCTTAAATTGAATGCCAAATTTTGGTTCTTGAGGTGTAATGGGCCCTCACGGATCGGAATTTGGCACCTTTTTCGCCTTGTTTTTAGTGTTTCTGGAATTCTGTGCAGTTTCCGAGATACTGCCCAGAAAAACCCATAATACATGGCGTGCACTTTTTGAGAACACACCGTGTAGTTTCCAGGCCATTTCACTGACCTTGTGGGCAGAACATGGTGTCGTGAAAGTGACTTCGGGAACACGCTGTGTACGGTAGCTACACGCCGTGTAAGTTCGAAGCCGTGTACCTGGCCGTGTCACCAACAACACGAGTTGGGGAAGCTCGGGTAGAACACACAGTGTCCATGGGGAACACGTAGTATAGTCCTGTTCTGGTACCCGGCCGTGTCACGAACAACACGGGCCAACGTTACCTTCCTTTCCACATGCCGTGTTTGTTCGGAACACGCCGTGTAGTCTTGCCCAGGTACCCGGCCATGTCACGAACAACACGGGACGGTGTCGCCTTCGCCTATACACGCCGTGTTTGTTCGGAGCACGCCATGTAAGGTCCAGCTGTGTAGACGACCGTGTACTCAACAACACATACCTCCAAATCATTATCTAGTACATGCCGTGTTTGTGTAGAACACACCGTGTAGTCTCGGGTTAAGTCGGACCGTGTGGGTTAGCCATGTAAAGAGACTCGGGCAGGGGATAGTTTTCTTGTACACGCCATGTGTTGGGGTCAACACACCATGTAGTTGAGGTGTTACACGACTTGTAGGGTGAGAATACACACCCATGTCAGTGGCTTAAGAAGACACGCCGTGTAGTTTTTATACACGCCGTGTAGTCGTGTTTTGCAGTATTTTGTGTTTTCTTCCCCTGTCCCCATTTTGTACTCTTGTGTTCTCTGTCCTTGTTTTCCTGATCTAAGGTATACTTTTGATCTTTCAGAGCTATGCCTCTAAGACATCCTCCGATCGTACGTCTGTCGTCAGGCAGTGATCAGACGCCAGATATGGCTGATCAGGGACTCCCTGCCGATCCCCCAGTCGAGCCAGCCTTGGCACCGACTGTCATACTAGTTGCGGGCGCTGATGTGTAGTTCAGGGAGGGATTCATGAGGATGATGCATGCCTTCCAGGGAGCACCGCCTCCTGCCACGACTATGGAAGACTTGACACGGGTTTTCCAGTAGCAGCATCCTCCCACGTTCTCGGGGGAAGGAGGACCTCAGGCTGTAGAGTCATGGCTGGAAGCCATACTGACTATCTTCGAGCATCTGGAGACGCCTCCAGAGAGGCGGGTCAAGCTCGCCACCTGTATGCTCCGAGACTCCACCAAGAGGTGGTGGGACGTAATCTCACAGGTGGGTCAACAACAGGCTATGACTTGGGAGGAGTTCCAGCGAGTGTTCTACGACTACTTCTACCCAGAGACCCTGAGGGATGATCGAGCCTGGGAGTTCATGAGCTTAGAGCATGGTACTCTATCTATCATGGAGTATTCCTCTCGTTTCACTGAGCTGTAGCATTTTACACCCCTTCGGTATGAGAGTGGGGTGTCCTTGGCAAGGAAGTTTGAGGAGGGGCTCAGGCGAGAGATCCGCTCGCAGGTGAACATCTTCCAGTTGACTTCCATCACTTCCATCGTCAACCAGGAACTGATTGCAGAGCGCAATCAGAGAGAATCCGGAGTTGCGAGCCAAGGAGGTTCTACTTCCAGAGTTAGATTTCCTCCAGATGACAGCAAGGAGCGCCGTAGGGAGTCTACGCCCGGTGATTTGAGGAAGCGAGATGCATCATCAGGCAGCCAGGTGACATGCTACCAGTGTGTCCGGACAGGGAACATGAGGCCGCAGTGCCAGAGAGACCCCATGGAGTGCTGATCATGCGGCAAGATGGGTCACCTTTAGCATTTTTTCCAGGTTTTCTCACCAACAGCTGGTGACCGAGGTTCTTCCATGACTCCTCGTTCAGGAGAAACCCCACCAATTTCTCACAAGTCGGGAAACTGGAGTTCTTCCGGCCGTTCGGGCCAAGGTGGAGGTCGAGGCCGTGGTGGTCAGCCACCAGTTCCTCAGTACCAGTAGGGCGGTTCAGCTCAGAGTGGTCATCCAGGGGCGCAGGGCCACGGTAAAGGCCAATATTTTGCTGTGGAGCAGACTTATCAAGAGCAGGATCCTGACCCTTCTACTGTTCGAGGTACGATTTTAGTAGCCTCAGTTTTATCTTCGACCCTTTTCGATACTGGTGCTATGCATAGCTTTATCTCCGTTTCTATCGTGGAGAGCCTTGGGCTCTGCATATTTTCTTCTACCGACTCATTGACACTAGACACACCTTTGGGAACGAGGACATCTAGTGTACGCCAGTGTAGAGAGTTCCCTCTCGAGGTTGCAGGGTATCGCTTCTTATGGGATCTCTATATCCTAGAGATGACAGGCTATGATGTCATCCTTGGCATGGACTGGTTGATTCCCTTCCAGGAAATCATTGACTGTTATCGCCGTAGAGTCAGTTTCGTCTCACTAGAGGGTGAATCTTTTCTTCATAGAGGCGAATGGGATGTTCGGGCAAGTCGGGCGGGACTCGAGCATCTTGGGCTAGGAGGGGTGACAGCCCAGATTGCTAGTCTTTATTTGGATGATCAGGGGACTCCACAGTTGGACTTTCCTCCAGTGGTGGATCGCTTCAGGGATGTCTTTCCAGAGGACTTTTCGGGTTTGCCTCCAGAGCGTAAGGTAGACTTCTCTATTGATCTCGTTCAAGGAGCGGCACCGGTGTCCATTCCTCCCTATAGGATGGACACACCTAAGTTTCAGGAGCTCAAGAAGTAGTTGGAGGAGCTACAAGCTAAGGGTTTCATCCAACCCAGTACTTCTCCTTGGGGTTCGCCTGTTCTGTTTGCGAAGAAGGAAGACGGTACCCTTCGGCTTTGTGTGGATTATCAGAAGTTGAACCAGTTGATGGTCAAGAACTGATATCCTTTGCCATGGGTTTATGACCTTTTCGATCATCTTTGAGGAGCCTAGGTGTTCTCAAAGATCGACTTGAGGTCCGGTTATCATCAGTTGCGTGTTAGACCATCATATATACCTCTGATAGCCTTCAGGAGCAGATATGGTCTATACGAGTATACATTCATGCCGTTCGGTCTCACGAACGCACCTGCAGTTTTCATGGAACTGATGAACCGAGTGTTCCATCATTACTTAGACTCCTTCGTTGTGGTATTCATGGACGATATCTTGTTGTACTCTCACACTCGACACGACCATGCCAAACATCTTGAGATCGTTCTGAGTACACTGAGAGAGCATAGACTTTATGATAAACTCTCTAAGTGCCACTTCTGGATGGATCATATTCACTTATTGGGTCACGTCATCTCAGAGGCAGGAGTTTAAGTGGACCTAGAGAAAGTGAGAGCTATAGTTTCATGGGAGCAGCCGAAGAACGCCTTTGAGGTACAGAGCTTCCTAGGGTTGGTTGGATACTAAAAACACTTCATTCGGGACTTTTCTCATCTAGCAGCACCTTTGACAGGTCCGACCAAGAAGGGGGCGAAGTTCTTATGGTCAGATTCTTGTGAGTCAGCCTTTCAGGAGCTGAAAGGGAGGCTAACGTCTGCACCGATACTAGTCTTGCCGAAGCCAGGAAAGAGCTACACTGTTTATTGTGATGCTTCAGGTATCGGGCTAGGAGCTGTGCTTATGCAGGGAGATGGAGTCGTTGCGTACGGGTCTCAGCAGTTGAGGCCACATGAGAGGAACTACCCTACGCAAGATCTGGAGTTGGAAGCTGTTGTTCATGCCTTGCGCTGTTGGAGACACTATCTTCTGGGAGAGCACTTTTTGGTCTTCACTTACCACAAGAGTCTCAAGTATATCTTCACTCAGTGTGATCTGAATCTGAGGCAGCACAGGTGGGTCGAGTATATTTAGTCTTTTGACTTCGAGCTTGCCTATACGCTGGGAAAGGGCAACGCCGTAGCAAATGCGTTGAGCAGGAAAACCCAGATTCAGGTAGTTCAAGAGGCTAGTAGTGAGTGGCAGCTGATGGATCTGTTCTCTGAGATGCATCTGGAGGTGTACGACAGACGGGGACAAACTTTTCTATCTTTTGTAGCTGTTACCTCTACACTACTTGATCAGGTATGGATGAGGCAACTATCAGACTCAAAAGTCTTAGTCCTGCGGGAGAGTGTGTCAGGAGGGGACCCTCTTCTTGGATGGACAGTGGGCGAGGATGAGATCTTGCGTTTCCAGGGACGCGTATGGGTTCCAGCAGACATACGCGAGGAGCTGATACGGGATTTCCACTCCTCTGTTTGGGCAGTTCATCCTGGAGTCACCAAGATGTATCGGGACCTTCATCGCCAATACTGGTGGCCAGGTATGAAGAAGGATGTTGCTGGTTTTTTCATGATATGTTCTACTTGTCAGCAGGTGAAAGTAGAGCATCAGCGACCTGCGAGGCTTTTACAGTAGTTACCCACTCCGAAGTGGAAGTGGAACAATGTTGCGATGGAATTCATGACCGGGTTGCCGAGATCGCCTCGGGGAAACGATGATATTTGGGTTGTCGTCGACATGCTTACGAAGGTTTCTCACTTCTTGCCGATCAAGGAGACCTTCAATGTTGATGATCTGGGACAACTTTACATCAGAGAGATCATCCGTATGAATGGGGTTCCACGCTCTATTGTTTCAGACATAGATGTGCACTTTATCTCTCGGTTTTGGCAGGGACTTCATAAGGCCTTAGGTACACAGGTACTTTTGAGTACAACTTACCATCCCCAGACCGATGGCCAGTCCGAGCGCACGATCCAGGTGCTTGAGGATATGCTCCGAGCTTGCATCCTAGACTTTGGAGGTTCTTGGGAGAAGCATATCCCTCTGGTGGAGTTCGCCTACAACAACTGTTTCCAGGTGACCATTCATATGGAACCATATGAGGCTTTGTACGGTAGGCCATGCCGATCACCCTTATGCTGGCTGGAGGCAGGAGAGGCAGCTTTGCCGGGACCTCATCTTATTTAGGAGACTTCAGAGCAGATAGAGCTGATTCGGAAGAGGATGGCTACAACAAAGTCTTGACAGAAGTCTTATGCTGATCTGCGGAGATGACCTCTGGAGTTCGAGGTCAGAGATCAGGTTTTCCTACGTGTCGCACCGAGGTTGGGACACAAAAGGATTCAGAGACAAGGTAAGCTTTCACCACGGTACATCCTGCCGTTTGAGGTCTTGGAGAGAGTTGGTCCGGTCGCCTATCGATTGCATCTACCTCAGCGGTATCGGGACATGCATGACATCTTCCACGTCTCTCAGCTTCGACGTTACTTTTCAGACCCGTATCATGTCGTTCAGCCTGAGGAAGTTGAGCTAGAAGCAGATGCGTCGTTCAAGGAGCATCCTATCTGGATTGTTGATCACAGTATGAAGGTTCTCTGCGGGCGGTCTGTTCCTCTGGTACGAGTGCTATGTCAGCACGAGCGAGTACATAACGAGACCTGGGAGAGGGAGACCGATGTGCGATCGCAGTGGCCGGAGCTATTCGAGGTTTCCCCTTATCCGCCTCGTTAGGGAGATTCGGGGATGAATTTATTTAAGGGGGGAAGTTTGTAAGAACCCGGATCTTCTTTTCAGGTATGTTTTTCTTTTTTTCTGGAGTTTTTGAGAAAAATGATTTTTCTGGAAATTTTTGAAGTACACGCCGTGTACTCCCTTTTCCGCTCGAAGCCATGTGCTGGCCGTGCCGGGCCACACACACGGTGTGTAAGGTTGAGGTGGAGGCCGGTTAATTTGGAGTACGGAAAATTGAAGTACACGTCGTGTACTCAAGAAGTATACACCGTGTACTTTTTTTATTAAACGGACCGGGGTCACGCCTAACCCTCAAAATCATCTTCTTCTCCAGATTTCGTCCGCCTGGGAGCGACCATATGGTCGAATATTCTCCGAGCTCCCGCCTCGCCATCTGTTCTCCGATTCGAGCACGGTCGATTGCGTTGGAATCACAATGGTGAGTTCTTCCTTCTGCTTGAGCCTTGTTTTTTGATTCCTCCTTGTTTCCAAGTTATAGTGGGATGAACATCTTGTGTGTTTTCTTAGATCTTCGTCATTCTAAGGGGAATATATCGTCAAGGTTCACGTATATCGATCTCCTAGGATCGAGGTAGGTGGTTTGTGTATTTCTGTAGAAAGTTGATGAATATTATGTGAAAATTTCACCAATACCCGTGAACGGGGTATTGCGTGTTTCCTGTTTTTCCCCTGCTGTTTTCCTGCTTTCCTTGATTTATTTAGTAGAGGTTTTTTCTTGTGAGTAGAGTAATTTATTTTGTGCTCAAGTTTCTTTTCCATGCTTGTTTTGCTTGTTGGGTGTTTTTCCAATTTCCATACCTTGTTATAGGACAGTGGAACTGTCACTTTGTTATGCTGTTGAGCCTTAGAATGATAGTCAAGTAGTTCTTGAGGTTTACTTGGACGATGCACGCACGCTGAGCATGTTTACTTTTCCACACAGGACTGTGAGAGCCTAGTGTATTAGACCATAGGGAGAATTGACGTAAGGGATTCTCCAGAGTGTCTTTTAAATTACGATGCGAGACCACATGGGGAATTGACGATGAGTGCTTCCTCAGAGAGTCTTTAGTTCCTCGATTCAAGCCACAGGGGGAATGAGACATTGAGTGCTTCCCCAGAGAGACTTTAGTACGATACGAGACTATAGGGGGAATTGACAGTGAGTGCTTCCCCAGAGAGTCTACTTTCTAGCTGGACCAGAGGGGTGAGACTATGTGTGCCCCCCAGAGGGTTGCTAGTGCTCTGTAGGTTTAACCATAGGGGTTAGGCTGTGAGAGCTACCCAGAGGGTTACCTGTTTTCTTTTTGTTGCTGGTTGTTTACTTGTGTACTTGTATGTTAGAACTGTGAATTGTAGCTGTTTGTGCTATCCTGTTTACTGCTTCTTGTTTTATTACTACCATCTATTCATCGACTGTTAGGCACAAATATTTGGGTGATTGCCTACTAGGATTGTATCTCACACCCTGTTTGGGCCATGCTTTTGGGCCCAATCAGATTATATTGCTGCAGGTATATATAAGGGCAAGCGCCATTCTACTTCAGGATCTTGATTTCACTGGAGCTGGGGAGCATGGGACCGAGCCGTGGCTTGCGATGCTGAGGAGTTTACGTTGTTTTATTTTGCACTTGGTTTCAGTTGTATTTCAGCACGTTTTTGTGTTTGCTATTTTCTTTAGATACTTGTACCTGCCTGCATCATTATCATCATTACTATATGTATACATTGCTTCCGCTATTTGGTTTTAGTTGTTCTGTATGTTATTACTGCTTCCGCTATTCACTGTTGTTTTGCTGTTGTATACCTTACCGAATGAGGGCACAGTTTCCCCACCGACTCACCAAGGCCCTCGCTGCTAGTCGGAAGCCTCTGGCGTTTGGGGAAACGCACTTGAGGTCATGTGGAGAACCGGGTGTGGGGCACCAGTGGAGGGGCTCCGGATTCGGGTCGTTACATTTGGTTTTCTTGGTTTGATGATGGTTAGGGGAACTGAAAAGAGAGTTGGGTTAATGGTCTCAGTGAGCTCATAGGGCCTGGCAAGCCATGTGGAGCCAGAGATCTTCCCTAGTACACTCTTTGTGACTGTGAAGTGATTGGAGTATGGTCTCCAACCATATGTCTAAGTCACCCACTGAAACTAGTTTCCTCTCGCATTGTCTTGTGTTCTTTAGTTTTGAAATCTTGGACTTTGGTTTTAAAGTGACTTGGTTTTAAGAAGCGTAAAGTTTTTTTGAAATGATTTTAAAATAATGAGGGAATGATTTTGTTAATAAAATTGTGGAACTGAATTTTCATAATTTTTTTGAAATGGAAAATAGTGTGCTTACACCTCTTTTGAAAGCATGAACTATATTGATGTTGGTTTTGGAAAGTGTTTCCAATAGAGTTTTCTAAACAACCAAAGGGTGTTTTAATGGGATAAGATGTTTTGAAATTGATGTGAATATATTGAAATTGATTTCTTGTATACATTTTTGTGTCTTTATGAAAATTTTAGTAATATTTGAATTGGGATTTTGATCTCCTCGTTAGCAGTTTTGAAAAAAAAGGATGTGTTGGTTGACCGTTTTGGTTTTGAAAAGTGGAAATAATATTCATTTTAACCTTTGGTATTTCCATGAGTAACCACATGCATGGGGTTATATGGGATGATGTATGGTTGATGGCGCGACATGATGAGTGTCGGGACATATATGAGGAGGGTGCCCGGTGTGGCACAAAAACATGCATGTGTGAGGCCCATGGGGTACCATTGGTGGATATTCTTACTGCTAAACAGTTTGTTTTCAAAGAAATGGTTTTAAAGAAAAACATGATGTATTGATGAATAGTTTGGTATAGTTTTTATTATGGGTTTTTGATAATGTTGATGTTGTGGGATGTTTTGAGTTCAAGAACCCCTCCTGTTTGAATTGTGTTTTGGGTTTGTGTTTGGCCGGTGAGCTGTGTTGTAGGGACGGTTAGTGGTCTCTTTTGAAAAATGTTTTGTGATGCCTTTGCGGTGGTTCCCTTCATGTGTTTGGATCTGGATTGTGGTACATCGTGACCAATGGACCATCATGGTTGGGTCCTTTGGTTCAATCATTGGATAAGGTACCCCCATTAAGGGTTAGTGCACAACTGAAGTGCAACCCAGATTGTTTTTCCTTTTTAAGACCCTCCATTTGATCAATATAAGGAATATTTTTCTTGGGATTTTTAGATTGAGTATACAGCCTTTCCTTTCTTTGATTTTTAGATCCTCTTGTAATGGGAGAGTGCTCATGGAAGGTTGAAAGAGACCTTAGTTTCTTAAGTTTTCTGATACGTCGAAGGTGGATGTGGTCTAGGGTTGTTAGTGTGGATTAGTGTCTCGATGGTGTCTAAGAGGAGCTTTGGGTTCTTCGAAGTTTCTTTGATGCATGAATTCATGTTAAACCATTGGTGTGGGAAATATGGTCACAATAGGATATTGTGGCCACTTTCTAGAATTGTGTGTTGTTTGGGGATGTTGTATAAGGTCCCTCTCTATGCATTGTTTATATCAGTCTCAATGGTCATGTTCGGTGATGCCTTATGATGTCATGGGCTCGATTGACCGTAAAGGTGAAAGTTGGGAAATCATATGAGAGTATCTGTTATGTTGGGAGAATGCATCCCTTGGAAAAAAGCTTAAAAATATTCCATTTTAGAGGAAGGTGAGTATAGGTTTGCTTTACTTCTATTGTTTCTCACCCAAACAAACAAGGTGTGATGTGTGTACATATTTTAAGGCCTTGTTTTAGTGAAATATCAAGTTAGGTTAAAGTGAGTTTGGAATTTGTTATGTCTTGGAAAAATTATAGGGGATTGCGTTGTAGTTGTTGGTTGCACTGAAAGAAGAATTATCGTTCATAGGGTTTCCAAAGCCTAACTACGAGGCTGAAGATGATTCAATCATTTGAGCTCTAGCCATAGGTCTCAGAGAGAAGCTGGCTCGTAGTCAAGGGAAATCATAGGGTCGTTTAAACCCTTGTACAAAGTCGTATCCTCAGTATGAAAGTTAAGAAGAGTTTAAACCTATGGTGTCATAATATTTCTTCTGTTTTCCATGTTTGGTGGAAATAGGTGGAGGGCCGTGTACCCATTTCATCACCCAATGTTATTCCCTCCCCCTTTGGTTTCCACTGAGTCTTTGGAGAAAGGTTTGAAGTTTTTCTAGAATTTTTGAGAACACGGTTTTCACTTGGTTAATAGTTACCATGCCCCAGAAAACCATGCGGATAGAAGGATCCCCACTGTTAGTGTATGGTTTCCCAAACCATGAAAACTAACCATGTGGTCGCCCCAACTCTTTAAATTTTGGGATCTTTCTTTACCGGCCAGTGATGGTCGGTTAAGATGGTTGGTTCTTATGGTGGGGAGACCCACTATGAGTCTTATATAAGTTCTTTTTTAAATTTATGATGGAAGTATATCCTTTGTACCGGTGATTCCATTTAGGCCTCCCCCTGTTAGTGTCCTAATTCTCTCTCGGGAAAAAAAATATTGGTTGTCTCTTATGGTGGGGAGCGTATTTGTGTCCCCCCATACCAGTAAATTAGATTTTCCATGGTCTTGGCTTGGTGAAGATAGTCTATTTTAGAGCTATCTAGCTACCAGAATCTTTCTTGAGTAAACTTTGGGACTTTATAGCACCCAATGGTTTAGTTAATGTAAGGTAAATGTAACATTGTTCGAAGTTGTTATTCATTTGGGTGAATTTCTTGAGTCTTGTTCGGATAGTGTTTGAGGAGTTTTATTTTGGGATAAAGTATGAATGTGCTTGATTGTTTCAGGAAAGTGGTGTAAGTTAGGTTTGTGAGAGTATTCCTTCCTTCATTGATCACTGGAGGTGTTTTGGCCTTTGGGGGAGAAACCTGGCAAGGGAGTACCTCTTGGTTTCTCAGTTGGGTTTGGTTGTTGCTTTTGCCTTACTGTGACTTTCTGGGGTAGAAAGTTTTCATGGTGGGGAGAATTGTCACACACATAGCTTATTTTAAATTTATTTTTATTTTAATTTCCATTAATTCTTTGTTTTGGGGGTTTCCAAAGGTTTTATAGAGAATAGGTGAGTTTTCATGAATTGAGCCAAACTGTGAGCCCAAATCCAGATTTAAAAATATTTTTTTTTTCTTTTATAACATTTTCATTTTTTAATATTTTTCACTCATTCCAACTCATAAATGTCCTCCCCTGATATATTAACACCAAAATTAAAATTTTGAGCTATTGGAAATCCATAACCAAGGTTTATTTTGGTTTTTATTTAAGGTATTGAGCCTGCCCGGAAGCCCATATCCAGTTTTAAAAATTAATTTTATTTATTTAATAACGTATTCAATTTTAAGTATTGTTTGGTGATTCCAAGCCTCACATGCGCCCATTACACCCAGCCGCTCCCCCGACCTCTTTATCCCATCTTTGGGGCTCTTAGGAATCGCTATTTAGGGACGAACATCATAGGGTTTCTAAAATAGTCCAGATTTGATGAGGTAAGTTCATTCAATCATAACTCTCTCAATTCATAATCTTTTAACTCCATTACAGTTCCTAAATGACTTAATAATTCTTGATCGAACATCCCCTGAGTTTTGGCTTTTTTCAATTTCATATACTAGTGTTTTGGGGAGATTCATTCAAGATTTATCAAGTAAGTTAGTCCATTTCATTTCCCCTTTCAAATTGCTTAGGGTTTCAATCTATTTGTTTAGGGTTTCCTCCATTTTATTTGAAGTTTCAAATGAACATAGGTTAGGGGTTAGAAACTAAGGTTTAACCTTGGGTTTTCTAGGTCCAATTTTCTATTTTTAGGTTTGATTTACCCTTCTTGAGGTGCGGCGGTGGTGCGTTTGTGTTTTCACACAAAGGATTCAATGGTTTCATTTGATTTGGTAGGTGATTCCAATGTTGATGAAATATTTGTATATTAGCATGATGTATTTATCATATTTTCATATTTATATCATTTTATTATTTCTGAAAAAATTGGTTCGAATGATGTTTCTATTGCAATTGAATTTTAAATGCCAATTTGGTGTGAAATTGAGGGTTTTCCAAAGAAATGTTTTATTTGTTTATTTGGGGATTCCCTATAAATACTTATTTGTTTTTATTGACCTGTAATAATGCATAAAATACTGTTTATAATGTTTATCCTCTTTGGTTATTTCTAAAAAATGGGTTTTAATTGTGTTTGTAAAGAAAGTGAAGTTTTGGTTCCACTTTTGTGTGAAAATGAAGGTTTTACAAAGTTAACACTTCTTGTTTAACATGGGGATGCCCAGAAATTTATTTTTTGTTTTAATTGAAATGTATTGGGCTTAATTTACTGTTTTGGTAAATTACAAGTGTGAACATAGTGTACAAGTGGGTTTCTTAAGGGGTTTTGTGTGCAAAACAACACAGGATTTTGAGAAATGGATTTATTCAAATTCAAAGTGTTTGTTGTGTGTTTTAAGTGGTATAAAATTAGATAGCTACTGTATTTTGTGTATGTGACCAGTAGTGGTGTTTTAAATTAAAATGGATATGTGTTAAATCCTGAAATTGTTTGAGCACAAAGGGGGAAGCCCGGGTACCTAGGTGGGGCAGATTTGTACTAGTACGGCTAGTGGACCGGATGAGTTTTGTCCCTGTTTCACTTAGAATTTTGATAACGACAACTCTAACTAAACTATGTGGATGATGATTGGGGACCACTAGGTTATGGGTATGTTCCCTACTAGTGGATCGTGCACGAGAACATATTTTACTATGGTTACATTACACTGAGGTACGAGGTACATGGGGCCCGAGACTATCTAGTGCCTAGGGGTGTTCCCGATTTTGTTGCTCATTGGATTTTTGGTATTTTCCCATGTATTTGGGTGTCTTTGGAATTATATTTCAGCATATAACATGCCTATTTAAATGTGTTAACATTATGAAAGTTTTATCTTGGAAAATGTTTTCAATTTAAAGTTGCATTTCTTGGAATTTGTCACCGCTTTTCATTGCATATTAAAACTGCTTGCTTTTTCACCTTGTATTACATGCACCTTGGAATCATAGGGTGGTATCCTATTTGACTTAGGATCACACCCTACTTACACCCCTTGGGTGTAAGTAGACTTTTTTTTACCCAGGTAAAGGAAAGGCTAAGGGTGATGGCGGTTCAGGGTGTTAGTCCTCATCTTTGGGGCGGAGTAGTGGAGACGGCTTGGGGGTGATGACCCCTTGTCATGTGGAGTCCATGGGGCTATTTTGTTTCTGTTCCATTGTGTCTTTAGACCTTTTTTATTTCATTTGAACTTAGGTATCCAGTTCTGGATTTTTTTTATAAACCATGTTGGTAAGAATTTTTCAGATTCATTTTATCAAATCTTTTTGGTGTTTTATCTATACATATTCAGTTAAATCATTCCCAAACCAAGATAAATGATACCTGGGCACTTTTTCCAGCCCATGGGGATAGGGAATGCCCTTCTGGCCTTGACACGGGCTGGGTCTGGAGCCGGTTTTGGCGGCGACCAAATTCGGTTCGTGACACCCAAAAGGACAAATAAAATGAAATTTATAAATATTTTATGTCCATATAAAAAAATATCCAAATCATATTAAAAATATTTTCATTTAAATTGAATAGTTGAAAGAAAATTATTAAAAGGGAATTTTTTTAAAGGGAAGTCCCTTATAAATTTGGAAATATTTGAATTAAAATACCCAAGAGAGAATAACATTAAAAAATATAAATTTCTTAAGAATAGATATATTTATGATAGAACATTTAAAAGTTTTTATACATACTCCATGTAAAACAAAATAGGTGTATAACATCAAAATGTGCCTTAGTAAATGGAAATTGAGACGAAGTCCCTTACCTCATGATTCATTTTGGTTGAATATGTTTTAACCACCCATATATGGGATTTGAAAATGTAATAACTTATTAAATAACCATATTAATATTTATAATATCATAAATTATCCTTTAATTACTTGTTATCATGCAATCGTTAATGATATTTGATTAATTTCATTATTTTGGGTGGTAATTGCCTTATTTTATTTTCCATGATTTGTTATGAATGTTTTGATTACTAGGAATATAATATATTTACATCATATAAATAATAAACATCATGAAATATTTATCCTTTTAATACATAAATGATACATTTATGACCATGTATAAAATATTTTTTTGACAAATCAAATACGTTACAATTATAGAGACGGTAGGTTGTACGTATGCATGAAAAACATTTCTATTTTGCAATGATCTGTATGGAAATAAGGTATGCAATATTTTATATTTATATAATTATAAAAATAAAAAAATAAAAGATTAATTCTTTACATAATATATATATATATATATATATATTACAAATGGGGTGTAGTGTTGAAAAGAGAGAGTCACATCGCATCATGGAGGCAGTTGTCCACATGTAGCGGAACGATGTTATCATCATTAAATGAGGGGAAAATGATAATTAAAGTTATATATAATATTTAATGAATTATAAATATTAAATTAATATCATAATTATTTCATTTATATCATATATATTTTTTATCTTTATAAATATTATTTTCCATGTAAAGCGTTAGTGAAAATGAATATCATCGTTTCGTGATTTGGTAGTCCACGGTACACAAGAGCCTCATTATTATATCCATTATATAATGAAATTTAAAAAAGATATCTATGATATAATGAATTGAAAGGTATAATTATATTATAAATATCATAGATATACCAGAGATCCATAATCATACCCAACCCATAGAGGTGGTAGTGGTAAAATGAATGACATCGTTTCGTGAGCCGAAATTCTTCCGTACACTCTAATGATGATTTCATAAACTATTTGGTAGAAGAGGAGAATTATTTATGATATTTATTTAAAATATTATAATCTCAGTAAATTTAACATAATTTGGTTATTATATAAGCATGTTTTATGAATAATTTAAGGTGGTGGTGGAATAAATAAAATAAAAATACCCACTAAAGAACATAAAATATTCTTTGGATAACATATTTTGATTTGCACCAAATGACTACCATGGTTGGATGTATATAAAAAACAAGGAATATTGGATTATATGAGGTAAATATAGAATTTATTTTGGAATTTATATCTGAAACAATGTGTTTTTATGGTTTTAAAAAGGAGGAGAGGGGGTGTCCATTTATAAGTGAGTTGAGTATAACACTTTCAGAATGTTCTTGAAAATAATGAATTCCACCCCCCAAATGTTTTCATGCAACAAGGCTAAAATAATTAGAAATTATATAAAATTTAAGGTATAAAATCTAAATGTTTGTATTTAATATATTTTAGACAATTATATAGGTCATTTTATAACTTATCATTTTAGTTTAACCCCGAGTAAATCTAGTTGTAATTTAATAGTGATAATTTATTTCTAATATTTTTACAATTAATTTTTGTAAAACATTTTGTTTGAATTTTTAGATAATTTAAATTATTATGATACAAATATTTAAACCATTTTTACAAATTCAATTAACATGAGTGTATAATTTAAATTTAAAATAAATCTCATAGATGTGACATGATAGAGAGATTTCAAAGAGAAAATGTTCAAATGTCTACTAAGTTTTGATATTTAATTTCAATATGAAATTGAATAATGTAATATAAATTGTAATAATATATATTTAATTGAAGTTATATTACTAAAAAATAATTTAATAAATAATTTAACTTTATAAATTATTAGAATGAAACCTAAGTTTTCAATTAAAATTTAGTATTTTTAACTATTCATCAATACATTATGTTTTTCATAAAATTACTAAAAATCCACCATTATATAATTTCAAAATTGTGACATGAGAATTGAATATCAATTTTTCAAATAATTTTTTGAAATGTGGGTAATGATTTATTTTAATAAAAACCTCACGAACGTGAAGAAAAAAATATTTTCAAGAAGTGTATTTTTTAAAGCATAGAATGCTTTAAAAATAAATCATTTTCTAATAAGATTCATTTGATAAATAAAAATTAATTTTTATTAATATATAGTCTATAAATTTTATTTAAATCATTCATATTTAGTAGTTATTTTTATTAATTAAAATATAAAAACATTATTTAAATTAAAACAGTTTTAAAAAAAATGCCATTTCTAAACTAAAAAAAGCATATAAAAAAATACATTATAATGACGATTTAAAGTCAATTAATTTGGTTAAATATAAATAAATAATTATTATTTTATGTGAAATTATATTTAAAAAATATTGTGAGATTTCAATAACATAATTTATTGAAAAGAAATAGAATTTTTATAAAAATAAATTTTTTCGAGTATTCTCTAAAAAATCTATATTTTTCGAAAGATTGAAATTTTTTAACAATAGTAAATTTAGTGATTCCTTTTTCGAAAAATATAATTTTGTAAAATAAATTTAATAAAATTCTAAAAAATTAATTTTAATATTTTTTCATGAATAAAAAAAAATAGTTTTGAAGAAATAATATTTTTAAAGAATAAAAATGGTTTACTATAAATTGATGGACTATTTAATAATCCTTTATCAATAATTTATATTGATTACTAAATAAATATAAACATATATTTCATATATCAGTCAATACTATTAATACCCTTGAATTTAATAGCTATGTTTTCATAGTTATATATATTGTGGGTCACATAAACTAATTGTCTCATGTTGAATACACTATTAAAAATTAAAATTTTAGGGTTGCATATATTGTAAGGTACCAAAGAGAATAAATTTATTTAAAAATAAATATATCCAAAATATTAGGTAGTTGCATTCTCATCTATCTGTTTTTTGTCATTTACACTATAAAAAATAATTTTGTTCCTTTAAAATCATGCAGCCTAACATCCTCCCCCTTTAATAAATTTATTTATCAAAATTTGAACATTATCTATGTAATAAATGGTTTGATATTTGGAAATTCTATTTTTAAAATACAGCTTCATAAGAACCATTAATGAGAAATTTTATTGTTAAAAGTGAAAGTGAATTATGGGGATAATCTGGAATATCACATATTAGTTTTATAAATAGGAGAACATAAGTTGTATGTGAGGATTTCGACATTGAAGACATTAGTAAATAATCATGGCAGTGATTTAGGTAATTTTTCACAAAAAAATGAATGATCAGTGGAATGATAAGGGCCTGAAAAAGATGAATATATGGTGACTTAAAAGGCTATCTAATTAATCAGATATGAATTTAATAGGATAATATTTCTATTTCACGATACATTTCCTAATGTATATGAATTAAATTTCCATATAGACTAATATAATAACATAATTTACTTACATGATGAGTATAATTTCATTCTTTTTGCAATTTCTACCACAATATCATATTTTTCTCCTAACGATGAGTATTCATGATGAATTTATCATTCCTAAAGAAGTAAACTAAAATTCTAAGGATGACATAACCATTAAAGGGATAATCACAATATTATAACTATCTTTAGAAATTAACCCAAAAAAATATGGTCATCACATGTTATGATCATTCCTAAAATGGTTAAACCATTATATGTCACATTAATCATCAAAATTCAATGTTAATACCCAATATTGAAACCACATTATCCCATGAATGGATAACCCTATATACCAAACAACCTTAACAAAATCATGATTAAAGAGTTTTTTAACCACAAAATGTTATCTCATAATTTTTAGATTATATGAAAAAATATGGAGATCTCATTTTCAATTAACACTAATCACTTACTCACAGAATCACTCTTCAATACCCTGGTTATCTATTCTATAAAACTCATGTTTTCATAATTACCATAACATCCAATATTCTATTAACCCTAATTGTTAAGAATACCTTAAAAATTATGTCTGAAAAAATTTAAATTCATACTTCATGTTAAACCCAAGAATTACATACACTTGATCCAAATAAAAAATCTCCTAAAATATCTTTGATTGCATTAAGATGAAATCACGTAAAACCTCAAAGGGTGTCATAAAATTTGAACTTATGATAATACTTAAACATATGTAACTATGAAGGTATCCAAAAAACATAATATAACCTCACATGAAAACATCCAAATCTCAAAATTTATCTAAAATTCCCTCTAATACAAACTATAACAACACCGAACCTACACTCTCGAATATGGTTTAAAAACATAATTTTTTTTAGCAATGATACCGATGGTGGTGACCAAATATTCACCATCCAAAATAGACTATATCAAAACGAAAAATTTGATCACATATATTATTAATGACCATTTACAATAAGAGTTTTAGAGATTAAGGGGAAACCATTTTATAAACAATACACATGAATCCAAAGGAGTATCATTCCCACTATATCTGCCTTTTCTTACTACATATTATGTCATAAACATCACCACCATGAATCCCTTATATATATAATTAATTCAGTATCATACCTGATAACCTAGTGATTGGGAATCCAATGATGGGTGAGATCAAATTATTAGTATGTGTGAAGATAATCATTAAAAATTGACTGCCATCAATTACTATTTTAATAGAATAAGGTATGAGGACATAATTAGAGTGATTGAGGGAATCATAAATAAATCATTCCCATAAATACATTAATCGTCAATTATGAATCATTGTATACAAAATTAAATATGGAATGAGTCATAATAATCAATAATCATGAGCCATGTGACATCAATCGTGATCAAAGGTAGCATTATAAACTCATGAAAATAATATATAAAACATGTTGGTATCCTAGAACATCATCTTACTAGAACACCTTAAAACCCTTAGATAACCCCTACAAATGGAATAACCATATAGTCTATAATTCCCTGACTCCATAAGCCAGAGTTGGTGCATTATTTTAATACATTGGCAAGATTACAAGGAATCAAGTCCCGAAAGACCGATCAGTTTAGCAGTCTTGGAAAATAGATTACTTACATGAACGTTACATTACATAGTAGAAAATAAAACAAAACATAAATTATCCTTTGAGAATGCCCTTAATCCCATAGCTTAACCCTTCTTATCAATCATAATACACTTCTTGGTATCCTGGGAAAATTAAAACATAAAAGTGGTGAGCTCAGATGCTCAGTAAGGATAAAAATATAGCAGGAAATTTCATAAATAAGAATAAACATTTAAGGAAACGTATAAGACTAAAACAAAATCTTTTGAAACTTAAGATTCAACATAATATGGAAAAGAAAAAATAAAATAATTCTATTTACTTATTCAGATGGATATTCTACTAGTCTAATAATCACATGCAATATCAATATCCACATTCATAATGATGGAATACATAATGCCAGACTTTCATAACCACTTTATAACAGGCTTGTTCCAAGACTACAAATAATATTTTGTCAAGTCATTGTGCCAAGACAATAGTTTGTCTCATGATACATACCGATGCATCGAGGAGCTATAGCGGGCTCCACCCATCACATACTAAGTCCAATACATTCCTCATATGAAAAGGTTTAAACATAACAGAAACATTTGTATAAAAACTAGAATACAAAATGTCAATACTTTATCCATAAACCATGAATGGTATAAAAATAACACATCTACATTAAAACATATAAAAAAACCTTCAATATAATGTGGATGATTTGTATCATAATAAATCAACTTCAAACAAGTTTAGAATCCATCAACGAATGTTGATATTGATGAAAATGATTTGTAAAAATCTTTGAGAGAAATATACATTTATAAAAACATATAAAAGTCACATAATTTATAAAGGAAGAAATTTAAATACATTTTTGAATAAAAGTGTCCCATACCACTTCAAAACTTTTGAATGGAATTATCATTTTAAAAACATTCATTTCCATATAAATAAATCCTTAAAAACCATTTTGAAAACATGGAGATTAATGAGAATGATTTAGATGAATAAATATTTAATACATTCAAAGTGATGTTTTAGTAAAAAGGTCCCTTAAAAATAATCCCTTTGAAAACTCTTTTATGAAACATGGCCATGGATAATAAATATGTCCCAATAGATACTTATACATAAACAATTTCGAATAATTATGAGATTGAGGAATTAATTCTTACCTTGCACTTTCTTTTAGTCGAGGGTATGTTTAACCTCCTGTATAATGACCATAGTATGTTATTAAATTATAATAGAACCATATTAATATTTATTATATCATACATGACTCATTTATGACATTGTACTACCCATTTAATAATATTTTCAATGTTAAATTAACATTTCAGTTAATAATCACTTTCTTTATTGTACGTGTTTTAACTTGTTACTCTTGACTGTATCACTTAGATCATGATTTAAACACTTATAGAATATAAAAAATGATTTATATATCATATATATTTATAATATAAATTTTTATAATATATTTATATATATGAAATATAAAACACCATTAATGGAGACAGTACACCATACGTACGCATAAACGTTGTTTCTGTTTTCATATCGTATTGAAAGAAAATAAGTGAATAAGATATATGTAAGTACCTAAATATATATATATATATATATATATATATCTCCAGTATCATTATTATTTCATATATTACATACTTATTAGTGATATATATTTTATAATCATCATTGAATGGTGAACGTGGAAATGAATCTCATCACGTCGTGGAGACGATAATCCGTATGTACGCACGAGCGACATTATCAATATATTGATGGTGAAATAATATGTAATTGGATGGTATATTATATATATAGAATCATTAACATGTTATATATATTATTTACATCAGTTATACTCATTATTATACCCATCCAAATAATGAAGTGCATGAATAACAAAGTACACCACGCCGTGGAGACGGTAATCCGTACATACACATGTATGGTGTCATTGTCATTTATAGGATGGATAGAATAATGAATATGGGTTTTCCATTTTTATTATAACATAACAGTATATAGAAGGTACTGGAGTTATTATTTTAGAAAGAAACAAAAAATAAAGAGGAAGTGGAAGAAGAAAAGAACTTGAAAGAGGTGATGAAATATTTATCTCTTCTTCAGGTTATTTCTATTGATTTGTTCAAAAGGGATCCTTAGAGTGGCTTTATGACCAACAGAAGGCCTCTAGTATTAAATGAGGAAAGTTGGGAGGATATTTGTGTAGGGTTTGGCCGATTCAAAAGGCTTTGGAGGTGTGAAATTAAGAGAAGGTGAAGTTCCCTTTTATAAGAGAGTTGAGGGTCACTTTAGGAAAAGCTTAAAATATTATTTTATAACAAAATAATTTTCAATTTCTAATGAAAAAAATGATTTATTTAGATTATAAGGTGAGTATGGGTCTAAAAACACTCAACCAATAGGTTTTAAATAGGTTTAGGTCACCATATTAACCTTAACTTTAGATTTAACTCTTAGTTAAATAGTTTGTCATTTACCATGTCTCTTTGTATTTTTATATTATATGGTTAATAAACATTCTATAAAATTCCAATAAAACCCAAATTGGTTCATTAATATTATATATATTATTATATAAGTCTTTGGTCCTAACCTTAGATTTTTATGACTATTATATAAATTAATAATATAATATTTGTTTTAAAAACTATTTTATGTCAATTTTGACACTATTTGGTATTTGTTTAAAAAAAAATAAAAACAACATTATTACTTAGATAAAAATTGATTTAATCAACCATAAAATGTATTATTAACCTATAAAATTAGTTTAATTCCTCAAAGTCTCAAATTACATTTATTTGGGTATTTATAACATCAATTATTTTAATCTTTTATTAATAAGGTAAGTACTGCATCCTCATTGTGTCATAAATAAATTTAATTATTTAATGTCTAAAAATTATAAATAAAATATCATTAAGTAGGAAATATTTTTATATTTCTAATTAATATTTATAATAGAATTTATTTTATGTATAACCCTATATTAAAAATGTTTTAGTTATGAAAACTTGAATTTAGTACTTTGAACTCTTCTTTAAATTAAATAACAATAAATGTCTTAATGTAATCTAAGTGGACCTAAAGGATCATATTTTATTCCTAGGGTTGTTTCTAGTTGAATTAAACTTATCCAATATAATTAGGACATGTTTTAGGGTAACAATAATATCATTTTTTACATTTAATTACCCTATTTACTTTTAACCATTATAAATAAAAGTCAAAAGTTACTATTCACTAAAAATTATTTTTATATTATTTTACCAAATTTTACTTACTGATATCAACCGTGGCTCTTAGATTTTTAAAATTAAATTCACAGAAGCGGTAAAATTAGGTTTTATGCTAATTTGAAAATGCTCCTAGGAGGTGGGTAAAACACGGTAAATAGTTCAATAAAATCTTATATATATCTAAACATATTAAAAAATGACTCCAATGAATTAAATTGAAATTATATAGGTATTGTATATCTATTTTGACCTAAAATAAATTTAAATAAAATAAACAATTTTTTAAATAAAAAGTCGGTTTTAAGCAATATCTTAGTGTTTTTCACTATTTATCAAAAATTGAAAGTTTTCAGAAAAATAAAAAAAATTCAGCCTAAGAAAATTTTGATATTCATAATTAAAAAATGAAGTCTATTTTACCAAATTAAAAAAAATATAAGTTTCATTTATTACTTTAAAATTAATTCCCGTTGTCAAAACCAAAAGATGCATTTTTGAGAAATAAGAATTATCAAAAGATTGACACTTGTTTATATAATATTTAAATGTGAAATTACTTATAATGACCAAAATTGTATTAAATGATATAAATATAATCTAATTATACTTCCAATCCATTAAAGTGTAAAATTTAACACTATAAGTTATTTTGATTAAAAAAGTTATTTTCAGTTAAAATTTAGTATTTTTCACTGTTCACCCAAATATGAAAGTTATCAGGAAAACACCAAAAATTTATCAAAACTAAGTTATTATGTCACTATTCTAAATAAGAATTTTATTTTGTCAAATTTAAAATATAAAAGTGTCTTATTTTGGATATAAAAAGGGTTCTCCATTAAAAGACAGTGAAATTTCATTTTTTTAAAAATACTTCTTTTATATGAAAAAATGAATTTGTTCTTACATTATGTCTAATAAAATCATAATATGGATTCTAAAATTATAAGGATTATATAAAATTCAAAATTCAGTTAATACTAATTATAACCGCTTTTGAACGACTAGTTTGATAAGTCGTGGTGCGCTCGAACTCGGTGTTGCGTGTAGCGCAAGCTATTGAATTACTTTAATGAGACAATGCACTATGAAATCACGGGGTGTTACATTATCCCCTCCTTTGATTAATTGTGTCCTCGCAATTTGAAATTTTTATTTGAAAATAAATGGTTAAAAATAGAAAAATACCTTTTTGGAAAACCCACATCGGAAATTGGGTTAGTATAATCTATTCTTAATAAGAGGGAAAGGGAAATTAAACAGTTACCACCAAGTTATTATATTGATTAGGAGAATATTGGTGGAAATTAGAGACACATAATTGGAGGGAAAATGTAAATATTTCTATGGGGTGATTGAGGTTATCAATCAAAATATTTCATTTAAATATATTTACATAACAAATCCATTATCAAAACCATTTTTAATACCAAAATATGTAAAAATAGTATATGGTATTTATTTTCGTTTAAAAAAACATTTTGGCTTGTTAAGGAAGCCAAAGATCAAATAAAAATCATGGAAGAGGAAAGGTTTTTTTCACCTCTTACATTAAAAAACACTCATTTTTTTGTTGTTTAGTCAAATGCTTCGTAGAAAAAGATTCCCCTTGAAATGAAAAGTCAAGGTGTTTTATACACCGTATAAGAGAAAGTCGTTTAGAAATCAATGGATGCATCAATGAAAGGAGATTGAGACCAAGTCCCTTAACTAAAGTATAATAATTAATTAATTCATAGAATAATATGGAAATATATATATATATATATATATATATACATGACAAGTAGAGTTACATTATTTAACTAATTCCTACCATAAAATAATCTCTCACTCTAAAAGATTTTAAAAAAAATCGATTTATCCTAATCGTATAGGGTTCTAAAAATAATGAATTTATAATTCACCTATCAGACCTTTTAAAAAATATAATACATTATACAAATCTAGGACATCACATAGGACAGTGGTAGGCGATAAATCCCAATCGCATTATGGTTGTGGGTTCGATTCCCGTATCTTCGTCCGACGCAACAAATTGTCAAACAGTCTGGGTGTTGTCCTTTTTATAACAATCAAAAAATAACCTTAACAATAGTATCCAATTTCATACTTAATACATTACAACCTTTATACTTATCCAAAATACTTCTATCCAAACTCACAGACCAAAATTTATAAGGAAGTTAACACAATGAAGATCCTTTTTTCCACGTAGTAACATGTGAACACCTTCATCATGTATTATTTTAAAACATGGTAACACCCTGAATTATCATATAACCATATTGGGTACATTCATGCTCCCTTATTCTATATAGAATACTGGACATACTCCTTATATCTCAAAATGATGTAAAATCCAACCATGATGGAATAAACAAACCATTAACCAGTTCCAAGGATGTCAATAATATCCCAATCAATCATCTCTTATTCCAAAATCAATACCTCGGTATTAGGACCATAATAAAGTTTTGTCTTTCCTTCAACCATGTATTTTCCAAAATTTTTAGCATTCCATTGAGTCACTTTTTTTAGAGACCCTAAGCATGACGTACATGGACATTACATTACTTTTGAGGAATACTTAGTACATAACAAAAACACACACACAAGGACCGTAATAGTTTAGTGTATTTGGAAACTCGGAATATCACTACTGGAAATCGGATCTTTCCCAACACTTCTATACCAACGGTTTGTAAAAACCGTTGCTATAGGCACCCTTTCCCAACGGTTCTCCCAAACCGTTGGGAAAGGGAGCTCAAAACACCCCTTTCCCAACGGTTTTGGAGAACCGTTGGGAAAGGGGTGGGTCTTTCCCAATGGTTCTCCCAAACCGTTGGGAAAGGGAGGTCAAAACACCCCTTTCCCAACGGTTTTGGAGAACCGTTGGGAAAGACCCACCACTTTCCCAACGGTTCTCCCAAACCATTGGGAAAGGGAGCTCAAAACACCCCTTTACCAACGGTTTTGGAGAACCGTTGGGAAAGGGTGTCCCAAAATCCAGCATACACCCCGAAAAAAAAAATATGCACCTATCCCAACGGTTTTGCGAACCGTTGGGATAGGTTCTTCAATTTTTTTCCAGTTCTACTGCCCGAGAACATTATATAAATCTAAATTTTAAATAATTATTATAATACATATATATATTTATGAAATTATGTTTAAAAAAGTCATATTAGGTTAGTGGTTAAGTCGTTCTATTATAAACGAAGGGTTCAGGGATCAAATCACACCAAATGTATTTTTTTTGAAATACATATACCAACGGTTTTATAACCGTTGGAATAGATTTTCATATTACCTATGCCAACGGTTTTCAAAACTGTTGGGATAGGTCTATACCAACGGTTTTCCCAAAACCGTTGGTATAGACCTATCCCAACGGCTTACTTCGCCATGGTTCTCCAAACCGTTGGTATAGGCTATACCAACGGTTTGGAGGCCTATACCAATGGTTCCAAACCGTTGGTATAGGTTAGTTTTCCAGTAGTGTATAACCTTCTAATCGTGGTGAAAGATCTTCAACATCTCCCATAAAGATCTTCTTTTTTTTAAACCTAAATCCTTTATTTATATCCTGGGGAAAAGAAAACATAAAAGGGTGAGCTCAAATGCTCAGTAAGGGTAAACAAAATAAATATCAATCACATCATATTCATAAGAACATATCTTTTGGAAATCTTAACCTGCAAAAGAGATCATAATTTCATAACATGGGATAAATCATAGTAGTGAAATATAGTCCCAATAATCATAACTTAAAACATGAAACTTTGTGGCATACACACATAATCATAGAGAATCATTTCTTATTAGTCAAGACTCATTTCCAAGACTATCTTAGTGGACAAAGTCCCTTTCTAAACCGAGTTCACTCCTCGTTTCAGTCCTGTTTCATTGAACCGGTATAACCTACCGTTCCAGCCATGTCTATCTCATGAGATATAAAATCTTTACCCAATGCATTGGAGGGAGATATAGGTCCCACCCATCTCATAATGATACCATTCTTATGTGTGCCACAAAATCATAAATCATACATCATAGCATAACCCATGTAATGAAAATGGGATTCTTAAACAACATGACATCATAAAACAATTCATATAAGATAAAGGAATTCATAAAAATAATTCCATCACAACATAATAAAATCAATGTAATAATAGGGATAGAAACAGAACCCTATATTATCTTAGATGGAAAATAATTTTGATAAAACACTTGAACTCCATTCTTGAGGAAAATATCCTTTCTACTTCAAAAACATTTTCCTTTCTTAACATGTCATACAATTTTAAACTAAAAGAAATTGATTAAAAATAAAATTGAAAACTTGTAAAGTAAGCTTCTTGGAAATAATGTTTTAAAAATCCATTCATGCCGTATAAGTTAAAAAAACATTATTCTCGTACTTTTTCCGGAAAAGTCAAAATAGTACCTCGTAACGTAAACAAAAGAAAGATTCCTTACATACCATGTAGTAAAAGTCAAAAATGGATAAAAAGGACTTTAAACATACATGAAAACAATTTTATAAAACATGGAAATGATGATATAAATAACCCCATTAAATACTTATGAATAAGAAATCTTGGATAAAAATGAGATTTGCAAAATTATCCCTTACCTTAGGTCCGATTTGCTTCGTAAGTGTCCGAACCTCCTCTTCTTTTGACACGCCATTTTGAAACCTCCTCTTAGGGCACTAAGATTGGTCTTTGAAGAAGACCAAAACCTCTAGGATGTTTCTAGGGAAGTGGAGAAGATAATTTTTCAGGGTTTGGATGAGCTTGAAGGCTCAAAGTGGTGTGTGGAAGAGAGGGAGGAGGTGCCCTTTTATAAGGGAGGAGAGAGGCACCATTGGAATTCTTAAAAATATTAATTTATAATAAGTCTAACCCCACTTAAAAACCTCCAAAAATGAATCATATTCGAAGATTAGATGATATAGGGTTGTAATATAATCAACAAATCAAATTTAGACATGTTTGGATCCTATTTTAAACCTTATCATTTTGATTTATCCTTATTTTATCTATTTAAGTTTATTTGTGGTAATAAAATTCTAAATTTTAAATTACAACAAATAATTAATTATTTGTTGTGAATTTTTCATAATTGTTTACTTTATAACATTATAGACCATATAAATTTAAATTTGTAATTTTTAAATATTTTTGTGATTTTTAAACAATTTTATAATATGTTATTTTTATAAAATAACAATAGTGTCAATTTTGACACTATTCATTTATTTGAATTTAAATAAAATATATACAGAAGATATGTTCAAAATAAAAGCCTTAATAGATTCATAAAAGTTCATATGTATCTATAAAATTAGTGGATCACATTAAATAGTTCATATAATATTTATTTTATTATTTTTAAAACCATTTATTTGGTTTATCTCTTAATAAAATAATTACTACAACATTTTTGTATAATTATTTAATATACTTATTTGTTGCATAAAAATTAAAAATAAAATCATATGATGAAGATAAATATATTAAATTTCACAATAATACTTTTAATAGAATTTATCATCTTAAAATAACAATATTTAAATTGTTATATTTATTAAATTATGAAGGTGACAACTTTGGCATCATTTAAAATAAAATAATATAAGTGTCATAATCACTTTTATAAGGCTCCAAATGGTCAAATATTAGACCATTGGATGATTATGGTTTAAATGTACATTACCAATAAGTTTTGGTCAGGGTTTTGGTCATTTTATGGTTACTATTAGTTTAATAAAAACTATATTCTTAATTTTTCACTAGACAAACAATTTCTGCATCACTATTGTGTTGCAATTAATGATAATTATTTAATCCCTAAAAATTATAAATAAATTCATATGATGTATATAATTTCATTATATTTCTGGAAACTATTAATGTTCGAAGTTTCATGAAGTTTATCACTAAATTAAAATTAATATACTTATAAGATTTAAGAGAGTGACATGTTGTCACTTTCTTTGGTTTTAATAATAATTAAGTTATTTTCATGGACAAAAGTCCATTAAATGATTATAATCCGACCCTTAGGTGATATGGGTCGACTTTTAGTCATCCAATAGAATTTTGGCATGTGTTATGGTAATTTTATAATATTATATTTACCCTTAATTACCCGATTTACCTTTAACTATGGTAAATAAAATTTACCGTAGTTACTATTCATAATGCCCAAAAATAAAAAGTAGTCTATTAATATAATTTGGACCCACTGATTCCAAATATGGAATCCATTTTTCCAAATTCAATACACAGAAGTTGCAGAAATTAAATCAAAATTAGTCCCATTGTCGAAAGAAAACGGGTTTTTCTTTAAAACATTGCAAAAGATTGAATTGATTTAACCTACGAATTTAATGTAAAATCAATGCTAATGACATAAATTATATTAAATGGTAAAAATATATTCTATTTATAATTTAAAACCATTAAATATTATAATTTAACCGTATAAATTATTACGATGAAAAAATTTGTTTTTAATTAAAATATAGCGTGTTTTTACTATTCATCAAAATATGAAAGTTACCTAAATAATATGAAACATTTATCCAAAGTAAAATTTTATTTCCTGATTCCAAAGAAGAATTTTATTTTGTCAAATTGAACTTATAAACATGTCAAAAACTAGATTTAAAGTGGGTGCGCTATCAAAAGGCGACAAAACTGCATTTTTTGAAAAATACTTATTTTACCCGAAAAATTTATTTTGTTCATATACCATGTTCTAGAAAATGTGTAAGATGAATAATAATGTTATAAAATTAAAAATTTAGTTAATAATATTCATAACGGCTAGTTCATAATAATATTATAATAAAATATCGCTGTTTAGTAAAACCCGGTATTGCGTACAACACACGCTATCGAGGAAGGTCGCGATTGCGTGTAATGCAAGCCAAGTCAGTGTTCCGTGTTGTGCAAGAATCCTTCGTTGTTTCGTATAACATAATCCAACCATATTTTATTTATACATTGAATATATATATATATATATATATATAAACACACTCAATGTTGCATAGACTGACTATTATAAAACGAACTTGAAATTGTGTGTAACACGATCCAAGAATAGTGTTGCGTATACTGTAAGCTAATACGATGTTGCGTATAGCGCAAGGTAATATTGGTGTAGCATACAAAACAAGACATTAATGAAATTAAAAGAATATTTTTTATAAAATCTCAGGGTGTTACACTTTTCATGGTTCCACACATTCTTAAGTCCTTAATGAAATAGTATTGCAGTACAATCCTTATATACTCTATAATTATTATAACATGTAAATAATTAATATAATACTCAAATGACATAATACATTAATAACAACATAAGAACTCTAATTAATTTCTCTTCATCTTCGGTAGTATCATAACTTGATTATTATCCGATAGCATCATTTGGGGTATATATTGATGATTTGGGCATTGATTTGCATAGTGTCTCAACTCCTTATAGATGAAGCATAATATATTTGAAACCTTTTTCTCACCCTTGAAATCACGTATTTGGAGTCCTTTTCCCCCACACTTATAACAAATTCTCATTCCCTTCAAGCATTTACCATGGTGATTCTTTCCACATTTACCACATATGGGAAAATCCTTCTTTCCTCTCTTCCCATTATCCATATTTCTCTCTACTATCCTTTTCTTCTCTGACTTCCCTTCAAAGTCATATGACTCAGATAATTCTTTACATATCTTATTAACACATGATATTATTTCTTCATATGTTGAGAAGACATGGGATACTATTTCCCTTCTAAATGTTGGATTAGTACCATGAATGATATGATCCTCCTTACTCTTTGGATCATACATATTGCTGGAGTTCTCATTCCTTCTACTAGGCGCCATTTCTATACAATGGCATACACTAGGTCAGTTTATAAATCACAATGAATAATTAAAAACTTGTGAAATACCTAACGTAAATTGAACAGTTTATGGATATAATCCATAATAATAAAAATATTTTCTTGGAGGAGGTATATACTCATAAATCCTTCATAATGATTTTTAATGAAAATTAGAATTATCCTATGCATATCCCCCGGGATTGTCGTAACCAAGATTGAAGAAAGGCCCATTTTCTTACACCAGTTCCCATTCGTGTCCTGCTCAAAGTGATGTTTTCAGGTTTTACCCCTAAGTACATCTATGCCAGAGCTGCCTCTACCTTCTCGTATCCAGACATGGATATATTTTCTTGGAAAACTCACAAAATAAACACATTACCAAAATTCTAAGAAGTTATTCTATAATAATCCTCAAAGTCTATCTTAGGGTAATGTGCTCTAATCAGAGTTTATCAAAATCTAATTTCCAAGGTTATTGATAAACTTCCTATGATACCAAATATAACACCTCGACACCAGAAGCCTAGATTCGGCGCATTATTTTAATAAATTGGCATGATTACAAGTAATCAAGTCCTGAAAGACCGACCATTTTAGCAGTCTTGGAAAATATATTACATACAAGAATGTTACATTACACATTAGAAAATAAAACACAACATAAATGATCCTTTGATAATTTCATTAATCCCATATCTTAACATTGCTTATCAATCATAATACACTTCTTGGAATCCTAGGAAAATTAAAACATAGAAAGGGGTGAGCTCAGATGATCAGTAAGGAGAACAATATAGTGGAAGCTTTCATAAATAAGCATAAAAATTTAAGGCAATGTATAAGAATAAAACAAAAGTTTTTGAAACTTAAACTTTAGCATAATATAAAAGTGATACAATAAAACAATTCCATTTATTTAATCACATGGATATTATACTAGTCAAATAATCACATGAAATATCAATAACCACTTTTATAATGATGGAATGCATAATGCTAGACTTCCATAACCACATAGTCAAGGCCTTGTGCCAAGACTAAAAATAAGATTTTGTCAAGGCCTTCTGCCAAGACACTAGTTTGTCTCATGAGACATACCAATGTATCGAGGAGCTATATCTGTCTCCACCTGTCACATACTATATCCAATTCATTCCTCATATGAAAAGGTTTAAACATAACATAAACATTCGTATTAAAAATAGCATACGAAATGTCAATACTTTATCCATAAACTGTGAATGGTATAAAAATAACACATCCACAATCAAACATATCAAAAAACCTTTAATACAATATGTAATATTTGTATCATAATAAATCAACATCAAACAAGTTTAAAATCCATCAAGGGATGTAGATATAGATGAAAATCATTTGTAAAAATCTTTGAGAGAAATATCCCTTTTTCAAAAAAACATTTAAAAGTCACAAAATTTAGAAAGGAATACATTTAAAGACATTTTTGAATCAAAGTGTCCCATACAAATTTGAATCTTTTTAAAGTAATTAACATTTTAAAAACATTCATGTCCTATATAAATAAATCCATAAAAACCATTTTGAAAACATTGACATTAATGAGAATGATTTAGAAGAATAAATATTTAGAACATTTAAAATGGTGTTTTAGTAAAAAGGTCCCTTAAAAAAATTCCTTTGAAAAATATTTTATGAAACATGGACATGGATAATAAATATGTCCCAGTAGATACTTACACATAAACAATCTCGGATAATAATGAGATTGAGGAATTAACCCTTACATAGCACTTTCTTTTAGTCGAGGGTATGTTTAACATCCTATATAAAGACCGTATTATGTTATTAAATTATAAAAGAACCATATTAATATTTATTATATCATACATGATTCATTTATGACATTATACTACCCATTTAATAATAATTTCTATGTTAAATTAACATTTCGGGTAATAATCACTTTCTTTATCGTACATGTTTTAACTTGTTACTCTTGATTGTATCACTTAGATCATGATTTAAATACTTCCAGAATATAAAACATGATTTATATATCATATATATTCAGAATATAAATATGTATAATAGACGTATATATATGAAATGGAAAACACCATTTATGGAGACGGTAGACCGTACGTATGCATAAACATTGTTACCATTTTCATATCGTATTCAACGAAAGTAATTGAATAAGATATATATAAGTACACACACACACACACACACATATATATATATATATATCTCCAATATCATTATTATGTCATATATTAAATACTTATTAATGATATATATTTTAAAATCATCGTTGAATGGTGAACGTGGAAATGGATCTCATCACGTCGTGGAGACCATAATCCGTACGTACGCACGAGCGAAAATATCAATATGTTGATGGAGAAATCGTATGTAATTGGAGGGTATATCATATATACATATTAATTAACATGTTATATTTATTATTTAAATCAGTTATACTCATTATTATACCCATCAAATAATGAAGTGTTTGAATAAAAAACTACAGCACGACGTGGAGACGGTAATCCGTATGTACGCACGTATGGTGACTTTGTCATTTATAGGATGGATAGAATAATGAATATGGTTGTACCATTTCTATAATAACATAAAATTATATATAATATACTGGAGTTATTATTTTAGAAAGGAAACGACAAAGAAAGAGGAAGTGGAAGAAGAAAAGAACATGAAAGAGGTGATGAAATATTTATCTCTTCTTCGGGTTTTTACATTTTATTTGATCAAAAGGTCTACTTAGGTAAGATTTATGACCAAAGGAAGGCCTTTAAGATGAAAGGATGAAAGTTGGGAGGATATTTGGGTGGGGGTTGGCTGAACCAAAAGGCTTTGGATATGTGAAATTAAGAGAAGGTGAAGTTCCCTTTTATAAGAGAGGCGAGGGTCACTTTAGGAAAATATTGAAATATTATTTTATAATAAAACCATTTTCGGTTTCTAATGGATAAAAAATGATTTAATTTGAGGCTAAGGTGGGGATGGGTCTAAATACTCTTAACCAATGGGTTTTAGATAGGTTTAGGTCACCATATTAACCTTAACCTTTAGATTTAACTCTTAGTTAAATAGTTTGACATTTACCACATCTCTTTGTATTTTTATATTATATGGTTAATAAACATAATATAAAATTCCAATGTAATGCCAATTGGTAAATTAATGTAATATATATTATTATATGAGTCTTTTTACAAAACCTTAGATGTTTAGAACTATTATATCAATTAATAATAAAATAGTTGTTTTAAAAACTATTTTATGTCAATTTTGACACTATTTGGTATTTGTTTTTTCTTAAAATCATAAAAACATGATTACTTCGAAAAAAATTTATTGAATCAACCATAAAATTTCATATTAACCTATTAAATTATTTTAATTCATCAGAAATCTCAAATTATATTTATTTGGGTATTTATAATATCAATTATTTTAATCTTTTACTAATAAGGTAATTACTACATCATCATTGTGTCATAAATAAATTTAATTATTTAATGTCTAAATTTTTTAAATAAAATACCATTATATAGGAAATAGTTTTATATTTCTAATAAATATTTATAGTCGAATTTATATTATGTATAACCCTATATTAAAAATATTTTAGTTATAAAAACTTTAATTTAAAACTTTTAACTATTCTTTAAATTAAATAGTAATAAATGTATTAATCTAATCTAAGTGGACCTAAAGGATCAAATTTTATTCCTAAGGTTTTTTTGGTCGAATTACACTTATCCAAAAAAATTAGGACACGTGTTTGGGTAATAATAATATCATTTTTACCGTTAATTACCATATTTACTTTTAACCGTGGAAAATAAAAGTCAAAAGTTACTATTCACCAAAAATTATTTTTATCTTATTGAACCACATTTTACTTACTGATATCAACCGTGTCTCTCAGATTTTTTAAATTCAATTCACAGAAGCGACAAAATTATGTTTTATGCAAATTTAAAAATGCTCCTAGGAGGTGGGTAAAACACGGTAAAAAGTTCAATTAAATTTTTATATACAAAACTTATTATAAAATGACTCCAATGAATTACATTGAACTTATATAGGTATTATGTATTAGTTTTGACCTTCAGAAAATTTAAAATAAATAAATAATTATTTAAATAAAAAGTTGGTTTTAAACAATAACTCAGTGTTTTTCACTCTTCATCAAAAATTTAAAGTTTCCAGAAAAATACCAAAAATTCACCCTATGCTAATTTTGATATTCCAAATTCAAAAATGAAGTATATTTTACCAAATTAAAAACATAGAAGTTGCATTTATTAATTTAATATTAATTCCCTTTGCCAAAACAAAAAGGAATATTTTTAAGTAATAATAACTATCAAAAGATTGACGCTTGTTTATGTCAAATTTAAATGTGAAATTACTTATAATGACCAAAATTGTATTAAATGATAAAATTATAATCTAATTATACTTCCAAACCATTAAAATTTATAATTTAACACTATGAATTATTTTGAATAAAAAATTTATTTTCAGTTAAAATTTATTATTTTTCACTATTCACTCTAATATGAAAGTTATTAGAAAAACACAAAAAATTTATCGAAACTAAATTTTTATGTCCCAATTCTAAATAAGAAGTATATTTTAGTCAAATTTAATATATAAAAGCTTCAAATATTGGACTTAAAAATGGTTCTCCATTAAAAGGAGGAGAAATTGCATTTTTTTAAAAAAATACTTCTTTTATATAAAAAAAATGAATTTGTTCTTACATTATGCCTAATAAACTCATAATATGGATTCTAAAATTATAAGGATTATATAAAATTCAAAATTTTGTTAATACTATTCGTAACCACTTTTGAACGGCTAGTTTGGTAAGCCGTGGTGCACTCGAACTCGGTGTTGCGTGTAACACAGTCTATTGAATTACTTTAATGAGATAATGCGTTATGAAATATTGGGGTGTTACATGGTCGACATCCAATATAATTTTCTAGTGAATATAATCATTACAAAAATGGGATGAAGCACCATGTAGCTGAACCCAACTTATTAGCTATAAAGGGATTACCTGATATGATATATGAACACAAATCATATTTAACTTCCAGGAACCATATCATGGATAAATTTATTACACATTCACATTTAAATTTTAAAATTTTTGAAAACTGTTTTAAACTCGATTGAAGTTCACTTTTGAAGATAAAATTTCAATTTCCTGTTATGTAGAGACCATATCCTTTTTACTTATATTATTACCTGATTTTAATCATAACTAACCATTAAATTCAATGAAATTATCATTAATTATAGTGTATTTGGAAGAGTATGTATATAATTTTAAAAACATTAAATGAAAATAAAAAATTTTATATAAATTCAAAAATAACTTCCAAACATCTTTTTAGATCTTATATATGCATAAGATAACAAATGGAGTACGTGAAAATAGGGATGAGCTAAAAATCCCATTAAGGAAATAAACAATGAAATAAAGTGTAACACATGTGTTAGAAGGCATACCATGATGATATAAAATGGACTGGAACATGGATTAACATATAGAATAATAATATATAGAACATGGGATCATGTAATCATTTCTACAAGTAAATGTGAAAGAAATATACAACATGAAATAAACGTGAGTCAAGGCTAACTACCAACAATATATAACATGATAGAAAATGACCAATAAAGGAATCAAGGTTACTCCCTATCCCATCATGAAATATCACTGGACTAAACATTATAGAATTAATTGGTGCAATATTTAGGTGTACCAATCATAACATTCTTATTCATATTTTTGCCACATGACCAATCAAAATAGGGAATAAACATAAGGGTTACCCATAAAAAGAAATGTGTATCATAATCATGTCATAAAGTATAAACAAAGGGTGTATCATGATGGTGTCCATGATAGAATGGATCCTAAACATAAATGGGTTTTAATAAGTGATAATACAAATATACCATGATATATGATGTCCAAATTACGTTAAATATTGTAAAAATATTGTTTAATAAATTTCAAAAAATTAGACACTTTAGTACATTTTAATGGAAAATATTGAAGAGTATTTAAAAAGGACAAAGATATAATTGTATTATAAAACCAAATATGAAATAAGATATTTTTGTTGACAAATTTAGTGATTTTATAAAAATTTTGGTTTATTAAAACATATCATGGGATGTGATTGAAATTTCATTTGAAATTGGGAAGTTCCCTTTAATTGGCCTTGGTTATCAAGAGGAATTTGATAAGGAACATTATACGATATGTATTTCAACATAAATTTATGATTAATTGAGATAGATTCATATTATTGGAGAATAAACACAAAATTGAAGAAAATTACATAAGATGAATTAAGAGTTACATTGGCGCAAATAGAGAGACAAAGCGTAACCCGAATAAAAAATAGGGGTTCGTAGATAATACCTTACCTTATGTATAAAGGTGTTATGACCTTATAATTATTGTCCAAGATAGTCAAATTTGATCCATTAATTAATAAATTAAGAACATTATAAACATGTCCTTTATTTATTATAATTTTATTAAGATCATTTATGTCCTTTATGATGATTTAAAAGATTCAATTTTTTTGTTCTAGTAGCATTCTTTTATGGATTTTATGAATGGGTACCTTCAGTTTAACTAACATAGTAACTGTCAAATTGATTAAAAACTAAATAATTTTAATGATATATATTTAATATACATAAATATTTTTATATTTTTATGCATATAATTTTTTCATATTATTATATTGAATCATTAGACCAAACTCAAATGAAAATTGAATAGTTTAATTTTGAATTTTTCTATCATCATGAACTTTTTTGGTTTTATTATTGGATATTGTGTTTAAAAAATTGATACAAGACATGAAATAAGTTATAATATACATGTTTTAATATTTTTTATCCATAATAAAGGTATTATGAGCATCCTTAAAGGTAGTAATGGATATCAAAAACCTTCCATCCATGAAGGCGGTTAACAAACACCTCACAGATAATGTTTTCATTATTAGAATAAAAGTAACAGATAAGGGATTTGATGATAGATATTCTGTTAACACAAAAACATTATAGTATATATGTTATACTGGAGATATCAGGTAACATTTCAATGTGGAGGTAATAATGAGGTTGAAGAAATAATGAATGTAAAAGAGAATGGTGGATGATTTTACCTCTTGTGTATCGTCTCCTTGATAACATCTTTGAAGAACTATGGTATGTCATTTGTTGAGAAACAAAGCACCAAGAAGTGGGAAATATTCATGGGAAATTTAATAGTGAAGTGTATAGATATTATTCAAGTCTATATAGGTGTGAGGAGATGCGGTGGGGAGGGTGATATTTATAGTTAAAGTGGATGGATGTTTTTGATTATTTTATTTAGTTGTCTAATATTTTGGTTCAATACTATCAATACTGTTTATTCCTATGAAATAATATTGTATATGGTTTAGGATAATTCAATCCAATGTGTTATTACATAAATGGTACATTACCTATGAATCAACAGTTCATGTATTTTGTAAATAACATATATTACAATATTTCAATATTCACAAAAAAGTTAACTATTTTTGAAAAATCCTAAAAAATAATCCCAAATAAATTTTAATCATATAGATTTCAAAAATAGAATCCATTTTCTAAAAATAATTTTTTCATCAAGAGAAATTAAAATTTTAAATAAAATCTTCATATATTCGAAAAATACTAATTTTAATATTATAACTAATTTTATGACAATTAATAATTAATTAAACTATCATAATATTATCTTATAATCAAAAGAAAAAAAATATTAAATTATTAAAATAAAATTTCATTAAAATAATTATATTAATAATAAAATTTTAAATAAACATTTATGTTTCACTTTAAATACCACCACATAGTTTATTATTTTTGAAAACTTTATTTACTTATACCATGATATAAATATATCATATTTTCATTTATAGGAGTCTAAATTTTATTTATAATTTCACAAGTTTGGTTATTATTCTTTTAGATGGGTTCCTATTTTTAATGGTCATATTCCTATTCCAATATTCAGGTTTCTATTCCATCAGTATTGGTTTCATAATTTTTTTAAATACCACCTATTTAATTATTCATTTATTGTAATAATGTTTTCATAAGGTTGTATATGTGAATAATGTTTTTATTCTATATAAAATAATTATAGTAAGGTAAATTTCATTGATAAAATTCCAGTTTATTATAATTTAGAAATAAAATTTCAATACCAAAATACCAAATAATGGATTGAGGGTTTCTCAATGATGAAATCAATAAATATTGAAAAGGAAGGCCAAAATAAAATAATTTCCACAGTTGTTTAAAATTGTATTTCGGTCATGTATTTTAATAATAGAATAATCCATCTATTGTATGTTAAAATGTTCCATATAAAAACGGAAAAAAATTCTTTTGAAATCAATGAAAATAAATTAAAAAGATACCTAAAATGTACATTGAAAATCATTTTTTTCCATATAATTATTTTCATAAAATATGTTTAAAAAAATGACATGGAAAATAATGAGTTTAAAGGAAATTCTTAAGAGATAATGTTTTTAAAGAAACACCACTTATCACATCTTAAATATTTGAATAAAAAACACAACAAAAGAATAACATTAAACAAAACAACAAATACTAAGATAATAGATATATTCCTGATATAACAAATCAATGGGGAATTTTATAAACCTAATAATAGTTTATTGGTGAATATCATAAAAATAATCCTTAGTGAAATGAAATTGAGAAAAAGTCCAACACCTTACGCTTTATTTGGTTTGAACATGATTTAAGATCATGTATTGTGGTTTTAAAAATAAATTTTTACTTAATAAGGAAATATATTAATATGTATAGAATTATAAATGATTCTCTTATAACATCTTATCACCTATTAATTAATAATAATTCATTATTTTCATTTTTTCTGGCATTGATTGGATTGTTCTCTCATTGGAGAGTTGTTATGAATATTCATATTATTGTGCATATAATATAGATATATTATATATTGAATAATAATCAGAAAATAATTTCAATATTAGTAAATCAATTATAATTTTATTAACAATTAGTAAATATGGTTTTGAATTATTATGTATGTTATGATCATCGAGATGGTGGGTCATTCATACACATTATTAACATTTAAAGTTTTTAATGATCATTACTGAAAGAAGTTGTGTAATATTTTATATTTATATAATTATTATAATATCTTAAAAAATTATTATTTACATAAATATACATATATATATTTATATATGTCATTCATGTGGTGTGGTGATAAAAAGAGAGAGTCACATTGCTTTATTAATATTATAGTCCACAGGTACACGAATGACATTATCATCTTTCAACCAGTTAAAAGGTATGAATGAAATTGATATATTATATTCTTTAAATGATAAATAAGTTAATAATATCATAATTATGTAATTTATATTATATAAATTTATTAAATTTATCATTATTATTATCCAGGTAAAGCGTTAAAAACAAATCAGATCGCTTCACGAGGTAGTAATCCACTATATAGAAGAGAGATGTTATCATATTCCACAAGTAATCAAAATTGTAATGGTATATATGATATAATTACACAATATGTATATTTATGTTTTAAATATCAGATATATACATTATACTGATCATCATAACCATCTGTGAAAGGTGGTAATGAAAAAAATGACATCGGTTTGTGAGGCGGTAGTCTGCTGTACACATGAATGATGACTCTTGTAATGACCTAGGTATTTATAAATAATAATTTATTTTATTAATATTTATGAATAAGATATTAATTTTAAATTAATTTATATTCTTTTTCCAATAGTGTACTCGATACACTACAACAAGTTTATTTGAAATCATATTTTGCACACAACTTGGAGTTATACCAAAAAATAATACAATAATATTAATATTATTATAAATGGATGTTAAATCATTGCCATTGGAGTAGTGGGAATGAATATTACAAACTTAATTATGAAAATATGGATTTTAAAGGTTAAAATAATGATCCTTTGGATGCCAAATTTATTATATATGGAAATAAAAATGAATTTACTATGAGGGATGTGTTTTTATGAAAACCTATTTAAAAGTGATTAATTGATTTTTATAAAATCATATCATTATTTATGGATTTTTATTTAATGAAACATATATGTTATATATTCATTATAATGTTTTATATTCATCTTTTATGTTTTCAAGATATGATATAAGAACAAATTCAATTTTTCAGATAAATGAAGCATTTTTCTAAAAATGTTGTTTGACCGCCTTTGGATAGAGAAACATTTTTAAATTTAGTTTTTGATAACTTTAAATGTTATATTTTAAAAAATATACCTTTTATTTTTTATTTGGGACATTAAAATTACCATGTATGGATTCTTGATATTTTTCTGATAACTATCATGTTTTGAGGAATAGTAAAAATACATATAATTTTAATTGAATTTTTCCCCTCGAGGTAATATATATGGTTATATAATATTATTTAATCTTTTCAAGTATAAATGGAATATATTTTTATCCTTTAATCCAATGATTTTAATTATAAGTAACTTCACATTGAAATAGTACTTAAACACGTGTCGATCTTATGTTTTTTTACATCTTAAAAACATGAATTCTGGTTTTGACAACTGGAATTAATTTTAAATTAATTACCACAATTTCTATGATTTGAATTTAAAAATATGGATTCCATATTTTGAATCAAAAGGTCCAATTTTTTTTAAATATATTCCTTTTATTTCTGGACATTTTGAATAATGACATCAGTATTTATTTTTATTTACCATGGTTAATGGGTAAATCAGGTAAATAAAGGTAAAAAATAATAACATAATAACATAAAACTACCCTATCACATGTCTTAGTCCCATTGGATGACATATGTCTGACCATGGTCATCCTTGGGTCTATTTCAGGACCCAATGGATCCACTTGGGAGTGATAGTGATGTGTTATAATAATTAATTTAAAGTAAAGAGAAAATTAACATAAACATGTATCTTCTTACTAAATAAATTTTTATATGGGGTTATATAAGTGATATCTTAAACTTTAAATAGTAATTAGAAATATTAAAATATTTCCTACATCATTATATTTTATTTATAATTTTTAGACATTATATAAATAAATATAATTATGATACAATGATAATGCAATGATTACTTCATTAATAAAGGATTCAAATAATTGATAATATAAATATTAAAATAAATGAATTTTTTTATTTTGATGTCATCCATGAATTTTCATGCATAATATTACAGGTTAAATTTAAATTAATTATGTTTTTTTGATTTAATCAGGTTGATATGGATTTTTAAAAAGTCATGATATGGATAATGGAAAAATTGACATAATTCATATTTTATAATAGAACATATTTTATAAAATATTTTATAATTAAAAAAATTACAATGCATCTAAATTGTTATGATAAGTCTAATATTTTATTAATGACTATTTAATTTGTAATTTTTCTTATTTTTGTAACTATTTTCATTCTCAAAGTGTTAAATTCTTGATGAAACTGTAGGAGTAAAAAAGGGTTAAATCAAATGGATAAGAGTCAAAAAAATATCCTAACCCTGCCAACATCATATTTAATGATTTTATTTCGACTTATATTTATCTTATATTCTTTATAACTTAATTTTGAATCATTTTTAGTTGAAATATAATTTATAATAAATTAATACATAAAGACATTCCTAAAGTGATCCTCCTCCCACTTATAAATGACCACAACATCTACCCACTTAATCACAGCTCGAAATCCCCTTATATCATCTAAAATATACTCTAATAATATCCCTAAATCCCTCCATTACTCTTATATTCCTTAACTTGGGAATAATGCAATTTAATAAAGCCTTTTGTCTCAAATAAAAAGAAGTTACCCGATTTAGAGGTAACATCTTCTCTAAAGTTCATTTCCTTTATCTTCCTTCTCCACTCCATGTGATATTATTATTATTTGATTACATAAAAAAACATTATCATAAATAAAATTGTATGTTTTTATGAGATTTATTCTAATTACACTTACACACACCTCCATCTAATGGATACGAACATACTATTTTTGTGTACACCGAACTACGACCTCACGAAATGATGATTATTCAATTTTCCCATAACTCCTCTCATAGTGGAAATTATGATAGAAATGTATTACTGTATTATGTATATTATATTTATATTGTCTCTATTATTATTTATTTTTAAATAGATCATTACTTTATGCTTTCCGTAATTTGTAAATATGATAATTTCATTTGAGAAGTGCAGACTACCACCCACTCAAAGTGATATTAATCATTTATGCCATACATGGAACTTATAAAGGATAGAGTTAATGAATATATGTAACATATATAAAATATGATATTATACTCTAATTATAACATACCTATGTATCATTTAGTTTTAATTTTATGAATATAACAAATTAATGAAAGTAACGTTAATGCGTACATATGGTCTACCATCTCCATTAATGGTGCACTTCATTTATTATCTCCAAATGTTATGGAATATATTAAATAAATATATTCTGGATATATAGGGTACTTAAATAATTAATAATATTATGGTTATTATGTAATTTTTACTAAATGGAGAATTTATATCAAAACAAGTTCATTTTCAACTCAAGTACCAAATATCGACAAAACGACCGATAAGAACTTAAATAATTATAGAACATTTTTTTGAAATGATTACAAGTAATATAAAAATAATAATAAACTTGAAAAATGGTTTTAAAGAAATTATAAATCATCCTATGTTTGTTATTCAGGAATATGAATAACGAACGAGTCAAGTCGGACTCAAGGTAAGTGACTTTACCACACTTATCTTTTCAAGCATTCCATTAATGTTATGCCTTATAAAATTATGTTTTCATATGATAGGATTTTTCATTTCATATCCCCCTCACAGAACATATTATTTAGAAATTATGAGAGACCCCTTTTTGTCTCGATAAACTCATTTTATGAATTTTTAAGTAACATCGTTAGGCAGCAGAAATTTCGTAAGGGAACTTCTTAACATAATTTCCATTCTTTGGGTTAATATTCTACTTCATTATTATATCTTTCAATGAATACGTGTGTAATAAATTTTGATACCGTATCTTTCAATTATACTTTATTTATGTGTATTTATAGTTAAAACACATAATAGATCTATTTTATTAAAAAAATGATCTTTGAAATGGAATTTCAAATCTCAATTTTCACTCATTGGGTTTTATGCATACCTCATTGATTATATTATGAAAATCCTATTTGTTTAATTTCTATTTATTTATTTATATTGTATTTTTCCACATACCATTGTGTGGATATACTATTTCAACACATAATCACCCCATTGATAAATTTTTACACCCTTTATATAACCTTTGTATGGGGAATCTTAACTCAATATTCATTTATTGAATTAAATATCCATGTCATTTATTTTGATTTTCCAAGAATATGTTTGAATTACCTTAGATTATTTTACAGTGAATATCTGCTTATATTTTTTGTGTTTATATTTATCACACATATTTATGTCATTGATTTATCCTTATTCTAATGATATGATCTTTGTAAGGGACTATGTATCAATATCCTTTAATTGAGTAATATCTTAATATTGTGCACCTTAATTAACATATATGGTGTATATACAAACCTTTTGACATTTTATATCATGAATTTATATATTCTCGTGATATTTAATGTTTCATTTGATTTTATTCTTTAGTTATTTTTATTCAAGTCTTTATCAAGTGTTACATGACTCTTTCACTAGAATATAATTTTAAATGTTTTAATAAATAATTATTTTAAATCTTTCTCATTATTGTCCATGTTTTCAAAATGGTTTTGGGGATTAATTTATAAGCTCATGAATGTATTAAATTGTAAATTCCTTTCAAAAGTTTCAATGTGGTGTGGGAAACATTGTTTCAAAAATATTCTTTTTAATTGTTCTAAATGGTTTTGGAAATGGATTGAATATTTCAATATCATGAATTGGTTTATTGTGATTGCGGGGTGAAATGTTTATACATTCAATATTTTATGTGTTATGATAATGTAATGGTACTTGGAAATTTGACTAGTGGTTACATGATAAATCAAATATGGGTGGTTACATGATAAACATAATGCAGGTGAGCCCGAGATAGCTCTCCAATTCGTTGGGTAATGTGACAGAAGTAAACATTAATGTTTCTCTTAAGATATTAAGGGAATATACTATGATGGGTATTCCAAATGTAACCATGATTGTTTCCTCCTATGTAACTGTGAAAGCTATTTTGTATGTATGTTTTGTATGCCACATTTTACCTTTATGTTTTATAATTTCTATGATACTTTTTATGAATCTTATAATTACATGATGTAATTTAATTAGATTACATTTTCTGAGTGAAAATTATGATTTCATTGATTTTTATATGTTTTTTTCTTGTATTATATCCCTTACTGATCTTTTTATGCACATACCATTTTTTTTGAAATGTTTCTCATAGGTTATAAATAAGATTAACAGAATGGATGAATTTAATAAAATTTTTATCAAGAAAAAAATTCTCACTTTATTTAAACAATTTTATAAATTTGAAAAATTGGATAGAGTATAAGTGTCTACAATGTAATTTTTTGTGATATAATGTAATAGTTATGGAATAATATTCTAAAACTCTAAAACTGAAAAGATCCTCAATGTGAATTCATAAAAAAACTCATGATTATGAAAGGTTTATGGATGGATCTTTATAGTTGGTATCAGAGGAAAGGTTTAGACAATTTTGGAGATTATGATGTTTTCTTAAAGGGTTATGGATATGATTGTGGGTTTATATTTTAAAGTAAGATTAAAAGTTTAATGTCTTAGAAACCCCTTTTGAGTCTTCATGATCAGAAAAATTAAGGCGACTAATGCTATTTTTGGAGACATTCACCTTTAAAGAAAAATATGGGTTATTAATTTTTGGGATGAAAAATTAGATTTATGAGATAACCATTGAGGATAAAAAATGATATGGTTATTTTTTAGGATTTTATCTCATTTTTTAAATTTATTATAATTATACTGTTTTTGAAAAATGACAACACGCATACTATGTGACAATCCATTATGTCAGACAAAGCTGCATGAATCGATCCCACAACCAAAGTGTGACTGAGATTTATCACCTACCACTAGAATACATGATGTCCAAGGTTAGAATGTCTTTTTATTTTTAGTTAAATGATTTTATTGATCTAGAATAAGTTGATTACATGAACTTAATATTTATCAAATGGATATTATTAGTATTGCAAAATGATTTTGTGATTATGTGATAAATGTTATTTTGGAAGACATTATCTATTTTTGGTATATTTATATGGTTAAGTAATAAAGAATACTATGGATTGAGGAGTTATGGATGATTTATATTTTGGGAATCATATATGATTTTAAATATGGACTTATGGGGAATTAAATTATTTATGGAGATTATTAACTTATCATGGAGAAAATGGGATTAGGTTAATTACTTTTTGTATGAGACATTAAGACTGGTAGATGTTATTTGGAGATAAATGTTAAAATTTATCTTTTAAAACCATGTGATCAAATCATTACGTGTTTTGAGTTTTAATATTAGATATATTATTTTGAGTAATTTTAAGGACTTTTTATTGTTGAATGGTCTATGTTGAACTTGGGTGCTGCTATTGAATTTTGGGGATTAAAAGTAGCCTTTCTCATTATAATGTACTATTATTTTTGGAGGATTATCTGATCTTGAAATATCAATTTTTTTATTTAGTTTGTGTCTAAAGATGGAAAATATATATGGTTCATATTTTGGGGATTATGTGAAACTCTAGTGAAATGATGAGTGTGTGGTAGAAATTTAATAATGGATGAAACTCTAATTGTCATGTAAGTATATTTATTTATGTTCCCCTTCTAATTATTAAATTAATTATTCATCATTATTAAAATTATCTTAAAACAAAAACGTTTTCCACTTAATTTTCCTATAGTGAAATCAATGACAGTTTAACCAGTCACATGTTTATGTTTTTTTGGTTGTTTACTATCTATTGGTCATGTTTTCTATCACTCTATCTTAGAACTTGATGATTATTTTTTCTTCCATAGCCATGTTTTCCTACATAGAATACGAGGATTTTTTATCTCAAGTAACCTTTTTTACTTCTCTTTCTTCCTTTTATAGTGATATTTTTATTTACTCTTTTTCCTATGTGGGATTTTCAATGATGTTTTGAAGCTCAATTTTAAAATTGCAATGACACAATTTCCAAAAGGGATGAATGATTTAATAAATAAGGAAATTATAGAATAATAAGTTTTCTATTCTATTAATATTTATGAATAAGATAATAATTTTACATAAAATATAAAGATATTTCTAATAGCATACTCAACACACAACAATAGGTTTCTCTGAAATCATATGTTTCACACAACTTTGAGTTATAACAATAAATAATACAATCATAATATTATTATATTATGTGGTAGTTAATGTCGAGACATAATAATGGCATGAATTAATTGTGTCAACTACATCATGATTATATGGTATTCATAGGTGAAAATAATGATTCTTTTGTTACCAATTTTATTTGAAATGGAAATAAAAAGCAATTTAATATAAGAGACGTGTTTTTATTAAAAGATGTTTAAAAGAGAATAATTGTATTTATAAAATCATATCACTGTTTATTGATTTTTATTTAATGAAACATATATTTTATATATTCAATGTAATCTTTTAAATTCATCTTATATTTTTTATAGATATGATATAAGAACAAATTCAATTTTTCAGATAAAAGATGTATTTTTTTAAAAATGCAGTTTTACTATATTCTGATGGAAAACAATTTTAAAATTCAGTCTTAGACATATTTATATGTTCTATATTACAAAATAAAATTCTTCTTCTAAATCATGGCATTAATATTTAATGTGGATGAATTTTTTATAATTTTCTGATAACAATCATTTTTTTGATGAATAGTAAATATACGCTAAATTTTAATTTAAAATGAATTTTTTTCGAAATTACTTATATAGTTAAATCATATTATTTAAGGGTTTTAATGTATAATTGGAATATATTTTTATCATTTAACCCAATTTTGTTCATTATAAATAATTTCAAATTGAAATTGGATATAAACACATGTTGACCTTTTGTGGGGTTTTACTTCATAGAAACCTGTATCTGGATATTTCCTATAAGAATTAATTTAAAATTAATTACTATAATTTATCTGTTGTGAATTTGAAAAAATGGATAGAATATTTGAAATTATAAGGTCCAAATTTTGTAAATAAGTACCTTTTATTTTTTGAAATTAAGAATAACATCTTGAGTAATTATTTTTATTTACCATGGTTAAAGGGTAAATCTGGTTAATAAGGGTAAAAAATAATATTATAATAATATAAATGTAACATCCCAAGTAAGTAAAGAATTATTTATTTTCATATATATGTCTATTTATGAATTGGATAGTGTTTTAGAGGCTTAAAATGAGAATAAATCCAATCTTAAGCATTGAATACTCTAATATTTTTAAAAGATTTTTTTACCGCCTTTTGATGGAAAACCTTTTTTAAATCAAACTTCTGAAAATTTTATAAGCTCTATTTTTTAAAATAAACTTATTATTTAGGATTGGGACATTGAAATTTACTTTGGATAAATTTTGGTATTTTTCTGACAATGTTCATTTTTTAATGAATAGTGAAAAATACTGCATTTTAATTCAAAACTGGTTTTTCATCTAATTTAATTATATAGATAGATTTTCCTTTTAATTGGTTTTAAAGTTTAATTAGAATATTTTTTTACCATTTAATCCAATTTTGGTCATTTTAATTAATTTCACTTTGGAATTGGGCATAAACAAGTGTCAAACTTTTGATAGATATTGTTTCTAAAAAACCCGCTATTTGTTTTGACAACATGAATTATTTTTAAATTAATTACTGAAATTTATGTGTTTGGAATTTGGTAAAACTGATTCCATATTTGGAATCATAAGGTCCTAATTATGTTCTTAAGTCTGTTTTGTTTTTGGACATTATTAATAGTAACGACGGTAATTATCTTTAATTATCGTGATTAATTAGTAATCGGGTAGTTAAGGGTAATAAAATAATATCATAATAATATAAAATAACCCCAACATGTGTCTTAATTCTACTGGTTGTGTCATGTACGACCATGGTATTCCTTGTGCCAACTTAGGGACCTCATGGAATCACTTTTGGGTGATAGTGACTTTTTATTATATTATTTTTTTAAAGGAAAGAATAACCAAAGTATGTATGACCCAAGTAAAAAAAATTTAATTTTGTCTAAATAAATGATCTATTTGACTATAAATCGTAATTGTAAAGATAAATATATTTCCTACATCATTTTATTTTTTTTATAATTTTTAGACATTAAATAAATAAATTTATTTATGACACCATGATGATGTAGTGATTACCTCATTAATGAACGATTTAAATAAAACGAAAAGATAATGTAAAATCTAAGACTTAAACATGTCAAAAACTTATTGGATGGGAGGATTTATAACCCTTATCACCTTATCCTATAAATATATCACATTGGGACCTTTAAAATCCGAAAAAAACATTTTATAATATAGTAACATTTCTAGAATTTCCAAGAGTGCCCCTCCTCCCTCTTATAAAAGGCCCCCACCTATACCACCTTACCCACACCACTCAAGCCATTGGCTCAGCCAAAATCTGATAATTTTATCTCTCCACATCCCTCTCTTCATCATAGAAGCCTTACCTTAGGCAGAAAGCTCTTCAAGGAACCCTTTTGGTTCAAACCAAGGGGAGTTACCCGATTTAAAGCTAATGTCTTCTCTTATGTCCTTTTGTTTTATTTTGCTTCTCCAACCCACTAAACTCTTTTTATTCCTTTATTTTGTAACAACACCAGTATCTTCAATATAATAGGATGTTGTTATGATAAGGATTTGATTTACCCTTACACACACCACCGTCTAATGGTGAAAGAATATACTATTTCTGTGGATGATGAATTCCTGCCTCACGAAACGATGATTGTTCAATCTTCTCTTAACACCTTTCATGGTGGAAATTAAGATGTCACTATATTTATATATGATATATATTATGTTTATGTTTTCCTTATGATTATTTATTTTACATTTATGGAATACCTTTATGGTTTCCATTATTTTCAAACACGATAATTTCATTTTAGGAAGTGCGGACTACCGCCCCCTCAAAGTGATTTGACTCGTTAGTGCCATATATGGGATGTATAAAGTATGAACTTAATGGTATTTCATATGATATCATAATATAATTCTATTATACCTTTATATCATTATGGTTTCATTCCATTAAATATGAAATATAAATGAAAGTAGCATTCATGCGTACGTACGGCTTACTGTCTCCAAGAACGGTGCATTTCATTTCTTACCTCTAAATGTTATGTAATATTATAGATTAAAGTATATACTGGATATATATTATATATATGATATCTACATCGTGAATATAATTCTGGATATAATGGATATTTTACCACATGAATAACTTGTTATTATAAGAAGTTTATTTTTGGATCAAGTACCAAAGATTGAAAAAACGACCGTTATTAACTTAAATAATTACATATTGATCATAACATGGTAATAAGTGATATAAAAGGAATAATGAACTTGAAAAAGGTTCTTGAGAAAGTAGAAATTAACTCTAGTTTATTATTCAGGAGATTAAAGAACGATCGAGTCAAATCGGACATGAGGTAAGGGACTTCGCCTAAATATCCTTTCATTAAGGCATATTTTGTTTTATACACAACTTTCTTTTATACTGTGTATAATCACCTTTGAATTTTACTTTTATTCAAAATTAATATTTTTATACAAAGCATTTTACTAAATGACAAAAGTAAATGTTTTTGTCTTATGTATGCGGCGACAATGACTTCTCCGCCGCCGTGACCATTATTTGAGTTTCGGCTTCCTCTACAAGCCATAACCTTTTTTTAAATGAAAAATAAATACCATGTTTTACTTTTCTATTATTTTGATATTGAAAATGGTTTTGATAATGTTTTGATTATATCAATGTCTTGTATTGATATCTTGTGATTTAAATGAGGAGATGTTATGTTTCATTTATGCATGTTTTATGTGATACGATTATGTTATGGTTCTTGGAAATTGTTTATGAAGACAGGTGGTTCCGTGATAATATAAGGGAGGGTGAGCCCGATATAGATCTCCAATTCATTGGGTAATGCGAAGGAGTTAAAATCTATGGTTTCTCCGAAGAGATTTAGGGAATATACTGTGATGGGTATTACAAACGTAACCATGAGGGTTACTCCCTACATAAGAATGTTATGAATGCCTCAAGTTACCTTTATATATAATGATTTCTATGATTTATTCATAAATATTATAATTTCATGAGGTATTTTAAAGTGTTTATGTTTTATGAGTAAAGTATGATTTCATTAATTCTTATGTATACATGGAATAATGTTTTTATTTCATGTTTTTATATCCCTTACTGAGCTTTTTATACTCATCCCATGTTTTTGAAATGTTTTTCACGGGTCAAGGGAAAAGTACATGATGTGATGATAGTGTTGAGGAAGTGTCAAGAAAGAATCCATGTTTTATTTTAAATAAGTCTCCTTTGATGGAAAAAATGAATACTATCTTTTATGTAACCACCTTTTTTTAAATGTGGAATGTAATGTATGATTTATGATCTAATTTTCTAAAACTATAAACCTGAAAGGATCCTCAATGTGTATTCTTGAAATATCTCAATATTGAGTAATTTTTAAGTATGGGGCCTTGTAGTCGGTATCAAAGGTCAGTTTAGATAACTTTAGGAGTTAGAATTCTATTAAATGATTATCCAAAAATATTTTTTTAATGGTAAAATTGAAATGATATAGAATTTGAAGACTACCATGTTGCTTCATCTAACACATGTTTCTTCAGAATGGTTTTCCATAGAGGAAACAGGGAAGTAGTTCTAGGAAGGCATACAGAAGGAAATGACCTTCCAAATCAGCATCCTTAGATGGTCGGAATTGGAACTGAACAGTTTATTGTAGTAATGGAGCAGTTGACTCAAGCGATAAATGGTGGTGGTATCCATGCATGAGATCATCCAGATCAACCGCAAAGGAACATGTCAGTGGTGGAACATTTCATGAGGCAACACCCCCCATCATTCGGAGGATCATCTGACCCTGTACTAGCTGAAGGGTGGATTAAATCACTGGAGAAGATTTTCGATGTCATGGGGTGTTCAGAAAATCAAAAGGTTAGTCTTGTTGTTTACCGTTTGGAGGGTGAAGCAGATCAGTGGTGGTTGATGGTTAAAAATATCAGAGATGCTGATGAGATTGATGCTCCTGACTTGGATGAGATAAAAGGCATGTTTCTTGAGAAATAATTTCCTAAGGCTATTCGACTTAGGATGGAAATACAATTCTTGGAAATGAGGAAAGAGGACGACTCAGTGGCTGCTTATGAAGAAACGTTCACTCTGTTGGCAAGGTATGCCCCAAATTTTACCCGAGACCTTGATAGTAAAATCAATCATTTATACTCAGGTTTAAAGCCAAAAAATCGAAGGTCATTAGCTTATCATGAGTTAAAAAGTTATGAAAAGCTTGTTCGATGTGCTGGGAAGGTGGAAATGGAGTTTGCCGATGATCAAGTGTTTTATAACCAACAGAAGAAGAGACTGAGGTAGTAGGAGAAAGGGAAGAATCCTTAAAAAAGGTATGATGGTAAGAAAAATTAATTTCCAGTTTGTGATAATTGTGGTAAAAATCATGTTGGGGAATGTCTTTTGAATTTTGGAAAGTTCTACCGATGTGGTAAGATGGGACATAAGGCTCGTGATTGCACTAGAAAAGATCAGGGTGATGGTAAGACCAAATTTGATTTACAGTTATAGAAATGTTTCAAGTGCAATGAGATGGATCATTATGAAAACGAGTGTTCAATAAAGAGCTCGAATGATTGGAAGAAGTCAGACTACAAGTAGAAAGGCGTGGTGAAATCCTTTGCAACTACTTCAGAAGATGTTGGGCCATCAAATGAAGTGGTACCAGGTACTTTTTTTGTTTTTTCAGATTATTCTAGTGTGTTGTTTGATTCAGGGTCTACACATTCTTTAATCTCTGAAAAATTTTCTAGTAAATTGGGAATTACATCTCAAGAAATGACTCTTGAACTTTTGGTAAAAACACTTGGTGAAAATGTTGAGGCAAAGAGAATTTATAATAATCTTCCTATCCTTATCTGTGGAAAGAACCTACTTGCAAACCTTATTGTTTTACCTCTAGTAGAGTTTGATGTTATCATGGGTATGGATTGGATCTCTGTTTACCATGCTAAGATTGATTATAGATCTAAATAAGTTTCTTTTTAGAAAGACTTTCAGTTTGTGTACAAGAATGAACCCTTACTGTTGATAACATATTTATAGGCTGAGAAACTTGTAAAAGATAGAAATGAATGTTACCTTGCACATATTGTTGAAAACAAAGGAACCGTTTAGATTAATGATGTGCCATGGATAAATGAGTATCCTGATGTTTTTCCTATTGTGTTTCCTGGAATAATACCAGATCGGGAAGTTGAATTTACTATTGACTTAGTTCCTAATGCTAAGCCAATTTCAAAACCCCCTTATCAAATGGCTCAAATTCAACTGTTAGAGTTTAAGGAGAAATTGAATGATTTATTAGAGAATGTTTTCATTCGACCTAGCACATCACCATGGGGTGATCCTATCTTATTTTTTAAAAAGAAATATGGTTCAATGAGACTTTTCATTGATTATAGAGCCTTAAATAAAATCACTATTAAGAACAAATATCCTTTGCCTCATATCTATGATTTTTTTGATTAGCTCCAGGGAGCTTAGTATTTTTTAAAAGATTGACTTGAGATAGGGGTACCATTAGTTGAAGGTAAAGGAATCAGATGTTCCGAAGACTTTGTTTCATACAATATATGTCCTTATGAATTTGTAGAAATGCCTTTTGGGTTAACCAATACACCTGCTGTATTCATGGACCTTATGAATAGAATTTTCCATGAGTTCTTGGATAAGTTTGTGGTTGTTTTCATTGATGATATTTTGGTGTTTTCTAAAAGTAAAGAGGATCATGAAAGACATTTAAGGGTTATTTTGAAAACCTTAAAAGAAAATAAATTGTATGGGAAATTCAGCACGTGTGAGTTTTGGTTGCAACAAATTTCATTCCTTGGTCACATTGTTTCTAGAGATGGAATAACTGTTGATCCTACAAAAACAAAAGTTGTTGAATAATGGTCAAGACCCACAAATGTTACCGAGATTCATTGTTTTCTTGGTTTTGCAGGCTATTATAGAAGGTTTGTTAAAAAAATTTCACAGTTATCTAGTCCAATGACTAAGCTAACTCAGAAGGGTGTTAAATTTATCTGGACAAAAGAATGTGATGATTGTTTTCAGGAATTAAAAAAATATTGGTGAATTCTCCGGTTTTGGCACTACCTTCTAGGAATGGTGAGTTTTTTATCTACAGTGATGCTTTATTAAAAGGAATTGGTCACGTCCTAATGCATAATGATCAGTTAATTGCTTATGCTTCACGTCATTTGAAAACTCATGAGGTAAATTATCCTACATATGATTTGGAATTAGCTGCTATTGTTTTCGCTTTAAAAATTTGGAGGCATCATTTGTATGGAGTAAAGTGTGAAATATATACCGATCACAAAATTATAAAGTATATATTAACTCAAAAATAATTGAACATGAGACAGAGGAGATGGCTGGAATTAATCAAGGATTATGATTGTACAATTCAATACCACCCGGGAAAAGAAAATAAAGTGGCTGATTCTTTGAGTCGAAAAAGTAATGCTTCATTAACCATGTTGCATTTGGAACGTGATCCTTTGGTTAAGGATTTGATGAATTTTGGCTTGGAAGTTATTGGAGTAGGAAGTTCTTCTGTTTTGTTTCAGGTTTCAGTGAGATCATCTCTATCAGACAGAATTAATCAAGCACAGAAGCAAGAAAGTGAGTTGTAGAAAAAGGTAGAGATGGTTCTGAAGGATAATTTTCCTGAATTCAACATTGATAATGATTGTGTTTTGAGATTTGGAAAGAGATTGTGTGTGCCTTGTGATTCACAGTGGAAGTGAGAGTTGTTATGTGAAGCTCATAGTTCTCCATTTTCAGTTCATCCTGGTAGTACTAAGATGTATAGAGATCTTCGGGAGTATTACTGGTGGGATGGAATGAAAAGAGATATTGCTGATTTAACTGTGAAGTGTTTGACTTGTCAACAGGTTAAATTAGAGCAGCAGTTACCGAAAGGGTTGCTTCAACCTTTACTAGTGCCAGAGTGGAAATGAGAGAATATATCCATGGACTTCGCTATGGGGTTACCAAAGACACCTCGAGGTAATAATGCAATCTGGGTTATTGTTGATCACTTGACTAAATCTGATCATTTCCTTGCTATACAATATACTTTTTCCATAGATCAATTTTCTCATTTGTATCTTAAAGAGATAGTTACGTTACATAGAGTTCCCCTCTCCATTGTATCTGATCGTGATCCCAGGTTTACTTCTAACTTTTGGAAAGGCCTTCAGAAGTCATTGGGTACTGAATTAAATTTTAGAACATCTTTTAATCCTCAATCAGATGGGAATTCAGAATGAACAATTCAGAAATTGTAAGATATTCTAGGTGCTTGTTTGATGGATTATCAGGGAACTTTAGACCAATATCTTTCTTTGGTTGAGTTTTCTTATAATAACAGTTTTCATTCCAGTATACAGATGGCACCATTTGAGGCATTATATGGGAAGCGGTGTTGAACTACAACTTTTTGGGATAAAGTAGGTGAAAGGAAGTTGATGAGACCCGAATTGGTAGAAGAGTTGGCAGAAAAAGTTCAGCTGATACAGAAACACATGAGAACATCTCAGAGCAGGCAGAAAAGTTATGCGGATAATAAGAGGAAGGATCACTCTTTTGAGGTAGGTGATCATGTCTTCCTCAAAGTTTCACCATGGAAGAGTGTGATGCGATTTGGTAAGAAAGGAAAGCTGAGTCCATGGTTCATTGGACCATATGAAATTATGAAAATAGATGGATCAGTTTCATACCAAGTGGCTTTACCTCTGAGTTTATCTCAGGTATACAATGTTTTTCATGTTTCAATGTTAATAAAGTACATGCCAGATCCATCTCATGTTTTAAGTCCAGAGGTAGTTCAGCTAGAAGAGAATCTATCTTATGAGGAACAATTGGTCCAGATTCTTGACCAAAGGGAGAAAGTGTTGCAGAATAATGTGATTCATCATGTAATGTTTTTGTGGAAAAACCACATGATTGAAGAGGCAACATGGGAATCTGAAAATGCAATGAGGGATAAATACCCCCACTTATTCAATATGTAAATAAATTACGGGGACACAATTTTATAATGGGGGGAAGGATGTAACATCACAAGTAAGTAATGAATTATGGATTTTCATATCTATGTCTATTTATGAATTGGATAGTGTTTTAGAGGCTTAAAATGAGAATAAATCCAATCTTAAGCATATAACACTCTAATATTTTTAAAAGATTGTTTTACCGCATTTTGATGGAGAGGATTTTTTAAATCAAACTTTTGAAAATTTTATAAGCTCTATTTTTCAAAATAAACTTATTCTTTCGGATTATAATATTGAAATTTACTTTGGATAAATTTTTGGTATTTTTCTGAGAATGTTAATTTTTTAATGAATAGTGAAAAACACTGCATTTTACTTCAAAACTGCTTTTTAATCTAATTTAATCATATAGATAGATTGTCATTTTAATTGGTTTTAAACTTTAATTAGAATATATTTTTACCATTTAATCCAATTTTGGTCATTGTAATTAATTTAACTTTGGAATTGGGCATAAACAAGTGTCAATATTTTGATAGACATTGTTTCTAAAAAACCCGCTATTTGTTTTGACAATGAGAATTATTTTTAAATTAATTACAGAAATTTATGTGTTTGTAATTTGGTAAAATTGATTCCATATTTGGAATTATAAGGTCCAAATTATGTAATTAAGATGCTTTTGTTTTTGGACATTATAAATAGTAAGGACGGTAATCATCTTTAATTATCGTGAATAATTAGTAACCGAGTAGTTAAGGGTAATAAAATAATACCATAATAATATAAAATGAGCCCAACATGTGTCCTAATGATACTGGTTGTGTCATGGACGACCATGGGATTCCTTGTACCAACTTAGGGACCCCATGGAATCACTTTTGGGTGATAGTGACTTTTTATTATATTATTTTTTTTAAAAGGAAAGTATAACCAAAGTATGTATCAACCAAGTAAAAAAAATTTAATTTTGTCTAAATAAATGATATATTAGAATAAAAATAGTCATTTGAATGATAAAAATATTTCCTACATCATGGTATTTCTTTTAATTTTTATACATTAAATAAATAAATTTATTTATGACACCATGATGATGTAGTGATTACCTCATTAATGAACGATTTAAATAAAATGAAAAGATAATGTAAAATCCGAGACTTAAAATTGTCAAAAACCTATTGTATGGGTTGATTTCGAACCTTTATCACCTTATTCTCTAAATATATCATTTTTTGACCTTTAAAATCTGAAAAAAACATTTTATAATAAAGTAACATTTCAAGACTTTCCAAGAGTGCCCCTCCTCCCTCTTATAAAAGGCCTCCAAATCTACCACCTTACCAACACCTCTCAAGCAATTGGATCGGCCAAAATCTACTCATTTTATCTCTAAACATCACTATCTTCATCATAGAATCCTTACCTTAGGTAGAAAGCTCTTCAAGAAACCCTTTTGGTTCAAACCAAGGGGTGTTACCTGATTTAAAGGTAATGTCTTCTCTTATGTGCTTTTGTTTTATTTTTCTTCTCCAACTCCCTAAACTATTTTTATTCCTTTATTTTGTAAAAAAACAGTATCATCAATATAATATGATGTTTTTATTAGAATTATTTGATTTACACTTACACAAACCTCTGTCTAATGGTGAAAGAACATACTGTTTCTATGGATGGAGAATTTCTGCCTCACGAAATGATGATTATTCAATATTATTTTAACACATTTCATGGTGGACATTAAGATGTAACTATTTTTAGATATGATATATATTATGTTTATGTTTTCCTTATGATTCTTTATTTTTCATTTATGGTATACCTTTATGGTTTCCATTATGGGTAAACGCGATAATTTCATTTTAGGAAGTGCGGACTACCGCCCCCTCAAAGAGATTTGATTCGTTAATTCCATATATGGGACGTATAAACGATGAAGTTAGTGGTATTAGATATGATATAATACTGGAATTCTAATATACCTTTATATCCTTATGATTTCATTCCATTAAATACGAAATATAAATGAAAGTAGCGTTCATGCGTACGTACGGCTTACCGTCTCCATGAACGGTGCATTTCATTTCTTACCTCTAAATGTTATGTAATATTATAAATGAATTTATATAATGGATATATATGATATATATGATATCTACCTCATGAATATAATTCTGTATATAGTGGATATTTTACCCCATGAACATCTTGTAATTATTAGAAGTTTATTTTTGGCTCAAGTACCAAAGATCGACAAAACGACCGTTATTAACTTAAATAATTACATAATGATCATAACATGGTAATAAGTGATATAAAAGGAATAATGAACTTGAAAAAGGTTCTTAAGAAAGTGTAAATTAACACTAGTTTATTATTTAGGATATTAAAGAATGATCGAGTCAAATCGGACACGAGGTAAGAGACTTTGTCTCAATCTCCTTTCATTGAGGCATATTTTGTTTCATACACAACTTTCTTTTATACGGTGTATAAACCCCTTTGAATTTTAATTTTATTAAAAAGGAATATTTTTATAAAAAGTGTTTTACTGAATGACAAAAGGGAATGTTTTTTCCTTACGTATGCGGCGACAATGACTTTTCCGCCGCTGTGACCATTATTTGAGTTTCGGCTTCCTCTACAAGCCATAACCTTTTTTTAAATGAAAAATAAATACCATGTTTTAATTTTCTTTTATTATGGTATTGAATATTGTTTTTATAACATTTTGATTATATCAAGGTTTTGTATTGATATATTTTGATTGAAATGAGGAGATGTTATGTTTCCTTTATGCATGTTTTATGTGATACGATTATGTTATAGTTCTTGGGCATTGTTTGTGAAGACGGGTGGTTCCGTGATAAACTAAGGGTGAGTGAGACCGATATATCTCTCCAATGCATTGGGTAACATAAAGGAGTTACACTCTAAGGTTTCTCTGATGAAATTTAGGGAACATACTATGATGGGTATTCCAAACGTAACCATGAGGGTTACTCCCTACGTAAGAATGTTATGAATGCCTCAAGTTACCTTTATGTCTTATGATTTCTATGAGTTATTCATAAATCTTATGATTTCATGGGGTATGTTAAAGTGCTTATGTTTTATGATTAAAGTATGATTTCATTGATTATTTTGTATAAATGGAATAATGTTTTCATTCCGTATTTTTATATCCCTTACTGTGCTTTTTATGATCATCCCAAGTTTTTGAAATGTTTTTCACAGATCAAGGGAAAAGTACATGATGTGATGATAGTGTTGAGGAAGTGTCAAGAATGAATCCATGTTTTATTTTAAATATGTATCCTTTGATGAGAAAATTGAATAATGTATTTTATGTAACCACCTTGTTTAAATATGGAATGTAATGCATGATTTATGATCAAATTCTCTAAAACTCTAAACCTGAAAAGATCCTCAATGTGTATTCTTGAAATATCTCAAGATTAAGTAATTTTTAAGGCTGGGGCCTTATAATAAAACTACCCTAACACGTGTTCTCAACCTATATTATGACATTTTTTCATCTGTGGGCTTCAATGGATCGATTTTAGGACCCCATGGATCCACTTGAGAGTGATAATGACATGTTAAAATAATTAATTCAAAATCAAGAGAAAAACAACATAAACATGTATCTTCTTAGTGAATCAATTTTTAAAAGGGGTAATATAAGTGATATCTTACAATAAAAATAGTAATTATAAAACTAAAAGTATTTCCTTCATAATGATATTTTATTTATAATTTTTAGACATTAAATAAAAAAATTAATTATGGTAGAATGATGATGTAGTGATTTTTTCATAAATTGTGGATTCAAATACATGATATTATAAATATTAAAATTAATGTAATTTTATTATTTTGAAGCCATAAAAGAATTTTTTGGATGAATATGACATGTTATATTTTAATTAATTATTATTTTTCTATGGAATGTTGTTGTTAGCAATTTTTAAAAAGTCATGATGTGAATAGTGTTAAAATAGACATAATTCATATTTTAAAATATAAAATATTTTTTAAAATATTATAAAATTCCAAAAAATATATTATTTCAAAATATGGTTATGATAAGTCTAAATTTTTTTAATGACTCATTCATTGGAAATTTATCATGTTTTCATAACTATTTTGATTCTCAAAGTGTTAAATGCTTGATTAAACGACAAGAGTAAAAAAGGGTTAAATAAACAATATAAGGATTTAAAAAATAAGAAAAACCTATCTAATTATTATTTGGAGATTTTATTTAGACTTATATTAATATTATATGTGAAAATATTGAATTTGGAAATATTTTTAATCGAAATTGAATTTATAATAAATTAATATTTCAACTGTATCATTAAGTTTCGTTCATCCCTCTTATAAACGACCACCAACTCTACCCACTTAATAAAAACTATCAAGACCCTTATAGCATCCAAATTCTGCTAAAATATGCTCAAAAAATTCTTCCCTTCCTTTGAGAATCCACAACATAGTCATAAAGAAAATTCAATTAAACTTTTTGGCTCAAATCAAAAGAGGTTACCAGATTTAGAGGAAACATCTTCTCTCATGTTCTTTTCATTTATCTTACATATCCACTCACTATGATTTTATTATAATTTGATTATATTAAAACAACAATATAATAAATATAATTGGATTTATATGTGATGTATTCAAGATACAATTACACACACATTAATCTAATATATACAAACTTACTGTTTCTATGTACGATGGACAACTAATTCTCAGAATGATGATTTTTCAATTTTACCATACCACCTCTCATGGTAGCCATTATGATGGAACTATTCTCATATATGATATATATTATATTTAAAATTTCCATATTCTTTGGTATATTTATTTACAGAATACTATTATGCTTTCCATAATTTTTAAATAGGATAATTTCATATGAGGAAGTAAGGACTACCGCCCCCTCAAATTGATAAGACTCATTCATGCCATACATAGAACGTATAAAAGATGGAGTTAATGAAAATATGAAACTAATATAAAATATTATATAATACTGGAATTATAATATACCTATTTATCATTTAGTTTTCATTACATCAATTTGATAAATAAATGAAATTAGTGTTCATGCGTTCGTACGACCTAACCTCTCCATGAACAGTGCATTTAATTTATTATCTCCAAATGATATGGAATATATTAAATACATATATAAAAGAAATATATGATAAATAATTCAAGAATAATATTTTGGTAATGAAATAAGTTTTACTACATGGCGAGTTTACATCAAAATAAGTTTATTTTATACTAAAGTACCAAATATCGACAAAACAACAGATATGAACGTAAATAATTATGTAATTTTTATGACATGATGATAAGTATTATAAAATGAATAATAATCTTGAAAAATGTACTTAATAATGTATAAATAAACACAGGTTTATTATTCATGAATATATAGAACGAACGAGACAATTCAGAATCAAGGTAAGGAAATTTACCACCCTTCTCTTTATATTCATTCCTTTAATGATATGCCTTCTTAATATTTCTTTTAATATGTTTGGATTTGTCATTTAAAGTCCCCAGTCAGTGTAAATATTATTTAAAAATTATTTAATACCCCTTATTTCTCAATCAACTCATTTTATGAATTTTTATGTAACGTCGTGGGTTGCCGAAATTTACTAAGGGTACTTCTTCACCCAATTTCCATTCTATAGGTTAATCTTCTACTTATAGATTATATCATTATAGGATTCTATGAGAAATTAATTTTGATATATTATCTTTTATTTATACTTTCATTATGTGTATTTATAATTAATACACATAATAGATCTACTTTAATAACAAAATTATCATTGTTTGGGAATTTCGAAACTCAATTTCCACTCATTTGGGATTACACACACTTCTTTGATTATATTATGCCAAGATTATGTGTGTAATAATTGTTTATTTATTTATGTATTAATTTACACTTCCCTTTGTGTGGATAAACTTTTTCTACACATAATCACCCCATTTATAAATTATTATGTCATTTATATGAATTTGTTAGGGAAATCTTAACTCAATCTCTATTCATTGAGTTAAATATCCAGGTCATTGGATTTGATTTTTCAAGAATATGTGTGAATTCCCTATAACTTTATTACAATTAATATAAAATTATATTTTATGTATTTATATTTTTCATAGATATTTATGTCATTTATTTATCCTTAAACTAATGATACGATCTTTGTATGGAACTACGTCTCAATTTCCTTTTATTGAGACATATCTTGATATTGTGCACCTTAATTATCCAATAAGGAGTATATAAAAACATTTTGAAATATAAAATCATGAATTTCTATATTATTGTGATATATAATGTTTCATTTGATTTTATTCATTAATTATTTTTATTCAAGTGTGTGTTAAGTGTTATGAGACTCTTTAACGAAAACATCATTTTGAATATTTTAAAGAATAATTATTCTAAATCGTTATAATTGATGTCTATGGTTTCAAAATGTATTTATTGATTTATTTATATGAAAATGAATATTTTCAATGATAATTACATTCAAAAGTTTCAATGTGGTAGGGGACACATTTTTTCAAAAATCTTCTTTTTAAATATTTTATATGGTTTTTGGAAATGTATTAAATATTTCAATATCTTGAAATGAATTATAGTGTTTGATGAGTGAAATGTTAATAATTTCAATATTTTATTTGTTATTATTATGCAATGGTATGTGTACTTTTGATGGCGAGTTTTGTGATAAAATAAATAAATGCGGTTCTATGATAAACCTATGGTGGGTGAGCCCAAGATAGCTCTCCAATTCATTGGGTAATGTTACAGAGGTAAACGTTAATGTTTCTCCTTATAGATTTAGGGAATTTACTATGATGGGTATTACAAATTTAACTATGAATGTTACATCAATTGTATCTATGAATGATAAAATGTATGTATTTTATGGATTCCACAAGTTACCATTTTTTTATGATTTATATGATATATTGTGTCAATATTATGATTACATGATATATGCTAAGTAGCATACATTTTATGGGTGAAAAGTATGATTTCATTAATTTGTATGTGTTTTATTTCATTATTATATATCCCTTGCTGTGTTTTTTATGCTCATCCCAAGTTCATGAAATGTTTTTCATAGGGTATATGGAAGGGTAAGAGAATGGAAGAATTCAAGAAGATTTTTATCAAGAAAGAAATACTTACTTTATTTAAGGCGTTTTATTTTTGTGAAATAATTGTGTAGAGTAGAATTTTCTACTTTTAAATTTTTGATATTTAATGAAATATTTATGGCCTACTTTTATAAAACTCAAAACTTGAAAAAATCCTCAATGTGAATTCTTGACCGAACTCAAGATTATGTATGGTTTAAGGCTGGGGCCTTATAATTATGAACCCCATTTAATGAAATATCGGAAGGATTTAGGTTATTATATAATAATAAAATATATGTATATTTATGATTGTTATTTTATTATATAATAATGATTTAATAATAATTTATAGAGGTGGAGGAGGAAATAAGATAAAAACGCTCGTGGAAGAAAGTTACCTCTTTTTGAGGAAACTTATTTTAGTTTGAACTAAAGGCCTTAATTGGTTCGATTTATTCACAAAATAAGTATATTAGGATTATATTATGGATTTATAAAAGTAAATTTTGATAATATTTTCTGAATCAATTAATGTTTAAGGTGAGAATAGATGATGCGGGGGGTGTCCTTTTATAAGTGTGGTAAGTGAGACACTTGTACATTATGAAAATTATGAATTCCACTAATGTTGTTTCATGTCCCAAAGGTTAAATAATGTGTAATTTATTTTACATAATGTAAAATTTCGAAATATTTCCGAAAAATATATTGAATACATGTTTTTATGTCATTTTAACCTTTATCATTTCAGTTTAATCACTAGGTCAAACGTGGGAATTAATTTTTTCTCATTTAAATGTTCTTTATGGTTAAGATATTTACTTCAACATATTAGATATTATAATTAATTATTAATAAAAATATTTAATCCATTTTTACAAATTCATTTCACATAATTGCAAAATTTTAATTTAAAATTAATAATTTAAACAGAATGAGAAAGTGAGTTTTAAATGAGATAATTTTCAACTATTTAGAATATTATCTTAAATTATTTCAATATGAATTTTATTAAAATTAATAAAATTATATTAAGAAATATATTTAATTTAAATAATTTTTCATTACAAATTTATAATGAAATTTAAGATTATACAAATTTTAAACGAAACTGTTCATTTAAATTAAAATTCAATGTGTTTCAATTTAAAAAAATTATTATTTTCATCGAATTATAAAAAAACTCCATAATAATACTTTTAAAATATGGTGTAAATATATAATTTAACTTTTTAAAATAATGATTATTAAATTGGAAAATGTTAAATTAAAAAAAACCCCACAGATACAATGAAAAAACGGTGTTTGTAGAACTGTATTTTATTCAAGCATAAGATGATTTTATATTAAATCTATTTATAATAACAATTAATTTTTTATTTGAAATATATATTTATTTTTATATAATCTATAATTTTTATTTAAATATTTCCTCATAAGGGGTTATTTTTATTAATTAAAATGGAGAATCATTATGTAAATTAATTTTTTTTAAAAAGTTATATTTTAAATCAAAAAAACTAATACTAAAATAAAAATTAATGATGGATAAAATATAATTAATTAGGGTAAATAAAAATAAATAATAATTAATATTAGTCACATAAAATTTAAAAAATAATTTTAATTTTTTATTACTTAGTCTATTGAAAATGCATGGAATTTTTACAAAAATTGGTATTTTTCTCTAATCACTGAAAAATCAATATTTTCAGAAAAGTATCAAAATTTCACCCAAATTAATTTTTCATATTATGAAATAAAATATCATGTTAAATTTATAAAATAATTTTTCAAAAAGCTATAGAAAAAATTTATAATATTTTTAATGGAAAAAATTTAAATCATTTTTAATGAAAACATATTTTGGAAGCCAAAAATTACATAACTAAAAAGTTAATGATTATTTACTAAACATTTATAAATAATTTATATTGAGAAGGATATATATATGTTTATATATATTTAAATTTGTATTAAATAACATTCTTACCATTCAATTACACGGATTGGTTATAATAGTTATATATATCTTGGGTCGTTTATGCTCAGTTTTGTGTGTTGAGTACGATACCAAACATAAAAATATTAGGGTTTAATATACTGTAAGATATCATAAATATTAGATATATTTAAAATTAAATATATAACAATGTATCTGGGATTGAAATTATAGTCTATGTTTAGAGTTTTATGTCGTTTATGTTATTAAACAAAATTTTTTTCTCCTAAAATGTTGTGATGTTGAATTATTTCACTAAAATATGGATCTAACATCACCAGGATACTCATTACAATTTACAATTATAATTATAAAAATAATGGAGAACTTTTATTCCAAAAAATATTAATCATATAATATTTATATACATGGCATGTAATCGTCACACGACTTGGTGTTTTCATAGATAACACAATATGCATCCTTTTAGGTCCAAATAAATATACACGAAATATCCACAAGATATTTCAATGGGAGATGTTGAATGTACTATTTCTTACCCAGGAGAAATATAAATTTTCAATTATATTAATATATTATTATACTAAAAATTTAATTGAGGATCAAATAGAGAAATTTTAAATTCGACTTTTGAAGAACTCAACACCGAATGTTATTTTTGTTAATTTTAGGAGTTTGAAATGGATAATGATATTATTCATAACTTATGATAGTGTTTTATGCACAACCATGAGTTTTCATAACTTCCATTTGGTTTATAATTGTTATAAATTTTTAATTTTCCATAAAATTCATTAATTAACTAGTTCCTACTGGTTCCATAATACAATTAAAAACAAAGTGGATAACATGGTTAATGAAGATATCAAATAAAATCATTGTATAAATATCAGAAATATATAAAAAATTAATAAAGGTAGGTGTTAACCTATGATAATTTTAATTCATCGTATATTTTTTATGTGTAATTTTAATATTCATATTATGTGATTCCAAAAACTTACATAAGCCTTACTTGTAACAATAGAAGCTCCCCAAACCCTTGAATTTGGATCTGGTGCTAAAATTACCTAAATTACAGTCATACTATAACACAAAATAAGATTACCGAAAATCATATACCACACATTATTTACTTATAAATATGATTTTTGTATGAAAATTATACACCCAGTGAATTACGATAAGCATTTTCATAAATAAATTTAATTTACACGATAACTCAGGTTTTATGCAACAACGAGATTAAACAAACCAGAATATACTATTAAATATTAACATCATTGTTGGTATAGTATTGTGACCATTTGGAATAGTAATATGAACATTAAAATAATTAACTCACCTATTAAGTATATATAAAATATAGTTATATTGTAAATTATAATATGATATATTTATATCATCAAAGGAGTAAATAAATGTTTTAAAAATGTTAAATTGAGTGTTGGTTTTCAAAAAAATATTATTTACTATTTTTTAATTAATATAATGTTTGAAAATAAATCTTTTTTTCATGAAAAATATTTATAAATTAATAGTTTATTTAATTTTTATTAGAAGATACTTTTAAGAGACCATAATTAATTATTCACTATGCTATAAAATTGGTTATAATATTAAAACAGTCATTTTTTCAAAAAATAATGAATTTAATTTTTAAAAAATAAAATTTCTCATATTTAAAAATTTATTTTAAAAAAATGGAGTACATTTTTGAAATCCCATTGTTGAAAATGGTTATAGTTAATTTTTAGTATTTTTCTAAAATACTTTAATTTTTGGTGAAAAGTGAATTATAGTAATTTATAGTAATAGCTAAATACATGAATTATTGAGTCCTGGATGATATTTAGATGATTCAATAAGCCATTGGTTCTAACACTAATAAAATATTTATTATCATTGGTTTCGATAATCTTCACTATTGATAGTCTTGATTCAAAATAACAAAAAAATGAATAAAATAATCAGAAAACAACCATCTCCTCTTCTATAACTACCACTTTCCACCACCTCTTCTCCCTACACATTATAAAAATTAAATCATGCTTATATTTTTTTTCAAATTCCACTCCCAAACCTCTTCCAAAAGTCCTAGTCTTTATATTCTCCAAAAAATTTCAATCTCAAGTGCTTAAATGAGGTTCCCAGGGATATTCTATACATGAATTAAAATCACCTTTAATTTTGATTAATTTTTTTTATTTCTATTATTTTCATATCCTCTCCTTACACCCTCTATGAAAACATGAATTAAAACTCCAGTAACTAATATATAAAATATTTTTTCTAATGTTATATCCATCATAAATCCCCTTATCCTATCCCTTTTAATCTAAAAATAAAAACATCATTTGTGATGTGTCAATTTACCCCCATTGTGGATGATCCATTTTAATTTTGCATTATCACATTCATGGATGGTCATAAAATAATTAGTATAATTATGTTAGATTTTATTATACATATTATGTGTTATATAATGATCTGGAACCAATACATAAATATGCTATTAAATAAAATGATAAAACTTCTTGATGGTTGTAAAAACCATGAAAATAAATTAAATAATTTTCATTAACGTTTTATATAACGAATCATTGTCATAAATTATAAAAAATTATATATGAGGACATTTACTCTTATTTATGTTTATTAATACTGAATAAATTTACATATAGAGATGTTATTCACAATTGAAAATAAGTTTCATAATTATTTTCAAGGGAACAAACTATAAAATGACGAAACAAATAGTCACAAAATGAAAATATTAAATCTTATAACTCATTAAAATTCCCTTAATGAATTTAAAAAATATAATAAAGAAAATAATTTTATAAAATTCTATAAATTATTTAATTAATGAATCTAATTTGATCATCTTGGAAACTATGTACATGTGAAGAGTGGTTTCAGACATACGGTGCAATATTTTATAACAAATATTTCATTATATGGGTTATACATCTACTTCATTAATTATATTATGAAAAGATTATGTGTGGAATACAATGTTTATATATTTATGTTGTATTCCAACTTCTCCGTTTTTGGAAATTCAAAATTTTACACATAATCACCCCATTGATTAATTCTCACCTCAATGATACGAACTAGTATGGGGTTTATCCTCTCACTTTTATTTCAGTGATATATTCCTTATAGACAAATTATTTCTTGTGAATAGTGTATATATACTTTCACTTTAATTTATAACCATCATTCACTAAATATTTAAATAAATAAATATATTTATTTCATCATGTATATGATTAATTTATTTGTTTTATACCATTTTTACATATAATGTTTACATTGAATGTTTTTTTAACTAGGGAAATATTGTTAAATATGTGTCCACTAATAAATAAAGATATTTTGATATAAAATAATTTTTTAAAATAAATCTACTACTCAATAATTATTTGGAAATGTATTTATAGTTGGGTTCCAATAATTTATATCCCCTTAATTGACCAACAGGTCTCATGAGAGAACATAGTTAGTGAAAAACCCATCTCATGTGTTTCAAAGAAGAATTAGATGGGTGTCTACCCATAGTTATAAACTTATTTATGGTATAAAAGTGTGTGTGCAAGATACATGAAATCCAATTATTAATAATTTTCTTTATTTAGAATATGGTTTTTACATTCAAAGATATGCTCAACATGAAAAAATATATGCTTGTATTTTCATTCATAGTTTATTCAGGGCATGTTTTTTTGGTATTTACCTTTCCATAATGATTATACTTTATTATTTTTAAATGTTGGGGCCAAAGCCAAATTTTATTATTTAAATCAAATACCTCTTTAGACTGGGTAGAGGGAGACCCATTACATAGCATGAAGGCCCAAGGCCAAGTGGCCTGAATACTAGGCTTAAAAGCCCATTTTTTGGCCCAAAGGGCCCCTCGGTGAATAGTACTACTATAGTACCCGTGCTGCTATAGTAACTGATATAGTACCTCCACCAGTACAGTTCCTACAATAGTTCCTCCGCAGCTACAGTGTCGACTCCGCTACAGTAACCTGGAAATTAGTCCGTACCCGGATTTAATCCTAGGTCATTTGGATGCCAAGTAGGAGCCTGTACCACTAGGGTACATGCTCTTTGGCATCATGATTATACCTTATTGACATTGATTCACTTATTATTTATTCAAGTAACCTTAATTGAGAATTTTATCTAACCACTTTTAATTTTTATCCTTCTTCATGATATAATGATAGATTTTTGGATAACTATTAATGAATATGTTTTTCCTTCGTTATGTTTTTGTTTAATTAAAAATGTAAAAAGGTAACCATTTATATATCTAGTTCTTCAAGACTTATAAAATGATCGATACTTGGTGTTGTGATATCTTGTAAATATTCCATTTTAATAGAATTACCATTGACTAGGGGCCACTGTGGTTGAGGTTGTCATACTTGGTATAAGAGAAGGTTTAGTAGAAACCATGGGATCTAGATGATAGGTAAACATGAGAACTAAAATAATTTATTATAGTGACTTTTTGGCTCAATGATTATGAAGAAAATGAGCTAACATATTGTGTTCCATTATTTAGCAATAGAACATAATGGATTAAAGGGAATCAATACCCATATAAAATGTAGGGATTTCCCCTCAGAGAATTTCAATATAGTTAGTGTTTGATCAGAGTATATCATAACCATATTATAAAAACATACATTGGTTATGACATATAAATATACTGAAACTATTTTGGATCATTTCATGTTTTATAATCCCCCATATTTTAGGGGGACTACTAATCCATTGGTAACTAGGAAGTGGATCAAGTACCTTGAAAAGATATTCATAGAACTAGATGGAAATAAATATGAAAATGTAGTACTCACAATATGTTTTCTCAAGGGAGATATTAATCAATGGTGGTTATTTATATGGATTACTAAGAAGGATGATAAAATAAATGAAATGGAATGGATATATTTTAAAGAAACATTATTCGAAAAATATTTCCCTCATATGCAATAAACTAACAAGAATAGAAAATTACTTATCTAAAATAAAAAGAAAAATGTGCTGTTGTAGTGTGTTGAGAAACCTTGAAAATACTAGATAGGTATTTTATAGATTACACATGGGATCCATAAAAAAATATTAGTTATTTGATTTATGGTCTTAAGACATGTCTTTGAAGGGACTGAAAACACAAATATTTTCATCAGATTATTAAATAGTGTTAAGATCCATCAAAATGTAGAAGGAAGTTTTAAAATCCTATATATTAAATGGAAATACATAGAAGTATAAATATAATGATATCCATGAAAAAGTGAATTACTAATAAAGAAGAGGAGAACAAAAAATTTCCATTATGAAAAAATTGTTGAAGGAATCATCTAAGGAAATACATTAATGGAATGGTTATTTTTTTCTAAGTGTAGATAAAATGGTTATAATGAAAATAAATTAAAGGTTATGAAAAAAATAAATTATTTTCAATGAATCAACATTAATTAAATGTATAATTATTTAAATCAATGTGCCAAGCATCAAGGAAATCTACAATAGATGATTCCAAGGGGAGATTCCCAGGCTTATGTGGTAACTACAATAGATTTATAAGTAACAAATGATGTGATGGATGGTATATTAATACACTATACAAATTTATACATTTATTTATTTAATTATGAATCATCACAATATTTTATATCTATCTAGTTTTCCAATAAAATTTTTCATTTATCTTTCTATTTAATAAGTTAGTTTTCAGTCAAAACTTTTATGAGAAGCCCCATTTCAAAAAAATGTGTTTCTCAAACCCATTTATTCACATAAAAAATCATTAGTTTCAGACCTTATCATCATATATATTGGTAGGTTTGATATAATCCCCAGTATGGATTGGATTTCAAAATATGATGTAGAAATATATTTCATGAAGAAGGAAATTACTATTTTGTGTCGAAGATGTAGAATCCATTAGCATTTGTGAAAAAACCTCACTATCAAATTTTTATCTAGATCCACCCTATTAGGTCAACTTAATGAAATTATTAGGGATAAAGGGAATAAAATCTATGGATGAGAAAATTGATCATCAAATTGAGAATTCCCCAATAGCACAGGAATACCTTAACATATTTCATGATGAATTTCCTAGAAACCCCTATAGTGGGACGTTGAGTTTAATATTGATTTATTCTAGGATGAAATTCCAATATCATTGGATCCTTATATAGTGGAAATTGTGGAATTATTGGAGAAAAAGAAACAAATAGCGCAGTTGAGTAATATTGGATTTATTCACCCAAGTGTTTCTCCATGGGGATCCCCTATAATATTTATTATGAAGAAAGATGGATCCATGAGGCTATGTAATTACTATAGAGAAATAAATGCTGTTAAAATAATGAACCAGTATCCTCTGTCTCATGTTGATGATTTATTTAATCAACTTCATGAATGTCAATATTTTTTTTATGATTTACCTTCATTCTCATTTACATCAATTGAGTGTAGATAAATAAGATATTCCGAAAAGAGCTTTCTAGATGAGGTATAAACATTACGAGTTTATAGTAATGAAATTTTAATTGACTAATGTTTCACCAGTTTTCATATATCTAAGTAACATAGAATTCATTGAATAGATGGAATATTATTTTTAGTATTCATTATTGATATTATTGTGTATTCTGGAAGTATTTAAGACCCTGATAATCACATGAATATTATTTTTAAGACTCTCTAAAGTAAATATTGATATTGTAAATTTTGAAAAATTGATTTATGGCCTCAAGAAATTTCATGTCTTGGCCATGTTGTCTCTTTGGATGGAATCTTAGTTGATCATATAATGAAAAATGAAATCAAATACGGTAATATTCCATAGAACATAAAACATGTATATAGTTTCATTAGTTTATCAAGTTAATAATGGAATTTAATTCCCAATTTGGTCAAATTGGTTAACCCATTATCCAAGGTCCCACTTAAATGGGATATATTAGAACAAAAAAAAGAATGTGTCAAATAATTTGAAGAATTAAAGAGAATATTTGTGAATTCTACAATTTTTTCTTTACCATCAGGAAATGATGGTTTTCTGATATGCAATGACTAATAATATAAAATAATGGGTTGTTTTATTTTAAAAAATGATAATGTTAATGAATATTCATCAAAATAGTTGAATGTTCATGAAAAAAAATATCCTAATCATTATCTTGAGTTTGAAGCAGTAATATTTTCCCTTAATATATGGAGACACTGCCTATATGGGGAAATATATGATTCATAAATATATCACAAGAGTTTAATATATGTATTTACCAAGAAGGAACTCATTACAAGGAAATGAAGATGAACCGAGTTACTCAAAGATTACGGTTGGTTAACACACTACAACCCATGAAAATAAAATTTGGTAATAGATGAATTAAGAAGGAAAGATTATCGACTTCTAACCCAAATGATGATTGAAAAACATCATATCTTCATGGATTTAGAAAATCTATATATGGTAATTTTTAATAAAGGGGAAGCGTCACATCATTTCCAAATGATTTCGAAAACATATTTACAAGAGAAGATAAAAAGTTATCAATCTGATGATGAGAATTTAAAAAACAAATTATTACAGCTCAAATATTTGTATACTTCATGTATGATGATGGAATTTTGGAATTTTGAAAGTGGTTAGGTTTTCAATCATTAACCGATGTATTAAGGTATATATTAAATGACTATCACTACTCTAGTTTCAATATAAAACATTGTATTACCAAAGTGTATAGGGATATAAATGAACATTTTTTGTGGCACAATATCATATAGGAAATTACTGACTATGATTCAAGATTCCTAGTTTTTCCATAAGTGAATGTTGAGAGAGAGGATCTTGGGGGATTCAGGATACCTCTAATTATTTCTAGGTGGATGTGTAAAGAAATTACTATGGACTTCGTCACGGGATTACCAAAGACCCCTAGAATGAATGGTTTGATGGGTTATTGTAAACCTACGAATAAAATATGAGCATTTACTTGGTATAAGAGTAGATTTACTTCCAAATATCCTTACAATAATATATATGAATAACATTTTTAGTCTTCATGGTGCACCTCTTTAGATTTTTTCTGATTGATGTCATTGTATTACAACAAAATTCAGGAAGATTTATCAGAAGGATTCATATAATGAGGTTAATTTTACTATTTATTGTTACACTTAAACTGATGGGAAGTATTAGAGGAATAATCCTTAACTAGAATAAATTTTGAGATCACGATCAATTGACTCTCAGTGTATGTTGGATCAGTATTTACTTTTGGTAGAGTTTACCTATAATAATAGTTTATGTTCTATTATTCAAATGGTTCCATATGAAACCTTATATGGAAAGATAATTCATACACCAATATGTTGGGATGATGTTGGTGAGAGGAAACTTTTGGGACTAGAAAATATTTAGGATAAAATGAAAACAATATATAATATTCATGATCATATTAAAGAAGCTCATTTTATGAAGAAGAGTTATGTTGACAACCAGAGAAAGGATTTGTAATTTCAAGCAAGAGATATGTATCCCCCTGGAAGTGTGTCATAAGGTTGAGTATGAAAGGGAAATTGAGACACATGTACATCAAACCATTTGAAACCCAAGAAATAAATAATGATGTATCTTACTAATGTGAAATTCTACCAAGTCTCTCTAAAGATCATGATGTCTTCTACATACCACTGTTTAGGAAGTACATGCCAAACCCAGCACATGTACTCCCCTAAGATTACATGGAACTAGAAAATGATTTCCCTTATTGTGGAAATCCTATAAATATTATTAATATAAGAGCGAATTTATTTATAAATTAGATGAGTATACTTGTAAAAGTAATTTAGACAAAATATAAAATTGAAGAAGCAATGTGGGAATAAAAGGATGTTATGAAGAAGAACCACCCACATTTGATCAAAATGAAATATTTATGAAAAATATGAAGGATAAAATTTTAGATAGAGGGATGAATATAAAACACCAATATTAATGGTATGTGTCTTATTAAATAAATTCAATTTACTTGATAACTTATGTTTCATGAAACACTGAGCATAATAAAACTGATAAATACTACTAAATATTAAAATGAAAATTGGAACGGAAACGTGACCATTTAGAATAGTACTGTGACCATTAAAATAATGACCAAACATATGAATTTATAAATTAAATTTAGGTATCTTATAAATGAAAATATGATATAGTTATATAATGGAATAAGTGAATAAATCTTTTAAAAATGATAAATATAATGTTTGTATTTTTCTTAAATTTAATTTTTTGTTGAGAATTTTGTTATTAATTTAATTATTAAATAGAAAATTATGTTTCATAAAATATATTCATTAATAAATATTTTATTTTCTACTAATTATATGATAACTTTATGTGACAATAATTAAATTTTTATGGTGTCTTAAAATTGGATATAATTATAAAATCGATATGACTTTTGATAAATGATGATTTTAAATTTAAAAAATTATAATATTTAGAATCTTTTTTGCAAACAAAATTAGTCAATTTATTAAATCGAAAGATATAAAAATAGTTATGGTAATTTTTTTAATTTTCTGGAAATTTCATATATTTTTTTTAATTATTTGGAATTATTTCATGACTGCAAAATTTGACGTCGCGTGATTCCGAGGCTCGGTGTGCCTTGAATGATCCATCGATGTTTTGTTAAGCTCTAATTAGTGTGTGTAAGTAGTTTTCCTAAAAATGTGGAATAAATCATAAATAGTTACTCAGATCAGAAATCGAAGGGCACCGTTTCACTCAGGATGGTGGGTTTACCCTAGACACGCCTTATGTTTAGTCGGCGTGGACCTCCTATGAGAAAACCCAAAAATGGAATAACCATAAACAAAATAATTAAATAAAGTTATTTTATTTTTCAAATGCTTATAACTCACAAATGGTAACTTAGATTAAAAATCTGAGACCACCGCTAAACTAGTGAGGCTATACTTTCTTTAGGCATATACTAACATTGGCCGGTGCGGGCCACCAATGAAATTAAGTTTTTTTCCGTAAATAAAATAATTAAGTGAAAATTATTTTATTGTAAAATCCATAACATTTAAATGGTAACTCGGATTGGAAATTGAAGAGTACCATTGGGTTTTTTGTGGCATTTTTCACTTAGGAAGAGCCTAACATCGACCGACAATGGTGGAGGGTGACTGTTAATAATTTTTGAAACTTTTTTTGTAACCTTTAGTAAATTCGAGAGTGTCATTTTGTAACTTTTGAAAAGGTGCTCAGAATTTAAATCTGAGGACACCGTGGAACTCGAAACACCGATATTCTCTTAAGGAGACATTCACCTCGACCATAGTTGGTTGAGGGTGGAAATTAGTTTTCCAACTTTTCATGGGATAAAAAAAAATAAACTTGCTTTATTTTATTTTTGAAATTGAAACCTCCCATTTGAAACATGAATGTGGGGACAACACGAGGTTAGTCGGGCATTTAATGTTGGGAATTAAATGCCTGGTTACATAAAATGTGTAACCACATTTCTCTTTAATTAATAGGATTCATTAATTCGGAATTAATGAATCTACTTTAACTCTTGGCTTTCTCCAAATTAAATGTGCCAAATTAATTAATTAATGTACAAAATTTAATTATATTATTTCTAATGCTTATTTATTTTTTCACCTCACCTATAGTAGGAAAAGGGATTGGGAATGGAGGGGAGAGATTTGGAGAGTTGGAAAGATCATTGACTAATAAAGGAGATCCTCCAACGAAGAACGACTCCCGGAATCGAGGAACAAGGAACCGACCTTGGAGCGTCTTGTGGGAGTGACGAACAACGACGTCAATCTTCATCGACTTATTCTTCTTCCTCGCACCACCTCCAATAAAAAATAGTAGTAGGGGTTTATTTTTAATTTTATTGAATTTATTTATCGATTATTCATATTCAAGTTTCACAACGATGATGACCAAACTAACATGGCCATCGTCCTGCACATATACCTTGCCTCATATCTTTTGATTCTCCATGCGTTCTTCGTGCATTACTCAATTCCAAATATTAAATAATTCTTGAAATTCAATATTTTGTTGAGCGCGGCATATGGACATAGAGCCCGCCTCCCAAGGATCACAAATATGCGATCATTTTATTTTTTGGGCTTGAAACGAAGCCGTAATGGCTCGCGGAAGAATGCGGCTGACGAAACCTGGCCGACATTGAGGAAGGAAGGACAGCACATGTCTGTGCCGTTGGATGATGAGTAAGTTGCGGTCGGTCAACCGTGGTGAGGTAGGGTGGTGGCCGACATCCGACTGGACACGTGGCGGAGCGGCGGCACGTGTCCTATCTACCAGAGGAGCAGGAAGCTGCTGTGGAGACCGAAGAGCAGCCGGTCATGCCAGCTATGGTGGAGCAGTGGTGTGCGACCATGCCATTGGGAGGAGTACCGGCTATAACACCAGCCGGCCGTTGCGGTTCGGCGGGACCCACTCGGGTCTCATGGTGACTTGGCAGCACCTAGAGGTGATGTCCCTTTGTAGTTCTGAACAGAAGGGGGTCTGATCCCCCTTCAGTGCCAGCTCAGGTGGACCCCGCCACCAGGCCGTGCCTCTGGGCCACGCCAACGGGCCGTGCCACCAGGCCGCGCCACCAGGCCCTGCCACCAGGCCACGCCACCGGGTCGCACCACCGGGCCGCGCCACCAGCCCGCGCCACCGGGCCGACCCACGGCCTAGAGGCCCGAACCCACCGCAGCACAGGCCAACCAGGAAGGACCAGAATTGGGTCAGGTCGACCCAAACTAGTTCGGGATGGCCCAGGTTGGGTCTGGCCGGGTTGGTCTGACCGAGTCTGACCAGACCCCAGCCCATCTGGACCCAGATACGCCTTTGTGGCCATATCTTGAGAACCAGGCGTCCGTTTGATGAACTGACTATGGCACCATAATCCTTAGACTGAGACAATTATTTTTAGTATACTCCACTTGAGTTTTGGATAATGTTGGAGTATGTCCAAGTTGTATCAAACCCCGAATCCAACCAGGCCCTCAGAGCGGAAACACTAACAACTTACAGACCGAGCGTTCAATTGACACGACATTTGTTGCGTTGGGTACCTTATGATGTGACAGACCTTTATGATACTTCATCTTGGGTCTTTGGGGTAGTTGAGGTATGAATGATTTCTTGGGGTGCAGTTCTCCCATGTGCGCTACATACAGAACCCTGCGAATGGCTGAGACTTGACGACTTCTGATCATTTCGACTCGGAGTGACTCAACCGGCCCAGTGGGGAGCACCTCTGCGTGACGCGGGAGACCCACGATGGGGAGCGCCTCTGTGTGATGTGGCAGATCCATGGTACTCGACAATATGAGTAGTTTAGTAGGCCAAGAGTGGGAGCACCATTGTGTGACGCAACAAACCCACGATGGGGAGCCCCTCTTTGTGATGCGGCAGACACAAGGTACTCGATAGGAGGAGTACCTTTGCCTTCCAAGGTTTGTGGGAAGCACCTCTATGTGACAAAGAAAGCCAACTGTACTCAATATAGGAGGAGTTCTCCAGCAACCGAGGTGTTCGAAGTTGTGACTAGGGATGTTACTTGTTATTATCCCTTGAGAATCTTGTGGCTGTCTATCAGCTTCCATAGCGATCCTATGGGGGTCAACATCATAATCTCATTTCTCAGAGTTGTATACCTGGTTTTAGCTCAATATTATATCTTAATGGTGTACCTATGTCATACTTATCTTCGTGGTGATACCTATGTGGTACTCCTACCTTCATGGTACTACCTGTGTGGTATTCTTCCCTCCTGTGTGAGGTGGGTATATTCTGATAACTTAGGTATATGTTTGGGCATATATCTAAGTAGGGTTCACTATTTTTCCATGTTTTGTGGTTTATCTTTTGTGGATTTGAGAGACCTTAGGGGGTCTCAGGGTCCCTACTGAGTATTGTTATACTCACCCCTGGATAGGATACACATGCACCTTGTTGTGTCTGGTGCAGATGAAGGAAATCACAAACTGAGGATGAGGGTACCTGGACTAAAGACTGCTTAGAGGTGGACCATAGATGAGGTGTACCATAGAGACGACCATTTGAGAGCTGTACCTACCCTTTAGGTAGGATACTTGGTGGGTGTTCACAAGAGTTGTTTTTCAGTTTTAATTGTACTTTCTAGTTTTACTTGTACTTTCTAGTTGGTATTATATTCTGACCACTTTAATTTCTATACACACCCTGTTTACTATATAGTTTACCTTGTTCTTGTATCTGGTTGTGTACTTGGTTTGTGTGAGATTAATGTTTATAAAGGCAATGCCTTCCCATTTTAGGTAATATTCCTTTCGGTGCTTGTGGCCTGCCCCTAGCCTATGGGAGGTGGGATTAGGGTAGTCACTGCACATGCCCCGGGGGACAGGTCATAAAAAATTGGTATCAGAGGAGTTCAGTTCTTCTGAAGAACTAGGACTCTGATCTTTTCGGTGAAACAATAGTGTTAAGTGTTATGAGTGGTTTTTAGTTCAAGGAGTCTAGTGTTGGTGCGACGACCAACGTATCCACACACCAGGACTCTGAATTTTTATTTTCAACTCAGTGCATGAAAACACTGATTGCATATGCCTTTTTGACAAGTTTTCCTTGTGATTTCTTTGATTCTTCTCACTAGGTATAAACATAATCACCGTGACTCACCTATTCCGTATCAAGATACCGCCACGTAGACAACTAACTTGGATTCCCGAGAGAGTACATGATGACGGCCCACCGAGAAACAAGGCCTCTGTGCAGGGCCATCTTATAGCATTAGCACCTTCGGGTGGTGTACCAGAAGCACCATTACCCATTGGAAGAGTGTTTCCACCATCCCCACCAGTAGAGGATGCACACCAACTGAGCGCATTGCACAAGTTCCATTGATAGAGGCCTATGAGGTTTTGAGGCGAGACATATTCACAGGTAGCTGAGAACTGGCTGGAGGCTGTGGCTAGAGTTTTCTGCCTAGTTGTGACACCTGTAGAGTAGATGGTGATCTTATCTTCTAGTCTTTTCCAATGAGTGACCATGAGGATGGTCCATATAGTGATGAGGCTTCAGTATGTAGACTGTTTCCTGAGATATTACATTTGGGGAGTGTGTCAGCTATATCACTACTCATTGGGAAGCACTTACAACTAGCGGTACTGGTAGAGGACACATTTATGCTTTGTGCCTTACACGAGTTTTAGCATCAAATACCCCTCAGGTTCCAAGGTGAGACCAACTCAAAGGTGGATGAGGACTAGCATGAGGAGGTGGATGAGAGTTCTGTAGAGCTTCTACAACTTCAAAAGGATGATATGTCAGTAGCTGAGTATTCATCGAGGCGTACCGACTATTCCTGGTACTCGATGAATATGATATGATCAGTGCTTAGAGGCTCGTAATTTTGAGCGCAATGTGTTTAAGTATGTCCAAGACAACACTATTCCTCTATGCATTCCTTCCTATGTTAGGGTTCTAGAGAGAACCTTTTTAGTTGAATGTTCTTTGGCGGAGCAGATACATCCAGTGAATGTTAGTAGTGGGAAAGCATGAAACTCGCACTAGTCTCAGAGACTTGGGCATGTAAGAATGTTTCGGGAAGAAGAAGTGTTTGGGACAGATGAATCTGTTGGACTATAGATGTGGAAGCAGAGCTAGGAGAGCAACATGAGGTGGTGTACATTTTTACATGTTACAAACACCCCCCATTGTGGTCCCCACAAGTCTCAGGGAGTTGGAGGACATGGGATGGGAGTAGCTACATATCGTCAAGGAGTGCGACCCAAGGGCTCTTAGAATGATTTGATGAATGGTCTGTGTCTACTACTAGCTACCTTATTAATACACATAGGTACCAATCATTCCTTCCATCCATGAATCTTGTCCAAAACCTAGATTTTCCAGTTAATCCATCGACTTGACTCTCACTTATGGAGATACCATTGGGCAGAGACATGATAATCACACTTACGATGACAGTGTGATCTGACCCTTGAGGTGAGAGTTTTGGTTGGTACCTCTTGGGGGCAGCATCGAGGCCTTATGATGTTAGTTTGGGTATGGACTGTGCATTCATAGTTCATACTCAAATTGAATGTATTAGGAAAAAAGGTTGTGGTATAACTACAATGTTGGAATGGGATTTTCCTTGGTCGGTGAAAAAGGAAACCCAGGCAGCATAGGATAAACTCTTGCATAGGAGGGTGCGGCTGATAACTCGTGAGTCGGCCAACCATACCCTCATGGTAGCAGGATTTTTGAGTTTTCAATTCCCAACAGGAGTGGTTAGAGTTCCTCTAGGACTTTGACATTGAAAAAGTCTATACTCCTGAGAAGGGGAACGTGGTAGCAGACGCAGTCAGCAGGAGGTCTGGTCTACAACTACTAAGTGAGGTATCAGAATAGCTAGTCACATAGCAGATATCCTTGGTGGATAGAGATGAAGTTACTTACCTCTAGTCTATGACTGTCACTCCACCACTCTTTTAGCAAGTCAAGGATGAGCAACTTGAGGGCAGTGAATGTGAGGCTCAATATGCTCATATATCCTCAGGTCATGCACCTGATGGATTTTTTGTAGGTGGGGAGCAAGTTTTCCTCTTCAGAGGATGTACCATTATACCACTAGTGCTATAGGAGGAGGTGTTAAGGGAGTTCCATACGTCACCTCTGCTGGTAAATCCTAGTGTGGTGAAGATGTACCAGGGCCTTCAGCATCATTACTGGTGTCCAGGGATGAAGAATGTAGTGCCGAATTTTGTATCATGATGCCTTACTTATTAGCAAGTGAAAACTGATCAGAGCCAACAAAAGTCCTATGCCGACTAGAGGAGGGAGATCATGTATTCCTAAGGGTCTCACCTCGACGAGGTTTGCAGAGATTTGGCCAGGGCGGAAATTTATCTCTGAGGTTCATCGGACCTCTCTAGATTCTTAGTAGAGTGGGAAAGGTGGCATACCATCTATCTATTTCCTCAAAGATTCACCAGGGGCATAATGTTTCCTATGTGTCATAGCTGAGGAGATGCGTGCATGTTCCATCACACGTTATTGACCATGGAGAGATGGACTTAGACGATGATGTGATGTTTACGGAGGTTCCAGTATAGATTGTGGATCGACAGTAGTGGGTCCTTCGTGGGTGGTCGATACCTCTAGTGCGCATTCGTTGGTAGCATTGGATCCTCCAGGATAGCACATGGGAGCAGGAGGCTAATATCTATGCTCCGTACCCCAATTTTTTTTTCTTATTCCATGTTGTGGCATTCAGGGAAGTAAATACCTAAGGTGGGGAGAATGTAATATCCCAGAAATTCCTTATAATTTTTTTAAATTATATATAATTATTTCTAGACCGTGAAATCTGACGACGCGTGATTCTGAGGCCCGGTGTGCTCTGAATGATCCATAGATGTTTTGTTAAGCTTTAATTAGTGCGCGTAAGCGGTTTTCTTGAAAAAGTGGAATAACTCTTAAACAGTTACTCAGATCTGAAATTTGAGAGCACCGTTGAGCTCTGGATGGTGGGTTTACCCTGGGAACGCCTTAAGTTTAGTTGGAACGGGCCACCTATGTGAAAACCCAAAAATGGAATAACCATAAATAAAATAATTAAATAAATTTATTTTATTTTTAAAATTCTTTTAACTCACAAAAGGTTACTCAGATTAAAAATATCACACCAGCACTGAAATCGTGAGGGTATTCTTTCTTTAGGAAGATACTAACATTGTCCGGCACGGGCCACCAGTGAAAGTTAGTTTTTGGCCGTAAATAAAATAATTAGGTGACAATTATTTTATTGTAAAATCCATATCATTTAAAAGTTAACTCAGATTGGAAATTTGAGAGTACCATTAGGTTCTTTGGGGCAAGTCTCACTTATCCAGAGCCTAACCTTGACCGGTGATGGTCGAGGGGGACTGTGAAAAATTTTCCAAACATTTTTTGGGTACGTTCAGTAAACACATGAGTGATGTTTTGTAACTTTTGAACCGATGCTTAGAATTGAAATCCGAGGACACTGTTGAACTTGCAGTGCCGAAATTTGTTTAAGGAGACCTTCACGTCGACTGCAGTAGGTTGAGGGTTGAAATTAATTTTCAGACTTATCATGGGTGAAAATAAAAAAAACATGCTTTATTTTATTTTTAAAATTGAAACCTCCCATTTGAAACATGATGGTGGGGACCACATGAGGGAGGTCAGACATTTAACTCTGGGAACTAAATGCCTAGTTACAACAAATTTGTAACCACATTCCTCTTTAATTAATAGGATACATTAATTCTAAATTAATGAATCAACTTTTACTCTTGGCTTTCTCCCAATTAAATGTTCCAACTTAGTTTATTTAATTTACAAAATTTAAATAATTTATTTCTTAAGCTTATTTATTTTGGAACCTCACCCCTCACGAGAAAAGGGTTTGACAAAGGAGGGGAGAGCTTTGGAGAGTTGGAAATATCTTTCTCCAATAAAGAAGATCCTCCAACGAAGAACAACTTCCGGAATTGAAGAACGAGGAACCGACCTTGGAGAGTCTTGCGGGAGTGACCAACATCAACATCAATCTTCAACGACTTCATCTTGCGGGAGTGACGAACATCGACGTCAATCTTTAACTGACCTTGCCTCATATCTTTTGAATCTACCCACATTCTTGTGCATTCTTCAACGCCAAATATTTAATGACACTGGAAACACAATATTTTGTTGAGAGTGACATATGGACGCGAATCCCTCGACCCAAGGATCGTGAATACGAGATCGTTTTATTATTCTGGCTTGGAAAGAAACCGCAATGGCTCACAGAAGAATGTGGTGGCTGACACCTAGCCGACCGTGAGGAAGGAAGGGCGGCATGCATTCGAGCCGATGTATAATGAGGAAGATGTGGCCCGTCGACCATGGTGGGGTAGGGTGGAATCCGGCTTCCGGCCAACTGCTTAGCGGAGCGGCGACGTGCGTCTGTCCCATGGGAGGTGTAGGAGGTCATGACTGATGTGTCGTGGCAGAGGCTGAAGAGCGGCCGGGTGTGCCAGCCGCGAGAGAGAAGCGTGGCGCGACCACGACACTAGGAGGAGGACTGGCCGGAACACCGAATGACCGTTGTGGTTTGGCGGGACCCTCTTGGGTCCCGCAGTAACTTGGAAGCACCTAGAGGTACTGACCCTTTGCAGTTTTAAACTGAAGGGGGTCCGCTCACCGTTCGATACTTGCTCAAGCAGATCACACTAGCAGGAAGTGCCCAACGCAGGCTGGGCCATGCCCAGTGGCCCGGGTTGGGCCGCCCCCTTCGCGGGTCGGGACGGACCACGACCTAGTGGGCCGGGCACACCACGGCCCAAGCTAACCGAGCTAGACCCGAATCAGTCTGGGTCGACCCGAACTAGTTCTGGTCCGCCCAAGATGGGTTTGGCCAGGTCGGGTTTACCAGGTTGATCTGACCAGGCCGGACCAGACCCGGGTCCATATGGACCCAGATACGCCTTTGTGGCCATATCATAGAACAAGGCGTCCGTTTGATGAACTGTCTGCGGCACCAAAATTCATGGATTGAGACAGTTCTTTTTGGTAAAATACAATTGAGTTTTGGAAAAAGTTGGAGTATGGACGGGTTGGATTGAACCCCGAATCCAACCGTTCCCTCAGAGCCGAAATGCTAATAACTTACAGACCAGGCATCTGATTGACACACCATGTGTTGCGTTGGGTCCCTTATGACGTGATGGACCTTTGGGATACTTCTTCATAGGGATTTTGGGTGGTTGAGGTATGACTTATGGCTTGGGGAGTGGTTCCCCCAAGTGCGCTATGTACGAAACCCTGCGACTGGCTGAGACTTGATGAATACTGACCATTTGGACTCGGAGTGACTCGACAGGCCCACTTGGGAGTGCCTCTATGTGACACGACAGACCCATGGTGGTGAGGAACTCTGTGTGATATAGGAGACCCATGGTACTCGACATGAGAAGTACCTTAGCAGGCCACGAGGGGGAGCACCTCTTTGTGATATGGCAGACCCATGGTGGGGATCACCTTTGTGTGACCCAACAGACCCACATTACTCGAGAGGAAGAGTACCTTAGCAGTCCAAGGTTAGTGGGAAGCACCTATGTGTGATAAAGAATGACCATTGTACTCGATAGAGGAGGAGTTATCTATTAGTTGAGGTATTTGAAGTTGTGACTAGGGAAGTTACCTATTATTATCCCTAGAGAATCATGTGGCTGTCTATCAGCTTTCATATTGATCCTATGTGGGTCAGCATCATAATCTTGTTTCTCATAGTTGTATACCTAGTTTTAGATGAGTCTTATATCTTCATGTTGTAACTATGTGGTACTTATCTCCATGGTGATACATGTGTGATACTCCTACCTTCGTGTTATTACCTATGTGGTATTCTTCCCACCTCTGTGAGGTGGGTATATTCTGATAACTTAGGTGTATGTATGAGCATATATATAAGTAGGGTTGACTATTGTTTACATGTTTTGTGGTTTATCCTTTGTGGATTTGAGAGACCTTCGGGGTTCTTGGGGTCCCTACTGAGTATTGTTATTCTCACCCCTACACGGGCTATGCTCTCACCCTGTTATGTCTGGTGCTGATAACAGACAACGCTGACTGAGGACAAAGGTACCTGGACTAGAGAGTACTAAAAGGTGGACCTTAGATGAAGCGTACCACAGAGACGACCATTTGAGAGTTGTACTTACCCTTCAGGTAGGATCCTTGGCAGGGGTTCACAGGAACTTTTTTCAGTTTTACTTGTACATTCTAGTTTTACTTGTACTTTATATTTGGGATTGCATTCTATCCCCTTTACATTCTGTACACACCCTGTTTACTACACAGATTACCTTGTTCTTGTATCTTGCTGTGTGCTTGGTTTGTGTGAGTTTAATGTTTATAAAGGAAATGCCTTCCCGTTTTAGGGAATAATCCATTCGGTGCCTATCTCCATCCCTTAGCATATGGAATACAGGCTTGGGGTAGTCACATCACAGGCCCCAGGGATAGATCGTGACAATTATTTTGTATTTTTTTAAAATAATTATGTTTTTGTGAATAGTGAAATATGGTAATGTATGGTATTAGAGAAATACATAAATTATTGAGTAATGGATGACATAAGGATGATTTAAGAAAACATTAATTAAAACTCAAATGCAATGGTTATTATATTTTGTCATCATAATCATCACTACTAACAGTCTTGATCCCAAATAATAAATAAATGTATAAAATAATAAAAAACCCCTCCCCTCCACTATAAATACCACACTTCACAATATCTTCTCATGACAACTTATAGGACTTGGAAAATTATTATAATCTTTCTAATTCCCCTAAAAACTCTTCTCATATCCTATTCCTTTTTGTCTCACCAAATGAAGGATCACATGTTCCATAAGGAGGTTGTCAATGAAATGTTATAGAAGAGGTAAAATCCTATTTTTTATTCTTATAATTTCATTTATTAATGTTTATTTTCATATCTTCTTGTAACCTCCTATATCAAAAAATGATTGATAACTAATTTATCTTATATATACTATAATATTTTATAAAAATTTAATATCCATCATCATACCCCTTCTCCCATCCATTTAATTCTAAAAATGAAAACGTTGTTTGTGATGTGTCGATTTACTGCAATTATGGATGATGAATTTTCATTTTCCATTAACTCCCTCATGTATGGTCATAAAAATATTATTAGGGTTAAATAAGATTTTGTTTACATATTTTAGGTCATATAGAGGTTTGGAACTAATATATAAATATGACATTAATTAAAATTACAATAGTTCCAGATTGTCAAAAATATATGATAAAAATTAAATAATTTTATCTAACATTTTATATAATGAGTAACTATAATAGAATATAATTAATTGATATATAAGACCATTTAATCCACAATAAGGTCAATAATTCTAAATAATTTCACTTCTTGAGATGATATTTCCATTTTACAAGAACTCACATAATTGAAATCAAGGGAACCGACCATAAATCCGGGAAACAAATGATCCTGGAATGATATAATTGAATCCTATAACTCATTAAAAATACCATAAATGAAAATAATAAAATAATAATAAATAAAATACATATATAAATTTTTATGAGTAATGTATTTTATTAATCTAATTTCATTATCCAAGACAATATGTACAAGTGAAAAGCACTTTCAGACATGCATAATGGTTTTTTAACTCAATTTCCATTCATTGGGTTATATGTCTAATTCATTGATAATATTATTCCATGATTATGTATGTAATAGTATATTTATTTCTTTATTTTTTATTCCCACTAATACATTTTTTAGATATTATTTTGTTATAAATAATCACACCATTGATTAATTTTCACCAAATTGATACAAACTTGTAAGGGGTTTCTTATATGAATTTTATTTATAAGAGATTCCCCTTATTCATAAGTTATTTATTAGGTGTGGTGTATTTATAATTCCACATAAATTTATGATCCCAATTCGTATAATATTTCATCAAATATCTATATTTCTTATATCATGGGTATGATTGTTTTCTTAGCCGTATACCATTATTACATACAGGGTTTACCTTTAAATTTGTTTTAATTGGGGAAATATTGATTAATCTTCATTACATACTCAATATAGATATTTTGATATGGAATATTAATCCTGAATGAAATATATTATTGAATAATTATTTGGATATGATGTAATATGGTTCTTTTTCTAATATAGCCACCCGATGCATTGATATGTTTAATGATAAAACACAGTTGGTGAAAAACCCTTAACTTTGTTTCCAGGAAGAACCAGACGAGTTCCTACCAACATAATTAAAAAATATTGAAGGTATAATGGTTCATTTTCTAGATACATGAAATCAAATAATTAATTATTTACTTTATTTAGTATTCAGATATTACATTAAATGATATTTTCACTACGGAAAAAAATATGGTAATATTTTAAATCATTGTTTATTGATGGAATGCGTTTTTCAATTATTTAACTTTCCATAATGACTATTACTTATTGAAATTTCATTAATTATTATAGTATGATAAAACCCTTACTGGTCTATTTAGCTCACCCATTTTATTTTTCTTCCATCGCCAGGTCATGAAGATGAATTATTTAAATAGGTGTCGAGGATGCATTTCATTTTCCTTTGTTATATTTTATCACTAATGGAAAATTTAATAAGTGTACCATGAATGTATATAGTTTGTGATGAATACTAATATTATATATACTTGGTTTTTGTCCTCCTTTTTATATTCCATTATTAAAAAACCCACCAACTCTGGGCTACTCTGTTAATTTGTTAAAAAAATAATAGTCATTGAACAGAAATATAGAATCTATTTTATAATTTATTATAAATTCATATTATTTCAAAATATAGTGTATATTTCTTCAATAGAAATATCCACACATGAAGCTTACATTTTCATATCATTTCATAGAAAATTCTGGATAAATGGAGAATCATAATAATGCATTCTTGTCAAATACTCATTGAAGGGTATCAAATTAGCTATGATGTATTGAGGATTTATCAATAGACGGTAATGATGTGAGGGAAATGAAAATGAGATAAATGTATAGATTAATGGTACACATTCATGAAATCATAAAACATTTATTAGTAATTAATTATTTTTAATTTCACAAGGATGATCATTAAAGTATAACATTAATCATAACAAACTAATGTTAAATCATAAGACAATAACTAGTATCCGGGGTAATATAAATTATATATTCATTTTAATGATAGGAATATAAAATCATAAAAAATATAAAAAATCTCTAACAGGATCTTCATAACATTTTTTATATGCATGAATTCAACATCACACATGTACAATAATGGAAAAATGTAACTACATTATATCTATGTATATCATAGAAATCAAAAAAAGAACACATATTTTACAAGCATAAAATAGTGATATCATGACATTTAATGTATTTCTAATTAATTTGGATAGATTTATAATTTTAGTTCCATCTATATTTTAATAATATATTCATATATATATTTTCTATATAAGAAACACTATAAAAATCAAATCTTAGCATTATTAATAAACAGAAATAAATTGTGTAAATTATAATTATTCCTGTGGTCAAAAAATAATCAAAATATTAAAAATGGTTATCTAGGTAATAAACCTTCAATAAAAATAATGTGTTATTGGTGTTTATAATTATATATAATATTGGGGTATACATTCAAATAAATATTTTTTCCCAGTCAAATGAATTTTTTGTGTTCGTTGGAGAGGATAATCAATAGGGGTGCCGTGAATTGAGTTTCTAAATAATATTTCTATTAAAATGGAGTTAAAAAAAATCCCCAAATAAGAATAATATATAGCATAGTTAACAAAATAATAGTATTTTTAAAATATTTGATCATTTAAAAGATTTATCAATGAGTGATTAGTTCTCAATTGAAATAATATGATATCCTATTTTAGCATTTGAAATAAATTTACTAAATCAATTGATAACATAAAAACTATCTAAGATTAAGTATTAAATGGAATTAAATGTTTTATGTTTCAAAATATATAATGTAGTGAAAAAATAAATTATAAAGGCAGATAAAAAAAAGGTTCAATCTCAAATAGAGACTTAGTCCTCTCCATTTGGTGATCAACTAAAACCAAGTAGTTTACAGAAATATACATGTTCCATATCCTATATTGAGGTATACAACAACGCATATCGTGTTTTCCAGGCCAAAGATACCTCTTCCAAATTTTTTTGTGGTTGTGTAAAATGTGACACGCCATGTAGGTACAACTTTCACTATTAACTATGGGAATAAAAGGTTTAAATAATATAGATGGTGAGATATAAGTGTATCTTATGATTTTCCATAGGATAATATGTGTTTTCATAAAACAAAAATAATAACACACTTCCCATAATGTAAATAAACTACAAAAATAGAGTAGATAAAAGACTAGAAGGGATAATGTTGCTATGTGTGATATGTGTTTCAGTTCTGTGACTCCATTAAAGTAGATTGAAGTGAAGGTTAAGTCATTTATCAAAATTATATTGTAAAAAAATGTATCGTATAAACATCTCTATTGTGGTGTATGAATGATACAAGTGAATATTATTATTCTTCTTCATTTGTTCTTTGAATTTTTGAAGTATAATCTTACACACATTCAACAAAACTTCTTTGGTTTGGAACACTTATTGTGTATTATTTGATCTCGTCTATCACCACTCAAATCTTGTTTCTTTTTTTTCCAGGTATTTTCAGATATTCTATTTGTATCTTTATATTCATCAACATAATGTTCTCGATCATGGTCTAGTACCTCATACCTCGTAATTTGGTTTGACATCAATTTAAATTTTTTCTGCAAAAGGCCATAAAAGGTCATCAAAATAACTAGTAAATCTATCTTCCATAAAATATAACCATTAGAAACATTGAATATAAAAATGATATTAGGAAGGTAGTAGTGAGCCTTTTGAGTGGTGACTCTATAGTGATCTCTCTCAGGTAGTAGCAAGATCCAACGGTGACTTAATGCTAGAGGGGACTTATTTATAGTAGGGTTGGGATGAAAATGTCTTTGGAACAGTTGGTTAGGAATAATAACTCATTAATGGTGAGTCTTCCATAGCATTGAGTCGGGATGATAGTGATTCATCCTTAGCACTATGTCAGGAAAATCATGAGACATCCTTATTGGTGAGTGAGGATAACATTGACATATACTTAATGAATTTTTATAGTTTGTTTTATGATTCCAAATCCCATCATAACATAGTAAATTAATTAGAAACATAATTAATCATGAATTGTGATTATTAAAACTATGATATTTCAACATTCTACCCCTTTTGATGATCAAAAATCACAGTAGTAAGATTTTTAAATTTATAGATAATATGGAAGAACAAGGAACCATTAAAATTTATTTAGAGTATATAGAATATCATATCATGTATCAATGTATATATTAGTAGAGAAAGATATTGGAAATAAAAAAATTATATCCCACAATGCATATATGCCATAATTCTCTTCTTGCCCATTTTTTATTACCTAGAAGGTATAAAAAATAAAACATAAATAATTTTTTAAAAGGATTATATATATATATATATATTGAAATGATATTTAATTTACATCAATGTAAAAAAAGTATATGTTTAGGGATTCATAATGGTAGGATTCAAAGGGTCATTCCCTTTATCAGAATAACTAAGAGTAGATGTGGAAGGCTTGTGAAAAACTATCAGTATAGTAGGAAAAAGATGATGTGATGGAGGATGGTAACTCTCCGTAGATAACTAGATGTATGTTTCAGTGTGCCACAATAATGGTCACTGGAAAAGGTTGAACTATATGAGGCAAGGGTTTGAAATTATTGGATATAAAGGTAGAGAATTATTGTGAATGATGTGAATGGTAAAAAGGACCATGATCGAGTTTATTAGAAGTTGAACGAATGAAAATGAAATCTAAATCTATAATTGTGCGGCCCTAACCTGAAGATAATACATGAGAAGATTAATATATTCTATAATTACCTAGAATCCCTTTTCCATATCATTGTTTAATTAATCCTTATTTTCTATAAATGGATGAAGAGCTAGAGTATGTTCTTTTTGATTATTAACATGCTAGCCAAAACCTTGTGTGACTGATGGTATCCTAATATTTTCAATCAGGCACATTAAATGACTATCCTACTGAAACTTAGTGTAAATTCATTTAATGTATAAATCTATATTTTTAGTGATTTATTCATGAGTATCAGTGGCCTCTTTGACTTAATGTATGACCATGGAGAATACATGATCACTATTGTGTGTAATTTTTCTCAGGCTCTCCCAATACGATCCACCCATCATAGTTCAAAATTTGCCTCTAAAAATTGATTTGACTTTCACATCTTTCAAAGATTCCAAAGGTGCAGTAGCAGAGGTAGATTTACATCTTAAATCATCTTTGACAATTGATATCAACTAATAAATATAAAACATAATAGGAAGATGGACAATAACTATAGATGAACACGAGGTAGTATCAATAATAATGTGAAGAACACTATCCAATGTTGTTTTTAAATTCTAACTACATTTCCTCATCCAATTATTTGAGGGTTTCCAATTCATAATTGATCTAGATATTATCAATTCTAGTTTCTTGTATTTCATAAATCATCATGGGTTGATTTTTCCAAATTACTTTTTGTATAAGTAGTATAACACCTCTTTCACTAAGATTTCTCACGGGTGAAGGTTGTTCTCTCATAAGATTACCAAAACACGATAATAGTTTCCCTCCAAAAGGGTTTCAATTCATCCTGAAGTACATAATTTTAATGTGTCTATGCAGTGGAAAGACAAGCTTACATAATAGATACTAGCTTGAGTTGAATCACTTTTAATAGATCAATTTCTATAATTAATGATCCTTGAGGGTCATCAGGGACTGAATAACCCAGACCAGAACCAAAAAAGAATTGGAATTTATACTATTCATGCATAGAATCTATATCAAAATGTTTTGGAACTTCAAATCCTTCTAAACTGAGGTTTTTAACCCCATAAATAGATTTTTCCATTTCATTATCAATTGAACCTATTACTTGAATATCATCATGTACATCCACCATGTCATCTATCTATTGAGGTCTCTCTATTTTAACCACATCAATCATTGATTTTTCAACTGATTCATATTTATCTCTGATGGGTAGAGCCTCATCCGATCCATAACTATCATTGTGATCTAAATGATATGAGATATCAGCATCAACTTCCCTCTCTTACTTAGTTCATTCATTTTTAAAACCATCTTCCTCATCTTCATTTTCATATTTTTCATGTTCCTATTCATTTTTATCATCCTGATCTTCATCACCATAATAATATTCTTTAATATTTTCATCAATATCCTTTTCACATTCATTATTAGGGTTTTCTACATTAGCCTATAGAGTTTCAGATCCACTTTTATAACCAATTTTCTTATCTTCAGTCTTATCATCATCATCATTCTTGGGAGTAGTTTCCCAGGATGGGAGAGCCTATGAAGGTCTAATAAATTCTTTTGTATGGTTATTCATGATCTTTAGGAATATATGGATCACTTTCTTCTCCTTTATATAGGTTTTACTCTTCAGTTATAGAGGCAATAACCTCAAAATTTTCATATTATTATCCAATTACATCATCTGGTTCCCCAAAAGGGTCACTAATATCCTTTGGTCAAGTGGGATGATCAACAAGGTTTAAAATCCCATTAAATTTTTCATTATACTCTACCCAATGTTTGTTCTATGGATTCATATTATTTTAATTCTCTTTCATATAACCTTGGTAATGAAAAAAATCTCTGTATTCTATAAATGACACATCAATTTTTCTATTAATAATTTACCCTTTACCATATTAGAATTCTAATCTGAGTAAAGTAGAGAAGTGAATATTTTAGTGGTTTTAATCATATGAAACATATGAATAATGATGTATTTTCACATGTTTATTTCATATCCTTTCCTCATGAGGTAAAAAAAAATACACATCCCGGCATTTCAAAGTAGAAAAATCACCATTCTTTATGAAATGTATATGTTGAATAAACTTAAATTGAAACCCATATTCACTATATAACATGGAAGGAATAGGTATTATTGAAGTTCCATTTAAAGTTAGATCTGGTATAGCCTTTTCAAAGTATAAAAATTCATTAGTATAAAGGTCACTTTCCTAATCATAATCATAGATACCCTCATGGTGTACTCCTAAACATACTTCCCTAAGACTTGAGGAGAAGAAACGTTTGTGTCTGTTCATTTTAGTTCTTACCATGAAATAATTAAATTAGGTCAATGAAAACTCAACATATTGGTCAAACATAGACACTATAATTGTATACATAAGTATATTTTTCTTGGAAGAATATTCTAGAATCCATTCCTCATTCAAAGATAATAACATAAGGACTTACTTTTTAGAGAACCTTCAATAGATATATCCATTTCTAGTACGAGAAATTGACACATGAGTTCAGGATTCAAAGGTTTCTTAATTGTTTAGCTCAAAACATCTTCTTATTCACTATAGGATGAATTTTTTAGTAGTCAATTCATATGGTCTCTTCATTATAACCATTCTTACCATCTGGGGAGCATTTGTGGGTAACGAAGGGAAGGTACAAAGTTCATGTATGAGGGTTGAAAAAATGTTTAGTGGTTGAGAGGACCGATGGAATCAGTTGGATTCTGATTTTTTCACTTAGGTAGTCATAAATACAATATTAAAATTGTATTGACTAAAGAAAATAGTAATAATAATAATCAACAACATAGTCAAATAAATATTTAATGGAAGGAATAACAGTGTGACAAATTGATGGTGATACACTCAATTGTAAGACAACAAAAACATGTCTTCAATGACGAGACATCAATGATGAGACAAAAACTATGAGTCTTAAACACTAAGACATCAATGGTGAGTCTTTAACAGTGAGAGATTAATGGCGAGACGTCAACAATGAGAAACCAATATTGAGCCTTCAATGTTGATACATCAATGGTGTGTCAATAACTATGAAATATCAATAGAGTTTTACTTAATTAAAATTAATATTCCGTAATACATGTTTGATTTAACTCATTATCTCATAATTCAAAGTAATATTAAATATATCAGCATGATAATGTTCTACACCAATGTTTTCTATAGTTATATCACCTTCGGAAAATGATTTCTCTAAAAGTTATGGCTTACATCAATATACTTTGTTCTACAATGAGAAAATGGTTTTTTAGAAAATTTACTTACACATATGTTGTCACAATATAAAGGGATACATCAATATTGATATACATAACATAGTAAAGTATGTTTCATCCCCAAAATTTGTGCACAACAACTACCAAAATATATTTATTCAGTATCAGTAGTTGATAATGCACCAAAATTTCGCTTCTTACTACATTATGATAAAAGTGAGTCACCTGGAATGTGACATGTTCCTGGGGTTTTTTTATCTAACAGTATTCCACCAATAATATTAGTAAAATAACTAACTAAATCAAATACATTCCTTATGGGATAGAAGATACATAAATTAGTAGTGTGTTTGAGGTTGTTAAAAATTATTTTAACAGAACTTAGGTGTGACTATTTAGGGTTTTCCTAAAAACATGAACACATAGACACACTAATGATAATGTCAAGTCAACAAGTAGTTAAGTATATAAGACTTCAAATCATTCCTATGTAATTGGTTTGATCCACTGTATTCCCAGCCTCATCAAGATATAGATTACATATAGTACTCATTGGAGTATCACTACTTTTAGTGTTATCAAGACCAAAAAGTTTTATAATTTCTTCTGTATATTTAAATTGATTTAAAATAATTGGTTCATTGTTTTGAAAATTTTGATATCCATGGAAGAATTTATGTTCACCCATTAAACTCAATTCAAACTCACTTTGTCATTATTTTTGATAAATGAAAACCTAGGATGTTTTTAGAAGATCCAAAAATAATATAATCTATATATATTTGAATGACTGAAACATCCATTGATGTTATTTTGATAAAAATGGCAGGGACAACTATATCATTTTTAAATCCTTTTGAAATAAAAACATATTTGAACCAATAATAACTTGCTCTAGTATCTTGTTATAAACCATATAAGGCTTTTGTTAATTTGAAAAAATGATTTGGAAATTGGATATTTTGAAAACCATGGGGTTGTTCAAAAAATTCATCATCTATAAAACCATTTAAGAATGCACTTTTGAAATCATTTTGATAATTTTTAAAATATATATGAGCTGAAAAAGATATCCGGATTCATATGGATTCATGTCACGCTTCAGGAGTAAAGGTCTCTTCATTGTCTATCCATATTCTTGACTATAACATTGTGCAAATAATCTAGATTTATTCTTTACTATAATGATAGCTTCATAAAACATGTTTCTAAACACCCATTTAGTGCCTATAGTTACCGTTTCCTTAGGTCTATCAACAGGTTTCCACTCATTATTTATTTAAAATGGATTTTTCACTTCTTGTATACCCATTACCCATAATTTATCAATGACTACTTCATTGATATTTTTTGGTTCACAAAATGACAAGAAGGCTTGATGATCAAACTTATTTCTTAGTGAAACTACGGTTTGTGTACCTTTGTCTAGGTATCCAAATAAATCATGTAAAATATTATTTATTAGAGTTATAATACCCTTAGAGAAATTTGGACATTTTTTCTCTAGTCCTTATACATATTTAGGTTTTACAGGTTCAGATTCTAGAATTTTTCAAGAATTGGATGATTTTTTTCTGGTTTGATAGAATAATTAGATGATTTAGGAATTAGGTTAAGATTTGGTAGATCATACTCTACATTTTTAAAGATTTATTTGGATTATGTGGATATGTTCTCTAAAATTTTACATTTTATATTCTTCCTCAATTTTTTTTCTCTTATTGAAGACTCTATATGATTTTCTAAAAAATGAATAAACTAGGAAAATAAATTTATCTTTTTAGATCCAATCTTTTCTAGATTGTCATTTGCATTATGAATAAATACATTACATCTAAAATCTATAAAGTAGTTATAATTAGGATTCATTTAATTCAATAGTTTATAAGGGGTTTTCATCTTGGTTGGTCTGATTATGAATATATTGATTACAAAGAATGTTGTATTCACAACCTCATCCCCAAACAAGATAGGTAAGTCATTTATTTAATTATTACATTTTAATCATATATTTAATGAAACAATACTCTTACAATCCCACTAATGTGTTCCTATTATGATATAGCAGGATCATTACCATTTAGAACCTTAATTCCATTACATTTCATTAACTTTAATACAACAATATTCATTTCTAATCTAAGAAACCTTAACAAATTTTATTTAATAGATAACTATATCATAATTAGGGACATATTCCACACTACGAAGCATTCAAAATACCTTCACTTGATTTATCAAAAAAAAATAGAAAACAATATGAAGTAGAAATATTATTATGAATCAATATTACATGGAACAACATCTACATCGTTCAAGTGATGATTATTCAGAAAAATAATTTAATTGCCAACATTATTTATTATTAAATTACTCAATTTTATTCCATCATTTTAAATTGTTCATAAAAATAGTTTGAAATATTTTAACATGATAATAGGCATGAATTCAATGGAAATAAATTCAGAACCATAAGTGTGGGATCATACTAATGACCAGACATTCACTATTTCTCTTAATATTACAAATTAATATTTATCTTTGAAATATCGTGTTTCATATGTCACTTTATCTTAATAAATTTTATATCATTTTTACTCCCAAAATTATATTATTTAATCATTCCATTTATATTTTAGAAATATTAAAATTGAATATATTGAAAAAGAACCCATAAATATAAATAAATATGATTCCCAACAATCCCCCTTAATTATACATAATTTTATTATATTTTATCCTCATTAAGAAGTTCATGTTAATTAAATTGTGGGAAAATATTGATAAAACCAAAATCTACACCAAATTAAAAGACCATATCTCAAATCGACTAACTATGTAAGGAGGATCTCAATTCACAGTAGAAAAAACATAGAAGGGAGTTAAGGAATGATAATCCTATAATGTGGAAGTTTCTTGAACTGATCCTAAAAAGAATGAATATCTTAGATTGAAAATTTTTTATCACATAAAAAAATGGTGGCTTATGAATATTTTAACTGAGTAAAATATTATAATATTTAGAGAAAAAATGGGCTTTAATATCTCATAGATATATTTCTAAAATATTCAAGCAATATTTCCATTTTAATTCAAATTAGATTGGATGTGATTTTAACTATCCTTACAATGACCTATTTTATCACCTATAAAATAGGAAATCAAAATTTTTATTTGAAATTTGTTATATGAAAATTATTGACAAGAATTTTCAATAATCATTTATCATTGTTTTAATTAAAAAACATTATTGAATAGAGATTGGAATATAGCCTAGAAAAATTGAATTGAAATTGACAGCCTAATATGAGAGGGTATCCATACCTATTGAGAGTTTCAAAATACCCATACCTGTATATGTCTAAAAGATCCCAATGTAACAATATTACATGTTAGATAATGACTAATCTCACACAACACTATAAAATTAGTTTTACCCTTATGTGATAGAGGTGATGGTAGATAACTTTAGAATAGTTATGTGAAAGAACTTTTGTCCCATAAGAACTCCACATTACCTTGACGTAGATTTAGAAACAACATATGAACACCACAATGACCTCCATCATAGTTCAAACAAAAATAAATTTCATGTTTGACCCACCCCATTGATAACCATTACTTAGAAATCCCATGCTAGTAATTTTGTCCCATTTTCGAATACTCAGACTCATCACTCCCTCACACACTAAAACAAAAAATATATATATGAATTTACCATTTCTTATTTCATATTGGTGAAAACACCAACTAGACATCCCAATGAAGTAACCAAAATAACTATTTATCTCTACATAGTGTACCCAACACAACATGGCCAACCCATACACCCCAAACATCTAAAACAGATAGAACCAAGCCTACCTCCATGGGGTGGAGACCCTTAAGAGGGAAATAAGTCTTTTATGACATAGAAAAATACACCAAACTCATAGATGAAACCTATAAGATAACGGAAAATATAATTAAATGGTGTGGTAGAGTTTATAGTATAATATTAGATACCACATTCCCGAGACTATAACCAAATAAAAATTTTGAAGAGGAAGAATAGATTTAACAACCACCCCATGGTACAATTATAAGATATATAATTATAATGTGAACATGATGACTAACTATGATGGTCATGGTGAAAATAATATGTAATTTTAATACCTGCCAAAATATCTTAGGGAGATACATGTCAAAAAGAAGTAACATCAGTTTTGAAACATGAACATCAAAAATGGATGTAAACCATATATAATAATAACATTATAAAAAATATAAGTTTATCCATTATTTATAAAAATTATATAAAATTTATATAAAAACCCTATATATCGTTTTGAAAAATGGATTCAGTTAAAAAATTATAAGGTAAAGCCTAATCATCCATTCAATCAACAAGTAATTTATTGAAACCCATGAACCCAAATAATCATATGTAACTAGGACCATAAATTTCCCTCCCTACCACAACCAACACAGATCATCCCTCTCTATAAAAAATTCCATGACATAGAAGGACCCAAAGCCTAGGGTAGAACACATGTTCTTAGATGTCATTTTAATCCCTTCGTCCAATATTTTTAAGAGCCAAGGCTTAAAGAACCATAATGAACTTTCTCAATATGAGTTATCTACTTGTGGTAGAACATATCCTTTAAAAAAATAAGTAATATTAGGATAATCACTCCATCATGCCAGGATCCATAATTCAAAACATCCCCACTATTGTAGAGAGAACAACCACTACTGATACAACCCAAAATTTTTCCAAGGTCCACTCAAAAGCGACTTCATCCTTGAATTGCCATTCTGGAAATTTTGTATAAGCCATTAACCCATTAAAAATTATAATTTTATTTCTTTAAATGTATAGAAAAACATTATCCCTCAACTCCCTCTCTCCCACATTTTTGACGCAATGTTCCTATGTTGTTACATTGACATGTCAGCACCCAAATCATAAATGAAACTAGTTCAAATTATAATAATCAATTCACAGACACTAATTATAAGGAAACTCAAAAACATTGGAGAAAATGTATGTAAAAAAATCCAAATTACCATATAAGAATAACAAGATAGATAATATATGTTATTAAGAAATATAAAAATCTAATATATACTACATAAAAAAATTAATCCAAAACTATTAATCATAATTAATAATTAATCATCAAGTGCATGCTTTAATTGATACACTTCTAGAAATAAGTGTTTACTTATAGAAATATTACCTTCCTGACATGTGTCATAAAAAAATATTATGATTCTACTCATATTAATTATAAATATTTTAAACATGCTTTAAGACATTGTTAATTAACATGTATTTATCCTCCCATTAATTATTGAATGAAATATCAGGTCGGGAATAATAAACATTTTATATATACCAAGAGTTACAAACAATAATTTTTTTACCTATCATGATTTACTTTATTAAAGAATTAATGCAATATAATTCCAAGGACTACACGAAACACATTAAGCATAGTAAGGAAAATATGTTAATTTAATCAAAACCTCTATCAATAATTCATGATAATTTTAATTAATAGAAGAATACTTTAAAATAACATAAAACAAAAAATCAATTTTACATTAAAAATTTAATATTATTTTATATTATAATAATTTCATTTTTATTTGTTATTATTATTTTTATTCAAACCCAGGGAGTAATTTTTTTTGAAAGGAAGAAACAATTTTAACGGGTAACCATTAAATTAATCTTAAATTCTTTTCAAAAAAGTTATTAAATTTTATTTTTATTAAAAATGTTATTAATATTTTCAATAAAAATCATTAATCTATTTACATGAACAATTATATATTCAATCCAACTATTTAAAAAATATAAACCACAATTTATTAGGATGAAAGGTAGAAAAAATTCCAAATCCATTCAATTAATGAATAGTAACCTTTATTTCAAATACTAAAACAAAAAAGGGTTATATTATAAAATGAAATATGAAAAGTGTTTATATAATCATAAAATCAAGGGAATCCATCAACATCATTGTGATATTCTAGGGTATTGGTGGACCTAACATGAAAACATGAAATTAAAATTTATCATGAAATAATTCATCATCATATGAGAAATATATCCCATCTCATATTCATGAAGAAGAAACATAAATTACTAGCATGAATCAAATACTTAAGCTTTATAGCACAAAATTCATTTAAATTTATTTAATTAGGTTCATTTAATTCCCATCATCACTCTGTTAAAACATAATAAAATGCAAATATGATGCATGTTCCATTCATAGGATTCTACCTTGTAATAAATAAAAATTTATAAAATCAATTTTATATTAAAATTCTTTGAATCAGACCATTGGGTTCCCTAAAATATCATTTCCTTTCTTACATAAATGGATTATGTCTTGAACCAAGATTAATTGAATCAATTTCCCTACCAACCCCTTCAACCATCCCAATTTCTAACTCCAATATCCATCTTATTTCTCAAACATCAACCTTGATGCCAATCTTTGATGACCCCGCTCTACTAGCACCCTTATTTGGCCATTACTGTAGAGGAGTGACCTTATTATACCACCTCAAATAGGCTTTATGTTAGTAACTTGAATAGAGTGTGAAAAACACACAAAGTTATAAATAATACAAGATCCCATAAAGTTATATTAAATACAAAATGTCACTTTAAATTAAGTAAAAAATACCAAATAAAAGAGAAAAAAACTCATAATCACCATCTCTAGTGAAAATTAACCAATCCTAGCAACAATGGTCAAGCTTGGTCAGAAAATCCATCTTGAATTCCATAAAAATGGATTATATTTACATTGGGTGATTAGAAGATGTATATATAGATAGATCATCCTCATTACCTGTCACGAATATTTGAGAAAAGTATACTAATGTTGTAGTGAGTAAATAGATTAACCATTATGAAACTATTAGGTCAACTACCCAATCCCAACATCACTAAGGCTAGCTCATCAAGTATCTCATCCATGTAAACTAAGATAATATCATAAGTATATAATTATATAATCCCCACAACCACTGTCACATTAGTTTTCTTCTCTCATACCCCAATGTAAAAAATCATATCCACAATTCCCTTCCACTTTGATGTGGTTCAGTTTGCAACCCCACCAAACCCAATTTCATAATTTCTATCATATTGTATTCATATCTGAAAAAATGACATTTAACCTAACAACAACATCAATAACATTATAATTGAAGAAGTGGGGTACCATGAATATTAATGAAATTAACATTAGTACCACTTCATTCCATTCACAACCCCTATGTCATGACCTGACCCATGCCTGGGATCAATTCGTAACTACCCAAAGCCTGCCCCTATAATCTAGGGTTTGGGACAAGTGCCAAATGCATAAATAACATGGGGTGTCATACTTTTAAGGATGTGTTTTAAAAAAAACAACAACAAATTAACGAAATAATTCATAGGGGAATAGAAAGAGATATAAAACTACTATAATGTAAACCAAACATGCATGAACTACAAGACAATACAAAAATACGGTAGTTTAAACTGAAAAGTAATGGGGAAAATTAAATTCACAACCCAAAATATGTCCCAACCTGACAAACCATGGAATTTAAAATAGCTGAGAGTTAAAACTCTATAATCTCTAGTAATTCCCACCATACTCAGACCAAGAACCCAGTATCCCTAAGCTCCTCTAAATTCACAATCGACATGTCCATCATTTGGATAACAAAAAACACATGTGGGATAATACAATGCATGGGTGAGTATATACATACCAAGAAGAACACCCCAAATGTTGAAGGGGGACCAGTAAGAGATAATATAGTATACAAAAGACAGTACATATAACAATGTACAGTGAAAAAATATAGCACAACCCCAACCAAGAGTAAATGTAATCTCATCCAAACATAATGAAAAAAACATAGAGATTAGATTATATACCCATAAAAAAATATACAACTATCATTGGAGAGTTGACCAATCCAACCCTGAGAAGCTAAACACAAAAAGCACATGGGATAACCTATAGTTATCTGCCTCTCCTAGAAGGAGAGTAACCAAATCCAAGGTGTGGATAGAGAATAAGAAAACACACACACACACACACACACATATATATATATATATATTCATAGTCTGAGTAAATCCAAACAAGGGAGTTAGGATATCTCCATATCTTACCTCATCACAAGAAAAGGGTAGGAAACAGTTCTAAAATAGCATCAATGATGCCCAACATTTCACATGTATGACAAAAAATAATCGTCGATGTGTATCAACGACTCGTCACTCTGTCACAAAGTCAAGGTGCCAAAAAATCAAAGTATAGAACTTGTGTGCTAGTACATCAGGGGGTTCCACATTAAAGTATCCATCAAGGATTCCACATCCCAGTTATGATAGAGGGTTAACTTGGTATCAGTTAAGGAAACTAGTTCCCAACTATGTTGGAGGGTCAAATCGATATTTGTCACGGGAGCCACTATCCATATATGAAAATGTGTCATCTCGATATCTATAGAGGTTTCCACTGTCCAATTATGCTAGAAGATAGACTTAGTATCCATCGAGGGCTCCACTACCCATCTATGCTTAAGGGTTAATTCAGTATCCTTCAAGGATGCCACTTCTCAGCTATGCTGGAGGGTAAACTCGGTATCCATCGAGAAACTCCAATACCCAGCTCGGATGAACGGTACCACCCGAAAATTTCCTAGTGATCCAGTTCAATCACTCCCATCATCAAAAACATATCTTATTAGGCACTATTCCTAGAACATACTACATTGTATATAAAAATCAACAATGTAGAAACCATCACTTTCAAAGTAGAAAAAAACTCAGGATAGAAAACTCATAGGTGAAAATATGAGTTCAAATGAAATAGATATAGGAAAATTATGTTTTTTGTAATGAGCTAAAGGGGTACACAAATTTTGAGGTTGTGTCTATATACTTTGTATATGGAGTGTTGCCTCTTAAGGGGTGTTTCCCATGGGACATGGCCAATCTATGTAGTTGGGTACATAGCAATGTTACTGGTTGTGTACTTGCACAAATGTTCCTACCAGTGTGATCCATTATACGGTTTTCCAAAAGAAGAAGGGCTACATGATGTGTGGGATGGTTACACTCCATGTCATCTTTATGTTTTTTCAAAACCCTAGCTGATGCTGCTGAGGGGTTACATTCCACATGTCCATCCTTGTACACAATGTGTAGTCAGGATGTTTTTAGTAATCCCATATCCAATCCTCATTCCCAAATCTACTTGATCCAGTATAGATATAACCTAAAATTGGTAAAAAAAAACTCACAGATCTCACTAAAAATCATGTTTTAGACCTTTATTTGTCGAAAAACAACCTCTAGAGGGTTGTTGATTTTTCACCATACATTACACTTGCTAGAATTTCTCCACCTCTAATTTCTTAATTTTTTCTACTGAATCGAACAACCATTCCTTGAAATGATCCAAGAGCCGGTATTGGATCATCAATGTGTGCCTTGTTCAGAAATATTCTATGAATATGGGGGTTCGATCGAGCTCGATACAACCCATAAATTATAAAACCATCCCCTTGGGATCAAAATGGTGATGAAAATGAATAAAAAGGGTGGAAACCATATGAAAAAGGTTGAAACGTCACTAGAAAAGTGTTGTTGGAAAATGATGAAGAACTGGAATCCAGGTTTAGAAAAAAATAGAAATTAATCGTGATTTTAGTACTCAATAACATATAAAGGATACATAAGGATGTATATCAAAGAACAATGATCAATCTGATCAATAAATTTTATTAATGGGTGTAAAAACCACAATTTATGTGTCCTAACATTCTTATAAATCAATAGTTGATGAATAAATATCCTGCCAATGATTGAGAGGATTTATTACATTTGTATTATCCTGATATACTTTGATCTGTAGTTTATTTGTTGTTCGATGTGATTCGAAAATGGAGAAGGAAAGAAGAGTTTTGGAATTATCAAAATGTTGATGCTCATATCTTTAGAGAATTTATCTATTATATATTCTTATATAACATTTCATTTTGTTAAAAAATAAATATTTTAATTAATTTAATAATTATTCAACTCACTTAATGTACCTCCAATGAGAGAGATGTCCCAACGCCCGCGTCGACCCATTTTACGTTGTGATTAGGGTAAAAGTTAGGTTTTAGACTAAAATGTGGTCTTAGATTTCATATCTAAGTTATCAATCTATAGTTATACCATTTTCATTAAAAAAACATATATGTGTAATATTAAATATATTTAATCTTTTTATAAATTTAATTCCAGCCACACAAAGCCTCAAAATTGCATTTAATCTTAACACCTAGCTTAATAAATAAATATATAAATATTTTACAGTCTTAAAAGAAAAAAACTATTCAATATTTAATTCCCTTATTCATTATTTTCATCCCCATGCAGAAAAAAATAACAAAACAACTCTGGATACTGATCCAGCACTTGTCTCTCCCACTTCCAAGAATAGTTCTTCGCATTATTGTGCTTCCCCAACATAAAATTCAAGGGGATGGTCCATCGACGCAAGTTCCACTCCTATCGATCCTCAATCGCGACTAGGTAATCCTTAATGTTTCTCCATCCATGATTTGAAACTCTCCCCGAGCTAATAATGTGCAAAGGTTCATGCTTGTATCACCTCATCTGTGACACATTGAAGATGTCGTTCACCTGCACTAGATGTTGGGGTAAGGAGAGGCGGTTGGAAACCTTATCAGCCTTCTATATAATATAGAATGACCCAATGAACTCATGGATAACTTGGATCCCTCACTGACCCTCCATAATTTTCATCATAGGGTGACTCTTTTGAAAATGTGGTTTTCATGAGCAAACACAAAGGTCCTATGACGACGTTCTTCGTATGATTTCTAGTTTCTTTGGGCCATCCACATCTAATCATGTATGGCCTGGATTTTTCTATCATCATCTACACCATCTCTATACCCACAAGATATGACTCTCCTATATTTTTATAGCAAAATGATGACCTATAGGGTCTCCCATATATGTACTAAAATAGTGTCTTGTTGATGGTTGAGTTGTATAATTTTGTGTTTTCAAACTCTACCAAGGGTAGGTAACAATCTTAGCTCCCGAAAAAGTTTAACACCCAATCCATTATATTATCCTCTAACACATGGATAGTTAACATGGTTCTTCCATTAGTCTATGGGTGAAAGGTTGTAATCATCCTCATTTGGGTCCCAAATTCCACCAACAAGACTCTCCATAATCATTACATAAACCTCAAATCACAATCAGAGACAACTATAGAGGAAACCCCATGAAGGAGAATGATTTTATTGTATGAAAACTACCCCAAACTCTAAAAAAAACACTACTCTAAGAGGGAAAAAAGAAGTGTTCCTACATCATGAGCTGGTTAATTATTACCTAGATGGCATCTTTTATCTTCACAATGAGCAGAAGCCCTATGAAAAATTACCAAGATATTCATGTCTTTTTACACTATGGGATATTGATGGGTTGTAACAAAAAAGACTAGACTTGGTGCTCAGCATTCACCTGTTAACTTGTGAGGTGATGAGAAATGAAATCATCTACTCATTACCTCAAAATGAACCACTAGAAATTCAAATGAAGGTATTTATAAATCTTCCCTAAAATGGGTTGTATAGATAGAGTAGAAGTGTGGAACTCTAACATCACTTCCTCTAACATAGTGGCTGGAACCAATGTTCTCCCCTGAAATAATATTACACGATTCCCTATTTCAGAATATATATTTGGTGAGTCACCTATATATATTAGATCACAAATTACTTTGATGTTGATGTCTCCTAGGTGGGAATATCTCATATGCTAGAGAAGAGGATTATAAACCTTTGACTACTGAAAATTTGTACTGTCCTGCTCCACCAGGGTCAGCTGTAGAGATGCTAACTACTCTAAATCCTCCTAAAAAAGGGTTTCTGGGAATTCCTAGTAATAGAATCTGAAAAAAAATTCCCTTTAATGGAGTAGAGAATATTATGAAGTCATATTCCTGTAGGAACTCTAATCATCATCTTTGTCTCAGGTTTAGGTCTCTCTGTGTGAATACATACTTGAGATTATGGTGGTCTTAGTAAACCACAAATTACTCATCTTGAAGGTAGGGTGTCCGCATCCTTATGTCCAAGACTATCGTTTCCTACTATATGTTGTGAGTTTCAATGTTATTATAATGGGGTATCAAATTCCTCAACCCATATGTGATAACTATCTACCATTTCATCAACATGCAGTTGATTCCAGTTCTCAAGGAATCACAACACACTATGAACTCAATTCCTTCCTATGGTAGTATCATTAATACAGGACCCATAACCCTTAGCCCCAACTCCTCAAAGTCTATCTCGCACTTCTCAAAACAATTAATGTTTATCCTTTTCATATTAGAGTAGTCAAAGGGGATTCACTTCTTGAGAAGCTTCCAAAATAAACATCCTTTATTACTCTAATGAACAAATAGAAATCCTATCACATTTCACACTATTGATTGGTTCCCATGAAAATAATTCTTCAAATTTTTTTATATCCATGGATAATCTATTCATGGAAATTAAAATCCATATAATTGAACCTTATGAATCCCGAAATAGAACTTGGTGAAATTTCTATAATACTGGTGCTCTCGGAGAAATTGGTGGACCATCATTGAGTACTCTTCATGCCCCTTCACTGATGTGGTGTAGAAGAGTATGCCATTGATGAAGGCAAAAAATAACTACTTGATGTATAGATGGAAGACCTGGTTCATTAATTCCAAAAATATGGTCGGGTATTTTTTCACACCAAATGGGATCAATAGAAACTCATAGTGTCCATAGTGACATCAGAAAAAAATTGGAATATTAGCCTCTTGAATGTTCAACTGGTGGTAGAAGAACCTATGATCGATCGTTGTGAACCATCTCATGCATCAAAATGGGTGAATGTGTTTTTAAATCCTTGTAATGGGGTAATTATTCATTATCATGTCCTAGTTCAAGAGATGATAATCGATGAAATCCAACAGGCTACCATCCACCTTGATCAAAAAACACCTGAAATTCCTAGGGAGAGACACTAGGTCTATTGAAACCCTTCTCTAAAAGGTCCTCCAAATGAAACTAAAGCTCATGGAGCTTGTTAGGGGCCATATGATATGTGACATAAGATATTGGTGAAGTCCCAAAATGCATGTCAGTGAAAAAAACCATCTACTACCTTGAATGTTGTCCTAGAACATCATAGGGGAATACATTCATATAATAGAATACAATTAATGGAACCAAGATGCCCAATCAACCTGCTTCATCTTGGGATATAATCATTAAATGAAGGGTTATTGGTATTAGCCTCCTACTCGTATAACCCACACACCCGTCCAAGAGATTTATCTCACCAGAAAAGGATCATATTATCCCAAAATTGTGTAGATATCATACTTGTCTTCGGTGATAATTGATATAGGCTCAAACCATGGTCAACCAATCTATACCCAAGATGATGAAAGAGGTCTCCATTATGAAAAAAAGGTCTCATGTTATTCTCTCTCCACCAATAGATTGCTCGGACTACTGGAAGATGAAAAATATATAAGAAGTATTCCTTGTAGGAACATCAAGAAGAGGATGTTGGGATAATTCACTAATTGGGAGCTCTAGGTCATGAACATGGTTTATATAGATAATGTAAATACTATGAAATATGTCCAATAATAAGGAATAAATAGTCTAAAACACATATATTATACTTGTAATCATCTTGTGAATTGTGGGATCACAAACCTCCAAGGCCTACAACTGTCTGCGACCATAAATGCTTGATCCGTAAGCCGAAAGTGGGCATCCTAGTGGTAATGGTGGAAGGATCTAATAATTTAATACCCCAACCATAGATAATTCTTCTTTTATTTTATCTCTGCATCCATTGGGACCTCAATTTCCTCTATTAGGATATCCCTAGTCATAGTGATGCCTCTATCATGGCAGTCTAGTAGCTATCTTTTTGGGTTTCTCAACACGTTTGGTTAGAGAGGCTGGATCGATGTGACCACTCCCATTATAAGAAAATCGCAACACCTCTTTCAGATTTATTGGTGTTTTTTGTTATCCCTATTCCACAAGTAATCACACTTGATCCTAATAATGAAAGGGATTCCTACATAGAGATCCCACTGAATGGTATCTAATAGGTAAGGCAGATGACTTAGCTTTGTGACACCCAATACCAGCTCTATCTATCTGGATTCCCTATAACAGAATGTTCTTTGTCACATGATCTTTCTCTGACACCTAAATTTTTTTGGGGATGAATAAGGGAGCTACGTTGGCACAAATATCTATACGGAGTCCCTTCTTAATAGTTTATACGTAGAAGTAGGAATCACAGATCATTCCAAGGGAGTACATGGTACGGTCTTTGAACCTTGTTACGTAATAATCCACTATCATCCCTTCCTATTGCAGATTCAGAATTATATAAATCCAGACTCAGTGCAAGTAGGTGGGGGTAGTAATCCCCACAGAACAACTCCTGGAGGCCAATCCATGAGATTGTTGACGTATCATGCATCTGTGGAACAAGGCTCTACCATTGCCCAACTAATCTAGGGGAAAGTCTAGATTCATGTGAAATAGCATGATATGTGGGGGTCTGAACAAGAAAGAATATATTTACCATCAACTAAATATAATCCCCTCTTACCTAAGGATATTCCTTACCATGGAACATCAGCAGCCTCTAGCACATGAACTCATAGAGTACTCTAATCTTGCACACGTCCTCACCCTACTCTACAAGATGAATATGATTATCAACAAGGAAGGTGATACTACATGTACATCTAGATGAATGGGGACATGGGATGGAACCTAAACTGAGGATCTTTTCTCATTAGGTAGTCATCATGATTCCAAGCTGGTATCTTGGATAGATGTCATTGTCGAGGAATCTTGAAAGTTATCATGGAGTACAACGGCCTAGTGAGAATATATATATATATATATATATAACAATAATGGGGAGATGACAGAAGGATATTCAAAGACTCAATAATATATGATTCTGGTGCTATTAATCCTTGCAACCAATGACTTGGTATACCGAGTTGACAAGCATGTAGTCAATGTCCTAATGAATGGACATGTCGGCCGCTGCACCATCAAAGGATTCCTTAGCCTGGGATATTCAATCGATACACTTCATCAATATTACCATAAACCAAATAAAAATATAGTTATGTGGATTTGTACCAATAATGTCCTGAAGAAGGAACATGCTCTAATACCAATTTATCATTACAATAACCATGTCGTGGCTTGAGTCATAACTACCCCAAGCCCACCCCCATAGGATATGGGGTGGAAAAAAGTGTCGTTGGAAAAAATAACTCATGGAGTCAATTTATTATGTACATGTATGCACACCCAAAACCATATCAATGAATATTTTCATAGAAAAAGGTTAAAAGATGAAAAAATACTATAAAATAAAATAAACATGCATGGAACTATAGTCAGTACAAAGTTACAACAGAGTAAACAAAAGAGTAAAGGGGAAAATACATTCCCATATAGAAATATGCCCCAATATTACAAAATTGGAAAATTAAAATAGCTAGGAGAAACCATATCCAAAATCCCAAGCTACGACCACCGTACACGGTCTATGAACATAGTATCCTTAATATCATCTGAAGTCATGTTTGAAATATCCATCCTCTGCATAAGACATGACATGTAAAGGAAAATCACAAATAGGGTTGAGCATATAAATACCAAGTAAGGCACCCTAGAAGCTAATGGGGGAGATGTAAGAGATATAATAGGAAATAAATATAGTATATAGAACAAGATACAATGAAGGAGTACATGTCAAACCAAACTAATATTTAATAATGTTCATCCAAAGAAATGGGGTTAAACATGATGAGTACATGATCAAACCATCAAAGATTCACCAAATATTGTTGGAGGGTATACTCATACAATGATAATAATCTAGTCATAGAAAGATCATTAAATACCCCATGAATCTTAACCTCTCATGGAATGAGAGTAACCAAATATAAGGTGTTGATATAGAAGAAAAATATATATATAGTCAGTCAGAAGAAACACAAACAAGAGAATTAAGGGATCCCGATTTCATACATCAACCTATCAAACAAGTAGGTAATTGTTCCAAAAGTCCATTAACAATTCCCATCATCTCAAATGTCAACCTAGAAGTTCCCATCGATGTCCGACCACACCTCATCACTTTTCCACAAAGTGAAGGGGCCACATTCTTGATGTATAGGAACCACAACCTAGTATGTTAAGGTGGCTCCATTATGATGTATCCATCAGGGATACCACTACCCTGCTATGCTAGAGGGTCAACTCAGTATCTGTTGATGATTTCACCAGCTAGCTATGCAGGAGTGAGAAGTATGTATCTGTTGTGGATTCCACTACCCTACTATAATGGATGGTCAACTCGGTATCCATCGAGGACATAAATTACCATATATGATGGAGGTTAAATTCATTATACTTTGAAGAAACCACTACCCATTTATGATGGAGGGTTAACTCAGTATCCCTCAAGGATTCCACTATGAAGCTATGCTAGAGGGTCAACTCAGAATATTTGAAGGAACTGTATTTCCTTGCCATGTTAGAGGGTGCCACTTAGAGACATCCTAGTGAACCTTTATAATCACCTTCCTCATCAGGTGTTGTCTTATTAGGTTCCATTCCTGAATAAATTCACTAAATATATCAAAATCCAAAATGGAGGGAACCGTCATCTTATACATGAAGAAAAACACATGATAGGCTACTCATGGGCCAAAAATCCGAGTTCAAATGAATGAGATATGGTTGAATGAATTTTTTTAAAGGAGATCAAGGGGTACATAGTGTGTGAGGGGACCCACATATTGTGCGGTCCCAATCGTCTTACCACACATGTACCTAGTCATTAGATGGATCACATCCCCTGTAGTAGCGCACACTGTATAGATGGACTACATGACATGTATAAACTAACTGAGACTGAGGCAATATCCCACTGCCTATACATGTTTACCCTATACATGGATTGTTACCCCACATGGGGTGCTACCCATGTGACTTGGACATAAACATGTATGAGGGTAAAAGGCCATGTACCAGACCATGGACTTCTAGAAATCATACTTCCTATTTTATCCATCGCATGGGTCACCCAACTACGGTGGAGGAACATGTCATGTTGGAGGGTTACACACCATTTCAACCTTATGTTTTCCACAACCATAGCCTCCACCACTAAGGGGAAACACTATATGTGTTAATCCTTACTTAAGAAGAGTAGTCATGATTTTTGAAAAAAATCCCAAATCCAATCCTCACACTAGAATTTACTCGGTCCTTCATATATATCTCCTTGAATCATCCTAACACCCACATATTTTAACAAAAATCATGGGTTGCAGCTATCATTCACCTAGAAATAGCATCTGATCATTTTTCATGGTTTCACATATATTTTTGAAAGCCTTCATTCCTTACACCTATGATTTCATATTTTTTTCTGAACAAATAAAACAAACAGGCCTTGAAAGGATCCCATATCTAGTCTTGGATAGTCAATCCATGCATTTTTTGTTAAATCGCTATGAATTTGGGGGTCTGATCTGGCTCGGTACCACCTGAAAATTTCTAAAAATTAGAACTCCTGGTCTAAATAGTGATAAAATAGAAGAAACATGGGGGGAGAATCATGATAAAAATTGATAAATCATTATTAGATATTTATTGGGAAAAATCAAGAATGTACATCTAGGATTAAAAGTGAATTGAAATTAGTCTAGATTTGAGTACTCTAGCATAGGTAAAGGCTGTAAAAAGTTGAATATCGAAGAACAATGATCGATATGATCAATGCATTTATTAAAATGATATAAAAACACCGAATGAAAAGTCCTAACATGATAATGATTCAATATTCAATGAATAATGAGACTTCCCATGATTGAGAGGTATTATTGCATTTACTGCATCCATATCTTCTAAAATATGGAGTTTCGTTGTTATATAATGTGATTCACCAATGGAGGAGGAAGACAGAGTTTTGGAATTATCCCAGGGATTATGTGGTTACCCTAGAGTGTTAAACATGAAAAAATTAATATAGAACATTTCGTTTCATCCAAAATAAATCAATTAATTAATTTAATAATTAAACAACTCACTAAACATACAGCTAATGAGAGATGATTCTGAACACCCTACACAGACCTATTTGATGTTTCACCAATGATAAATGTTGTGTTATGGACATAATTGTGGTCTCAAATTTATAATCTGAGATATTATTCATTAATTATCCCATTTTCTCTATGAAACATGCATGTATAATGTTAACTATATTTATTTTTTATAAAATTAATTATTGGATCGTCATGCCTTAGAATCCCAGGCTATCTTATCTCTTAGCTCTGAAAAAATATATAGAAATATTTTGGTGTCATAGAATAAAAAAAAAGGACTCTACACACAACAGCATAACCATTATATCATCAATACCACATCATCGGGTGTGCCACATTCCACTCCAGCACCTTACAAGATCATACAATCCTTACCTCATGACAACTCTTCTTTTCCAAATGGGAGAGCAGGGAAGAAATTGTTACAAGGAATCTACCCTCACAAACAAAGTTATTGGGGAAAAGCCTGGAATGAATTTATTTGTAATTATAAAATAATAATCTTTATTGGGGTGCAGTTATAAATCATGAAATAACTTACAATATATATAAATTCACACACACATGCACATACTTAAACACCAGATACACATAATGGTTTCACATAAATATTTTATCATATACATATACCATGCAAACCATATTAATATTTCAATATACTTCAACCAATGACTAAAAATACTAATTGAAACTCATTAGAAAAATTAGAACACATAGACCATAATTAACTTTCTTACAGTCAATAGTGCCACTATTTTTTATATTATTATCTTACAAACAACCCATCATTAATTATCTCATTTTAATCTAATATTTAATGATAATGCACTCTGACTATCAACAACATTTGATTTCCTTTAGTTTTGTCCTGTTCAATAACATTTTTATCATTACATAAATTATTACAAATTAATTTAATGATTATATTATTAAATTAGATCACATTTTTCATTAAAAATTAGTATGTAATCACCCACTATTTCTTCATTCCAAAATTAGTTTCACTATCAGGAATATAATATAACTTATATTCATTTTTCACAACTAGAATCACAATAAAAATAATCAAAAATCATATTTATAAGAATATTTATTACATGATCCAACATTAACATCATTCAAGTTATGATTTTTCAAAATGTTAATTTAATCACCGGATATAATATTTATTAAATTACGAACAATTATTCTAATATTCAAAAACAAAAAAACCATTTGAACTATTCGCACTATATAAATACTGTAAAAAACCTATATTAAATAAAAAATACTTCACAAACATAATGTGGGGCCCATCTTAATGACCATAAATGCTTCTATTCTCTTTAAATTTGGAAGGATTAACTATCTCACAAACAAAAAGTTCTATTCATTAATTTATCTTTATTAATTTTCAATTGAATTTAATACTACATTTTTCATGTTTAGTCCTAAACATTATTTTAGATGAATAACAAAAATGGAGACACGTAAAAATAATGCAGATATATAAATAATTCACATGTGACAGACTTCCATATTTATTCATATTAATTATAGTTATGTTTATCATCCATATGTTAGACAATGGTTATTACCAAGGGAAAAAAATGCAAGATATCTTACAATATACCCAAAATTAAGAGATAAGATCTTGAATCCACTACCTTTAAAAATAAATTCATAATTTTTTGCAACAAAAATAGAGAATGGATGAAATGAATAATTGGCATAGAATGTGAGGAGAGGGGTCAAACTAATTTCATCTGACTTGCTGATATAGAATAGTTATTTTTAGATAATGTAGATATGATGGGTAGATAAATAGGATTCTGATGAGATAATAGAGACTAGTTTTTAGATAAAAATGTATTGAAATATATCATGGGGATATTTCCATAACACCATGCCATAATTTCATTTTAATTTACAATAATTTAAATTTTATTTAATGTCGGATCATTCAACATAATTTAATATCCTAAAAATTAAAAAGTGAAATATTTTTTACAAACATGTAATAATGGATTTAAAATACCGATTTTAAAATAATTATTTAAACTTATTTTAATTTATAAATGTTTCAAAATATTATTGGGACGAAAAAATGAAAAAACTAGATTAAAAATGTTACCCATACATGTGATGGGTGCCTTGCATATGGGTAGAATCAAATTAACCTTATGCATATTAGTTTAGTTGAACCCTCTAAATGAATTGATCTATCTATACATGATATATGGACTTCCACCATGGGACACTGAAAGATTTTCTCTACCCTTATGAGATATAAGGAATGGTACATAGGTATATGTTGAAAAATGAAAAAATTATTGAACATTACATGAATCCATAATAACTTCACATGGATTAAGAAACCACACCTAACCACCACCACATCCTCCAATGTTGTATAGGGATAAATATTTCCTGTTCTTATATACTCAATAAAAATTAAATTTTTATTTTCATAATCTTTAAAGGAAAAATTAAAAATTCTCACCGCTAAACCAGGTTAAAACCCAAAAGAAACTACACACTTGTTAAAGGAATGATTATGCATGTTAAGATCAATATCCCTAATCAATTTCAAGGGGATGGAGTCTACCTAATAGTCTAGATCATCTATTAATATGTCATCATAATGATGCCCCATATAGTGCCAATATTTCATTTATTCCTCATTGTTAATCTTCCCCGTGTTGAAGCCTATAATAAATATGTTTTCTTCCTTGTCAATCCAATCACATTACTCCCATGTATTATACACTCAAATCAATATTCCCATCATTTTTTCAACATCTTCCTTCATCAAAATAATCTATAGAACTTCCTCTTCCATTTCATCACCTGAGTGCTTGAGCACATCTAGATTAAATTCTATAATCAAGGCATTCCCACGGAGAGGGTCCTCTAGAGCCCCTACCTCTCACTACGGTCCAAGAAGGTGTATATAATCTTTCTACATCCTCACACATTCTAAGTTCATTAGAATATCTCCATGATTATCCTCCTTCTTCTGTTATGCATCCCCTTGAGGAGTCACCAAAACATCTGAGGTGACTTCCAACTGTTTAACATATTTATCATTCTATGTTGTCCTAGTGTCTCATATATGTTGATCATCCTTACATACAACCAATGTCTGGGTATCCTATTCCTTGGACTTACAAACTTTTATGGATTAAAATGTCTCCATTGACCTAGTATGATATGATTAGTCTTTACATCCCTTGCATTTCTTTTTCTTAAGGACAATGTAGCTCCCTGTGTACCTATTTTAATTATTTTATTTCTCCCTACTTGGATAGTGAAAGACTTTACTATATTCTCATATTACAATTTCATCTGATGGGTTTCTTTCTCCATTAGACATTGAAACTAAGGGAAAATTTGTTTTGCTCTATACCCCTTCATCAATATCTAGGCTGTGAAAGTGGTTGTTCAAATTGAGATATGACAGAGTTCATTATGGATTGGACCCCTATATGACATTTATATGATTGCATTAACCTTGTGATATCTCCTCCCACACCTGAAAATTTATAGAACTACCCACTCTAATCGGTTGAAAAACCCCTTAGGGTTTGTTACTATATATTATTCATGCATCTATAGAAAAAGAGAAATATTTTGATATCACAACACCATTAGAATTTAATACACCAATTCTAACAAAACCCACCAGATATTGTTCATTAGATTTGGGATCTTCTAGATCCTTACTAATGTGATTCAAAACATCCAACACAATTGGGTTTCCTTATATTAAATTTTATAGAAACATATCTACCTTTTATTTTTCATGAGAGGCACCTAGTGATTATTTCTCCCTTCATCCTTCAGCCGAACTTGTGACCAGACTTTTTTTCACTGCTCTGAGAACTTGTTTACATCACCCTTCCATGCCTTCAAGATCAAAATGAATGACCCAATTTCATGCATGATGTACAAAAATGAACCTATGAATCAATGATAACATGTTTCTTCCATAAAAATTTCTCCCAATCAGTAATCCAAACCAGATCAATTTTCCTTCTAGAGACGTCTAACTCATCAATGATTTGGGGAGAGACATGATGAGAAATAGACCATGTTATACTATTGGAACATAGATATATTTCTACCATATTTCCAATAATTTTTTGAATTAAAGGATTTTAGAAGGGTATTGGATGTTTATGGAGACTAACCCAAATTTCTGTTATCCGAACATCACACATCATTCTAATGTCAATGGACCACCTAGAAAGATAGATCCAAAATCTTTTTTAGTTGCAGGGAGAACTTGACCAAGACTTAATCAAGTTGATATCTATTAAAAATTGATTCATGATGCGATTTCTATCCATCAATCCCACTGAAGAATGATCTTGTAAGAAATGAAAAACGAAAATATGCTTGTTGAATGTGTCTTCTAAAGGAAATCACTAATAAAACTGAGAAATGAGAGTAAGATTTAGGAGATACGACACTTATATAAATTCCAAAGGAGATTTCAGAAGGTTAGTTCACCCTTCGTACAATATTGTGACTTTTAGCCTGAATGATATTTTTTAAATAATGGGAGGAAACTAGGATTTGAGAACATAGAAAATTTGACCAATGTGCCATTAGAAAATCTCAATGGTCCCTCCCCCACCATGGGGGGTGGGGGGGACCGGCATGATGACCATCATGTCAGTGGGCCATCAGAACAGTATCCCTCATAAAGGATAAGTAGGGAGGACTAGCTTTATCCTTCACCAACAGAATCTGTTTTGAACTACCATAGTAAGGAAAATAGCATATATACCCCCTATTTTCATTTCCTCCGTCACTCACACTAATTTCCTCATGGTTCACACACACACCAACATTACATTCACCTTGGAATTTACCCTTTCTTATTTTAAACAAGTGAAAAACCAAGTCATAATGCATGGTGAAATTTTTTCCATGGAAGTTGTAAAACCTGTGGTGTTCCCAACACCACACAACCATCAATTAAATCCCAGAAATTTTAAATGGATTTCACAATGCCTGCCACTATGACATGGCGACCCTTAAGATAAAACATGACTATTATTACAATTAAAAGAAATCCTAACTACCTCAGGACACGACCAAGACTTAGGAAAAAATAAATGAATATGTTATTAGGGTCTGAGACATCAAATTATCTATAACCCTATTTAATATGTACAATATTATTTATAAGTAACTTTTTAATATAATATAATATAATATCCTTTTATATTTTAAAATTATATAAATTTATTACATATATTTTTTTAAAATTTTATTTTCATAATTATATTTTAGTATATTGGATTCGATTTGGATTGTTTATTTATGGAAGTATTGATCCACATTCCCAATTAAAAGGATATTATCTCTAGAAAAGTCAATGTTTTAGGGTTATTATATTATAATTATTTTATAAGATTAATTTTCATTTGATTATAATTTTGGGTTTGTTTTAGAATAAAATACTCACAACACTATCATTTATAGTATTTTTGTGGACCTTGAAGACTCATTTAACCCAAAAAATTAATTATATATATATAATAACAGAACTATTATCTTAAAATAAATTCATATTAATTATCAATAATGTTTTTATTAAAAATTCATTTAAATCCAACATAATTATAATTTTGTTGATAAATTAGAAATATTCAAGATTGTGAATAACCCAACAATTTAAAAACATTGTACAATGAAAGAATAATAATATGATCAACAAAATTTTACTAATTTAAAAATAGCACAGAAGTATATTTGTTATAAATTAATTTTATTAAGGTGATAAGTCCTCACTAAATTGATGTATGTTATAGAGATAAAAAATTTGATGTGAAAGAAGACATTTTCTAATTTTAAGTGACTAATTCCACACTTTGAGGTATTCATTGTATTGAATTCTATGGTAGTTATTTGATAGAAAAGGTGATCTAAAATATTACATAAACATATAATGGAAAATAATGATGAATAATAAGAGTATTAAACCATCTTTTATTGAATGTATAAAGTGAGGACTTGCTTATAGAAGAAAATGTTGCAAATTTCATGAGAAACATGAGGTTAGTAATGGTTAGACTGGAAATGACCGAGGAGTTAGATGAGTTAATTGATGGTATACCTATTATAAAAGAAAATTTTACTTCTACAAAAACTTTCCTTATAAATTTTAAAAATTATTATTAAACCTGGTCAAAATTCATTCCATTTCATTTTTATTCCTTTTTACATTATTTAGAATTAATTATTACTATAGCATAAAAACAATTTTTTTAATAAAAATATAACATATACCTTATACCTCTGTTTAACATATTTATTCCAAATAATTAATCCATTTTATCAATTTTTTCTCTAAATATGTGAATATTATATTTTAAATAAAAATATATAACAAATAGGAAAAGAATTTGAATTAATTTTTTTTCAATGGATATATTTACTTTTTGTAATATCATTCCCTAATTACTAAATATATTTGAATTTTTTGTTTATAAATTCCAAAAAAATTATTTATAATAAATTAATAAATTATATTTATAGTTTACATTCTAATTTAAGGAATATAATATAAACAAAGATTATATGTATACCCTATGACATCTTATTTAGTTCCAAGAAATCCAATATCCATATAATAGTAAGCATTCTTGTTTCCTTTAATATATATAGCTTAACGTAAAATAGTGAAATCATTGTTAATATTCCCTTAATAAAAAACATTATCTCATTTATAATATTTATCATTCATTCAATAGTTATAATAGGTTGTATGATTCTCATAGGAAACCATAAGGATGTGCATTTTAATATTAAAGTGATTTAATTTAATAATGATTATTATCCAATTTTACAAGTATTATTCACATGAAATTTATTTAACATTAATTTATAATTATATAACTCTTGGATTTAAAATAATTTCATTTTTTTTGAGTTGTATCTATTTTATTTTACACACTATTTCTTTTATATAAATATATATATATATTTCTCTGTGTGAGTCTATGTAAATAGAAATTAATTTCATTTTAAATGATTTAAAACTCATACTAGTATTATACATCTAATAAATATAATTTTTGTTTAATTTCATAATGAGTATTTGATGAAAAATATCATATTAATCTATTTAAATTATCTTAATAGGGAACTGAGTAGAAATTTATAATTATTTTATTAACCTTAAGGGTATTGCCCTTGTGGAACTAAGACACCACTTAATGAATCAACCACCCATTTTAGAATTATGGGTTAATATTAAATTGAGAATTCATAATCTTATTATAGCTCAATAATTCACTTATTACTCATTATATATATATATAATACGTTTCTCCATAGATGTGATGAATCAAAATCTAATAGAAATGATATATTATTTTGATCTATATTGTATTTTGGAAAATTATTCTCATGATTATTTTATTCTCATGTTATGTATTATATCCCCTTTAAATTTAGAAAAATTAATTGCTGAGACCCTTATATGAATCATCCCTATATATTGAAAACACATATAATTTATAGGGTAAATTTATTACATGTTTACTAGAATACATTTTCTTGATCTCACAAAACCAATCTTTACTAGCATACATTTTAAAATACTAAATTTTAGTTTAAAATATCATTTTCATCCAAATAATTTTAAAAAATAAATTATATTCTAATTTTTTTAAATATAAATTAAATCAATTATATATCTATTAATATAATTTTATTAATTGGGATAAATATTATTTTTAAATTGGATATCAAAACTGAGTAAAATATTTTAGTTTTTCACTTTAAAGACTCACTTTCTCTTTTTGTCTATGAGAATAATTTTAAATTAATTTTTGTGAATTATATGATTTGAATTTTTAAAAATGGATTCCATAATTGGAATCATTAAATTTTATAATTTATATAATGTTAAATTTTTTTTTGGAAAAAAATATATTATTGAAATAAATTAAAATTAACTAGTGTGATTAAGGTAAAAACGAATTTTCATAGTGGTTGATAATAAAATATAATGTGTTAAATTGATATAACACTTTTAAATTAATATTTGATATAAATATTCCATCAATATACCCTCTTGGTTGAAATTTTACTCTTATTGGAGGCACATTAGGTATGGGAGAATTCCAAATAGTATATCTTTTTAGGTATTTACATAATGTGACACCTCTTCCACTATAAAAGGGAATTCACTCTCCCCACATATTTACTTCTTCAAAGCTATTTGGAATGACCAAAAACATCCTAAAAAACTTATATGCATCCCAAATATAATAATATAAACCTAATATTCTTTCATAAATCCATTCATGGATGTCCATTACTGCAAACCAAAATGAGTTACCCCATAAAGAGGCAATTTGATCAACGATCAATTTTTTTCCTTTCTACACCCCATTAATTATTATTATACCATTATTATATAATCAACTCATTATAATAAATATACTAATATGTAATTATGTTAAGGTTATAATATATACACATGAAAACACATTAATCATATGGGTTATGAAATAATAATTCATGTGTATAGTGGACTACTGCCATACGAAATGATGTCATTGGTTTTTTCATTACCCCTTATCATGGTTGGGAATAATAGTGTTTATTATATTTATAAATGATATTTATTACATACATTTACCATTTTATTTATATATCATATAAAAACTTATTAAATTTTATACCATAGGGGATACAATTACATCTCTCATTTATACGGAGGACTACTACATAGCGTTACGATGTGAAGGGATTTTACTATCTCTTCATAGAAATGGTACTAAGGGTAAATATAATAAATATAAATGACATTAATAAAATAATTAGGTAATTAATTACATAATTATATTTCATTAAATATAATATATAATTTTTTTCTTACCTTTTCACACAAAAAATATTGATAACATTGTTCATGGACGTGTGGACTTCCACATTGTTAAGTGATGTGATTCTTATTTTTTAATCACTAAATTACATGAATGGAATATAAAAGTGTATATAATTATATATTATTTTATTAATGATATAATTATCATTCTGGAAAGATAATTTTTTACTTACTATCTTTCTGTAATGATCATTGAGAAATAAGAATGTTATAATGCGCATGTACGACCTTTCATCTCCCGGATCGTAACATTATTTAACTTTTCAGAACAAAAATTAATTAATGAATTTTAGAGTATAATTAATTATAGTTATTATAATTATGTAATTTTTATTTTTTTGGGTATGTCTAAATAAAAAACTCTTTGACCTTATTCATCCTAGAAAATTCAATTTTGAAAAATAATAGGGATATGGTCAAAGAACCTAACTTAATCTTAATTGATCAATTAATTATAAAAAATTTGTTAATATGTGATATTATATTGATAAAAATAAGTAAAAATTATATAAATAATTTAAATAATTAATATAATTTCACTATTACGTAAGATAAAGACACACATGACAGGTCATACAAAGAAATTGGACTTCATCTCAATCTTCTTTTATTGAGGAATATCATGATGGTATACACATTTATTTATTATTATGGTTTATAAATAGACCCTTGGACATTTTATATCTTTATTATATCAATTATCTTGATATTTTATGTTTTTTGAATGTTATTATGTAATGGTTTTTACGATTCTAGTGTTTCCCAAGTCATAAGGGTTATTTCCTTTAAATATTCCTCTTTTAATGATTCTCCCCAAACTGTCTTCCTTTTCCTTTGATATGTTTTTTAAAATAATTTTATAGAAATAAATGATTAATAAGGTATATTTAATGTATCAAAAATGTTTCCAAAGTGAATCATTTTATTATTCTTTCACGAAACATATTAAAAAATAAAAAAAATCTATATTCCATTCATAACATACAGGAAAATATTGAATTTCCCAAAGCCATGATGATTAGTTGATTTCAATCCTCCTTAGAAAGAATACATGTTTTCTTAATTGAAGAAAACCTTGTCCATTTATAGGTATTTTTCTATTGATTTTTTATAAGAAAATGGTATTATGGTATTGTAAATGGTTGTTTAATGAAAATGGTATTCTCATTGCTTCTGAGTTTAAAGGATTTTTAAAAGTTTTATGATGAAAAATTGAAAATTTTAAAATGTTTAATTTATGAAATGGTACATGATTATTACATGATGGGGAATCTATGAAAAACATTGGATGATTCCATTATAGTTTATAATATGGGGTAACAGAGAGAGAACATGTTGTGCTTAGTACATATTATAGAATGAGGTGACAAATGTGGTGTTGAGTGGGACCGTTACAAATTATACAATTGGGTGACCCCAATATCTATATTTTATCCAATCATATCAATCTAACACAATTTATAATGATAATATTATGATTTTTCTGTAAGTTTATTCCAATTAAAAGGTTTTTGAACGGTCTTATTGTATATGATTCTTAATGTCACCAAAAGACATTTTAATAGATTTATATATGTTTTGGTGATTTTATTTCAGAAAAAAGGTGTTTATGTTTTTCAAGATAAAATGTTTTATTTCATATGCTCAATGATATTCTAATATAATGGTAAATTTTTTATTTTTTTCATGTGTTCAACAGACTAGTAGATTTACATCATTAGGTTTCCCTTACTATGATTTTTGTGATCATCACATTTTTAAATGTTTATAATAGGATATAAGGATTGTTATGGCATTTGAAGTTGTTATGTTTAAAGTCATAATGTTTTTTATTTATAAGATATCACTCTTTATTTTAAATGTTTCATATTATGGTGAAAATGAATATTAATCAGACGTTTCCACTTCATATTTTACAGTATTATTATGAATTATTTGTGGATTAATTATCTAAAACTCAAAACCTAAAATTATCCTAAAAGTGAAATAATATAAATTCATGAATAAAACTAAAAAATATGTAATGTATAATGTCATGTTTATATAGTTGGTATCAAAAGATGGTTTAGATAACCTTATATCTTAGGGTAATATTAAAAGTGATACCTTGAAATATTTGACCATGTGGTCCAGTTAAAATATTATAGAATTTGAGGATTACCAAGATTATTTGTCTAAACTATGTTTATTTTGAATGTTTTTATAGAGTGGAAACATTTAAGATATAGTGGGATTCTACTGAGAAGAATATATCCCTCCAAATCGGCATATTTCGATGGTTGGTATTAGAATAGAATAATTTTTTGCAGTGATGGATAAGTTGAAAATGTATATAAATGGTCGTGGTGTCCATGTGAGAGAAGAACCTGATGTACTATAATGGAACATTCCTTTCTTGGTAAATTTTGGGACTTAAAATCCCCCATAATTTAGTGTATCATCTGAACCTATTGTAGCTGAAGGATGGATCAATGATCCAAAAATTATATTTGATTTGATGGGATGTTTAGAAAATTAACTAGTAACACTTTCCATTAAACATTTTGATGGTGAAGCTGATCGATGGTGGTATTTGGTTAAGAATACCAATGAAAAGGATGATCTTGATTCCATATAGTGGGAAACATTCGAATATATTTTTCTTTGGAAATACCTCCATAATTTTTTAGCTCCAAATTTAAAACAATTCCTAAAACAATTATTAAATGATGAAGATTCTATATCATCATATGAAGTGAACTTCAAAATATTGAACTGGTATGTGGTACATTTTATTATAGACATAGATAGTAAATTTAATAGTTTTTTCCAGATTTAATCCACTCTTTTGAAGGTAACTAGATTAATTATAATTAAAATGTTCTTTTGAAGGTAACTAGATTAATTATAATTAAAATGTTATTAAAATGTTATTTGTTGTGATAAAAAATATTATATGATGTTTTCCAACAAAAATGTGAAATTAAAATAAAATAGTAAGTAATAGTCATGGTGGAAGAAAGTTTAGAAGAAATCAACTAAGAAATATGTAGGTATTCAAAAACTTATTCTATGTGTCAGAAAATACATTTTTAGAAATGGATGTCACAATTTGTAAAGTGTTATAGGTATGGAATATTTGGTTGAATGTTTCATGACCACAAATAAAGGAGGCCTGAACAATTTAAGATAGAGATGAAAAATATAAAATAATTATAGAGATGTTTTATTTTCATTGATCTAAGACATTATGAAATCTTGAGTTTGAATTTAATTACTATGGGTAGAAATCATCCTGATCAGCAACAAAAATGCGTGGGAAAATATTTTTCTACTAGTATGTATAATGTTAGTACATATAGTGATGTGATGTAATCTTAATGGAGTACATTATTTTTCAATGGATAACCATATGTTCAATGTTTTGGAAACTCATTATACGGTTTTAATTAATGATATCATAAATTTATTAAGAAATATTTTAATAACATTTTTTGGGTTTATGTTTATTTAAGGATTTATTCTAATAAGAAGTATACCTTTACTTATGCACATGAGTTTTATGTTACTGATATATTATAGGTTTTATATGATCGTTGATTATAAAAGTTATTTTTAGGGATGTTAAAAATTATTCTAGGACTATTATCATAATAAAATACTACTTATGAAATAAAAAAATATCAGGTAAATATATTTACTTATATATATTTAGATTAAAAAAATTCATCAAAATTTGGAAAAAGATATTGAAACAAAATTTTAATCCAAGTAACTTCAATTATAATGAACATTTTTTCTTTCATATGATTATAGATTCACTATATTGAGGACCTCAACATTCCATTGACTGTTCAATTGTTTTTGATCAAGGACCTCAACCACACTGTTAATTTTTATGATTTTAAACCATTCCCACACATGTTCTCCTATTTGTAAAGTTATAATGTGTTACACCTGATGAAATAATTAAATCCTTCTTATTATTATTAATATGATCTTTTATTAACCCTTTAGGATGTGGTTGTCTATAAATGAATTCTTAAAATGTTAAACCTTTGCTAACCAAGACAAATTTCAAGTGAGAAATTTATTTCAAGGTGGTAGTATATAATATCCTGATATTTTATGAAATATATAATTTGAAATTAAATTATATTATTTACTAAAACATTTTATAATAAGTACACAATTTTTCTTGTGTTACACACCAGCCCATGTTATTCTTGTCTTACATGCAACATCATGTTTCTTTGATGACATGTGTTACACGCAAGAAAATGTTTTAACAAACAAAAATATAATATTAATATTTAATATATCACATATCCATTTCAATGGAGGGTAAAAATATGATTAATTAAATTATAATTATATGTCATCAAAATCATTGGTTACAAATTAATTAGAGATGAATATGAAAACAAATTGATTATACATGAATTGTTTTTATAAGACAAATTATCTTATAATGTTCTTTAATAATGATAAATTTATTTATTGTATGATCATTGAAAAATTAATTTACTTTAATCAAATATATTTAATACATATAAGATAATAAAAAACCAAATTTCGTGCATAAAAATCATTTTTTCTAAAAATTGTTTTCCACCACTTCATTATAGACTTATTTTCAAACCTGATTTTGATACATTAATAAATTATATTTGAAAAAAAACATAAAAATAATAATATTAAAATTATCTTATGGTTAGTTTTTTTGTTTTTTATGAAATTATTGATCTTTTGATGAATACTTAAAAATACTAAATTTTAATTGAAAGCACTATTTTCACCTAAATAAATAATAATTATAAAATATATTTTTAATTAGATTTAAATTAACATTAGATAATTTTTTTATATATTAATTGAATATATTTTAATGGTATTGAATTTCATATTGATATTAGATATAAAAACATTGTAAACTTTTTTAATTTTGTACTTTAAAAACCTGCTTTCTCATCCCATCTGCGAGATTAATGTTAAATTAATTTTAGGCACTTATGAAATATGAATTGGGAAGAATTTATTCCATATTTGAAATATGAATAATTTATAATATCTTTTATGGTAATCATATTTTGTTACCAATATTATTTTTGAATGAAATTAAAACTAATTAATGTGATTAAGGTAAAAACGACTTTACTTTGTGGTTAATCATAAAGGATAAGGTGTGAAATTGACCAAAAACATTTACAAAACCTATTGGATGGACATATTTCGACCATAAACCCTCTTTTATTTATGCATTTTTATGTACATGTGTTAAGGGATATCTCCTAATTTTGATTACTTTTTGGTACATAGAAGAATTTAACTCCTCCACTCTAAAAGGAAATTCACTCTCCCCACTTCTACTCATCTTTGGAGAGATTTGGATCCACAAAATCATCCTAAATCGACTAAAATGTTACCTCATTTCATTATATAACCCTAAATTTGTGTATAAAACCATCCTCTGAATTCCTTTGGTGTGAACAAAAAAGGGTTAGCTAAAGAATATGTAAAATTTATCATTGCTCATTTTTGTTTTATTTCCTTCTCTACCTCATTAAATTAATCTTATACCATTACTATATAATAACTAAAGTATCATAAATTTACAGATATTTATTGTATTACCTAAAGAACATACACATACATAAAATTGTTTATGAAATCATCAATCATGTATGTGGTGAACTACCGCCTCATGAAACGACGTCGTCCTTTTATACGTTACAACAATCAAAGTTGAAAATAATGATGTGTATACAATTTAATTATGATATTTATGATATTATATATTGTAATCATAACAATAGATTAATTATATCATATAAAACCAATTTAGATTTCACACTATAGTGGAAATGATTACTTCCCCTCTGTGTATGACAGACTACCACCTCATTGTGTGATGTGATGTGTTTTCCGCTAATGTTTTAGATGAATAGTAGTAAAGGTAAAAATAATAAATATGTATTATATAATTGGAATTATTATGATATTCATGAAAAATTTAATTTTTTTAAATATAATATATAATTTTATTCATATGTTTACACACACTGAAAAAGTGATAGCCTCTTTCATGGACGTGTGTACCACAACCTCCTCGATGGGATGTGATTTTAATTTTTCAAAACACATCAATAGAAAGATATATATAAAAGTATATATTATTAAATTAAATTTTATTTATGATATAATTATAATTATATATTTATAATTTTTAAATACCTTCTTTCCATAATGATCAATGAATAATGGGAACATTACTCAGTCTTACACATGACCTATATTCTCCTCGATCGTATAGTTTTTTCATTATTAAAAACCATGATTAATTATATATTTTTAGATTATAATATTTGTATAAATTTAATAATTATATCATGATTAATATTATTGATATTATTTAATAATGACCACTTTGATCTCAGTCAACCTCCAAAATCAGTTTTGAAAAATATGTCGAATATTGTAAAAACATCAGACAATAAAAATTGATCATGAAATTTTATATAACATTTTAAAAAGTGAAATAATAGTAATTATAAACTTTAATATGTTCCTCATAAAATTATATAATTATCCTTTCTTTATTATTCATGAATACAATTATTCACATCATATGTTGGATGCATAGAAAGGAACTAAGTCTAACTCTCCATTTTTGAGGTATATCATGATGTAATGAACCTTTCTTATCTTATAAGGTGCATATATAAACATGTCTATAAGTTATATCATGAGTTTATCTATTTTCATTAAATTTATAGTTTTTTAACACAATTCTTCAATGGTATTTAAGACACAAGTGTTCCCCATGTGATAAGTGACCTTTCATTTAAGAAACCTCTTTTAAAGTTTTTCCTCAAAATCTATTAATTTTCTATGTACATATTATTTAAATGAGATTATTGAAATTGAATTTTAATAAATTTTATTTTATGTGTTGAAATGGTTTTGGAATGGAAGTTTTTCACTTTTTACATAATGTATTGACAAATGAAAAAAGATATGTTATATTGTTAACACAATTAGTGACAATGACATTCTCACCACTATGAATATTATTTTATTTAAAGATTCATTTGTAATATAACATGTTTTCATAATTGAAAAAACATATCCTAATTTTTTGTATTTTGAATTGAAAATGGGGTTTCAAAATAAATTGTTATAATGGAGTTGAAAATAGTACTTTAAAATAAAAGGTTATATTGATATCCAAAAGTGATTTATTTACGAGGTTAAAATTATTTTTAAAGGTTATATGATGAAAATTTACAAGAATAAAATTGTTTATATCCTAATATTTTACTTGAGAATTAAATAAGGGGGAATCCAAAATAATTTCGAGAGATCCCATTACAACTTATATGATGGAGTGTCCTAGATAGTGTTTGGTGATCATGTTATATATTATATGATAGGGAGGCCGAGATAAAACCGAGTGATCCCATTAAATTTTATCCAATTAGGTGTATTAGATAGCAATAGTCACTACCGTTATACCTCTCTAATGCATTGTTTAATTATAGTACTGGGAATCAGTGGTATGGCTATTCAAATTAAAAGTGTTTTAGAAGTTCTTTTTGTATATGATTCATTAAGTTACCAAATATATCTTAATTGATTCATATGTTTTTTAATGATTTTTATTAGGTAAAAATGTGTTTGTATTTTTCAAGTGAAATATTTTTATTTCATATGCTCATAGAACGTTGAAGATAAGTTTAATGTTAAATAAGTTTTCATGTTTTTAAATAGATAATAGTTTTAATTATTTATGTATCACTTACTAATAATTTTATAATCATCCAATTTTTTTAATGTTTTTCACATGTATTAAGGATGCATAAGGGATTGGAATAAGTAATGTCAAAATTCATGAAGGTTTTTAATGAAAATAAATATTATATTATATCAAATGTTTTATATTATGAAACAAATGGATAATAATATGATGTGTGCACATTTTTTTATGGTTTTTTATATATGAGTTCTAGCTTAATTATCTAAAAATCTAAACCTAAAAATATCCTTAATGTGAAATAATGTAAATTAATAACTAAAACTCAAGACAAGGTAATGTTTAAGGACATGTAATTATACTATATATGAAATATATTATATATTAATTATTATATAAAGGTGAATTAATATTTACTGTTCATTAATTAAATCTGTTGGGGAAATTACGAAAACATTCATGAATAATTACGACTTAACATCTCCAAGAATAGTGTAATTAATTTTCAATATATAACATTAATTAATTACAGTAAATAAATATATAATGTATATATATTAAAATTATATAATTTTTAAAAATATTAGATGACGGAACCATAATAAATGTAAAATGGATGAATATAAAAAACCAAAAGATACATGAAATATGATGAATTTATAACCCTAAACGTGATTTCAATTTGGAATTATAAATAAAAAGGTAATAAAATGTCATAAATAAATAATTTATGTTATAAAATATTTCATTATGAGTACAGAATATAAGTATATTAAATCATATTTATTATACAGGAAGTCCCAATGTGTTTTAATAATTTTATTACATGAGATAATGGATTTTTTAATCACATTTATTTTGTTTAAACACATTCCACAGTCCCGACATGTTAAATTTTTATGGTGTATATAAATCCCATAACATTATTTTAATATTATTATAAAAAAATTATGGGGACATTAATATCAATATGTTATTATTTATTTATTTTGTTTTAGGACATAAAAGTGAACAATGCGGTAATGTTATTACATTATAATCTCATTTTTCAGTGGTATTGTTTATTATTAAGTGTCCAAAGATGAAATATTATGATATAAATATGAATAAACTCATCAATATTGTTATCCTATGGTTATTTATGTATAATACATGTTTTCATGTCATTTTACACTATTTATGTAATCAATAGAAAGAAGAAATTATAATCACGAAATTATATTTATTTATCTATTCAATTGAAAATTATTTTTCCATCATTACCATGTTTTTGAAAAATTCTGTAAAGTATGTTATAAAAATTATCCAATGATTTTTTATTGATATTTTCACTATGGTTTGATATTTTAATTATTTTAAATTAATCATATTTTATTTTTCCAAAAAAAAAGCGTTAGATTTTTTACATAAAATTTGTATAAAATGTTTATTTTAACAAGTACGGAATGAACTATATTTTCTTGTATCAATACTGGTTTATGATTTAAAAAATAATGAACGTTATTTGAAAATAATTATAAAAAAATATTTTAAAATTTCTGAAATTTTTATATTTTAAAAATGTGATTTCAATGTGGTAATGGTATTCTCATAAAGAAATGTTTGAAGTGATGTTTGAAGGTAATTTTTTATATAAGATGACATTATTTATGGATATATAATAATTAAAAGGTTTATTATATAATGATGTTATTTTTATTCTTTCTCTTGGTGGGTTTTCTATGATGAAAAAATAATTATGAATCCCATTTAGTTTCCACTGGTTATCATATGACTAATTTTGGAATTTTTTATGAAACACGATTCTTTTTAATTGGTTATGTCATGATAAAATGATTATAAAATCAATTTATTTTTTAGGGATTATGATATGATAAATGATTTATTATTATATGTCACATATATGTATGATTTTCATTATGTTATGGGTGGGACCTATATCTACCTTAAATGCATTGTGTAGATGTTGCTATCTCCTAATATAATTTTGGGAAACATATTGATATGCTTGATTTTTTATGGGAATCATGATGAGGAACTCGATCTACTTTGGGAAAAAATTCAATATTCTTGATCCACTATAGAAAACATGTGATGATTCATAGTCCGTTATGTTATGGGAAAGAGGTAGGGATTCCTGATCCACATGAATTTTATGGTCATTGTTTTTAACACTAACATATGAAATGGATTTTTATACATATGATGGTACCAAAACTATATGATATGAACTTAGAATTCATGATTTATTTAGTATTATTTCTCACTATATTGATGAATATTAAGAAAGGATAATTTATTAATCAATGAATAATGTTTATTATCTTTAATATATTGTGTATTAACATTTTATGATATGCTCATGATCTCATTCCCATATGATTATATTTTTCCTTCTTATGATCACCAATTGATATCCCCCATTACTTACCATACCAATCATCGAATTTCACCATATCATGTGTTTCCTTTCCATAGGTTAAGAGGAATTGATTATGTATAGTATTTATGTGAGGTGAACAAATTCGGAAGATAATTATTATGGATGTTTAATAACAAATAGAATATAGTGATATAAGCATGCCTAAATTCCAATGGTATACCAGAAGCATTGTTATATAGTCCCTTCCTGTAGTCTATACCAACAGTTTGAGAAAACCAATGGTATATTTGAGCCTATAAGAATAGGTTTTTACATAAATTATTTATATAGAATTCTATAACAAGGGGTTTTTAAAAAATGTTGATATAGCCTCTTCTTTAAAATCCAGGATATCCCTACCTTGCCTCCCTACCCATGATCCATAATCTCCCATCACTCGAGTGGAGACTACCCCTCCCTTATCCTCTAGTGATAACTCTTAATTCATGTATTTTTTTATTTCCTACATCATGATCATCAAATAATATAGTCTTTAATCATTCACCTCTTTTACCAAGGATTTTTCTTCAACATATATGTGTCAAAACAAAACTGAGATCCTGTTAGGTCTCAATTATCAAAATTCAACCAAAAAGGATTACTTAGATTTTTTTGTTGTATTATTAAATATTAAATGTGATCATAGTAGATGTATATGTTTTTTAAATATAGTTACTCTCTACCTTTGAATAAATCATATATATAGTTTTTCTATAAATATATATATTAACTGAATATATAATTATTAAATGTAGTAATTTGAGGTTTTTTAGTATATTAGGGACATATTATATGTCATGTTATTATAGAGAATAATTTATGGTGGATAAAATGGATACATTGGTGGGAACTTGGGATAGATACATGGTTAGTTGTCAATGTGAAATTGGGTTTGATATGATTTGAAATATTATATAGAGTTTTATTAGGATATTTTACTCCAATAGAGAAAATAATTTCAAGATGTAGTTCTCCCATTAAAATTGATCCATATAGACATGGTTATCCTATGAAAATACACCCCAAGGATATAGAGGTCCCATATAAAATGAACAATGTGGACATTGTTATCTCATGAAATATGGAATGAGATAATGATTCTCTAAAAGATATATAATGACTCCCAACCATATATATTTTAAAACATATCTATGATCCTTATTATGAAAAATTATTATGATATATTCTCTTAATATTTACTTATTTCATATAATTCTTCTCACATAATCTGCTTACTCATTATCATTTTCGGTTAAGTATGTTTGTCATAATGTTATTTTAGATTATTAATACTTATTTATTTTCTATTCACTATGTATAAATATGAACTGAAATTTAAAAGGTATTTTCATTTTTATAGTCATTATCATTAAAAATAACTTTATTTTTTATATAAAATTCTTATTTTTTATTTAGCAAAAAAATTCTACATGAATGAAAATTTTAACCTTGTCTCATTAAATTGATTAATTCACATTAAAATTTTCATTAAAAGTCATTTTTCCACCCCATATATTGTATTTAATTTCTTTATATGCAAACAATTCATTAAATATATAGAAACATATTGAAATATATGTTTGAAATGTGTTTAAAAATAAGGTATTTACATAGATGTAAAAAAGTTCATTTATTGATGGTTGTATTTTTTTATTGAATACTAAAATATTGTTTTAATACTTTTATTGAAAATATTATCGAATGGATTATATTATAATGGTCAATAATGGATAATCTACTACTATACTAGTAGAATTTATCCTTTTCACAATATATAAATACACCAAATGTATGTAGACCCAAATTCAGTTAATATTGGAAATTGAAATTTTATGTTTTAGTTACTAGATGATCATTGGATATTATTTGGGCTTATCGAAATAGAAAAGTGGCTTTATTTTTATTTTCACATATAGATGGGTATTTTTTATATCAATTTTTGTATTTAATTTCATATATTTTATAACTTTTTACTTTTATCTCCTATATCACCTTTTTGATATTTTTATTTTATTTTATAAATCTTAGACTATGTGACATTAGTCAAGGATGATTACTTATATTTATATCAATGACGTTATAATTTCTGTTATATTATTATACCATGTATTTTTATCATTATTTGTGTGCATCAATTATTTATTTTTGTTTCCCTTTTGTAGACTATAAATTATTTCCCTAATTATGAAATGATGTATTTTTGGAGAATGAATATGAAAATATCTAGATATATATATATGATGAATAAATGATCTAGAAGACTTAAGTATCATCATTGAATTAATTTTCTGTAGAATCCATGATTTTTTAAAATGGATCGTAAATACATGATGAATAATTATAATTTTGATAAAAAAATTGAAAATTAATTTCCAACTCAACATATATCCAGAATTGATGTGCTTAATGAATTAAAATATTCAAATTTCTCATTAGAGAAAAGTTAGATGATATCTAAAATTAGAAAGAATATTGGAACTAAAACCACATACAATTTTAAATAGAAATGTATTTCTTTGAGTTTCCATATTGGTCAACCAATTTTTTTATTTCATTGATTAAATTTATTTAAAAATTGTGAAAAATGAATGTGAAATTATGATTTCAATTATTCAAAATATCAAGGGGAAAACAAAGAAGGCATAAAATTTTATTGTGACTTGTTCAACTAGGGTATTCTACTAGGGACACATCCTATGATCATTTTTGAAAACAAATTGAAGTTTCATATTCATCTTACGTGTTGAAGATATTATAAAAAATTCGATTTGTGTATGTTTTAGTGAGTATCATGGTTCTTTTTAGATATTTAATAAATATTTGTAAATGTATTTATAGAAGGGAGTTAAATTAAATAACACAAAAACATAATTATTACCACATCCATCTTCATTAATTGATTCCAATCACAATTCATCATTTTATATCCAATAAATTAAGGGTGATTGTGATTAACTTGTTCTATTATTATAAATATATTTTTTAAATGGTTATCCAAATCATTATTAATTAAAATGAAGATGGAGGAAACATTATTTTTTATTCAGTGGGAGAAAGGTTTTCCTATATAATTATCTCTTGCATGCTGCGTTAAATAGTCCATATTCAAAATGAAACACTTCTTGGTGTACCTATTACTTTTTTAGGATGTATACTATGCATACATATACGATCACAGTGAAATATTATGTCATTAACAACAATCATATTGAGGATTCCACTATAATATACCATTTTTTTGAAGAATGCATATATTTCTGTTCAATGTATTTTTATAATGTGAGAAAAATACATAATGGGATAATTTGTAAATAATTTGAGTAGTATGGGGAAATTGTGCCCTCATTTACACCACTTACCCAAATAGGAGTATTTCCTTGGTCAAATGCATTGGCTTCATTTATCCCTTAAGGGTGGGGTATAGAACATGAAACCATCTTGTTTAACTATGGGTTGTTAGATTAAAATATCAATTATGTAATTTGAACATATATATGTTATCTCATACATCATAATTTCACAAATACCTAAAGTGTTTATTATCATTTTATGTATTGAATATAAAAAAATAAGTAGAGTTCATCGTTTTATTATTTGAGGTGGAGGGAGATTTTTAATATAGAAGAGTTTATTGTTTGGATGAAATGAATGTCATAAAAACTAAATTTATAATATTAATAAATATATATATACATTCGTTTAACTATATTATATATATATATATATATTAGATATTGAGTTTACCTATTAACTATGTCTGTAATGAAATAAGATTGTTGTCTTTTGTCCCAGAATCATTAGTTTGGGAATGAAAATAATTAATAATAAGTGGGTATAAACTTTTTATAACTAATCTAGTGGTGAATATTATAACATAACGTGGTGGGATTTTGTTGACTACAACATCATAAATTTATTTTACTACATTAAATAACAGTCCTTAATATGAAAATATGCCATATTATATAACTGTGGAGAAAATATTGTTATTGGATAACTGCTCTCAGGGTTGAGTATTGATGATGAAATGAATTTTTTTATTAAATAAACCTGAATGGTACATTTTTTTTATGGTTTTTTATTTTGATTAGTTGAAATGAATATCTTCATGGCTATGGATGGACCATATATTTTGGAATCAATGATAAAACAAGTGTGTTTTTTGAAATATAATCCCGGACCAAATTTTGGTGTCATTATTGAGGTAATACAGAGACTTATTTTTTATGATATTGTGGATGAAATTGGGATAAAATTTCCACTATTACTGATGAGGAAAATATAATATTGGATGACTATAATTTCCATATTTTGAGAAATAATGTTGAACATGATGTAGGGGTGGGTAATATATCGAAGTAACAAGATATGTTAACTTTATTTTATTTTATATTGAATTTGGATTCTCATGTAGTTAAAATTTTAAATAATATAATTTTGTTTTTTAATGGTATATTGTTTTTTTTTCAATTATCATTATTTTTAATTAGATTAATTTAAATTCACAAAAAATTGATCAAAATTGTGTTTAAAAATGTATAACATGGTTTTCAAATATAGTTTCTAAAAAATGTTTTGATATTGTTAATTTATTTTTTGAATTATATATCTTATGATGAATATTTTAAAACTATTATAAATATTATACATTTCATTCTTATGTACATCATAAAAATATTGATGAGATTTGAAGAAAGCGACTACTTTCTAATGACTGACAAATGTGTGAGATAAGGATTCATCTCATTATTCCCTTAGTGAGTATAAAAATTATAATATTTTTCATATACATTATTTTTAAATATATTTTATTATTATTTTACAAAATGTAATTATGGATATTCATGTAAACCTAATTTCCCCTATCCTCAGCATAAATATATGGGTTAGGAATATGGCCAATCGAGTGGGATGATACTTGAGATACACATAGCACCATCCATTCCTATTCACACCAATACCTACCAAAATACATCCCATATACCACCCTTTTACCACCCCAATTGATCCTCTTGGTATTTTTACACCTATTCCTTTATCATCCTCTTGTTAAGGCTCTATATCTCATACACCCTTTATATATCCAATGATTTATCCCCATCCATTCAATCATTATAATAATGTGTATATTGTGCCTCCATTTAATACACATATCTATATATTATCCTAGGAATTTTCTACTCTAGATTCCACTTCACTACATGGAGATGGCCGAGTGCCGACATTGAAATAAGAATATCCTTCTGAGGGTAAGATTCTAAAACATACCAAGGATCCATCTGAGCCTAATGATAATCTGTGATTAGGGATTTTATAAGTATTTCAAATTATGTCACGTCATTATTTTTATGTTATAGTATGAATGGTGTCTACTTTTTTGGTTTATCTTATTTAATGGAATATTATTCTGAGCAATAAGGAAACACTGATATGTTTGAATCCTATAACTATCAAACATTAATACTAGATGATTAAAATGATGAAAATAAAATAATAGGCAAAAATTGTAGTCATTGAATAAGTTTAATAAAAAATTTAGCCAAGAAAATTGATATAAATTTAGTGAAACCAGTATCATAGATAAATATCATCTATATAATTGTAGATAATTCATGGGTGGTGATATGGGTAACAAAGGGTGTTAAAATTGATATCAAGGTTATTTTTTATTTATAATATTTTAAATGTTCATTATAGTTTTGATTTATCATTCCCAATAGCCTTGATTCTATGGTCGCATGGTTAACTGAACTTGGGGAATTATAGTGATTTTGTAAGCATGATTTCTATATTTGTTATAAGAGTATAGTTAGCTCTGAGTTATAGGGTGTATGGATATTCAATGACTGTCCAACCATAATATATTGTTAAATGACCATATATTGGCTGATTAATGAGTTTAATATTTTCTTAAAACATAATGGTCTTTGTTTCAAATGTAATTATGAACAATTTTTTAGATTCTTTGTTTTTAGGATGCTTAAGAAAATTAACAAGTATGGTGTGAAGTATAGGGACACATTGGGGTGCACTATAGTGCATGATACTAAGAATAAAATGGTACTTTTTATGTTAAATATATTTATACTAGGATCGAACAAAACTAAAATATTCCAACTATTTATTGAAAATAAGTAAATAATATTTAGTTGAATATAAAAATATAACAAGACCATAAAAAAATTCAGGAATGTAATAAATCATAAAAAATTATATCCAAAAAAATTAATATCCCCAAAAATTAATCCTAGGTATACCTCAGTGATATATAAAACCAATAAACAACTCCCAATCACCTATTATAAACCATATTAATTAAGATAAAAAACTCAATAACAAATAAATTAAACAATTTGAAGAAGGAATAAAAATGTAATTTTCATCATAAAATGATGGATGAATATTTTTTTAAATACATTCCATATAAATGGAATTCATGGGAGGATAGTATGAAAAAATTAGTTTCATGCCAAAGGGGAGTACAAAATTTCTAAATTTAAAATTTCTAGAGGATGTGACTGAGCTAGAAATTGACGGAGCTTTGGTGTGTATGTCAATGGGTGGGTTTGGTATCTCTGAATATGGTATACCAAATTGTCCTTATAAATGTGATTCTTGAGAGGATATTAGGAATAAAATGTGTATGATGTGGTATTTTGGGATAAGTTATGACTATATAACATATTAAAAAATAGGTAGAATTAGTTTTGAATTCAACCATATTAATTTTAGTTATAAATAGATGTGTTTAAAAGAAAAATTTGGAGGGTTTAATAATGTATATGGTAAAGAATGTCTTTGAATTTTTATGAAAAAATTGGGATTAATAGTGAACCATAAATATATTAAATATTTTAGATATTTCAGAATAAAATTACAGAGTATGATTTATAGTATCATTAAAAAAATAATCAAGGTGATATTGAAACCAAGATGTTGTGTGGCTGCTTTTTTATAATAATTATTGGATTTGATGATAATAATTGGTGTGACTTGAAGACATACTAATTCAATAATGAAGATCAAAATGATAAAAATATATGTGGACCATTCACTGTATAAATGAATCTTAATTTTCTAAACCATAATTTATTTTTGCGGATTAACATAAGAAATAAATTGTGGATATATCAAGGACTCTAGAGTGAATACATGAAATAATGGAAAATATAAGGCCCAAGAATCTAATCAAAAAGACGATTTAGAATAGTCTAAGAACTGAATCATTCTTTTTAAATGATTGATTAATTTATAATTGATGTGGCTAACTATTTTTATTGAGGTATAAAATGATTATCAGAGAAGAAATTGATTGAATGGATATATATAGAGTCATAATGATATGTTTTGGTGATAGAGTTTCTCATCACACTACAATAGAATGTATCAAACCATAATAGATATTGTGTAAGGTCTCGAAAATACCATGTTAATTTTTTTTAATTATATTGGATTATTTTGATACCAGACGCTCACATGTCACCTGATTTTGTTGCCTGGTGAGTCCGGAATAAATTTTGGATCTTTTTTTATGTACATTTAAATAAACGTATGAGTGGGTTTTTCAATCTTTTAAACCGGTTCTTAGAAAAAATATCTAATGGAATCATTGATCATAGAATATCGGGATTTTCCTAGAAAGGAACTAAATTCGACCATTGAGGGTCGACCAGAAATGATAGTTTTCAGAAAATTTGAGAGAAAAATAAAAATAACTTATTTTTTTTTCTATTGAGTGGTGATAATCCCATAATACAGGGAGACAAGAAGGAGACTGTGAGTCTCATTATATATATATATATATATATCCATTTAATGGATTCTTAATTTATAGTGTGACAACTCATTAAATGAAGCATAAATGATACGTTGTTTCTTAAATGAAATTGTGTAATGACATGACGATGCAAAACAATAGAAACACCATGACATGTTTCTCTTTTAATGGATTAATGGGGTTGGAGAAACGAGATAAAAACAATCAAACTTTTCTGAGGAATTGACAATGAGGAATCCTCTCCGATGAACATTGGAGAATTGCTAGCGATATCGACGCACCTCGAAAAATGAGACTGGTGAGCGATGAACGTCAATGACTTAGAAGTCTTGAATCTCTGTAGATGGATCACCACCAACAAAAATTCTCCCTCTATCATGAATCTATTCCATGTAGTGGTTTACTTTTTGTGTTTTGATTTTCCCCATTCTTTATTCTAAAACAAAAAAAAAAACGGATCAACTCATGAACAAGTTGATTCGTGAATCGCTTTTTCATGCCGGATGGGGTTTCTTCATGGGGTTTTTTCACTAGTATTATTTATTTTATGATCAACTCATAATCTTAAAACCTCCCCCCTTGTTTTAAAATCTAATGTGGATAGTGCGGGCTGACACGAACAAGGCTCTATCCCCACTGCATTGTGGGTTCTTCATGGGCAAACATCTGAGTTGACGAATAAGATTTTCTGAGGCCATAGCAGGGAAGGCGGAACACCATAGAGGCTAGAATTAAATAAGGTATATAGAACAGACCACCAGAGAGAACTTTATGGTTTGTGGAAAGCACTACAGGTGCATGGGTTCTGACCCCTATGACAGGCGGCGACTGACTAGGGTGGGATGGGGTGTTCCATGACGGCACACTAAGGTTGGTGAAACAACTGTCTCGAGACATAGTAGTGTAGTATGATCTTCTGATGCCCTGGATAGTGGTTGGCAGAGGAGGGATATGTCAACCTGACAGTTTCAAAAGGGCAGCCCACGCAGCACAGGCCACAGTGTGCGAGAACGTTTTACAGTTGGGATAATGTGTAGGAGGATGGGTGTCTGGCTCATGCTGGTAGTGTGCATCAAAAACAAACACCCAGGGGGAATCTGAGCTAGATAAGATAGGTATGCCATGTGGTCTGAGATGGGGTTCATGAACTAGGCCACAAAGAGGCCCGAGCTGGAGAAAAGAAAGCATGCTATTTTGGGCTGGTCCAACGGGATAAAATCGGGTCGTTAGGGGCCTGAGGTGGGAAAAACAGGCATGTCAGTTGCAAGTCAGGCCTGATGGAATTGGGTATATAGGCGACTCAGCAGGCTAGACCCCGATTTGAACTAAGAAGGGTCCGAAAAGGCCCATTGGGCCTAGCCCAGGGGATAGGATGAATTAGGTTGGGTTGGATTGGTCGAACCAAGCCGGGTAATGTAATGCCCCAGGGATGGTTTGGTCGGGGTGGTTTGGCCGGGTCAGATCATCTTTAGACACAATCAGCCCCCGATTACTAAAATGCAAATATCATTTAGACCAATCATCTGATTGACGATCCATTTGTAGAGTTGGAAACCTAGAAACATGGAAGTTTTTTGGGTACACTAGGGAGGTTTTCATGGAAGTTAAGAAGTGATGAATGGATTTATTAGTGGTTTATCTAGGAATCAATCACACTTCTTTCGAGAATCCTATGGCTGACTGAGACCCAAATACTACTGACAAGATCCCCTTCTCGGATCAGCTACAAGAGACCCTGTGTGGATCAACTATGATTTCCCAGTGGGAAGAAGCTCTCTGTGACCTGATAGGCCAATGGTAGGGTGTAGCTATCTATGACCTAACAGACCCACAATACTAATTAGTGCTATGTACCTCAATATGATGGCCTAGGTGGGATGCTATCTTGTGTGACCTAGGAAACCTAGGTGGGGAGTATATCTATGTTACCTCGCATAACCAGGGTATTTATCCCGGATGAGTACCATAACTGGCAAAGGTGTTCGGTGTTTCGACTGATGGTATTACTTTCTATACACCATATTTTACATGTGCGAGCTATATTTCTTCTATATCAAGCTTCATGGTTTCCTTTTTGGATTTATTTGTGGTATTTCCTATGTGTTTGGGGGTCCTTACTGAGTATTTTGTTACTCACCCCTACACATACATCACCCACACGTGTTGTGTCTGGTGAAGATGATAGTAGCCTTGATGGGGGACTTGGTGGCCTAGGACCAATCACGAGCCAATGAGATCAGGTAGGTGGGGCATACTTCAAAAACTTCTAGTATCTACTCTACATTTACCATCTAGTGGGGTTTTCAGTGGGCGAATTTTCTGAGATCCTTGTAATTTACGGTTTTCAGTTTTTCTTTTTGGGTTTTTATTCTGGCCCATTTTACATACAGATTGTACCTTCACTCAATGGTTGTTTAGTGGCATGTATGTTCTTACCCTTCCATTTTTGGGATGTGGTTGTATGTTTTTTTGTACAGGTAATCCAGAAAATGCCTCCCATTTGCAGGTTGACTCCTTCGGTGCTAGTCTCCAACCCTGGGCCTTTGAGAGGCGGGCTTAGGGGAGTCACCGCACGTGACCTAGGAAACCGGTCCAAACAAAGTGGTATAAAAGGTTCTTAGTTCAATCTCAATGATCGAGAGTCTACTGTAAAGTTTTTTGGGAATAGTCTAAAATGTTTCAAGTTCAACTTTTAGATTCATGGATTCCATGGTTGGTGTGGTGGTTGCGTATCCACACACCCAGACCTTGAATTCATCTTTTCAGCTCTATAAACCTTGGTTTCATGAATCATATAGGGGTTGAGTGTTTCCATATATTCTCTTGAATTAGAGTTAGCACAATAGGTATAATATATTGATCGTGGTGCGTCTTCATCTATTTATGGATTCCTCTATGTAGACAGCCAACTAGGATTTTTATACCTGACCAAGAGCACTTCCCTCCTAGCGATGAGGTATTTGTTTATGGACCTGTTCTTGAGATGGTCCCATCGGTGGTGTGCTATTATTACCACAACCCATTGATTAGAAGTTATTTTTGGCGCTACCGGTGGAGGACGTGCACAGACTCAGTGCCTTACAAGTGTTTTAGAGATAGATACCTCCCATGTTCAATGTAGAGATAGATACTCAGGCCCCTGAGGACTAGATGGAGGCAGTGACACGAGTCTTCCACTTAGTTAGGACACCATAGGACCAGATGTAGATCATAGACAAGATCTATATTCATGGTTCAATAGGTTTATAATGGAGCTTGATAATTCTGACACATGACGAGGTGACCCTCTCCTTGTATGATTTTGAGTGGCTTTTATATGTTGAATTTGTTCCCATGACCTTGTGCTCAGTGTGCATACTAGGGCTGCTTCACCTACAGAAGGGAAACATGTTAGTGGCTGATTACTCTATGAGGTTTGCAGACCTATCTCTCTACTCTAAAAACATGGTGTGAGACCCATTCATTAGGGAACAAGCCTTTGAGGAGGGATTTCATTGGTAGATCAGGGAATTCATGGTATCTCTCAGCATCCCTACATAAGTTTGGGTGCTGGACCGAGCCATTCTTGTCCAATCTTCCTGGCAGAGAAGCAACAGATAGACGGAGACACCATTAGACACTGGGAGGAAGATTCTAAAGTGTTGAGTAGAAGTGAAAGTGCGGCCGATTGTCGCCTATCGACCGTTCAAGGTTCCGGTGCTCTGCTAATGTATATAGCAGCACTCGGGTCGAATCCTCGGCGATGATACTTTGTAGTAGTCGTTTGTTTTTAGTTGATTGTATTTTGATTAGGGGGGTTTGTTTGCAGAGCTTAATTGAAATGATTTATGGATGATGTTTGATTTACCAAATTGATAAAGATTGGGGTGAGTTCATCATTAGGTTAGTTAAGCTTGTGATATCCTCGAGCTTTGCTTTATATTGCATTTAAATTAACACCCATGTCACAAGATGATGTTGATTAGAATTCTTAAGTGTTAAGGCTTTAAACCAAGACTTAACTTAACTTAAGGTTATAATCTCAATCAGATCTTATTTATGGTTGTGTATTTATGGTTCCAATAATCCATGGAAACCACATGTTAAACGAAAGAAGTCATTAATCCATGACATGTTAAGTCCAACATACACAATGTTAATTCAAAGAATATTCATCGAGCAGAAGCTCTCAATCACTTAACATACCTAAATTATAACTCACCCCAATGAGAGATTTACTCATCCATTTGTGTGATTAATAATCTGGTAATATATGTTTATGGTGATGAATTATAAAGAGAAGAAAAAGAAAGGGACAAGATAAGAGTAGTGTGCCGAACACACACACGAAATAATTTAAGAATCAAAAATGGAATTTCGATTGAATGAGGAAGCTTAAGAAGGGAAGGGGATTGAACTGAATTTTAAACTATTTTAAGAACATTAATATTAAAATACAGAAGGTGGAAGAGAATAAGAGATATTGAAGAAGTAACTTGCATTAAAACAGAATTACAAAGAAAGAGAATTACAAGATTACAAAAATGAAGAACTCAAAAGTAAGTGAAAAGAAAGAGAGGAGGAAAGGTCTCTCAAGTAAAAACTTGAGTATGGCAGGTCCTCCCAAGCCTTTGGCAAAGCTTTGGTCGTGCCAATGTGATCTCCTCTCTTCTGAAATGCCAACCCCTCTCAAGGAGAGAAGGGAAGAGTATTTATAGCCCAAGGAGTGGACTGTTTGCATTCCCAATCTGTCCCTCCAATTTCATCGCCAATTTGGCAATTAAGACAGCCGAATCTTCACATATCTTCTTCTTCAAAGTTGTAGGAAATAATGTTGGCCGACTACTCTCAAAATTTGGAGTCATTTGGACGTAAGGATAAAAAGTTATGGCCGGTTGAATAAACAAACTTAAACTGTCCATTTCAATCCAGTCTTTTTGAAGTCCATAATGTGAAAGGGTTTTTGGATATTAATATGCCTTCAAATCCGAATGGTTTCTTCAACAAAGTCGGCCGCCTACATCCCCTCTTTCACACTGCAAAATCTCAACTCTCTTGGATGATTACATCAGGAGATATGTCATGCATACTATACTGATTTTCATTCTCGGCCAGAATGGTGGGCTGGACTTCAATGATTCATTTGGGCCCCTTGTACTTGGATTTGGGCCATGAAATTTTTATCCAAGATGAAATGTAGTGTCCCCCGAATTATGGTGGAGAGTTAAGGTTTTTGAACTTCTGGATGGAGCCCAGTAAATCAATCTTCATGAATAGTCCATTTTCTTCACAGATTCTTTGGTCTTGTTTGTGAGGACCATATGACCCTTCAAATGGCAGAATTGGATCATGGTTCCTTCTAATGAAATGTTGTATATTGAAAGGAGAATCCTAAAAAACAAGAACCACACAATTTGGATCAGTATAGTGATAGTTATAATTAAAACATTAAACTGACTCAATTTGACTACTTCTAAAAATGCTCAAATATTATACTTAATATTAAAACATTAATATTTCACACAAATTATGCACATTTCATATAAAATAAGTAAAGGGGGAATATAATAAGTTGTGAAAATATTAATAACATCAAATCCCCCACACTTAGATTTGCGCGTGTCCTCATGTGCAACAAATATAAAAACATGACAAAATCATTTTCACTCACCAACAAATATTAAAATTTTGTTTTCTCCAATCAGGGGAGGTTTAGAATATTTCACTCATCCATATTGAATTCCATCACAAATTTGGTTCACAATAATGCATCAGAAACAATTCATTTTTTCATGTTCAAGGTTTGAATTGGAAAATGTAGGCACTCAAAACTTACTCCTCTCAAGATGATAAAAATGTATTTTAGGAGGTTCACTCATTCACCAACAAAAAGTGAAAATCAAGAGTTTGTAAGAGCTCTCAGCTTCCATTCCCAAATCTAATGTGTACAAGAATCAAGAGGTCTTTTAAGGGGTTTTTCAGTGGCTATGGGACGGTAGGTATATAATGTCCAAAGGAAAAGAGGGGTTAAAAACACCAACATGGAAAAATCAATGCACATTTTTTTGAAATTTGATTTGAAAGGAAATAGAAACACATATTTACAAGGGCATGAATGTGTGATGAATGAAAAGTGATGGAGATAGAAAATGGAATAGGGTGAGATGATGGAATATGTACAACATGGAAGACTTCCAATAATGACACAATACAAGATAATTCAAGTGTTCTTTTTTTTCTTTTTTTTGCTTCTTTTTTTTTTCGAAAGTTGTGCTTGAAACAAGTCTCACAGTCATCTCCCAACCCATGTTTGATCTTCTCATGGAACTAATTTTAGTAGTTATAACACGATCAAAGGTTGAGGATGAATGATTTTTGACCCACCCAAGACACAACCCATTCCTTTTTTTTTCATTTTTTTTTAATATAAATTTTTTTCATTTTTTTTGAACACTTTTCAATGACTTTTGTACAAATGACAATTACACATATACACCCCAAAGCTCACAGAATTACAACATCTCCCCCACACTTGAATGGATGCTTGCCCTCAAGCATATGATGACACATTGGAAATCAATGAAAGTACGCCCAAAAATGAAGTCCATTCCCCCCACACTTAAATTTCAATAAATTGTACAATGAAAATCCATGAAGATGTTGGGTGGGACAAGGTATTAGGCTTGTAATGTGGCTATCAAAAGAAAGGTTTTCATAGGCTCAAAGGGGCTTTCAAAAGTAGGATCAATGTAAGGGTAACGGGAGGCTATTTGGCTATTCTGATTCTCATGTGGCTTAGAAAATGCCTCTATCATATTAATGCATACAAAAGATGGAAATTCAGCTCGAAGGTCCACAAACTCAAGACTCACAATCAGTGGTGAAGACACACAATGAAAAAGATGGCCATAGATGACCTTGGCATGAAGGCTAATGTTATTCCTCACGGTAGGGGAAAATCATTTTCCACCAAAAATTGTTCATTCAAAATGTTTGTTATTGACACAAAATTGTTTACCCAAGTTTGAGATAAAAATTCAATATATTTGAGTTTAAAACAAGCCTTTGACTCCCCAAAATGGTTGGACAAAATTTCAAAACTAGATGGTGAGTAAGCATGACTCTTTTTTTGTAATTTTTTTAAGTAATTGTGTTTTTTTGTTTTTTTTTTAGTTTTTAAGGTTTTTTTTTAAAATACACACCCACACAAGAAAGATAAAAAGAAAGGGTTTGATGAATAAAGTGGTAACAAAATGAAAGAGAGAGGAAGAAGAAGAAGGAGGTAGAGAGAGGAAGAGATAGAGAGAGAGTTAAAGGGAAAGAGGTGCCCCCTGGTTTGGATTTGGTGGGTCGCCATTTCCATCTAGTGGTGGGTCAATGGAAGTCGATGTGGAACCTGAAGTGAATGTCCTCTCATGGTGATGCTTTAACCGGTGTCCATTTACCGTGAATGTTCTTTTTGAAGAAGGGTCTTCGACTTGCACTACACCAAATGGGTAAACATTAGTAATAATAAAAGGTCCATCCCAACGAGAATTCAGCTTACCTGGGTGAAGTCGAAATCGAGAATTGAAGAGCATTACCTTTTCACCTTCATGAAATACCTTTCGAAGAATGTGCTTGTCATGGAGTGACTTTGCCTTTTCTTTGTAGAGAATGGAGTTCTCATACGAATCGAGTCGAAGCTCCTCCAATTCAGTCAACTGCAACAATCTTTCTTCACCAGATTTTTCACAATCAAAATTACATGTTTTGACAGCCCAAAATGACTTATGTTGGATTTCAACTGGTAAATGACAGGATTTACCAAAGACTAGCCTAAATGGAGACATCCCAATGGGTGTCTTATAGGCTGTTCGATAGGCCCAAAGTGCTTCACCAAGTCTATCGGGCCAGTCTTTTCTTGTGGGCTTAACAATTCTTTCAAGCACTCTTTTCACTTCTCTGTTAGAAAGTTCAGCCATTCCATTTGTTTGAGGGTGATATGCAGTGGATGTTTTATGTACAACCCCATTCTTTTTCAAAAGTGACTCCATGGTTCTATTACAGAAATGATTTCCTAAGTCACTTATCAAAGCACGTGGTGTTCCGAATCGATGGAAGATATGGGTTTTGAGGAACTCACTCACAGTTTGAGCATCATCTTTCCTAGTGGGTTTGGCCTCAACCCACCTAGAAACATAGTCAACAGCAAGGAGAATGTAGGATAATCCATTGGAAGGGGGAAAAGGTCCCATGAAATCGATGCCCCAAACATCGAAAAGCTCACAGAAGATTAATGGCTTTTGAGGCATTTCGTTTCTTTTGGAAATTGTGCCAAACTTTTGGCAAGTGGGACATGATTGACAGAACTCGTGTGAGTCCTTGAAGAGTGAAGGCCAAAAGAATCCAGAATCTAGGACCTTTCTAGAAGTTCTTTGTGGTCCAAAGTGGCCACCTCCAGGCATTGAGTGGCAGAATTCCAAGATGGAGGATTGTTCAGTTTCATCAACACATCTCCTAATTACCATGTCAGCCCCAGTTTTCCAAAGTTTATTATCTTCCCAAAAATAATGCTTTGAATCACTTTTCATCTTTTCTTTTTGTTCTTTTGAAAAATATTCAGGGAAAACACCAGAAACCAAGTAATTGACAATTGGGGCATACCATGGTAACTTTGGAGTGAGAGATGAGAGGTGTTCAGTTGGAAATTCAGGATCAATTATTTCAGAATGAGAAGAATTAGAAATTCTACTCAGGTGGTCAGCCACAGGGTTTTCTTTTCCAGGTTTATCTTTTATCACAAGGTCAAACTCTTGGAGCATTAAAATCCATCTTATTAGCCTTGGTTTGGAATCACTTTTCTTAAGTAAGAACTTTAATGCTGAGTGGTCCGTGAAGATGATGATTTTGGCACCTAAGAGATAGGGCCGGAATTTATCCAAGGCAAAAACCACAGCTAAAAGTTCTTTTTCAGTCACAGTGTAGTGTGATTGAGTTTCATCCAATGTTTTTGAGGCATAAAAGATGACATGAGGAATGTTTTCTCTTCTTTGACCAAGAACAGCCCCAATGGCCCTATCAGAAGCATCACACATCAATTCAAATGGTAAGGACCAATCTGGGGGTTGGATTATTGGAGCAGATGTGAGAGCAGATTTGAGTTCAATGAAGGCTCTCTTGCAAGCCTCGTCAAAATTGAATGTGACATCATTTTGAAGTAAACGAGTGAGTGGGATGGAAATCTTGCTGAAGTTCTGAATGAATCGCCGATAGAAACCGGCATGACCAAGGAAGGACCGAATGTCTCGAACTGATTTGGGTTCAGGAAGTGATTGGATCACCTCAATTTTGGCTGGATCAACTTGGATACCCTCTTGAGAAATTATGTGCCCTAGAACAATCCCATTTGAAACCATGAAGTGACATTTTTCAAAATTCAGCACAAGGTTGCACTTGACACACTTTTGAAGGACCAAAGAGAGTGAATGTAAGCAAGATTCAAATGACTCGCCATAAATGGTAAAGTCATCCATGAATACCTCCATGCAATTCTCAATGAATTCAGAAAAGATACTCATCATACACCGCTGGAATGTTGCAGGAGCATTACAAAGGCCAAAAGGCATTCGCCTATAGGCATAGGTTCCAAAGGGGCAAGTGAATGTGGTCTTTTCTTGGTCTTGAGGTGCGATTGGAATTTGAAAGTAGCCGGTGTAACCATCAAGAAAGCAATAGTGTGACTTTCCGGCCAATCTCTCAAGCATTTGGTCAAGGAAAGGAAGTGGGTAGTGATCTTTTCGTGTTTCAGCATTCAATTTGCGATAATCGATGCACACACGCCATTTGTTTTTCACTCGAGTTGTAACTACTTCTCCATGTTCATTTGTGACAACTGTTATCCCGCCCTTCTTAGGAACGACTTGAATTGGACTAACCCATTCACTATCAGAAATTGGGTAGATAATACCAGCTTGAAGAAGCTTGGTAATCTCTTCCCTAACTACCTCAAGTATGAGTGGATTGAGTCTTCTTTGAGGTTGCCTAATTGGTTTGGATGATTCCTCTAAATGGATGTGATGCATACAAAGGGCAGGGTTGATTCCTGGAATATCCTCTAGGGTCCAACCTAAGGCATTTTTGTTTTCCTCTAACACTTGAACAAGTTGGGACTCCTCAGTTTCAGAAAGTGAAGCAGAGATAATGACAGGGTAGGAGGGATCATGGAAAAGGAATGCATACTTGAGGTGTGAAGGAAGTGGTTTTAGATCAGTTTCAGCCTTGATTGGAGAGCTAGACAAGTTAGGAGTAGGATAAGGGATTCTAGATGGGGTTGGATCATTTTCCTCAACACTGTCCAAGGTGGAGCAGTAGAGATCAGAGTTGATGTGGGATTCAAGAGAGTTTTCAAGTTCCTCTAGATTGATGGAGTCTATGAATGAGAGGTCCACATCAACTTCACCATTTATGACTTTGTTAATCATGGTGCATATTTCACAAGATCCTTTATCATTAGAACATGAAGAACATTGTGGATTGGGGTTCGATTGAATCTTAGAAGTGTCCTCAAAAGCATGGATTGAGAATGCAGAGTGATCCTCAGATGGGTATCGCATGGCTTGGAAAATGTTGAACTTGACCAGTTGGTCACCAAATTCCATGGATAAGATGCCTGAGTGGACATCAATCTTGGTTCTCGCAGTCATGAGGAATGGTCTTCCTAGAATTAGGGGAGATCGAGAAGAGGTCGTCTCACCTTCCATGTCAAGGACATAGAAATCAGCTGGGAAGATAAGATCATTGACCCGAACAAGAACATCCTCAATTATCCCCTCAGGACTGGCAGTGCTTTGATTGGCTAATTGAATGACAATACCTATTGGGTGCAAGGGACCTAGACCAAGGTTGGAGAAAATGGATTTGGGCATGACATTAATTGAGGCTCCTAGGTCTATGAGTGCATCATCAAAGTTGGAACTCCCTATTTGACATGGAACCGTGAAGGTCCCTGGATCTTTGCACTTCATGGGAATGGACTGTTGAGTTGAAACATTTTCAATGTTCCTAAGTTGCCTCTTATGGGTGCACAATTCCTTAAGAAACTTGGCATACTTAGGGATTTGTTTGATGGCATCTAAGAGGGGGATGTTCACTTCAACACGTCTAAACATGTCAAGCATTTCTGGATCAGGTTCAAAGGACTTCTTAGTCTTGGAGATGGCTTGAGGAAAAGGAATTGGGTTCCTTAGAGGAATGGAAGGAGGTGAAGGAGTGGATTCAAGTTCCTTTTCCAGCTTTTTGTTCTTTTCATTTTCTAGATCAACATCGAAAGGGGAGGTAGAGCAATCATTATGGGGCATAGCAATTTGCTTTCCCGATCTAAGTGCAATTGCACTTACATTACCCTTAGGGTTGGGTAATGGTTGAGCTGGGAGTTGGGATGAATTGGATGGTTGTTGCTGGCTAAGGTGGGATGCAAGTTGACCTATTTGGGTTTCAATGTTCTTGAGGCTAGAACGGGTGAAGGAAGCAAGATCCTCTACAGCACTTTCCCATGGTTGTTTAGAAGAAGAGGCATGTCCCAAATTGGGTTGGCCTTGATTTTGGTTCTTGGGAAAGCGATTGTATTGGGTGGGGAATTGGGAAGGCTCGTTAGGATAGTGGAATCCAGGAGGAGGATTGTTCCTTTGAGGTTGAGGAACAAAAGGATAAGGTTGATGGAAGTTACCACCACCTTGACCATATTGGAATTGGTTTGGGTTTTGAGGAGGGAATTGAGGAGGATGAGAAATGGGATTACCATACCTCAGAGGTGGGTTAAAGGTAGAAGAGAAGGGCTCAGAGTGGGGTTGGTTGAAGTTTCTAACAAACTGACCTGATTGTTGAGGGTTGAAGTTTCGCTGAGCATATGCCGCATTGAGCTCCATTGGACTAGATGAATCAGATGGATCATCTTGAAGTTGTGGACATGTGTCAGTCGGATGAGATGGAGAGTTGCAGATTCCACAATTCTTGATAGGTCCAGGGAATAGTGACTGTGGAGAAGATGAGGTTGGGGCTTTGGTAGCCACCGCTAGTTGACGCACAAGACCTGTAAGTTCACTCATCCACTCAGTCATCTTGTTGGGCTCTATGGATTGATTCTCTTGGGCTTGTTTCACTTGAGCATGTGCTCGAGTATGGAATTGCTGCGTGTTTGCAGCCATGTTGCTTATGAGTTCTCGTGCAGCTGCAGGAGTTTTATCAACAAGAGCACCGCCACTTGCGGCATCAATGAGAGTTCTCTCCATAGCCAATAACCCCTCATAGAAGTATTGGATCAGGAGTTGGTCAGGGATTTGATGGTGTGGACAAGTTGTCACAAGCTTTTTGAACCTCTCCCAATACTCATGGAGTGATTCATTAGGGAATTGACGGATGCCGCTTATTTCCTTTCGGATAGAAGCTGTTCGGGAAGCGGGAAAGAACTTCTCAAGGAAAAGTCTCTTCATGTCAACCCATGAGTTTATGGAACCAGGTGGGAGGTAGTAGAGCCAAGACTTGGCAGAATCCGCTAGGGAAAAGGGGAAAGCTCTAAGCTTGATTTGTTCTTCAGAAACCCCTTGAGGCTTCATGGTAGAGCATACTACTTGGAACTCTTTAAGGTGAAGATGTGGATCCTCACCGGCTAGCCCGTGAAAATGAGGGAGAAGATGAATCAAACCCGATTTGAGTTCGAAGTCAGCTTCAATGTTTGGATATTGAATACCAAGAGGTTGGTAATTCATATCAGGGGCAGCAAGTTCTTTCAATGTTTGTTCCCTAGGATTGGCCATATCTAATTCAATTGGTAGGGCAATGATTGGTTCTTGAATTATTTGAGTATCTCTTATGTTCCTCCTAAGTTGGCGAAGTGTTCGCTCAATTTCAGGGTCAAACAAATCCGAGGGATTGTTTGGAAGGCTACGAGGCATTCAGAGAGATTTTGGAAGAAAGAGGAAGACGGGTTTTTCTTTGTATTTTTTTCAGTTTATGATTTTTAAGAGGAAGACGGGTTTTTCTTTGTGTTTTTTTCAATTTTTTTAAACTTTTGTATTTTTTTGGGGTTTTTTTACAATAACCAGAAACTAATGACTACTTAAAGCACCATTCCCCGGCAACGACGCCATTTGAAACGCACGGCCGATTGTCGCCTATCGACCGTTCAAGGTTCCGGTGCTCTGCTAATGTATATAGCAGCACTCGGGTCGAATCCTCGGCGATGATACTTTGTAGTAGTCGTTTGTTTTTAGTTGATTGTATTTTGATTAGGGGGGTTTGTTTGCAGATCTTAATTGAAATGATTTATGGATGATGTTTGATTTACCAAATTGATAAAGATTGGGGTGAGTTCATCATTAGGTTAGTTAAGCTTGTGATATCCTCGAGCTTTGCTTTATATTGCATTTAAATTAACACCCATGTCACAAGATGATGTTGATTAGAATTCTTAAGTGTTAAGGCTTTAAACCAAGACTTAACTTAACTTAAGGTTATAATCTCAATCAGATCTTATTTATGGTTGTGTATTTATGGTTCCAATAATCCATGGAAACCACATGTTAAACGAAACAAGTCATTAATCCATGACATGTTAAGTCCAACATACACAATGTTAATTCAAAGAATATTCATCGAGCAGAAGCTCTCAATCACTTAACATACCTAAATTATAACTCACCCCAATGAGAGATTTACTCAGCCATTTGTGTGATTAATAATCTGGTAATATATGTTTATGGTGATGAATTATAAAGAGAAGAAAAAGAAAGGGACAAGATAAGAGTAGTGTGCCGAACACACACACGAAATAATTTAAGAATCAAAAATGGAATTTCGATTGAATGAGGAAGCTTAAGAAGGGAAGGGGATTGAACTGAATTTTAAACTATTTTAAGAACATTAATATTAAAATACAGAAGGTGGAAGAGAATAAGAGATATTGAAGAAGTAACTTGCATTAAAACAGAATTACAAAGAAAGAGAATTACAAGATTACAAAAATGAAGAACTCAAAAGTAAGTGAAAAGAAAGAGAGGAGGAAAGGTCTCTCAAGTAAAAACTTGAGTATGGCAGGTCCTCCCAAGCCTTTGGAAAAGCTTTGGTCGTGCCAATGTGATCTCCTCTCTTCTGAAATGCCAACCCCTCTCAAGGAGAGAAGGGAAGAGTATTTATAGCCCAAGGAGTGGACTGTTTGCATTCCCAATATGTCCCTCCAATTGCATCGCCAATTTGGCAATTAAGACAGCCGAATCTTCACATATCTTCTTCTTCAAAGTTGTAGGCAATAATGTTGGCCGACTACTCTCAAAATTTGGAGTCATTTGGACGTAAGGATAAAAAGTTATGGCCGGTTGAATAAACAAACTTAAACTGTCCATTTCAATCCAGTCTTTTTGAAGTCCATAATGTGAAAGGGTTTTTGGATATTAAGATGCCTTCAAATCCGAATGGTTTCTTCAACAAAGTCGGCCGCCTACATCCCCTCTTTCACACTGCAAAATCTCAGCTCTCTTGGATGATTACATCAGGAGATATGTCATGCATACTATACTTATTTTCATTCTCGGCCAGAATGGTGGGCTGGACTTCAATGATTCATTTGGGCCCCTTGTACTTGGATTTGGGCCATGAAATTTTTATCCAAGATGAAATGTAGTGTCCCCCGAATTATGGTGGAGAGTTAAGGTTTTTGAACTTCTGGATGGAGCCCATTAAATCAATATTCATGAATAGTCCAGTTTCTTCACAGATTCTTTGGTCTTGTTTGTGAGGACCATATGACCCTTCAAATGGCAGAATTGGATCATGGTTCCTTCTAATGAAATGTTGTATATTGAAAGGAGAATCCTAAAAAACAAGAACCACACAATTTGGATCAGTATAGTGATAGTTATAATTAAAACATTAAACTGACTCAATTTGACTACTTCTAAAAATGCTCAAATATTATACTTAATATTAAAACATTAATATTTCACACAAATTATGCACATTTCATATAAAATAAGTAAAGGGGGAATATAATAAGTTGTGAAAATATTAATAACATCAAGAAGACAATAGATATGGGGACCCAAGTGGGTCAGATCACTCTAGGGACAACCCCATGATTTAGGGACAATAGTGCAGGGCCCCCAGAATAGATAGAGTTAGCATGGAGTGATTCTATAATTCTCGTGCCGCGTGTAAGGACACATGGCTCATTACTACCCAACCTTCAACACGAATGACTAGCAGATGGTTGAGGGACTTCCCAGGCAGAGGAAGAGGTTAGAACGAGGAGTTTCGTAGGGTGGTGGTTGTGGAAGGGGTGTATTTTGAGTAGTATGTGGTGGGAAAATGTTCTAGGTATTCCCTCCACCACCCCCAGGTGGTCCACAATGACCTCAATGAGTATGTGGATATGGGTGAGCTTCGATTCAGGCAGTGGAGGCCTATGACCACAACAATCCAGAGATGATTAGAGGTACGATCTATTTCTTCTACACCATCATTATAGTACTTATAGACATAGGTTCTAGTCAATATTTCCTTCCCACAGACCTCATTTGAGGCACACAGATTCTGGTGGAGGCATTGGCTTGATCCTTATGATTAAATACTCCTAGTTGAGGGGATTCGACGATTACACACATGGGTGAGTAGTGTGAGATTACTCTTGGAAGTGAGAGCTTCAACGAGGATATCCTAGTAGCAACATCGAGGTCTTAAGACATCATATTTGGTACGGACAACATATCCACAATTCATGCTCATATTAACTATATTAGGCATAGAGTATGGGGTGTTCGTGGTGATGGGACATGGTATTCCTTCACCGGTGAGAAGGGAAATCTTGTAGCGCAAGACAGATATTCTCAAAGGAGGGTGCTGACGATCAGTCACTAGTTGGCTATCTTCACCCTCAATACAGAGGTCGAGAAGAGTTTGAGATTTCCTATAGGGGTGGAAGAGTATGGGGAAGTAATTCCTGATGATGTTATGAGATCATATCCTTACAGGGAGGTAGACTTCTACATAGATCTATACCATGATACTGCACCGATATCCACACTAGCATATCAGATTTCCCCCACGGAGCATCGTGAGTTGAGGGAATAGCTGTAGGACTTATAGGAGAACATCTTTGTGAGGACCAATGTTTCACCATTGGTATCCCCAATGTTTTTTTCCAAGAAGGCATACAAAAGCTTGAAGATATGAAAGGACTATTGACACATAAACTAGGTGACCAAGAAGAACATAAAGGACTTTCAAGAATTGATGACCACTTCGACAAGTTGATGGGTGTGTGGTGGTTCTTAATGAAAGACCATTGATCTGGTTATCACCAGTTTCAGGTATGGGATGATGATGTAACGAAGACAACCTTTAAATGATGGTATAGAAACTACGAGTTCTTGGTGATGCCCTTCGGCATCACCAATTCCCCAGAACTGTTCTTGGAACTCATGAACATGATCTTCTAGACTTACCTTGACCATTTCATTGTTTTCTTCATTAATGACAACTATGTGTACTTGGAGTTAGAGGAGTCAAATGCTACACAACTATGGATAGTCCTGGATACACTATGAGTGCACCAGATTTATGGGAATCTCTCGAAGATCCAATTCTAGATTCCAGAGATCCACATTCTGGTACATGTCTTCTCATAGGCTGGAGTTTCAGTGGATCCGGCATGGATAAAGGATGCACTTGGTTGGGAGCCACACAAGTGTGTGAATGAGGTGTGGAGTTTTTTCATGTTGGTCAGATACTACCATTGGTTTGATCCAAACATTTTTAGAGTAGAATAATCCTTATCAGTTTTGACATGGAAGGGACTACCTATCATGTGGATGGATAAGTGCTAGTAGTTTTTCCAGGAGCATAAGAGGAGACTGATGTGTTCCCCCATCATGAATCTATGAGAAGAGAGCATTATGTATTTAGTTTTATGTGACGCATCAGAGACCTGACTAGGTTGTTTCCTGATGCAGGAGTGGGTAGTGATTATCTATAGTTCACGGAATTTGAGGCCGCATTAGTAGAACTAGGTGAACTATCACTTGGAGTTAGCAGTAATGGTCTTTTCTGTGATGATGTGGTCGCACTACTTGATAGGTGAACATATTATTCTCCACTCTGACCAGAAGAGTCTCAGGTATATATTCTACAAAAAGGACCTAAACATGAGACAACATAGATGGATGGAGTTCCTATAGGACTATGACTTCTTAATAGTCTATAAACCTAGGAAGGGGAACATTGTAGGATACACGCTCAGGAAGAGATCTAATTTTCAGCTGTGGAGTGAGGCGACAAAGTATCTAGATGTGATGTAGATATCCTTTATAAATGATGATGGGGCATATTACCTTTAGTTGATGAATATCACTCCCATACTCTTATTGTTAGTTTGGGAGGAAAATAATGTGTTTATTTACTACACAGACTAGTGAGCTCAGTTTTCCTCAGGGCAGGCTCTTGATAGATTTTTGAAAGGTGGGGAGCACATCATCATTTTTAGAGGGTGCATAGTAGTACTAGTGGCATTGCGAGAGGATATTTTGAGGGATTTTCATACCTCCCATTTGCAGTATATGTTGGAGTAGAAAAGATGTTCCAGAATCTCTCATTTTAGTAATGGATTACATGGATGAAAAAAGCAGTGGCTGAGTTCCTTTCATGTTTCCTCGCATGTCAACAAGTGAAGGCTATGTATTAGGATCCATGAGTCATGGAATAGCCACAATTAGGTAATGGATTGGATGTGGGTTGGTATATCAATGAACTTCATGATAGTATTTCCACATAGGTCCAAGGGCCATGATTCTATCTGGGTGATCGTTGAATTAATCACCATGTCAGCTCACATTCGACCAATCCCATAGAAGGGGTCAGTAGCGTGATTTGAACGCCTCTACATCCAGGGGAGAGTGTGGAATCATGGGTTCCCTTGATGATCATCTCAGACCATTATTGTTACATCACATCCCAGCTACAAAAGGGATTAATGGAGGCTTTCAGGACTCCGCTGGGCTTGAGCCCAACCTTTCACCATCAGATGGATTGTCAGATGGAGAAAATCATCCATACCGTGGAGAACATCCTTTGTGATTGCATTCTTGATTTTGTTCATATTTGGGGGGACCACAATCCACTAGTGTAGTTTTCATAATACAACATCTATCACTCCACCATGGGTATGGAACTATTTTAGGATTTGTACGGTTATCCTTGCTGATCACCTTTATGTTGGACAGACCCTGGGGTGTCTGCAGTAATGGGTCCAGAGTTGGTACGAGCTACCACTGTGAAGGTATAGATCATCAAGGAGTGGATGAGGATAATGTAGAGTAGAAAAAAATATTATGTTGATATGAGATGGAGGCCATTAGAGTTGGAGGAGGGAGGCCATGTGTTCCTTTGGGTCTCACCATGACGATGATTGAAAAGATTCGGATGGGGATGAAATTTATCACTGATGTTAATTGGACCTTTCTAGATTCTGAGCAAAGTTAGTGAGGTGACATATTGCCTAACTCTCCCCCCTTATATGCACCAGGTTCACAATTTTTTCTATGTGCTGTCACTAAAAAGGTACTTCCATGATCCATCACACGTCATCGACTGGGGCGAGCTAGACATTGATGATGGGGCGATGTTTGCGGAGATCCCGGTGGAGTTATAGGATCTACCGGAGCAGATCCTTCATGGATAATTGATTCCTCTTGTGTGTGTTCGGTGGAAGCATGATAATCCCAAGGAGAGAACTTTTGAGGGGGAGGCTCAGATTAATGCTCAGTACTACCATTTGTTTGTTTAGCCATTGTTTTGGATTTTAGGGATGCAAATCCCTATGGATGGGAGAATTTAATGTCCCATAAATTTCATGTAATTTTTTTAAAATTATTTGGGATTATTTCGAGACTAGAAGTTCAAAAAACATCTAATTCAGAGGCCTGGTGAGCCCAGAAATGATTCTCATACCTTTTTATGTTCATTTAAATAAACTAGTGAGGATGGTTTTCTATATTTTAAACAATTTATTGAAACAAAAATCTAAGGTAACCATTGATCATAGAACATCGTGATTATCCTAAAAATAATCTAATATCAATCTATGAGGGTTGACTGGAAAAGTTAGTTTTCTGACTTTTCGGTAGAAAAATAATAATAACATAAAAATAATTATTTTTTGTTTCCTTCACCATTGAGCGTTGACACATCTACATAGTAGTGTGGAGATGAGGCTATGACATGTCACATTAGATGAAGACAATTAATGGATCGTTAATGTGAATCATAATGACTCATTAAATGAAGAGTAATTTATACGATGTTTTACTATTGAAAAAGAATAACAACGCGAAGATGAATGATAGAAGAAATGATGTGACACGTTTCTATTTTAATGGATTAATAGAATTGGAGAAATAGGTTAAAAACTTGGAACTCCTATGATGAATCTTGGGCAAGGAATCCTCTCAAAAAATGCTTGCGAATCACTAGCGACATTGATGCACCTCAAAGAACAGGACCAGTGAAAGATGAATGCCGAGGGATTTGAACTCTTCAATCTCCATGGAAATATTGACACAAAAAATGTGTCTCCCTATAATGTGAATCTATCTTAGGTAGGGGTTTACATTTATTGTATTGAGTTTCCCCATTCTTAATTCTAAAACATATAATGCAGTTCAACCCATGAATAGGTTCATCATTGAATCACTTGTTCTAGTGGGAGGGTGATTTTTCATGGTGTTTTGCACTGGGTTTTTTTATAGAATCATAATATTACCCCCAAACCTTTGTTTTAAACTCTGTTGTGGAGGGCGTGTGCCGACACGAACAAGGCCTCAAGCCCCTCTACCTTATGAATTCATTGTGGATGAAACTTATAATTTGAGGAGAATCTTTTTTGAGGCTTTATTAGGTAAGGTGGCATCCCATGGAGGCTGAAGGTGTAGAAAATCCATAGAACAGACCAATGTAGTGAACCTTATTGTCCATGGAAAACCCTGCAGGCATACCGACATTGGTCGGCAGTTGGCAGAGACAGGAAGTGGCCATCCGACCACTTTGGAAGGGCATCCAGTGTTGCGTTGGCTGCAGTGCCTTTCCACACGGTCCTTGAGGGACCACTTGTGGGAGGAAGGGAGATTGTATCCTACCGACCACGTGCAGTTGAACCAGACACCCAGTGGGCGTTCAGGTTGGAGAAGAGAATACCACCATGTAGGGAAGGCCACTGAGCATCTTGGGATGGAGTAGAGTAATACCCCTATTGCGGGCCAGGATAGTGGGATAAAACCTAGCTGCTCGGCTTCCCAGGGTGGGAAATAACTAGCTCGCCGATAGTGGGATGGGCCAAATAGGATTGCGATGCTGGGTGACTTGGAAAGCTACACCCCGGCCCGAACCAGGCCAAATCCAGCAAGGCCCAATGTGCCAGGAAGGCCAAACTTGGCCGGCCACAACCCAAAATGGGTTGGTTCAGATCAGTTTAATTGGGTCAGTTAATGCGGGGTACCTTGGTCAGGTTGGTCGGGTCGGACCGTGCCCAAACATAGCCGACCCCCAATTACTAAAACACTAATATCATTTAGATCGTGAATCTGATTGGTGATCTGTTTTCTATGTTGGTGCACTTTCAAAAGGATGTTTTTTTGGAATACTCTAAGGAGTTTTTCATGGAAGTTATGATGTGATGAATGGCTTGAGGAGCGGTTTCTCCCAAAATCAAGCGCACTAAATGAAGAAATCCTGTGGCTGACTGTGAACTGAAGACTATTGAAAAGATACCCTATGTGTATCAACATCATGTGACCATGTGTGGATCAACTATGATGGCTCAGTGGGAAGCGACTCTATGTGAATAGGCAGGCCCATGGTGGAGAGAAGTTTTGTGTGACCCGACAGACCCACGATACTCATTAGGGATGAGTACCTCAGTACAATGGCCAAGGTGGGAAGATGATCTATCTGGACTAATAGGCCCATGGTGGGGAGTGGAAATGTGTGACCCCACATACCCATGGTAATTATCAGGGATGTGTACCCCAGTAGTCTAAGGTGTTTAGTGTTGTGATTGATGCTCTTGTTTTTTATACTCAAGATTATACCTGTGTGAGTTGTCTTGTTTCATGATCATGCTTCTTGGTTTCCAATGTGGATTTCATTGTGGTATTTTCATCATGGTTTGGGATACCAACTTTGTATTTTTTTACTCACCCCCGCACAAGCATCACCAGCACATGTTGTCTTTGGTGCAGATGACCGCCGCCTTGACGGAGGACTTGGTGACCTAGGACCATGTAGGTCCCAGTGAGATTAGGTAGGCAGGGGAATACATCTACATCTTCCAGTAGCTACTCTACACTTACCATCAAGTGGGGTTTTTAGCAGACAACTTTCCCAAAATCCTTGTATAATCCTATTTTTAGTTTTTCTTTTGTTGGGTTTTTATTCTAGCCCATTTGACTTAAATCTTGTACCTTTACTCAGCGTTTTTTTAGTTTTATGCATGTTTTTACCTTTCCAATTTTTGGGATGTGGTTTTGTGTGTGTGCGTACATGTACTGAGGAAAATTCCCCACATTTACAGGTTGAGGCCTTAGGTGCTAGTCACCAACCCATGGCCTTTGGAGGAGGGCTTGGGGGAGTCACGACATGGACCCTGGGGGCCGGGTCATGACATGTTGTAAAATAATAATTTTGGGAGATTGAAGTGCATTTTCACCAATAATGAATTGACCATGATGAAATGGGTTTGGTGTTAGAGTAAAAGGAATTATATGGAATAATAATTTTCGTGGAAGGAATTTCACAAAAAAATAGAATACACCTTGAGGAGGAACTATAAAATAGTCTATGTTGGTATATATGGACGTGAATGGGGACTTGAATCATGGACATAATGAAACAATGATATTATACGCTTCATTTTCTTTATGTTTACCATTTCTTCACACCAGCTATATGTGATCCTTAACCGTCACATTAGAAGAATGTAGTCACTGTCGGTAATCTACCCCAATACACCATGATCACTTTTTTTCCTCCATATTTATCCGCCCACTCTTGTTATGGCTCCCCCAATATCATTCATTATGATAGCCATTCCAAAGAGGACTAACACTCTAAAACCATATCTTTCATATGAAGGATCAGTGCTACTCCATCTTGTTGATCTATTTCTGCCACAAACAAGGCCACAATTTCTCTCATATGTCCAGATATATATATGAATCCTTTATCTATCAATCTCGACTATTTTCCACTCACTTAAACAAAAAGACACATCCAATAATATTTTACCCATCTACCTATCTACCATTTCAACTAATGACATCATTGGTGTCCACACCAAAGATTGTAAAACCCATTTCTATCTCATATTTTATATTTATTGGGTATCTATAGTCAAATTATGATGGAGTTACATGACACACCACTTCCGAAATAATATTATGGGAGACAAAACCAAACCATATAGACCAAATAAATATTGAATAGATGTAAATTTATTTTCATCAATTAAAAGTGAGTAAAACTACACCAGAGATAAAAGAATCTATTATCCTTTTCAAAATATATAAATACCAACATAAACTAAATCGATAAAACTGATATGACCCCAAATAATGTAAATTTTATCGATTATATATAAAAAATTGAAAATTAGTTTCATTAAATCATTAGTAAATGAAACAAATGTAATTGAAAAGAATGATATTGAGCATTCAGTATGATAAAAACATTGAATAAAAATAAGCAATTCCCAGAAAATAAAACCAAATGAAAAATAATTCACTTTTACATCAAAAAAATATACAAATGGAAATCACCATGGGTTAAACTAAAAGAATTTGATTCAAAAAAAATATAAAATTGAATATAAATGAAATGAATCCAATTAACTCATTCAATACTAACCAGAAAAATCAAATTAAAATGTAGTGAATTTTTATAAAACAAAAAAATATGAAGTTATCTATATTGAACCAAACTGAATGATTGGAACCATGATTAATTCATCGATATATAATGTTTCTAAATAATAAAAAAGATTCTTTAAACCAAAATTACTCAAACATAGTTAATGAAAATTAAAAATAAATAGAAATGATTATATATAAATTAAACATCCAATTCAACACAAACGATTACTAAACATAATATAACTAGTATTAATATACATCGACCATTTAAATCAATTTTAATTGAAATATTTTACATTTTTTGGTTTTTTTATAGATTTAATATTATTAAATATTATAGTATTATAGTAATTGGTGTAATTTTCATCATGAAACATTGTGTATTTATGTCCATGTAACTCGAGATTTTTTTTGCAACTATGAGTTATAAAAATGACTGTTTTTAATAAATAACATGAGATAATATATCAATTGTGTTAATTTATAATTAAATTATTAATACATAATTCATAGCAAAATATATAATTTATATTTTTAATTGATTTTCTTAGAGGCCCTCGATGAGAAATAATATGACAAATTCAGGAAAAATGATCTTCTAGGACATGTATAAAGTAAAGAGAACCATGTGAGAGTCTAATGTTGACTAAGGAAGAGAATATTCCCCATTATGTATTGGACATCATCAAATTCTTATAAAATCTCTTACAACATGGAGAATCAAAATTCTAGTGCAGATGTAGCGAAAGACCAAAGTAGTTATATAGGAACATGAATGATGTAAAATGTTTTCTAGTCTATTACTAAATACTATAGAATGTTTTATTTCCATCAACTTCACCAGAGGCTACTATTTTTTTTATTCTGTATAGAAACAACAGACAATATATATAATAAATAAGGTGATTTAATTGAGTATACTAGTGGTATAAAGGGTTATAAAACCACTAGTGCATACAATGATGTAGAATACAATGATGTTGGTGATCGAGAAGTCAATGATGAAGAAGATGTTGGTTATTTTTTGATGGTTATGATGATTTTGGGGGTGATGTGGGAGGTACTAATCATTCCCATTTTTTATTTGAAAGTAATGAATTCGGAGTGGATTGAGTTTAATGTGAAAAACTGATTAATTATGTGGATTATATATGAATGATATATTATTAAAATGGGTTTGAAAAAAATTTATAAGTAATCAATTAGTTAAATGATATATATAGAACATAAATAATTTATGGAATGTGTACGTTTTTGTGTTTTGTTTACAATTAGTAGTATTTATTTTGAAGAGATTTTTATGTGTCTTGATGGGCTGTTTTTCTTGGCTGTGGAGAGGAGGCTATATCAAACATCTCTGAATTATTTTTATGTATCATACTAGTGGTTTTCTTGAAAACCAAATGTTTAGTATATATTTGGGAAGTTTTTTGATGTCTAGGGTCTCATAACCAATTATAATATATCTATTCAAATGTTTTACTAAAAACTGTGTGTATTCAAAATTTCATATCATAATTTCCTATGGTTTCCATTGAAACCATTGGTATAACCCTATACCAACTAGTTAAAACCCCAAGGAACATTGAACCATTTTAAAGGGATATACCAATGGTTCTATTGAATATTATAATGGTTTTAAACTATTGGTACATGGTAATTATTTTAGTAGTGAAGATCATTACTGACATGAGATAATTGTGTATCGAGTCTCCAAAGATAGTAAAAAATTAAGATCATCATGTTTGTATTTATGAATTGTATTCAATATTCAAAAAAAGAATTAAAAATATTATATGAATAGACAGGTTTGTTATAGCATGTATACGAGGAAATGTTTAGTAAATATCTGGAACTATCATGAGAAAAAACTGGTCATAAAAATATGTATATGTTTAAGGATATGTCTAAGAATATTAAAATATATTGAAATTATTTTGAATTATTGGGAATGTGTCTTCAATGAAATTAAATCCCAATTTGTATACTAAAAGTGGATAAGGATTTGGAGTAGTTGTGCCTATGGTTAATAACATGGAAAAGTACACAATATTCTTTGGCTCATTCATTACCTAGAGCATGACAACATGTCATCAGGTACACTAGATTTGACACTCCTGAGGTATATGTTTTGAAAATCTAAAAACGAATTATGAACCATCTTGTTGGATTTTAATATATGATAATAATGAATGTCCTAGGATAATATAAATCTCTTATATATTGAAAATATATTTTCATTACTTAAGACCTAGAATAAATTAATTTTCATGATTATGTGGTTTTCTATTATGATTATTGTTTCTCACACTATGTTTTTGGGTTTAGTAATATTATAGAACTAGGGGAAACCATTTTAATACTGAGTGTGATGATCAAGGAAATGATTTAACTCATGAGAAAATAAATTATGGTATCTATAATAGAAATTTGGCTCAATATTCTCACATATCATTCTGAAACTATGAATTATGTGAAATATATAAATGAACCAAGGATGGAACCAAATTAAGTTGATTCCTTAATAAATTAACTTCTACCATAATTTAGTCATTTAATTGATTCATTATTTTTATGGAATAGTATAAATACCAATAAATATATATTATATTATTTTCAATGTGTATAGTATTAAAAATTCAGTTCGGTTGTTTATCATTAGGAATGGGAAACTAATCAGTGGTGGAATCATATCAAGAACCTTAGGTAATGCCAATAAATTTACTATACGTAGTTAGATAATTTTAAGATATTATTTTTCAATAAGTACATTTCTCATATTCCTCATTAAAATATGGAGAACCAATTTCATGTTCTAAAGTATAAGGTTGTTGAGTCTGTTGGTCCCTATGATGAATATTTGACAACACATGCGAGGTATGTTTCTAGTATTTTTTACAACCTTAATGTAAGGTTAATATATTATTTGGTGTTCTAAAACCAAGTATCCAAATGAAATTATATATAACATACTTTAGTATCTATGATGAAATCAAACTATTTTAATTCGTGGTTGAAATGGAAATTGTATATTCCCACCATTCCAACAGTTTTTATAGGGAAAGGGAGATCATGTCTCATTAAACCACATCTAAATCAAATGGTGGAAGGAAATTATATTCATCTAACATCCATAAAATTTGGATGGTATATTAAGGGAACACCTCGAAGGGAATTGGGTGGAGGAAAAAAATGGTAATAGTGGTTCATAAAGTCTATGAATGTATAAATTAAATGAATGGGATGGTTAACACAATGAAAGAGAATAAGAATCCAAATAATTCACCACCTACACTGTAATGATTCAAATATAAGGTGTATGGGAATTATACTAACAAGATTTACAATCGAATGGTTATTGGGGATGATCAAAATTGGTAACCACTTATGTCCATGTAAAAATTAAATCTCATGGGATCTTTATTTTTGAAGAGGGGTTTGATAATTACATAGTTAAAGGTACACATACCATACACTCTAGAAATTTCAATTTCTTATTCGACTCCTGATGTACTAAATATTTTGTATATGAATAATTTGATAACGGTATGAAAAATCTATCCAAACGATTAAATTCTTGATTTTTAATGACATCTATGTTAGTGTGAGGATCGTATCTCACATGTATGATTCCTCTCTGGTTGATGTTTATAGAAATGTGATTCCTAAAAATCATGTTACCGCCCACTTGTTGAATTTGATGTTATCACAGGCATCAATTGACATTATCTATAAAAATACCTCATAAATTTCCATGAACTAGAAATCAGGATTGATATTAAAAAAAACATATAATCATATATCAATGTGAATATAGATAATAAATTACGATGGAGATCACATCCGTTGTATCGGTCATGATTCCTATTCAAAATGGGTTTTTATCTCAGATGGTTTGAGTGAAAATCAAAATGGATGATATGCCTATTGTGTGGGAGTCTATTTATGTATTTATTTAAGAGATTCCTAGTCTTTAACAGAATAATGGTGTAATATTTTAAATATTCTCATACCAAGTGCTAAACCAATTTTAATGACATCCTCTAGAATGAACCTGATTGAGTTTTTGGAATTATAAAAGCAACTATAAGGGAATATTTAGGAGGGATTCATTAATCTATATGTGTCACCATAGGATGAACTGGTTATTTTTTTAATGTTGAAGTAGGGGTGAATGTAAATATTCATTGATTATCTAGAACTGAGAAATTTCAAAATCCAAAACGTGAATCCACTGCCACATATTAATAACTTGTTTGATAAAATATTTGAGGTTAAATAATTTTCCAATATTTAACTTCATTATTGATTCCATCAATTGATGGTCATGAAGGAAAAAATACCAAATACATAATTTTGTATTTGGTATGGATACTATGAAGGATAATGATTCTATTTGGTCATACTAATACCCCTAACATATATGTAGATTTAATGAATAGAGTCTTTAGAGATAACATTGATCAATTTAGGGAAGCCTTTATAGATCATATTCATATATGTTTAAAAATAATGTATTCTCATAAAGATCACACATGGATTGTACAGATAACCCTAAATTTTGAGAACCTACAAATAAAATTTACCAAGAGTTAATTTTTATTGAATAATGATTCCTTTTTGGGGGATATAATTTGAAAGTACTATATAGTAATGGATACAACAAAGTCAAAGGATATTGAAATATGGCCTAGACTAACCCCATTGATTGTGATCCATATTTTTCCTAGTTTATATGTATATTATAGATTCTTTTTGAATCCTTTTCATCTATATCCAATACAAATACCATGTTTACTTAAAAGTGATCCATGTTCATTTTGACTAATGTATATGAATAAATTTCAGTGAACTAATGAGAATGTTAGTCAATGAAACATTACATATGTTTCCTTGTAGTGGATAATGGTTTATAATCTATTATTACACATGAAAATTATTATTTGGATGTGTTCTAAGAAGCAATGATGTTGTAAAAACTTGGGCCTCAAGATAATTGAATATCTATGAGAAAAATTACTGAACTCATGATTTGGAGTTAGATACTGTAATTTTTTCATTAATAAAATAGAGGAATTATCATTACGGAGTGATGTGTGATATATATAATGATAAAAAACATATAGTATTAAATTTCATAAAAATAGATAAATATGTTCCAGAGATTATTTTTAGATATGATAAAATATTATAACTACTCAATAAATTACCTCCTTAGGAAGGAGGAAAATGAGGCCAGTGGGTTGAGTCGAATGGATTATGAAAACTTATCCATGAATAGGTTCAAAAAATATCCATTTTTTATGGATTTACAAATTATGGATCTATAAATATTTATTGATGGGTAGAAATAAATCTTTCCCAAAACAATGTTCAACCATCTTTCCAAATGAAGGTTAAAGAGTCACGGATGAAACATGTAGAGATATAGAGGAATAAGAGAAATGTAATTGGATATAATTATGATCATTATTGAATTAAAATTTTAAATAACTATATATGTATTCCATAAATTTTCAATTTAAATAAGGAACTTTTAGGGGAATCTTATAGTTATTCATTATCTAATAATCATTGAATTACAAAAATTTATAGAGTTTTGGAGAAGTATTTCGTGGTGGATGGCATGAAGATAGATATTGAATTTTTTTTATATCATTTACTTAAAATTAATACTATTAAGGCATAGATACAAAATTCTTTGGGTATATTATAACTAATACACATACCATAGTTTTATCAAGGAAAAAATACCATGGATTTTGTTAATCAACAACTAAAGACATCTAAAGGGAACAACATTATGTGGGTTGTAGTCAATCCCTAGAAAATTTCATCACACATAATTTACCTCATTGATTATTTATATCAAGATAATATTTCCATTATATACATTTTTTAGGTTGTAAGGATTCATGGAGTACCCCATAAAATGTATCTGATAGAGATCTGAGGGTCACCTTCAGGATTTGGAAGAGTTTTAAACCAGAACATGAAACTAAGTTGAGTTTCAATTTGCTATATCATCCTATGTTTGATGGTCATTATAAGAGAACCATTCAAACCTTTATTAATAGGTTTTCATCCTTTTATATTTATTTTAAAGTTGTTTTGGATCAACAACTTATTCTAGATGTATTTTCTAATGAAAAAACGTTCACTCAAGTATTTAGAAGTATCTTCATGAAGCATTATGTGTAAAGAATTGTAAAACACCAATGTGTTCTGATAATGTTGGAGAAATAGATCAATTACAAACTAAGATGGTAGATTTAATTTTAGATAAATTTAAATCCATTTAATAACACATATGGGAAGCACAAAGACAATAGAAAAGTTATTCCTAAAGTCGCTTTCATGGTCTGATGGTTGAAGATAAAGAGAATGTTTTTATATGAATTTATAATTAGAATAATTTTACACTATTTGAGAGGAAATTAAAAAAATAACCAGGTATATTTCTCCCATCTAGATTATTGATCATGTACAATGAATTTTTTTCACATCAAGCTAATAATGAGCCTCTCTATGTTCAAGATGTGTTCCCAATATCTATTTTACAGAAGCATAAATATATGAATATTTACATGCACAGAATTCAAAGGTCATACCACTGGATCATGTTATTTACTATAAATAGAAACATAAGGAGATTCACTATTAGGGAGATAAAGTTCTATAAAACAATATCACTCACATATTCAATGTTTTCTGGAAAAAAACCAACTTTTGTAAGCTTACAAGGAACATAAAGATATAATGAGGCTTAAGTTTCCTTTCTATTTTATATTAAAGAAATAGAATATTGAGGCCCAAATTCATTTTATGGGAGCTATAATTTAACATAATGAGAATTTATGTAATATTTTTTTCAAGAAATTTTAATTTCTTTGATAGCATATGTTACACACAAAATTGTTTTTTAACATACTGTGATATAGTATTAATATTATTATTTACACATGACCGTTTATCCTATCCATTAAACATGGTGGTATGAATTGTAAAAAAATTAATCTTATAATAAGTAATAATGGTTTTATATAAATAAAATATATTGATAAAAAAGTACTTGGTTTTTAGAAAACTCTTTATATGTTCGTAAGATAACTTTTTCTCAAGAAAAAATAATTATTTATTTTTATTGATAAAATTGAAAAATTAAATATTAAAAAAAAATATATATATATATTCAAAGAATTATTTATTTGAAAATCAGATGAAAATTTAATTTCACGTAGTTGATGAGAATTTTAGGAAAAGATTAATTTTCCAATAAATAGTAAAAAATATTATTTTTATTACAAATTTCCATTTCATTTAATGAATATAAGAGACTAATTTTATTATAATATGGATATAAAAGAAAAATTAATTCCATTATGTTATTATTAATCTAATATAGTTCATTGGAATCAAATTCAATTTTATTTTGGATATTAATATATTCTATACTTACTAAAATTTAATCTCTGGAAAATAGAATTTTCATCTCAACTACTAGTCTAATTTAAAAATAAATTTTCTTGTATTTCTATTATAAAATAGAAAAGATAATTAAATATTGGGAACAAGAATAATTGATATTAAAAAATAATTCCAAAATAATTTTTTGATAAAATGTACAGATAACACATTAAAATTTAACTACAATGGTTTAGGTTAAAACGAGGTTATGGGGTGTTAAATAAACAGATAAAGTTTTTCCTGAAAATAAAAAATTTCTCAATCCTATTGAATGTAAACAATAAATCCTTATCCGGTCTCTCCGTTAAAAATAATTACTTTTGGAATATTTTTTCTTTGGAATGAATTTATCATTGGGATTTGTTTTGGAAAATTTCTATGTATTTTCCTTGTGGGCTCTCTTCCACACAAATAAAAGGACATCCCTTATCAACAAATATTCACACTCAAAAAGAAATATGGCTAATATAATGCCTATATAAATCCATTCCTTACTTCTCTCCTCACTCCTAGTATGCCTTATACTGATTAGTAAGCCCTCCGAATAATTTTTTTTGGGAAAACCTGAGGATGTTGTCCAAAGATGGGTTATTATTCTGAACTGAGTATTTCTATTTTATTTCTTCTTCCACCACATACATAATATTATCCAAGAATGTTAATATAGTAAAATAACTATCTAACATATAATAATATGTCATTATATTAATTTCATATCCCGTATACATCTTTTCTTCCATCATATTGGAAATAAAACCATCGACCGTGTGTATAATGGACTACTGCCTCACAACCTCATATAATTTATTCTCCATCCTTGAAACTAAAATATATATATAATGATATATTTATGTATTCAATATGAAATATATAAAAAATATATAATTCTTGTGATATAATATCAATTCAATCTTCTTATGTTCCAATCCTTTGGAAAATCATAACATAACACACATGTACATGTGGTCTTCCACCTCCATGAAGAGATGTGAAATTATTTTCATTTAATGTTGAAATCGATTATAATAATGATATATTTAATAAAAATGTCAATGATATATATTTAATTTGAATTATTATGGAGTGTTTAATTAAAATTTACCTCTCCTTGTACCTCTAAATTGTATGGATTACTTTAAATAAATACACAGTTCATGTATATGCTATTTTTATGATGTATAATATTTTATATGTGTTGGAACCTTGATCAGAATATATGAACAAAAATAAAAAACCAAAACTTACATGAAAATCAAGCAATTATTACCCGAAACGTGATTCTAACAAATAATTGTTTATAAATGGGTAATAAAAGGACTTAAGAATATAATATTTTTTATGAAACATATGACTATATATATTAAATAATTTTATAATTAACAGATATTTATTATATATGATTTTAAAATGTGTATGAAGAAATTCCATACTTGAGGTAAGGGATTTTTGTATGATTTTTATACTAATGGGATAAATGAAATATTTGAAACTAGTTTCATTTGTGTAGTGTATGTAAAAACCAAGATTGTAATTTATAATTATCATAAAAATTATGTGGATAAACATATACTAATAATTTTATTTCATTCACGGTTCTTATGATTCAATTTTAACATGGTGTTAATGTTTTTGTGTTACAACCTCCTTGTTTATTGGGATTTTTTGAAATTAATATTATGATTATAAATTTATATGCTCTATATCTCAGGAGAGTAATGAAATATTTTCTCTAATACATATATATAATTAATACTATAATGACCAAACCTAATGGAGCCTACATTGTCAGTGGAATTCTAGGCCGCCATGACCCAAAGCATGCCTCCAATTGGACATGGGATGGAGTTGTTCATGAGATGGAATAAATAAAATGGGAGAAATTTACCTAATTAACCTATAAACATGCACCCCATCATCACCATGACCTATTGTAGACATATATAATGTAATTAAATTAATATCTGGAGGTAGACCATGGATTCAATATACATTGGGGTATACATTAGTGCAAAATAGAATACAAGAAAAGTGTAAAGGATAAAAATACATTTCCAACTAGAAATGAAGTCCCAACCTGAAAAAAAACTATAAATAATTAATTTTGATAGATCCCTCCTCTGGACATCCATGAACATCCATTGTACTATGTTAAGGAACCCTTGTATCACTATTCTACACCATAATCACGGTCGATATGTCTGTTATTTATAAAAGACCTGACATGTGTTAGAAAATTCAAATCATGTGTGATTATATATAGACCCACTTGGGAAACATGAAACTAACTGAGGGTGATATAGGGATATAAAAAATTTCAACTCAACCAAAATATATAAGGATATTAAACCCAAAATAGACACATATATATTCTTCTAAAAACCCAAATAAGGGAAAATTGGGATATCCATCTCATAGCCCAACCAAAGACGATGAGTAAGACTATAACTCTAGAATAATGAAATTGATGCCCATGATAAAATTCAACCACTCCTAAATATGAGTGGAGGGGTCATCACATCACAAATTCACTCCATAATTGATGGGGCTTGCATATCTTATGGAGGACCCATACCCCATTGGAACATGAAGATAAAGGATTACTGATTTTTATGTAGATTATTCAAGCCATATAGTAAGGGGAGTATTGACCCTACTAATATAATGATATGGGGAACTAGTTACTTTTTTCAGAAAGTGGAGTAATTACCCTAGTATCCCTCTGATATCCTCATAATATTATGCCTTGAAGTGAAAGTTCAGTACCGCCCAGATCTTTTCTAAGAAAGAATGGGGAACCTGGGAAATGGTGTGATATGGGAGTACTGACCCTAAAATCTATATGATAGAGTGAAGAACCTCCATCCTTTTGTAATAGGGTATTATTGACTGTAACATCAATATGATGCTCCCACCTAATCATTATCATCATCAAGCATCACCTAAATAATTGACTTTCTCATAACATCTTGCATCAAATCTCAAAATACATTATGAAGTCAACCTTCACATTCTATATGAATAAATACACAAAATTGTATACTCTTAATCCAAAATAGATGCTAATCTAGTGGATATATGAGTGGTCTAAGATTCATACTTGAGTACATGATGTGTATGTGGTCCACATGATTTCTTTCCCAAATCCACTTCATTGCCATGTTCTCCCTAGACAAGGATCAGGAAGCTATGTCTTTGAAAATAGACTCTCCTCTATGAAATTTGTTGTGTATGACTACATAAGGTCCTAACCATGCATACCAACCTATGCCCGTGTATTCATCTACATGAATGATTACTTCGGTACAAGGAGGGTTTTTTCACATGGGAACCTGGGCATGTGTGTATATCAAAAAACATGGCCACCTCAGCTAGGTCACATTCCATGTACGCCTACCTATATAGAATGCTATATTTTTCTTTACCATAAACCCTAGCATCCCATCAATGGGGCTATATGTCACGTTTTCTACAGGGATACAATACATATAGTCTATATTGTTTTAGAAACATATGAAGGTTCCACACATCTTCTAGATCAAATCCGACCACCAAAAATCTCACTATTTGATCACATGAAATCATGGGAACATGTCACCAACTGTTTCTTCCATGTTTCTTGTTGATAGAAATAATATTCTAATGAGACTCTCAAAGAACAAGTCACCTTTTATTACTAATAGTGCCTCACTTCACCACCTCCACCACTCCATATCTAAGATCAATGAAGAAACACCCATAATCCATTTAAATCCAACGGATGATCAGTGATCTGGTTTTCACGCACACACCCCCCATAAATTTTATAGTCTTCATGAGCTAGTATTCACCCGAGAAGGTTGAATTGTGGCCTCGTTTTCTATCAATGGATAATGTGAAGAACATTTGGTGTAATGGAACATGATAATATATGAAAAAATATTTATCTAATAGTTATTGTAAATAAATCATTGATCAACAATATTAATGATGATAACATTTCATAAAATGATTTTAATTTAATAAAATAATTTAATTCATGAATGTGATCTTGGAAAGGGATTGAAATCAAAAACAACAATTAATGATGATTATCTTCATGGCATAAAATTTTAATAAAGAGTGTTGGAATTATAAATTAATTTTTCCTAATTGAAAAGGGATCAATCAATGGTATATAATTTGTTCAATAATAAAGTAGAAACCCCACTGTGTTTGTGGCCTCTCGATCCATGTCGATCTGATCAACCATAATTCTTTATTCTCAATAAACTAATGAAGAATTTATAATATCTTCTCAATTTTCTGATATTTTTAGTAGCTAATCTGGGATAAATGTTATAATTTGATTTATATTGAGGATATTAGGTTATGGGTGTTTAATATAAAATAAATAAATTTAATTATTTATTTTAACTAAACTAACTACCAAGGAATACCTTAACCAGAAATCCATTATTATCCATGTTTATGTCACACCTATGTTAAGCCACACAATCCAAACTCAATGGAAGTGTCATATTTAAAATCCATGACTCGATTTCTAAGATATTACATTAATCCCAAAAATATTACACATGTGGGATATTGTAATTTTTAATATTTTTAAAATATGAAATCTAAGATCACCAGACCTATGATTATCCTAGCATCTTAATATCTGGATCAGAAAATATTCTTGAAAATATTTTAAATTAATACAATGTAAAATTGGGTAACACTAACATTCTTCCCTTCATTGATTTTAATTTATGAAAAAATAAAACTGATAAAAATGTGGGGATACAATGCCTGCATAAATATCTCCCACTCTTATGAGCTCTTCAATATGGTCCCATGATGTCACAAGACATGAAATAGTTGAATGGTCCATCCTCATAGGATATTCTCATTCCAATCCTTTATTTCAAATGGGTACACTACAAGGGTGGCTCAATCAATGATGTCTATCTCACCCCATTCAATGATGTATGTGTGGTCATGTGTGTATCTCCTATGATATGACACATGGAATTTTTCATTAACCCACTACAACAATGGGGTAAGGATAGATGGTAATCCACCTATCCAACCCTCCATTGGATCATTATTGGATCTATAGACCATGATATTAGATTTAATCCAAATCTGAACCTCTACATTCATCATTATGAGGAGAATATCAGGATAATATAGTATCCCTACTCAAACTCCAAGGGTCTTCCACATAAATCAATGTAATATTTCTGTAATCTGTGGTATTTCTTTATATAGTTACGATTCACTTTCTCTTTTTCCATAATTGTGTGTAACAACTCTATCCTTACTAGAGTTGCCTCACCAATCTCGGTACAACACAATAGTGACATTTCGGGCCTCCTTTTTTAGGCCATAAAATATTCAATATAATTCACATAGTGATAACTACTATTATAAGAAAACAATACCAATAGAATGTGATACTCTGAGATTTGAGTGAAGTACATAATGAAAGATATCATCATATCTACAAACACCTGAATTGTGTGATCAGTCTTCCCAACATCATGGTGGTGAAACATCATACTCATAAACTATTAGGACCTAAATTCCTCATGCATGCCCATCCAGAAATATGACTTAAACAGAACATCTTGGTCATAGAGAATTTTCAAGGGTACTTTAGAGAGATGAACAATCTCCTGCATGTACAACAATCCTAGACACTCTATTAAACTCTACAACATGATGGTAAGGAAGTGTTCTGAATTTGTATGTCATTAAACTATCACCCTGATGGAATCATGACCTCTCACATTTAATGGTAGTCCAATAATAATTTCTATGGATATGCCATCACATTTCTACTCTGGGATCTCAAGAGACTATTTCAAACCATCTAAAACTTGGTGCTCACCCTTTACCTACTGTTATGTGAAACAATGAGAGGTGAACATGATGACACCCCCACCAAATGTGTGGAAAAAAAATTTATAGTAAAGGTATATTTTCAAAATTCCTACAATGTTATATAAATCCAAAGTAGAACTTTGAACTACCACTTCATCTCCTCTCACATTACAACCAGAAACCTCATCTATAACTAGAAAATGATGAAGTGTTACCCTCCTATAGAAAATCAATTAAGTGAAACTTCTAATGATATTTGGTCATGGAAGGCCTCACATTGAAGTCACTCAACAGATCCTCTCTCTCATACTAGATAATAGGGGGAGTAAACACCATAAAAATTGATAAAATACACCCCTCTTTAATTATAGGGTTATCTATAGGAGATCCAACTTATCATACAACTCCTCTGACAAATGAAATCAAATCATCCGGTTAAGGGTGTCTTCCACTACATTTACCTTCCCAATAGTATATAATATCTCATATTCATATTACTCCAAAAATTAAAACCAACACCTATTTATAATGATCAGATATCTTTGTGTGAAGATATACCTAAGACTCTCATGGAATGATTAAACAAAAAATAACTCTACCATAAGATAGTGCCTCCACATCTTCATATTAAAGGCTACTTCTAGTAATTCTAGGTCAGTACTAGAATAGTTATTAATAAGGTTTATCAACTCTATTGACCCATATACAATCAATGAATACCTCTTCATCAACACATTTTCGAGCCTTGATCTAGAGGCGTCAAAACACCCTACTTACAACACACCCTCCCCGTGCAGTTTCAAAATTGTTTAAATAGTCGGAATCTTCTTCATCATCTCAAAGGATCTCTAAAATTTATTTTTCATGTTAAATAGTACCTTGCTCTTTATCAGGGTGGTCAAAGGGGATGAAATCATGGATAATTAATCCTTGAACACCCTATAATACCTAGCTATGTAATGAAAACTTTTCACCTCTGAAAAAATATTGGGTGACTCTGATGGAAGTACCTCAACAATCATCACTAGGTCCATAGATAATCCATTCATAGAGATGAAATTCACTAGGAAGTGATAATTGTGGATACATAACTAGCACTTCAAGCACTTATCATAAAGTTGGTGCAACCAAATATAGTCATGGACCATCTATATGTTAACTTTATACTCCACCTCTGATGCAGAGTAAATGATAATGGAATAAATGAATATAAATAAAAACCATTAATGATTGAATTAAATATATGGTTCATCAATTCCATAAAAATATCCAAGGAATTTGTCACACTGAAAGGCATAACCAGAAACTCATAGTATATTTTAAGGCATAATAATTTTAGCTTCATAATACTAGACTCACAAACCCTCAACTAGTGGAAGAAATAAGTAAGACCAATCATCTATAACCAACTCATGGATTAAAAATTATCAAAGAGGGTATCAATACTCATAAATGGGTAAATCTTATTTATCATTTCCTATTTGATGATAGAATAATCAAAACCAGTCTACATGCATTGATTTACCTTTTTCATGAACAAAACTGAAGTTGCATAGGGGTAAACACTAGTTCTAATAAAATTTTTCATTTAAAGGTCCTCAAACTACACCCTAAACTCTCAAATATAAGTAGGGGATAATAGATATTCAAAATAAGACACCACTATAGAAATATGGTGGACTATTATACATAATTCAATTGTCTACCTCATAGGAATTTTCAAAATATCCTTGAGGAATAAATCAATAACTTTCTCAACTACCGAAGGAATTGAGATGCTAGAAGAGTATACTTCACCATGGATTAAAATATCCAAATTAAGGGTGATGTGATGCAACTAATAACACACATTGAGCCCCAGTCCATGAATGATATCTGATATGAGCATTTTTGTGTCTTGAAAACCTCAATTAATATTTTCCCTTATAATGTAGCATAATGGTGTCCACGGGGTTGTCTCTCGAGGAGGTTGCAGACCGACTTGAAAAACAATCACATTTGTTATTATTACATAAATGAAAGTGGGTATTTGATTAAAAGTTTGAAAATAAAATTTGAATTAAACACTAAAGTGAAATAATATGAAAGGAAAGATAATGTAGTTTTGAAATAATGATTAAAAACAGCGGACGTAGAAAAGCTTCACCCTCTTGATCACTCCCCTCTTCCTTGTATATAAAAATATCTCCTAATTTAAATTCCTAAATATACACAAAGGACCCCCAGGTGTACACTAAAATTAGAATAAAAATCATATTAAGGCTTCAATATGATTGTGGTTCTTCCTATTGAAGTGAATCGATTACTTAAAGACCTCCAGGTAATTGAACCTAATTAAATTCGCTATGCTGAATGAAAAGACATCACCAAAGAATTTTAAAAATAAAAAACAGTTGTTCTACATTATATATGGAAGAATGATAATAAAAATGTTGAAAATATATTTAAGATAGATAACAACCAGATTCATTAAAAAATATACGTTGATGAGAAATTCAAAAAGATATTACACATTAAAATCGAAACCCCAAAGAGAGTGTCCGTCGGGTGTCGTTGTCCGCAACCACTTTCCACTTAGCCTTGCATCACATGAGAAGCCTTCATCTTCTCTATTGAAAACTAAAATTATGGAATAATTTTAAGGATCTCAATCTCCACCTTCCCCTTTTCTCTATCAAGCCAAATCCCTTTGTGATGGATGGTGTGGTGATGAATGGAATGAATTCAGAGGTAGGAGCTCCTCTCCTTTTATAGAAAGATTTCATCCTCCAAAAGTTGTCACGTTTTTTACCCCTTAATTTTCCAATTCACATGTGGACCCCTTAATTAATTAGATTCATAAATTTGTTGGATTTACTCCCTCGCAATTTCTGATTCATTGGACGCATCTATAAAAAGTATTCATTTTTTTTATTATAATCACTTTTTCTGGATGAAGCTTCCAGAAAGGTTCATTCAAACATATGTAATTAAATGGCCTCCATTTAGGATTCCAAACGCCATTAAAATTAAATTTTTGAAATATCCTTGGAGTACTACTCCATATCCAAGTATAATCCCATCATTTGGAGGTGTGTAGGCCGAATTGTGTTTCCATTACAAAGGTGGGGTCCACGCAGTCCGGCAGGAAAAATAGCCAACATCATTGATTTGTTTGGGCCCTTAAATGCATTAATAAAACCATGGTCATGAATACCATATTGATGTAAATAAAAAAGGGTTCAGAAAAATCTGAATCAAAAAATTTGGAAATATATTTTATGATAAATAACCAAAATACCACTGTGATAAAAATATGTTAAAAATCCAGAATTATGAAATTTAAACTTTTTATCCCAAAACACACTCTAAATCCAAAATTTTTACAAATAAAATCAAATTGAAAAATTGGTGAGGTTTAAATCATTTAAATTGACATTAAAATAATTGGAAATATTATCTCTGTCAAGCCCCTGACATTTGGATCTTGAAGTTTGGGACAAGTGAGCACGAAATCAAGGAAAATAAAACACATACAAATGATGTTTACTAATTTACCAAAAAGTATTAAAAAGATATCATGCCTCATTAAAGAAAAATATTTAAAATTCTCAATTCAAATCATTCAATCAATTTCCACTTCAATTGTCTTCTCATGCACACAACACACTTTCCTCACATTCATTTTCTCTCAGCACATGATATAGATTTGTATCATGGATTTTCATATCCAACTCATGCAAGAATTACCATAGGCTTGATAAATTTCTATATATCCACTCTATGTGATCTGATAACATGTGATTATCAAGATTAATTTACAATTTTTTTCTGTGGCTTGGGTTTTGTAGGTTTCAACTGTTAAAAATTATATGGATGAATAAGGAGGGTTTGGATCTTTTTGAAGCAGAAATGCATGATTCTAATTTTCAATCAAGTATGGTCTCCTATGTATTATCCTATGAAAAATAATCATCTCTGATAATCTCTTTTCCATCCCATTACATCAATATTTTAGTTGCAAATATGAATTTTTTTAAATCTCTAGATAGGGAACATCTTATTTCCATTGGGAACTCCAAAACGGAACAACTCCATTTCATTTGAGAGTTCCAGATAGCCATAGCTCTCAGAAAAATATATTCCCTCATCACAAATATGTCTCCATTATTTTAATATCCTCCCAAAGCAACACCAAATGAGGTATCACATCATGTGTCATCTTCCACCCATACATAAGTTCAACTAGATCATACATTTATACTTTTAGTGCAGGTTGGAAAGGGAAATTTGTCTTGTAATGTGGCTAATCTAATATTCTATACATGTATACTAAGGGCTCAAGGAAGATAAAATGTTCAAGGAAGGACAAAATAAAAAGTATAATCATGAAAAGGGGCTCCGATATCCAAAAAAATGACTCAATCATTTTAATCAAAAGTATCTCAACCCTCATGGTTTGATAAAAATAAATCATGTTTTGGTTTAAACAAACATGAATTGGTTCACTCAAGAAAGAGGTGAATGTGAAGAAGATGTATAAATGGATCCAGAGGCATCACATGAATGAGAATTTCAATTACAACATCAATGATATTTTCCAGGAGATTTAAAAATAAATGGTCTTTTCAAGAATTTTTTAAATTTTTAAACATGAAACAATTCCATTTTTATCATTCATTTATGTTCAGTTTCAAAGGTTCAATTGGTTAACTCATTGGCATGAGTTCCCCAAGAAATTCATAAAATTACAAATTTTTTTTTCATTTGTTAAACAGGAAAATTTTGAAAAAAATCCATATAATTTGAAAAAAAAACACGAAAAAAATGGAAAAAAATTGAAAACAAAAAATTTCAAAAGAAATATTGTAAAAACCTAATATACCTAGCATTGTGCCTCCCCCCACACTTATTTTATAAAATTTACTCATTGTGTATTAATTTTTATCATTAAATTTAGGAAATTAAGGACATTGAAAAAATAAATGACAAGTAAATACAAAACCTTGTATCAATTGTATTCCACATCATGAAGTTGAATCTCCTCCCTTGGAGGATCTTGAAAATTTTCTCGAAATAGCTTCAGCCTAATCCCATTGATAGTGAATGATGTCCCTTTGTCCGAATCATTAATATATATTGAACCGATAGGAAAAACATGAGTAACAATGAATGGGCTAGACCATTTGGAATGAAATTTACCAGGGAAGAGTTTCAATCTGGCATCGAACACCATATCTTTGTCTCCCTCCGTAAAGTTTTTGTAGAGAATCCTCCCATCATGAAATGCTTTACTTATCTCTTTATATAACCTGGAGCTTTCATTTACATTATTTCTGATCTCCTCTATCTCATGAAAATAATATTTTCATTCTTTCCCAGAAAAAAATAGTTTCATGGGACATGTTTTTACAGACCAAAAGGATTTGTGTTATAACTCCACTGGTATATGAAAGGATTTTCCATAGACTAATCTAAATAGTGACAATCCAATTAGGGTTTTGAAAGTAGTGATGTAGGCCTAGAGAGCATCATCATGTCTCAAACTCCAATCATTTCTATTTGGGTTCACTATTTTTTATAAAATTTGTTTGATCTACCTATTGGAAAACTCATCCATTCTGTTTGTCTATAGATGATAGGTCATAGAGAGCCTATGATTAAAACCATATTTCGCCAAAATAGATTCCAATTTCCTTTTACAAAAAATGGGTACATTGATCTATAATTAGAAACTTTGGAAATCCAAATCCTGAAAACAAATTTCCTTTCACAAATTGGGACACAATATATGCATCATTAGTTCAGGTGGGGATAACCTCTACCCACTTGGACACATAATCAATAGCTTGAAACATGTATAGATATCCAAAAGAATTAGGAAAAGTCCCCATAAAATCCATTACCCATACATCAAAGACATTACAAAACAAAAGTGATTTTTGTGGCATCTAATTCCTCTTGGAAATGTTTCCTTAGAACATAAAAGTTTTACAGGTTCCATAGAATTCAAAGGCATATCTAAAAATGGTGGTCTAACACAATCTAGAATCAAGAAATTTTCTTATTGTTCTCTAAATTCCAACTCGTCCTTCACAGTTAAATGTTTGACAGAAATGTAGGATGGATTGAAATTTAGAGTTCCAAATGTGTCTTCGTATCTTTTGATCATTACCAATGTGCCATAAATAAATATCAACCCAAATGTATTTCATTGAATCACTCACTATTTTATCAATTTGATGTTTTGGAAAACCAGTGGTGATGTTCATCAGAAGCCAAATAGTTCACATGATTAACAAACCATGGTCTTTCACTTTGAGCAACAAATAAATCCTCATTTGTTAATGTTTCATTAATTGGTGGACACATCTAAAGTTTTCTATTCTCAATAGATGGTATCCTGCTCAAATGATCCGTAACAAGGTTCTCACATCCTTTCATATCTTTTATTTCAACATAAAACTCCTATAAAAGAAAAATCCATCTTAGAAGTCATGGTTTTGAATCTTGTTTCTTCACCAAGAATCTGATTGTAGAATGATCGGTGAAAACAATCACCTTGGATCCCAGTAGAAAACTTTGAAATTTTTCTAGATAAAAGACAACAACCAAAATTTCTTTCTAATTTGTTGTGTTGTTTTATTGGTCTTGCTCTAGAGTTCGAGATGCATAGGAAATCACATGAGATTTTGTTTCTGTCCATTGACTCAACACTGCCCTAAAAGAATAGTCAGATGCATCAGGTATGATTTCAAAGGGAATGTTCCATTTGGGTGGTTGAACAATGGAAAGGGTTATTAGTCTTTATTTTAGCTCATGAAATTCTTCCTTGTAATTCTAATCAAAGACAAATGGGGATTCTTTTTTGGATCAATCTGGACAATGAAAGTTACACCGTACTAAAATATTTAATGAATCTCCTATAAAATCCAGCTTTCCCAAGGAAGGATCTCACATCTCTCACATTTTTTGGGGATGGTAATGGATAAATGACCTCAACAGTGGATTGATCAACTTGAATTCCATCATGGGACACAATATGTCCAAGAACAATCACCTTACCTACCATAAAATGGAATTTTTAATAATTTAGAACAAGTTTATGTTCAATGCATGATTCAAGGACTTGTGCCATGATTTTCCAACAACATTCAAAAGATGATTCATACATAGTGAGGTCCACCATAAAAACATCCATGCATGTTTCCAAAAATTCATAGAATATGCTTATCATACACCTTTGAAAAGTACTCGAGGCATTATATAAACCGAAGGGAATCCTTCTGTATGCAAAAGATCCAAAGGGTCATGTGAAAGTGGTTATCTCTTGATCCTTTGGTAAAATGTAAATTTAAAAATATCTAGAGAATACATCAAGAAAAAATTAATGGGTTTTCCCCACTAGTCATTCAAGAACATGATCATGGAATGGTAATGGTATGTGGTCTTTCTTTGTAACTAAATTGAATTTCCTATAAAAAATGCACATTCTCCATTTATTTGGAAGCCTTATTGGGACAAGATCATGAAATTAATTCCTTGAGATTATAAAGCCTCTTTTTTTAGGAACAACATTTACTGGACTTAACCATTGACTATCAGATATGGGAAAAATAATTTTAGCAGCCAGCAAGGTGGTGAATTATTTCTTCACAACCTCCGGAAGTGTTGGGTTCAGTCTTCTTTGAAATTGCCTCACCGGTATAGCATTCTCATCCAGTAAAATTCTATGTATGAAAACAGAGGGACTAATTCATGATCGATTAGAGAGAGTCCATCCTATGGATTCTTTGTGGGACTTGGGAACTTCCAAGAATTGGTTTTCTGAGACATCATACAAATCTTTTGAGATGATTATTAGGAATTGTTCATTATGACCTAAAAAGACATACTTGAGGTTATCCAGAAGGGGTTTCAATTATATCTCAAGTGGGGTGGTTTCATTGATCATAGGAAACATCTCAGAATTTATATTGTTTAGTGATGCTCCATTTTCAGGATGGTGATCTATTTCCATGATCTCAAGAGTTGTTTTATGTAAAAAATTAGAAACCACTCATAGGATATGACTTACATGTTCAATGGTTTCTAGAAATTCATTTTCATCAATGCTCAGATATTCAGTCTCAACATCCCAAGACTCTTCACATTCTCCAATTTTAATCTCATGTTGATCTGATTCAGTATTAGATGAAATTCCATCATTTTCATCATAGAAAAAATCAGGTAACATGGCAGAGGAATTCCAATCAATCATGTTTACATGGGGAGTTGAATGATCCACAATAGGATATTTCATTGAATGAAAAATGTTGAAATGAACCACATATCCTCTAAATTCAAGTGAATGTGTCCCCTTGTGAACATTGATGATCTCTGTACCTGTTTTTAGAAATGGTCACCCGTGGATATTGGGATCATGTGTGCTGAACCGATCATATTCCATATCCAAAACATAGAAGTCAACAGGAAAAATCATATCTCTCACTTGAACAAGAACATCCTATATTACTCCAAAAAAATTTCTGGTACTTCGTTTGCAAGTAGAATGATAATTCCAGTATTCTTCAAGTATCCAACCTAAAGATATGAGTAGACAGAATGTGGCATGACATTGTTGGAGGCCCCTAGATCAAGCATCACATCTTTGAATTCACATTTCCCAATGGTATAGGGTTTGGATAATGTTCCCTGGACTTTACACTTGACAGTAAGGGCGTGTTGAATCATGGATGAAACATTCATTCCAATGTTTACTTTTCCACCTCCTTTGATCTTCCTTTTTTTGGTACATATGTCTTTCAGAAACCTAGCTTACCTTGGAATTTGTTTCACAGCAACGAGAAAAGGAATATTGACATGGACTTTCTTGAATGTTTCCAAAACTTCCTTATCCAATTCTTTTTCAGCACTTGACTTCGGTGGAGGTTCACACCTTGGATAAGGAAGTGGAGGTTTGAATGTTTCTGGGGTGTTATGAGTATTTTTTGGAGAAATATAACGAACAGACATCCTCTTCCAATCATTCTATGTTCGTTCAAATAAGATTTCATCATTTGACTTTGTGGTTCTATCAATTTTAGATTTTTCAGCTTTTTGATTAGTGGTTGGATTCTCTTTAACAGTTAAAATAGGAGGATTGATGCTCTCAATTTGAGGTTTATTCAATTTTATACCACTCCTTAGTTCAATGGAACTCACATTTTCCTTTCCATTATCCATCAGATTAACTTGAGGTAGGGAGGGATGTCCACCACTTATTTAATTTGTTAAACCACTAATACCAATGGTGAGTTGACCCACATGAGTCATCAAGGTATTAATTGCATTCTGTTGTTGTTTGGATCCTTCTTTTTGTTCCCTCGTGAACTCTTCAAGTTTACTCTCAAAATTCTGAGTGGGTGGGGCAGGATGAAAGTTTCATCCAGAATGAGCATTGGCTTTCTCATTGAAATATATTGGTTGTGATTTACTTGATTTTCCTTGGATGAATCCTCTTGGTTGTTCAGGCTAACATAATATTTAATTTGAGTTTTTTCTCATATCTGATTGAAATTTTGGTTGTATTAAATTGGTATTTGTTGGTTTGATTGAAATGGACTTCTCGGAAAAACTGCATTTCAGTTCTTAGGAGGCTCTATCATTTTCGGTCATTGGTCACTAAAATGTTCATTCAAAGTTTAAATCCCAGAGTGGACATGTAGTTGGAAAGCCTCTTTAGGTTTGGGTTAGGTAAGTGGGGTGTTAGAAAACATCATTGACCTTACCATGGTGGTATGATTTGATAGTTGACTTAAAATTATGTTGTTTTCGGGACAATTAGTAGGGAATTCTTGTGCATCATTGACATGAAGAAGGCCTCTTGATCCAAATTTTTGGGCATTCTAGGTCATGTTTTCAATTATAATCCTTGCGGAAAGGGGTGTCTTATCAACTAAATCTCCTCCTGCTATAGCATCAATCACACTTCTATCAGTGAGACACAATCTATCATAAATGTATTTAATGAGAAGATGGTATCTAATTTGATGATGGGGAAACTAAAACATGGATGTTGGAACCATTCCCAGTATTTGTGAAATTTTTCTCCTTGTGTCTTCCTAATTCCACAAATCACCTTTCGAATAGAGGCAGTTCTGGGTGTAGGGAAATTTTTTTCAAGGAAAATATTTTTTAATTAATTCCAATTTCTAATCAAGGTTGAGAGGGAATAGAAAACCCATTCCTTAGCAACTCCATCTAGAGAAAATGTAAATGAACTCAAATTCATTTGATCGGCATCGACTCCATGAGGTTTCATGTTGACACACAGGTAGCTGAATTCTTGGAGTTGTTTGTGTGGGGAAACCCATATAATTTAGGAAGCCGGTGGATGAAACCAGAAATTATTTCAAATCCAGCAGGGGCATTAGGGTACTCTACCGGGTTCTATGGATTTTTGTCATAGGATGAACCAAGTTATTTCAAAGATATATTTTCATCCATTTGGATTTAAGTTTCAAATATGTCCCTCCTAGGTGTGTTGGTGGAAGATTCAAAACTTTCAACATGGGGTTTAGTAGCTCTTACTCTAGTGTGAAAATTTATATCGATTTTAGGATCCAAAGGTAACAAGTTCGGGTCAGATGTTCGGGTCATGCAAGAAAAAATAAATAAAATAAAATCAACTCTAGAAACCTCACCGGCATTGGTTCCATTTGATTTTAGAGTTTTTTTTTGCAAAAACCTCAATCAATATTTTCCCTTATTATGTAGAACAATTGTGTCCACAAGGTTTTCTCTTGATGAGGTTGGAGATCGAGTTGCAAAAATGTCACTTTTGTAATTTTTTCAGAAATGAAAATGGGTATTTGATTAACAGTTTGAAAATAAAATTTTATTTAAATACTAAAGTGAAATAATTTTAAAGGAAATATAATGTGGGTTTGAAATGAGGACTAAAACATCATCCACATACAATCTTCACCCGCTCAGACACTCCCCTCTTCCTTGTATATAAAAATATCACTTAATTTAAATTCCTAAATATACCCCCCAGGACCCCCTGTTGTACACTCAAATTTGAATAGATATCATATTAAGAATTAAATATGATTTTGGTCCTCCCTATTGAAGTGACTCAATTATATAAATACCTCCAAGTAATTGAACCTAATTGAATTTGATATGCTTAAAGGAAAGACTTCACCAATGAATTTTAAATAGTGAAATCAATTATTCTACATTATAGACAGAACAATGATAAAAAAAATTGTTGAAAATATATTTACGATAGAAAAAAACCAGATTCATTCAAAAATATAGCTTCAAGAGAAATTCAAAAGGATGTTACACATTAAAATCGAAACTCGGAAGAGAGTGTCTGTCGGGTGTCGCCGCCAACAACCACATGCCGCATAGCCTTGCATCACATGAGAAGCCTTCATTTTATTTATTGAATTCTCAAAGGATGGATTATTTGTAAGGATATCAATCTCCTCCTTCCCCTTTTCTCTATCAAGCCAACTCCCTTTGTGACAGATGATGTGGTGATGAATGTAATGAATTGAGAGGTAGGAGATCCTCTCATTTTATAGAAATATTTCATCCTCCAGAAGTTGTCGCGTTTTTTACCACGGAATTTTCCGATTCATGTGTGGACCCATTAATGAATGTTGTTCACAAATATGTTGTTCATCCTCCATCTGAATTTTAGATTCATAGGATGCGTCTATAAGGATTTATGAGTATTTTTTATTGCAAATCACTTTTTATGGATGAAGCTTTAAAGAAGGTTCCTTCAACAATATGTCATTCATTAGCCACCATAATAGATTCCGAACTCCAGTAAAATTAAATTTTTGAATGCGCCTTGGAGTCCTATTCCATATCCAAGTGGTATATCATCATTTGGAGGTGTGTAAGACGAATTGTGTTTCCATTATGATGGTGTGGTCCATGAAGTCAGCACAGAAAAATAGTCAATTTCATTGATTTTTTTGGGCCTCTAGATGCATGAATCAGACCCTGGTCCTGAAAAAAAAGTTGATGGAAATAAAACAGGGATTCACAAAAAAAATTATAATCTCAATTTTTGGAGATATATTTTATGAAAAATGACCAATATACCCTTGTGATAAAAATTTGTTAAAAATCTAGAATTATGCAATTTAAATTTTTTATCCTAAAAAAACTCTAAATACAAAATTATTACAAATAAGATAAATTTGGTATATTTGTGAGGTTTAAATTATTTAAATAGACATTAAAAAAAGTGGAAATATTAGCGCTATCAATATATCTCTTTCCCATAAGGAGAATATATTCTTATATTTGCAAAGGAATTTGACAAATCTGCAATGAAAATTCATATGGGAATGTAGCACAGACAACCAATCCCTAAACAAGATGATGTAATAAGGTTTCATCACAATGAACAAGAGGTCACATACAAAACTATATCCACTAAGAGAAAACACGCACATTCAGAATTTACGGGATATTAAAGAATTGATACTTTTAAAAACCTGTAGCTGTTGTAGATGGGCATAGGTATCAACTGAAATATTAATATGTCACATTAGGAAAAAGGAGATTATGAAATGACTCACACCTATGTCAGCTAATATGGAAAAATATTAGAATAATGATAGATCATACCACATATCATCTCATGTGAGACCAATTTTTATCACTCCACGTACTAAAAATTCCCACAACCCTGATTGCGAACTCCCAGATCTTGATGTGGCCCCCTAGTTGTGGTGGTGGTGGTAGTAGGATCTTATAATGTCACACTACACCAACAACTCCTATCTACATAGATTCTCCTTCTCATATTCCAGCATTACTCTCTAAGTTATGTTATCGATATGTCTGGGAGATCTTTGATAACAACACTACCTCTTCAATGGAGGTTCATCCATTGTATGATGGTCCTTCTTAGCATGAAAATCGAGAAATAATGAGCAAAGTTACCATTACTATAATAAGAATAACATAGGCCATCTTTGGGATAAATGGTTCCTTTATACTCACCATGATATATAGTACCACAATTCAATATACAACAATGGATCATCTACTATGATAATGAATCCTAATGCCTAATACCTATTGCAGAACAATTAGACACATGATACCCATAACTGGCTCTAACCACCCCACACCCTCTATAAGAAATATCTCAGTAAATAGATCCCTCTCTAACAATCTCAAATAAATTAGAAGACAAAAGGTGAGTAAATTATCTCAAATGTCTCTATGGAGACCCAACTCAAACATCCTTGAGTGAAAGAATTCATATCAAACCATGACGAGGGATTGAAATGTAAGGTTAGTGAAACCCATGTAATACATAGATACAATCATAGTACCCTTATATATCTCAATATGATATTTGATATGATTTGAGAACACTCATGATGGGTAATATTCCTCATGAAATAGCTACTGGATGATGGGACATTAGATCATCATCTCTTCATGGGTCTACATAAAAAAACTCAACCTTCTACCACCTACTCCATGGAAATGACTGTCATACATTATATCCATCTATTTAGTCAAGATCTGAATCATCCTAAAGCCTCAAGCCACTAACTCAAGACAATCCTATACTTCATGTGGATTTTTTTTCTATGGAATCATAGAATTATCTAACATTGAAAATCATGGAGTGCATTAATCTTACATGAATCCTTGATCTTTACATCCAATACTAATTACTTCTCGATGGGCGGGGGTGACTCTTTCTACCCACTAGAAGGAAACACATCCAAGAATTTAGAATGAACTAAGGCCCCTACACTCATCAAATCATCATCATCATCATCAAAAATTGATAACCAAGATGGATATCTTTGTGGAGGAATAAAAATTGAAAACAATACCTACCATGATTAGAGGATCATATACATACAGGGGGAAGAATCATGAAGGATAGTCAAAAGAATCAATACTATATGATTCATGTACCCATTTTACATATAAAAAATGTCTCACTATGTTGAGTCAAAACATAGGTAGTTAGATTCCCAGAATATTGATGCATTGATCATCACACCAACACTAGATTTTGAAGCCTAAAAGGTACACTTGAGACACATATAAATTTTTTCCAAGAGTTACCAACAAATCCCTATAAGGGTAAACAACTCCAAACACATTCACGATGTCAAAACCCCTCTGATACCACTCTCTAATGACCTGGACCCCTGGGCCCCACATGACTTGTGGGTGGTCGAGCCACCACAACCTCAGAACCACCTCCAATAGGCTAGGTGATGGAGAAAAGAATCTAGAAGGCATAAATAGAGTGGGAGGCCTTTTCCTAATGAACATGTACACACACACACACACTCAAACACCCAATAATCTCCATAATAGTTAAAAGGTATATAATGTAATGACTGTAACATCAAGATATAAACTATGTTGGCACAAAACTCTAGAGATTACATCAGTGTATAAAGTAATACAAATAAATTTTTAAGGGAGAATATAAATTACAAACAAAAAATTAATTCCCAACATAACAAAAACCAAAAATAATGAAATCTAAGAGAGTCATACTTTTGATCATGAAGATTGGACACTGTACATGGTCAATGAACCCAGCTATCCCTATACTCCACTGCCATCAAACATGATATTTCCATCACCTACCATAGACATGAAATGTTTAGGAAAATCCCATACAAGGGTGTGTATATACATACCTATTAGGATAATCTAAAACTAAAAGGTAGAGTTACTGATAGAACAAAGCCTTCTCAACCCAAAGAAAGAGGGTAACCAAACAAAACATCTATATATGATCCAAAGGAAACCCAAATTTGGGATAAAGGTGACCACTATCTACCCCCAGTCAAATTTGACGAGTAGCCCAACATCTTTAGAATTTATACATTAATCCCCAATATCAAATAAAACCTCACCAGAATATGAGTGAGGTAGGGCTCGCACCTTTCAATTTAAATCTATATTAAATAAAGAACAATTCTATTTGGGTGGACCCACAAAACATAATACTTTTAAACACATCACTAGGAGCTCATAGTATCTTTAAGAAGATAATAAATTTATCTTGAGAATACTATCCTCAAAAATCCCCAACAAGTTGTATACAGAAGAAATACTGACCGTTGATAACCAGATCATGGATCAAAAAGTATCAAAGATGTAATCAATATGCATCAGGGGGTAAATTTTGTTTATCATTTTCTATTTTATGTGACAATAATCAACACCAATATGCATGCTCTGATCATCATTTTTCAGGAATAAAATCAGATCTACCAAGATGGAAACACTAGTTTTGATGAAATCCTTCCCATAAAGGTCCTAAAACTGAAACCTGAGATTTAAAATATGAGTAGGGTCTAACTAATAATCCTTATAAGATATTATTATAGACCCATTGTAAAATTTAATACATACATCAACCTTCTAACTCAAAATAATATCCAAAACAACCTTGAAGAATAAATCAATATTTTTCTCCACTACAGAAGGAATCGAGATACTTGAAGAATCTACAGAACCATGGTATAAAATATCCAAATAAAGGGTGTTGTGTTGCAACCTATAGCACAAAATGTCCAGTAGTCATGTAATTTTATCTCTCTTTCCCACAAAAGAGAGTCTCATCATATATTTCCAAAGGAATCTGACATATCTACGATGAAAATTGATCTATAATTGAAGAAAAGACAATCAATCCATAACCAAGATGATGTCAGAAGGGTTCATCATGATGAACAAGATGTCACACAAAAAAATATGTAAACCATGAGAAAACATGGACAATTATAATATAAGGGATATTGATGAATCAATCCTTTTAGAAACTTATTGTTGTTATAGATGGGCATAGGTTTGAACTTGAAGCTTTAGGCATCACATCAGGAATAAGGAGACTAAGGAATGACTCACACCTATGTCAGATAGTATGGAATTAATATTATAATAAAGATAGATCATACCACATATCATCCCAGGTGTGACATATTTGTATCCCTACATGTACTAAAACTACCCACAACCTAGATCGCAAACACCCCAATCATGATGTGGTCTACCTTGTGGTGGTTGTTGCAATGGTAGGATCCTATAACTTCACCCTCCATCTACTACTCCTTCCTACATAGGTTCTACTTGTCCTCTTCAAGCACTACCTCTCTAAGTGATGTTGTGTATATGTTTGGGATATTTCTGAGCACAATACTACCTCTTCTATGGAGGTCCATCCACTATAGGATGGACCTTCATAGCATGAAAGATCTATAAATCACGAGCCAAGTGACCATTCCTATCATAAGAATAACATAGTACCTCTATAGGTTAACTAGATCCTTTATGCTCTCCATGATTCATAGACACATGCTTCAATGCCTCATAGTGCTTCATCTACTAGAATCTTGACACCTAGTGCCTACTACATTTTACAGATGTCTCAGACTCATGCTTCCCACAACCGACACCAACCACTCCACACCCTAGGTAATAAATTTCATAGTAAATAGATCCCTCTCTAACAATCTAGCATAAGTGGGAAGACATAAAGAGACTAAAAAGGCTCAAATTTCCATACAGAGACCCATCTCAAACTTCCTCACCAAAAATAATTCATATCAAACCATGTTGAGGGATTACCACGTAAGGACAATGAAACACATTTGATACGTAAATACTATCATAGTACCCTTTTATAGATTAATAAGATCTTTGATATTAATTGAGAAAATGCATGATTTGAAATATTCCTCATGGAATAGCTTTTTGATGATGGCACATTGGAGCATCATCTCTTCATGGGTCTATATAACCAAACTCCACCTACACCAACCTACTCGATGGAAAATACTATCATCCATTATATCCATATAATCAGTTAGGATATGAATTATCCTAAATCCTAAAACCACCAAATCAATACAATACTCTACTTATTATGTATATGGGTTTCTATGGGACCTTAATAGTCTCTGATATTGAAAATCATGGAGTGTGGAAATCCTACATGAATCCTTGATCTGAACTACATGTAGTAATTACTTCTCCTTGGGTGGGGTGATGCTTCCTACCCACCTAAAGGAAAAACATCATGGAATGGAAAATAAACTAAGGCATAATCACTTTTAATATCATCATCATACATATATTACCTAGATGAATATTTTTTTGGGTGAATCCAGAATGAATAAAACCTACCACGATCAGAGGATTATATACATATGGGGAGAGGAATCATGAAGGATAGTCAAAAGACTCAACACTCTATGATTCATGTACCCATTTTCCCTATAACCTTCTTAGTATGTTTAGTAAAAAATGAGGTAGTTAGACTCATGGTATATTGATGTGTTGACCATTAGACCAACATTGGGATTTCTAGCCTTAATGGTACACTTGAGACACATATAAACTGTTTCAAAGGGTTCCCAATCAGTCATCATAAGGTTAAAAACTACATAATCATTTATGATGACAAACTACCTCTGATACCACTCTCTAATAATCTGAACCCCTGGGTCCCATCTTGCAAGTAGATGGAAGATCCACCACAAGGCCAAATTCACCTTCAAAAGGCCAGGTGACGGAGAAAAGAAACGGGAAGTTGTAACTATAATGGGAGGCCTTTTCCTAATGAAACTATACACACAAAAACCCAACCAATAATATCTATAATACTATTAGAAAATTGGGATATGTCCACGAACCTATAGCCATAGTTTTTGAAAACCATTGCTATGAACCTATGGACACTATGGACAACAATTTGAGCTACTGTCACTATTTCCAAAACCGTGGCTATAGCCTCTTAAAACCATGCCTATAAGGTTTTTTTGAGGGCTATAGACATAGTTTTCCAAAAAAAATTCTATAGACTTTTTCCTATTTTCTACTTCCAAAGTTCATCAAAATAGTTCTTATAGGTCTCCCACTATTATTGGGAAAATTTAACCCAAGAAAAAATGATAGGAAGGACTATAGGCATGGTTTACATGCAATGGCCACAATTCATAATAATATATATAAAAATATATATATTTATATACACAATGGCATCTATGGTGTAGTGGTAAGATTATAGGTTCAGATAGCAGAGGATTGGAGATCAAATCTGGCTGGGCACTATTTAATTTAAATCTATAGCCATGGTTCACATGGGATATAACCATGGTTTTCCACCATGGAAATAGACACTATAGCCATGTGGAAAACCATGCGAGCTATTTACATGGTTCCCAAAACCATGGCTATAGCCTATTAGAACTGTGGTTGTAGCTTTTTTCTATAGAAGCACCAATAGGTTACTTGACCAGTAAACCGTGGCTATATATTATAGCCATAGTTTTGAAGTGTGGATATGGCATAAATTTATAGTTGTATGTAATATTGAAAAGGAATACAATGTAAATATTTTTGTATCTATACATAATCCATGTGGGCACTAAACTCTAAGGAATACATCAGATTATAAAGGAATAAAAACAAATTTTTAAGGGAAATGATAAATTCCCAACCAAAAATTAAGTCCCAGCCTAACCAAAACAAGAAAATAATAAAATCTAAAAGAGCCATACTATTTATCAGGAAGCTTGAACACCGTACAAGGTCAATGCACCATTGTATCACTACACTCCAATACAATCAATCCCGATCTTTCCATCTCCTACCTAATACATGAAACATTTGGGAAAATCCCATGAATCGGTGTGTATATACATACCAAGTAGGATACTCTAAAACTAAAAGGTAGAGAGAGAGTGATAGAACAAAATCCAGCTCAACCCAATGAAACAGGGAAACAAGACATTATAGAAACTTATATATATGATAAAAAAGAAACCCAAAAGTGGGATTTAGGTGACCTCTGTCTAACACCCTATTCAAAGTTGATGAGTAAGCCAACATCTCTAGAAATTCATCATCAATTCCCAACATCAAATGAATCCTCACTAGAATATGGGTGGGGGATAACACAAACCTAGCAATTGTGCTCCATAAAAAATCAAGCACAATTATCTTATAGAGGACACACACCCCACCATAGATTTTGGATGATGGAGTAACACTCTATTGGAAGATAACCCATTAACTTTAGTATGGGATGTTCTAACCATAACCATATAAAAATATGGTGAACTCCCATCTGGGTTTAATATGGGCAATGAACCCAATTTTTCTCAGATATCTGATGGAACTCGTTGCCTAATGTGATAGGGTAGTATTGAACCCATCATTTCCTTAACTACATAGGGATACTACACCCTAGTGTGATAGTATATTATTGAACCAGAATCACTCTGATTGAGTGGATAACCCATTACAATTTGTTATAGTGGATTACTGACTGCTTCATATTTTTAATGATCCATCTCGATCATTTTCATCATCATGCATCAACTGAATAATATTCATGATAAGAATAATATGAATCATATCTCAAAAGAAACTATGAATGACACCGTAATGATTTACATTAAAAAAAACTCATGATATGACACTCACAAGATAAAATCCTTGTAAAAAACAAAGAGATATGAGAGATAGAATATTTATATCAGTGTACAATGTGAGTATGAAGTTCATATGATTGTGTCCCTTCTCCTCTATGTATCAGTTTTATCTTTTAAAATTGCTAGGGAATCCATAAATAAGCACAAGGAGTGTCCTCCAAGACAAACATTGTGTATGTTAATTTGATGGGAGTTCAATTCAAAATAATTTATAAATAGGTAAAATAAATTCTTTAAAAATATAATCAAGTGGGTTAAATCTAAAATTAATGTATCCAAAATTGAAAATAAAATTTTAATTAGTGAATAATTTAGTCACCTATAATGGATAATACCCACTATATCTACCCTATATCTATCCTCCTATATCGGACCAACCGTCATCCTCCTTTATTGATCCACAAATATAGAAAGTCTAAGCTCGCCTAAATTATCCTATGGTCTCTATAAATAATAATAGATTATTATTATAAAAATGTACATATAAAATATATTTTCGTGGGGTTTTTAATAAAAAAAATAAATTTAATTTTTGATTTAATTTAAACTCACCAAAAATGACTACCTAATCTGGGCATCAGGCGCAAAGAAACCATAATTAACGAATAGGGAAAACCAAATATTTTAGACTCAAAGATGGTCTTGGATTTTAGATATAATAATCTATTTAATATATATTCCATTAATCCCAAAATATTTCATTACTGTGATATTAATATATTTACTATTTTTATAATTACAATTCTAGGCTCAACAGGACAAGGAATCTTCGGTCATCTAGGTTCCAAGCTCTAAAAATATTCATTAAAATATTTCACAGTATTATATGTAAAAGTAGGCTCACTATAACTTCATACTTCCCTTTCATTTTCCACTTTTGAGTACTCGTGATACCGGATGAATGATTAATTAAAATAAATATTTTCACTCTTTTTTGAAATTTTATTTTCAAACATTACCATGTTTTCATAAAAATCATTCAATTTTTTTTCTATTATAAAATTATTATTAAAAAATTACCTTGGGATGAATTTTTGAAAATTATCTTAAATGTAATATTCTTACTATTTTCTGAGAAAGGTAATTTTTCCTTTTTACTGAATATTTGAAATAAATATTTATATTATCATGTATGGAATTATTAGTATTTTTTGGTGTCATGACCACGTAGTGATTTAAAACATCATATTCATATTATCAAGGTTATTTCTAAAGTAAATATTCTCTTTAAATATTTGGAAAATTTAATGATTTTAAATAATTGATTTCACTATGGATATGATATTTTTATTAATAAATATTATATGCGATCTTTTAAATCATCTCAATTTTATATTCACATCTTTTGAGGTTTCCCAATAAGTTTTAGGTATATTTTCCATTAATACTGTCCTTATTATTTCATAGTGTGGTTTATGTTTATGATGAAAATAGTTTTATAAAACCCCTTACCTTTCCACTTGTTATGATAGGATGAAATGATACGATTTTTTATACTAGTTTCTTTTCCACTAGTTATTCCACTTATTAGATTAATAAATTTTGAATGATTAATAAACTTTTGGCACAAATATGTATGATTTTCATTGTTTTATGGGTGGTGCCTATATGTCTCTCTAATGAATTTGGGAATGATTTATATTTCTTTTTATAATTATTGGAAACAATGTGGTGTTCATAATACACAATTGGAAACAAGCCAATGTTCTTGACCTCCTATGGGAAACTTGTCAATGTTCTTTAACCACTATTTGAAACATGATGTGATCCTAATCTATCATAACATAAGAAACTTATAGGGATTCATGATCCACTATTATTTGTGGTCCTGATAGTTATCCTTGGAAAATTAAATGGTTTCTATACTTATGTTGGTTCCACAAGTATATAACTTGATCTTATGGTTCATGAATTAATTATGTGGATTTCTCACTACAATGATACTTTTTTGGAAATATTAATGTTTTATTCCATGAATAATGTATATTATATTTGATATAATTGCAATAAAAATTTATTTTTTCTTTATTATATCATACCCTTGCGTTTATTCTATTCTTTTTATGATCTTTAACTAATATTTACCAAATATACCCCTATTAAGAATATGAGCTCAACCATTCTTATGCATCCCTTCCACAGGTTAATAAGAAATGTTTGTGTAGAGTATTTAACTGATATAAGGACCCAACATTATATAAAATACATATTCTTGAATTAAATGAATAATTCACATTGAGGATCTTTTCAGTTTTAGAGTTTTAGAGGATTAGGACAAAACTATTACATCTAAAAAATACACAGTAGACAAATCTACTCAGTTTCCATTTTTTTTCACAAAATAAAAACTATTGAACAAAAGAGTCATGTCTAGTTCCTTGTTTTAGACAGCATAACATTTCCTTGATCCCATCCTTGACCCTATTCCACTTTATGTCCTGTGAAAAACATTTCAAAAAACTTGGGATGAGCATAAAAAGCTCAGTAAGGGTTATAAAAATACGGAGAGAAAACATTAATCCATGTATACATAAGAATCAATGAAATCATACTTTACTCATAAAACATATTCAATTTAACATACCTCCTGAAATCATAAAATTTATGCATAACTCAATAGAAATCATAAGACATAAAGGTAACTTGAGGAATTCATAACATTCTTACATAGGGAGTAACCCTCATGGTTATGTTTGGAATACCCATCATAGTATATTCCCTAAATCTCTTTAGAGAAACCTTAGCCTTTAACTCCTTCGCGTTACCCAATGCATTGGAGAGCTATATCGGGCTCACCCGCCCTTAGTTTATCACGGAACCACCCGTCTTCATAAACAATGCCCAAGAACCATAAATAATTCATATCACATAAAACAAGAATAAAGTAAAGATAACATTTCCACCTTATAATCACAATATATAATTTCAAGATATTTACAAAATCAATGTTTTATCAAACCATTTTCAAAAACTATTTAAAAATAGATTTTCGAATCAAAGTGTCGCATACCACTTTGAATATTTTAAAAGAATTAAAATTTTAAAACATTAATTTCCATATATATAAATTCTAAAACCATTTTGAAAACATGGACATTAATGAGAATGATTTATAAAAATAAATCTTTAAAACATTTAAAATGATATTTTAGTTAAAGTGTTTTTAACAAAATGAGAGACACTTGAATACAAATAATTGAGGAATAACATTTAATAAATCATTATAATATAATGATAATATAGGTATTCATGATATAATGTGCCAATGGACAGTATATACACCATATAAGATTGAATTGGTGCATAACAATAATGAAGTCTCAATAGAAATGTAAAATGAGATGTAATCCATTATAAAGAAGGTATCCTTAAATTAAGGATAAATAAATCTCATAATTATGTGTTAAAAATATAAATACACCCAATATAAGTGGATATTAAGTGTAAAAAAATCATAGGTCAATCACACATATTCATAGTATGACATATTTAATAACTACAAGTTGAACCCAAAGAAATCGAAATTGGGTTAAGAAGTTCCCTTGTAAAAATTCGACAGCCTAACGACGTCACATTAAAATTCAGAAAACGAGTTGATGAGACAAAAAGGGTATCTCATCACTTAGAAATTAATTTTACATCAATAAGGATATATAAGAACATATCCCAATATAATAATATGTAAATTAAAAGACCTAACAAAAAGAAGTCTTTTAAAATGAGGAGGGTGAATGGTTCCCTTACCGACTTGGGTAACTTTCGAAACGTACACCCCATGAAAGAAGGACTATAAAACATTGATGTAAATACTCATAAACAAAATTATATTACACAAAGAGTAGAATAATGGGCATTACATACACCACTCAAAGGAAATGGTGGCAAATGTATCATAAATCCCACGGGAATAAAAGTGAGATGAAAAATCCCTTACGAAAACTCGGCAGCCTAACGGCGCCACTTAAAACATCCAAAAAATGGATTGATGAAATCAAATAGGGTCTCTCATCATATGAACATAGAAATTACAGTAAGAGGAATATAAAATAACACCCCCAACATAATAAATAGGATCTTAAAAGAAACGACATAAAAGAGCGTACTTAAAAAGAAAGAGATAAGTAGGATCCCTTACCTCAAGTTTGACTTGTCTTTTTCGTTTCTCTATATTCCTGAATAATAAACTAGACTTAATTTCTACTTGATTAAGAACCTGTTTCAATTTAATTATTCCTTTTATATCACTTATTACCATGTTATTAACATTATGTAATTATTTAAGTTAATAACGGTCGTTTTGTCGATCATTGGTACTTGAGTCAAAAATAAACTTCTTATAATTACAAGTTGTTAATGTGGTAAAATATCCATTATATCCAGAATTATATTCACGATGTTGATATCATATATATCATATATATCTATTATATACTTGCATTTATAATATTACATAACATTTAGAGGTAAGAAATGAAATGCACCGTTCATGGAGACGGTAAGCCGTACGTACGCATGAACACTACTTTCATTTCTATTTCGTATTTAATGGAATTAAAACTAAATGAGAGAGATATATATATATTATAATTCTAGTATTATATATACGTCATATAGGTCACTTAAGTTCATTAATTTAATTCTTTATACATTCCATGTATTGCATGAATGAGTCACATCACTTGAGGGGGCGGTAGTCCACACTTCCTCAAATGAAATTATCGCATTTCCACAACATGCAAAGCATAAAGGTATATTTTAAATGTAAAATACAGAATCATAGAGAGGAAACAAATATAATATATTTCATAAATTCATATAGTTACATCATAATGACCACCATGATAGGTGGTAGGAGAAGATAGAACAATCATCATTTCATGAGGCAGTAATTCGCCATCTATGGAAACGGTATGTTATTTAACAATTAGATGGAGGTGTGTGTAAGTTTAGCTCAAATAATTATCATAAAAACATCCTAGTATATTTAATATACCGATGTTGTTACAAAATAAAGTAATAAAAAGAGTTTAGGGGGTTGGAGAAGAAAAATAATAAAAAGAACATAATAGAGGACATTACCTTTAAATCTGGTAACTCCCTTTGGTTTGAACCAAAAGGGGTTTTGAAGAGATTTCTGCCTAAGGTAAGGATTATAGGATGAATAGAGGGATATTGGGAGTATATTTTAGTAGAGTTTGGACGATCCAAAAGGATTGAGAAGTGTGAGATATGGGTAGGAAGTTGGGTCTTTTTATAAGGGGGAGGAGGGGCTCTTTTGGAAATATTGAAACTATTATTTTATTATAAAATGGAATTCGGTTTATAAAGCTCCAAAAATAATTAAATTATAAGATAAGGTGGTCCATGTTCGAAATAATATCATACAATAAGAATTGTACAAGTGTTGGATATTATTTTAAACATTATATTCTTATTTATTTAAATCATTCATTAATGACGTAAACACTACATCATCATTGTGTCATTAATAATTTTATTGTTTTGATGTATAAAAATTATAAAAAATTTAAAATGATGTAGGAAATATTTTTATCTTTCTAATGAATATTTATATTTAAAAATATAACTTATATAACCCCATGTAATATTTGTTTTAGTAAAACAATACATGTTTGTGACATTTTTATTTTTACTTTAAATAAAAGGTATTAATGTCATTATCTTACCCAAGTGGCTCCATGGGGTCCCAAAAATTGACCCATGGATTTTCTTAGTCGGACATGACCTATCTAATAAGGTTAGGACATCTGTGAAGATATTTTTATATTTTTATTATTTCATTTTTATCTAAAATTACACTAATTACCTCTAATCGCGGTTAACAAAACTCAAAAGTTACTATTCACCAAAAAATATTTTAATCCCTTTGAACCACATTTTACTTAATAATGATAACCATGTATGTCAGATTTTTGAAATTCAATACACAGAAGTGGTAAAATTTCATTTAAACGAAAAATCAGTTTTCTTAACTACCACATAGTGGTTTCAATATTCATCAAAAATTGAAGTTCTTCAGAAAAATACCAAAAATTTACACAAAGTAAATTTTTCTGTCCCGATTATAAAGAAGAATTTTATTTGTTCTAATAGAACATATAAAATTTTCAAAAAGTGTATTTAAAAAGGGTTCTCCAACAAAAGGTGGTTAATCGACCTTTTAAAGAATATTAGAATATTGACGCTTAAAATTGGATTCATTCGCATTATAAGACTCTAACATTTATTGGATAAAAGTAAAAATATTTGAAAAACAATAATATATCGAGCGGGTGAGCCTGATATAACTCTCCAATCCATCAACTCGTTTTCTGTATTTTAAAGTGATGCCGTTAGGCTGTCGAATTTTTACAAGGGAACTTCTTAACCCAATTTCGATTTCTTTGGGTTCAACTTGTAGTTATTGAATATGTCATCCTATGAATATGTGTGAATTACCTATGATTGTTTTAAAATTAATATCCACTTATATTGGGTGTATTTATATTTTTCACACATAAGTGTGAGATTGATTTATCCTTAATTTAAGGATACCTTCTTTATAAGGGATTTCATCTCATTTTACATTTCTATTGAGACTTATTTATTGTTATGCACCAATTCACTCTTATATGGTGTATATACTATCCTTTGGCACATTATATCATGAATAACTTTATTCTCATGATATTATAATGTTTGATTAAATGTTATTCCTCGATTATTTGTATTCAAGTGTCTCTCATTTTTTTAAAATCTCTTTTACTAAAATATCATTTTAAATGTTTTAAAGATTTATTTTTATAAATAATTCTCATTAAAGTCCATGTTTTCAAAATGATTTTAGGATTTATATATATGGAAATTAATGTTTTAAAATTTTAATTCCTTTAAAATCTTGAAAGTGGTATGGGACACTTTGATTCAAAAATCTATTTTTAAATGGTTTTTGAAAATGGTTTGATAAAGCATTGATTTTGTAAATATCTTGAAATGATATATTGTGATTGTAAGGTGGAAATTTTTTCTTTCCTTTATTATTGTTTTATGTGACATGAATTAGTTATGGTTCTTGATAATTGTTTATGAAGACGGGTGATTCCGTGATAAACTAAGGGCGTGTGAGCCCGATATAGCTCTCCAATGCATTGGGTAACTTTCGAAACCTACACCCCCTGAAAGAAGGACTATAAAACATTGATTTAAATACTCATAAAAAAATTATATTACAAAAAGAGTAGAATAACAGGCAGTACATACACCACTCAAATGAAATGGTGGAAAATGTAGCATAAATCCCACGAGAATAAAAGTGAGATGAAAAATCCCTTACGAAAACTCGGTAGCCTAACAACGCCACTTAAAACATCCAAAAAATGGATTGATGAAATAAAATATGGTCTGTCATCTTATGAAAATAGAAAGTACATTAAGAGGAATATAAAATAACATCACCCAACATAAGAAATAGGATCTTAAAAAAACGACATAAAAGAGAGTACTTAAAAAGGAAGAGATAGGTAGGATCCTTTACCTCAAGTCCGACTTGTCTTGTTCGTTTCGTTATATTCCTGAATAATAAACTAGAGTTAATTTCTTATTTATTAAGAACAATTTTCAAGTTCATTATTCCTTTTATATCACTTATTACCATGTTATGAACATTATGTAATTATTTATGTTAATAAGGGTCGTTTTGTTGATCATTGGTACTTGAGTCAAAAATAAACTTCTTATAAGTACAAGTTGTTCATATGGTAAAATATCTATTATATCCAGAATTATATTCATGATTTATATATAATATATATCACATATATCCAGTATATACTTGAATTTATAATACAACATAACATTTAGAGGTAAGAAATGAAATGCACCGTTCATGGAGACGGTAATCCGTACGTACGCATGAACGCTACTTTCACTTCTATTTCATATTTAATGGAATTAAAAATAAATGAGAGATATATATATATTAGAATTACAGTATAATATATATGTTATATAGGTCACTTAAGTTCATTAATTTCATTCTTTATACATTCGATTTATTGCACGAATGAGTCACATCACTTGTGGGGGCGGTAGTCCACACTTCCTCAAATGAAATTATCGCATTTGCACAACATGCAAAGCATAAAGGTATGTTTTAAATGTAAAATACAGAATCATAGAGAGGAAATAAATATAATAAATGTCATAAATAAATATATTTCCATCATAATGGCCACCATGAGAGGTGGTAGGAGAAGATAGAACAATCATCGTTTTGTGAGGCAGTAACTCGCCATCCATGGAAACAGTATGTTCTTTAACCATTAGATGGATCTGTGTGTAAGTGTAGCTCGAATAATTATCATAAAAACATCCTAGTATATTTAATATACTAGTTTTGTTACAAAATAATGGAATAAAAAGATTTTAGGGGGTTGGAGAAGCAAAATAAAACAAAAGAACATAATAGAGGACATTACCTTTAAATCGGGTAACTCCCTTTGGTTTGAACCAAAAGGGTTTCTTGAAGAGCCTTATGCCTAAGGTAAGGCTTCTAAGATGAAGATAGGGATATTGGGAGCATATTTGAGTTTAGTTTGTACGAGCCAAAGGGCTTGAGAAGTGTGAGAGAATGGTAGGAAGTGGGGTCTTTTTATAAGGGAGAGGAGGGGATCTTTTGGAAATCTTGAAACTATTATTTTATTATAAAATGAAATTCGGTTTCTAAAGCTCAAAAAATCGTTAAATCCAAAGATAAGGTGGTCCATGTTCGAAATAAAATCATCCAATAAGAATTTTACAAGTTTTGGATATTATTTTAAACATTATCTTCTTATTTATTTAAATCATTCATTAATGACGTAAACACTACATCATCATTGTGTCATAAATAATTTTTTTTTGATGTCTAAAAATTATAAAAAATTTACCATGATGTAGGAAATATTTTTATATTTCTAATTAATATTTATAGTAAAAAATATAACTTATATAACCCCATGTAATATTTGTTTTAGTAAAACAATGAATGTTTGTGACATTTTTATTTTTACTTTAAATAAAAGGTATTAATGTCATTATCTTACCCAAGTGGCTCCATGGGGTCCCAAAAATTGACCCATGGATTGTCTTGGTCTTCCATGACCTATCCAATAAGGGTATGACATGTTTCAAGATATTTTTATATTTTTATAATATCATTTTTATCTTAAATTACACTAATTATCTCTAATCGCGGTTAACAAAACTCAAAAGTTACTATTCACCAAAAAATATTTTAATTCCTTTGAACCACATTTTACTTAATAATGATAACCATGTACGTCGGATTTTTGAAATTCAATACATAGAAGCATTAAACTTTCATTTAAACAAAAAATCAGTTTGTTTAACTACCACTTAGTGGTTTCACTATTCATCAAAAATTGATGTTCTTCAGAAAAATACCAAAAATTTACACAAAGTAAATTTTGATGTCCCGATTCTAAAGAAGAATTTTATTTTTTCTAATATAACATATAAAATTTTCAACAAGTGGATTTAAAAAGGGTTCGCCATCGAAAGGCGGTTAATCGACCTTTTAAAGAATATTAGAATATTTATGCTTAAAATTGGATTCATTCTCATTTTAAGCCTCTAACATTTATTGGACAAAAGTAAAAATATTTGAAAAACCTATATAATAATTTTGTAGTTAGTTCTATTCATTCCCTCCATTACAACATCTAGGCATTAACTACCATTTAAAAAAATATTATTTTATTATTAGAGTGCAACGTAAGATTTCCAAGAAACTCGTTGTTGCGTATTGGGTACGCCATCGAGCGTAGCGTTCCCTTTAAATTAATATTAAACTTTTATTCACAAATATGGATAAATATAAAAATTCCATATTCTTTATTTACCTGGGGTGTTACATCCTTCCTCCCTTTTGGGAATTGCATCCTCGCAATTTTAAAATTGGGCTCGAAAACTTCATTGAAAGTCCCACATCAGAACAAGATTCGGTAAAACTATCACGTTAAAATAATGAAAGCGAAGTACAAAGTTCACAAAAGTTAACCCATACTAGGATTCCATGAAAACATGGATATCGAAGAAAAAAACAAAGGGTTATGTTCTGATAAAGAGTGATAGAAAACATGTTTAGGAGCAAGTTAACCACCCAAAAATCACAAACTTGTGATGGGTTAAACGGTATTTGATTCCCTAGTAAGAAAAGTTAACAGAAAAAATTTTAGTTTTAAGTTACTTTTAATTGAGGAATTTATTTATGAGCTTAACTAAATCATAAGGAAACATACTTACTTGTCATTTTGACTTTCAACTTTTACAAGATTTCTTACACAAACTCATATTTTCTCCAAAAGACGAGTATTTAGGAAGAATCGTTCACATTAAGAGTACCATAATCAACTTCTTGAGAATCACCTAATCCAAAAAAGAGAAATATATATTTCCCATGTCTTTAGACCTTAACGAAAACCAAAACCAAAACCAAAAAGGTTAGTACAAGATCAGATAATACCCAAAAAGGATAAACCTTTATAAAAATAAATACTACTCTTAATCTCCAAAATTTGTCAAACATTATCCAAAGTTCAAAAATACCATTCAACAAATAAATTTCCATAAAATTATTCAAAGATAAACCAAACTATGATTGAAACCCAAATCTCCGATGGATTAAGTCACATAGTCTTCCAAGGTAAATCTTAACATTTATCTCCAAATAACATCCGTTACTCTTAAGGTCTCATACTGAAAAGTAATTAACCTAATCACATATCCTCCATGATAGGTTAAAAGTTTCCATAGATAAACCAAAATCAACTTATTATAGATTTTTAAGATCATCTAACTAAAAATAATTAGTCAATATAACTAGGTACTTCACATAGTCCAGTGGTAGGTGATAAATACCAGTCACACTTTGGTTGTGGGTTCGATTCCCGCAGCTTCGTCCGACGAGATAGGTTGTCACACGGTCTACGTGTTGTACTTTTTCAAAAACTACATAATTCTTATAATATTCCCCAAAAAGTGATAAAATATTCAAAAATAATCATAACATAATTTAACCTCAAGTTTATCTTATGTCGTTCATATTCCATCATAACATATAGTAACCCATAATTACTTCAAAAGTAAAGATCATATAAACCCTAATGGTTAGTATTATAATTATTACCTGAACTTCCATATCGAGTTGGTTCTCTCGTACATGATTCATTAGAGAACTCACCACGGTTCAAGTGGTTGATCATGACTCCTGATAGTTGGTTTAGAATAACCACGAGATTTCTCATTGAATCCCCCATTTCATCCAGTCTCTTAATCAGAGAACCACCACAGTTTCCTTCAAACCCATTGTCACTTTGGTTCCTGCTAGATCCATCCATTTACTAAAACCAAAAAGTTCAGTGTGAGTATATCAACAAAATCATCATGTACTAAAGAGGAAGATAAACACTAAGATATAATTATCCAAGGTATCTCAAACTCATTCCAACTTTCATAAATAACAATGACTCTATCTAATATAATAACCATTGTGGTTATACACAACTTGTCACTTATGCTTAAACAACACTCCAACCTCTAAAGTTATCTAAACCGACCATTGATACCAACTATAAGGACCCGACCTTATAGTACAATACATATTCTTGAATTAAATGAATAATTCACATTGAGGATCTTTTTAGGTTTAGAGTTTTAGAGAATTAGGACATAACTATTACATCTTAAAGAATAAACAGTAGAAATATCTAAACAGTTTCCATTTTTTTCACAAAATAAAAACTCTTGAACAAAAGAGTCATGTCTAGTTTCTTGTTTTAGACAGCATAACATTTCCTTGATCCCATCCTTAACCCTATTCCACTTTATGTCCTGTGAAAAACATTTCAAAAAACATGGGATGAGCATAAAAAGATCAGTAAGGGTTATAAAAATATGGAGATAAAACATTAATCCATGTATACATAAGAATCAATGAAATCATACTTTACTCATAAAACAGAATCAATTTAACATACCTCGTGAAATCATAAGATTTATGCATAACTCAATAGAAATCATAAGACATAAAGGTAACTTGAGGAATTCTTAACATTCTTACATAGGGAGTAACCCTCATGGTTACGTTTGGAATACCCATCATAGTATATTCCCTAAATCTCTTCAGAAAAACCTTAGCGTTTAACTCCTTCACGTTACCCAATGCATTGGAGAGCTATATCGGGCTCACCTGCCCTTAGTTTATCACAGAACCACCCATATTCATAAAAAATGCCCAAGAACCATAAATAATTCATATCACATAAAACAAGAATAAAGGAAAGATAAAATTTACACCTTACAATCACAATATATCATTTCAAGATATTTACAAAATCAATTCTTTATCAAACCATTTTCAAAAAACATTTAAAAATAGATTTTTGAATCAAAGTGTCCCATACCACTTTGAAGATTTTAAAGGAATTAAAATTTTAAAAAATTAATGTCCATATATATAAATCCTAAAAACATTTTAAAAACATGGACATTAATGAGAATGATTTATAAAAATATATCTTTAAAACATTTAAAATGATATTTTAGTTAAAGAGTTTTTAACAAAACGAGAGACAGTTGAATACAAATAATTGAGGAATAAAATTTAATCAAACATTATAATATCATGAGAATAAAGGTATTCATGATATAATGTGATAAATGACAGTATATAAACAATATAAGAGTGAATTGGTGAATAACAATAATGAAGTCTCAATAGAAATGTAAAATGAGATGAAATCCCTTATAAAGACGGAATCCTTAAATTAATGATAAATCAATCTCACAATTATGTGTGAAAAATAAAAATACACCCAATATAAGTGGATATTAAGTTTAAAAAAAATCATAGGTCATTCACACATATTCATAGGATGACATATTCAATAACTACATGTTGAACCCAAAGAAATAGAAATTGGGTTAAGAAGTTCCCTTGTAAAAAATCGACAGCCTAATGGCGTCACTTTAAAATTCAGAAAACGAGTTGATGAGGCAAAAATGGTATCTCATCACTGGGAAATAAATTTTACATAAATAAGGATATATAAGAACATATCCCTTCATAATAAGATGTAAATTAAAAGACCTAACAAAAATAAGTCTTTTAAAAAGGGGAGGGTGAATTTTCCCCTTACCGACTTGGGTAACTTTCGAAACGTACACCCCCTGCAAGAAGGACTATAAAAAATTTATGTAAATACTCATAAAAGAAATTATATTACACAAAGAGTAGAATAATGGGCATTACATACAACACCCAATGGAAATGGTGGAAAATGTAGCATAAATCCCACGGGAATAAAAGTGAGATGAAAAATCCGTTATGAAAACTCAGCAGCCTAACGACGCCACTTAAAACATCCAAAAAATGGATTGATGAAATAAAATATGGTCTCTCATCATATGAGCATAGAAATTACAGTAAGAGGAATATAAAAAAACATCCCCCAACATAAGAAAGAGGATCTTAAAAGAAACGACATAAAAGAGAGTACTTAAAAAGGAAGAGATAGGTTGGATCCCTTACCTCAAGTCTGACTTGTCTTGTTAGTTTCTTTATATTCCATAATAATAAACTATAGTTAATTTATAATTGATTAAGAACCTTTTTCAAGTTCATTATTCCTTTTATATCACTAATTACCATGTTATGAACATTATGTAATTATTTAAGTTAATAACGGTCGTTTTGTCGATCATTGGTACTTGATTCAAAAATAAACTTCTTATAATTACAAGTTGTTCATGAGGTAAAATATCCATTATATCCAGAATTATATTAATTATGTAGATATCATATATATCATATATATCCAGTATATACTTGCATTTATAATATTACATAACATTTAGAGTTAAGAAATGAAATGCACCGTTCATGGAGACGGTAAGCCGTACGTACGCATGAACGCTACTTTAATTTCTATTTCGTATTTAATGGAATTAAAAATAAATTAGAGATATATATATTATAATTACAGTATAATATATATGTTATATAGGTCAAGTAAGTTCATTAATTTCATTCTTTATACATTCCATGTATTGCATGAATGAGTCACATCACTTGAGGGGGCGGTAGTCCACACTTCCTCACATGAAGTTATCGCATTTGCAAAACATGAAAAGCATAAGGGTATGTTTTAAATGTAAAATACCGAATAATAGAGAGGAAATAAATATAATATATTTCATAAATAAATATAGTTCCATCATAATGGCCACCATGAGAGGTGGTAGGAGAAGATAGAACAATCATCATTTCGTGAAGCAGTAATTCGCCATCCACATAAACAATATGTTCTTTAACCATTAAGTGGAGGTGTGTGTAAGTGTAGCTCGAATCCTTATCAGAACAACATCCTAGTATATTTAATATACCATTGTTGTTACAAAATAAAGTAATAAATTTTTTTTAGGGGGTTGGATAATCAAAATAAAACAAAAGAACATAATAGAGGACATTACCTTTAAATCGGGTAACTCCATTTGGTTTGAACCAAAAAGGGCTTCTTGAAGAGAATTATGACTAAGGTAAGGCTTCTAGGATGAATATAGATATATTGGGAGCTTATTTGAGTAGAGTTTGGACGATCCAAAGGGCTTGAGAAGTGTGAGATATGGGTAGGAAGTGAGGTCTTTTTATAAGGGAGAGGAGGGGCTCTTTTTGAAATCCTGAAACTATTATTTTATTATAAAATGAAATTCGGTATCTAAAGATCCAAAAATCATTAACGTCTAATATAAGGTGGTACATGTTCGAAATAAAATCATCCAATAATAATTGGACAAGTGTTGGATATTATTTTAAACATTATCTTCTTATTTATTTAAATCATTCATTAATGACGTAAACACTGCATCATCATTGTGTCCTAAATAATTATATTTTTTTATGTCTAAAAATTATAAAAAATTTACCATGATGTAGAAAATCTTTTCATATTTATAATAAATATTTATAGTAAAAAATATAACTTATATAACCCCATGTAATATTTGTTTTAGTAAAACAATACATGTTTGTGACATTTTTATTTTTACTTTAAATAAAAGGTATTAATGTCATTATCTTACCCAAGTGGCTCCATGGGGTCCCATAAATTGATCCATGGATTGTCTTGGTCGTCCATGACCTATCAAATATGGTTAGGACATGTTTAAAGATATTTTTATATTTTTATAATATCATTTTTATCTTAAATTACACTAATTACCTCTAATCGCAGTTAACAAAACTCAAAAGTTACTATTCACCAAAAAATATTTTAATCCCTTTGAACCACATTTTACTTAATAATGATAACCATGTATGTCGGATTTTTGAAATTCAATACAGAGAAGCGGTAAAATTTTATTTAAACGAAAAATCAGTTTGCTTAACTACCACTTAGTGGTTTCACTATTCATCAAAAATTGAAGTTCTTCAGAAAAATACCAAAAATTTACACAAAGTAAATTTTGATGTCCCGATTCTAAAGAATAATTTTATTTGGTATAATAGAACATATAAAAATTTCAACAAGTGGATTTAAAAAGGGTTCGCCATCAAAATGCAGTTAATCGACCTTTTAAAGAATATTAGAATATTTACGCTAAAAATTGGATTCATTCGCATTTTAAGCCTCTAACATTTATTGGATAAAAGTAAAAATATTTGAAAAACATATATAATCGTTTTGTAGTTAGTTCTGTTCATTCCTTCCATTAAAATGGCTAGGCATTAACTACCATTTAAAATAATATTATTTTATTATTAGGGTGCAGCGTAATATTTCCAAGAAACTCGCTGTTGCGTATTGGGTATGCCATCGAGCATAGCATTCCATTTAAATTAATATTAAAATTTTATTCACAAATATGGATAAATATAAGAATGCCATATTCTTTATTTACCTGGGGTGTTACAACTGATGTTCACTAAAAAGCAATATATTTTTGTTTGATGCGTAAGATCATTCATGAAAAAATAATATTGTGTATCTTTTATCCAAATAAACTAATCATCTTTGGGACTTATATATATATATTTGTGAAATGTATTGAATACTTTTCTAATAAGATGTCATATTTTTTATGAATTTCATGGGTTATTATAGGAATTACATTATATGATAGAATGAAGTATATATATAAATGGTAATATGGCTATTTGAATGCAAATGTGACTAATGGAAGAAAACCATTAGAATATTAACATTCATCTTTGACTTTTTTATTTGTAATGTATGCCTTATACATACGAGTATAAAATAAAATATTTAAAATTTGTAGATAAAAAAGTATTTTTAGAAAGGTCTATTCAAAAAGTAATAACAACATAACAATATATATATATATATATCCATTTTAATTTTTTTTAAATTAATTTTTTCAATAATATTTAATTTAAAATACGCAATAATTTTTATTAAATAATTATATTTATTCAATATAAAATAATTTTATGATAAAAAACATGACAAATAAAACCAAAACATCAACATTATTTAATGGTGACATTCGAATTATTCTATGAGATAGAATTATTTTAGGGTAAACATTAGATAATAGTGTCTGTATTCAGTATGAATTATAACATAATTTTTATTAGAAAATAATGTAATAAAAAATATAAATTCTTTGTCAACTAATTTTTTTTCTTCTTCATAATATTTCATCTTAGTTTAATAATTTATTTCCAAACCTATAATGTATTTTCAATAGTTTAAAACAAATTTTATGATGTTCAGTATAATACATTATAAATAAATATAATTTTTTTATTTACAATAATATAATTTAGAGTAGATAGGTACATAAAAATACAAAACTACACAATCAGGTCATAAATGTATGATACATGTGTCTAAATTATTGGAAAAGAAAATTTTGATTTATATTATTCCACATCATAATTTCAATGGTCTGTGTGTATAAATTTATAAAAAATTATCTCTCATATTCTTCAATTACCCACCCATCCTACCATTTTTCTCCACACCAAAATAATAGGAAACATTTTTTCTCTTCTTCTCATTATTAATAATATTTGGGAATTGTCTTGGATAGGTTGGGGTTTCAAATAATTGTCTTAAAATTTCTATAAAAAATCATCATAAAATTTTTTCATTAGAGAAAATTTGAGGAAATGGTTCCCTAACATTATTATTCATTTTAATTTAATGATTCAAATTCCATAAGAAACCAATGATTCCACTCTCTATCATTGGGAAGGGATATATTAAGGTAAGTATTTCAATAACATTAAATTCATTTATATTTTGAAATACTATTAAATTAATTTACATTTCCATGTGTAATGATGTTATGTATCATTATTAAAAACCCATGATTATATTTTAAATAAAAAAATAATTTTTTTTGTTCTGTAACCCTTAGATTTAAAACTCGCTTCTTATATTATCTTACATGTGGAAGAAGGGTTCAATTTCCTAGAACTAATAGAAAATTATGTCCACATATTGATGATTTAACCAATATCCAATGTATCATAATGAATCTCCTTGATATTTTAAAAAAATAAAAATAAACACATAGTTATGAAGTAAAAAAGCTATCACACAAAAATGAAAAAAAAGTGTTCCAAAATTTATACATCTTCATACTGCTTGAGAGAGATATGGCTAGTAGTTTTTCATAATTTACATGTGATATATTTTCCCATTTATAGATAATTCTCTCTAGTTAATTGGGTTCCACTATCTACAAATCTTCATCATAATACCACTACATAGTCAATGAAATCAGAAAATAAACCCCATAAATATTCATCTGTTCATTGAAAGTTCAAGATATCATTTTAATTCCTATACAAACCTATTTTTTTAGATATAATCATTATAAAATTAGGACATTCTTATTTATCAATATTAATTACAAAAATAAATTTTAGTACTTTTTTTTCATTTCAATAATGTAGGTTATAAAAACTATTGTTGTTTTCTTCAGTATAAGGATTCAAAACACATTGGTTACAATAAATTTTCATTATCTATTTCAACTTAAATATTCTTAAATAAAACCATCTGAATGATTGTTTTACTTTTCTAAAAAAATATTTACCAATATAAATTCTATTAATATTTAACATAATAATTATTTTTCCCAATGTTAATATGACATTTGAGTCATTTTTTAATATATACCATCCTTCATTTCACATTAATAGGAAGTGAGTCTCCATCATTAATTCCTTGTAAACCATGTCCCAAAGAGGTGATGCCCAAAATCATGCATTCCAAGAATATGAACATAGTTATCATATCAGTTCTATCCATACATAATTTTTTCTTCTAATGATCTAACACACTATCTTCATCATAAATCTAGATTATGTGATACTTCAGCTGAATATGTTTTGTTCCAATGAGAATAAAAAAATTCTATATAATACGAATTCTATTCCATCTATTATAAAATTATTTTTTATTCTTTTTCCTCCTTGTATGTTCCTCCCAGAAAATGCTATCTATATAAACTCCTTCATTTCATTTATCTCTGTAACATACATTAATTCCATGGTAGATATTGAAACTACCACCTATAATTTTGATATCAATCTTATAGAAGTTATATCATATGTAAATAGAAATCCCATCCCACATCTTCATATGTGAAATCACCTATAATGTCCAAATTAATATACCATTATAATATATTACCCATTCTAAAACACAATGTTAGTAATTGGGAACTGTTGAGATACTAAAGTTTCAACATGACTACATCCCAATGCAATTTTCATGGATTTTACATAGACCTAATAACAACTCCAAATACATGAGAAATTCAATAAAAATTAAAAAATTATTAAATATATAAATATTCATACAACTAATGCATAAGGATCCTTTTCCATACACTTAAACCCATCTTTTTTTGGTTCCATCTATTTATATAGATTTAAATTTCTTACTAATTGTATAATGACTTCTTTATAACCAATCATTTTGAATCATTACACTATCATTTGGATGTAAATATATTGATAAAATATGAATTTTTCTTATTGTTATTCCCTCGAGATCTTCATTCTTAATATCCACTGGGCATCTGTGTGATGATTGATCTCAATCATTTCGAAAAAATTATGCACCATTTATTTAATATTATTCATTTATAGAACCAAAAGGATTGTATCATCTAGATACTTAAGTATTATAATGAGTACCTCATAAAAACACCTTTTATAATCATCAATTATCCTCATTGCAATGAATGTGTTTCCATTCTTCCATATAGGTGTCATTTTCCTAGTTCCACTACAAGGGTGTCTGATTTAGCTCAAATAAATTCATTTGTGCTTACAAACCAATATAATATTATATTACATGAATCCTTTTGGTTTATAAATGAATATTTCCTCCTCAAAATATTAAAAATAAAAATACATCTATATATATAATTATTCGTGAATCATACATTCATTTATAATAATTTGAAGCACCATACAAATTAATGTGTACCTAAAAAAATATAATAAATATAACAATAATCATATAAATATTTTTGTTTGAGTAAATTAAGAACTAAACCTAACATGTACCTCTTTTTATCATCCACTTTATCCTTAATATGATAATCCAACATGTTCAATATGTATTTTTTTCCAACATAAGTTCTTATATCTCAAATATTATGGAATCCTAATAGTAGTCCATATCCCCCATCATCACTATCATAAAATATTCTAATTCATTAGGACTTTCACTTATTCTAGGATTTATTTCTATAAACTATATATATGTAGTAGATAATGTAATTTATAACCAAACCTTTTAGATGGACATTTTAATTAGATATATCACCAAAACTATTTAGTTATTTTTTATTGGAAGTAAAATCTTATTAAACTCTTTCCATAGACTATAATTTCCTTTAGATTTCAAGTAAATATATCTTTCACCGAACCTCTAGAATATAAAACCAACATGATAATCCACCATTTGAACAATATGATAGATCAAGATATTTAGTTTTTCCTAAACTAAATTGAGTTTTTGGACATCCATCTAGACCAGATTTTGTATGATCCTATGATTATTTTTTTAATATCATTATCTAATCCATCCTCATGATAACATAAAAGATTAAAAAATTTAGATCCAAATTAATTCTAGATAACATTATCCCATTTAAAAAAATCCAAATTTATCATTTTAATAAACTATTTGGGAAACATTATCTTGAATTTACATTTAATTTATCCATTTCTCTAGAGTCAACATTGAGAAAGTAATTACATTCAAAAACATTAATGTCTAAAAATATAACTTTTCATCATTTCCAAAAATCTTCGTGAAGCTCCATACCAAGTGGTACTAAATGTATTTTATCTAATTGGTATGCCAAAAATTATTTAAATTAATCTCTAAAAAAATTAGGAATTACAAAATTAATTCCCTTTAATCAGAATATACCACATGGAATATGGTTCATTTGACAAACAAGAAAATTTTCATATGATGTTTTGGACACTTTATTTTGAAATAATATTCCATTTAATCTAAAAAAAACACTAGAACTTACTTCTTTGGTATTAAAAACCATAATAAATCCACATGGATTATTCTTTAATCTATCCCCGCATTCAACTATGGCCTTCCAAAAAATGTTGTTTATGAAAACATAAGACTATTCGTTATGAATGAACTCCAAAACATACAATTTTTCTTCATAACTGAAGGTAAAAATAATAATATGAACATTAATGAGTCATAACCATATCTAGATCCCATTCATCGTGGTATAAAATTTCTATCTTGGGTGTCGTTGGTGTTTGAACGTCCTTCTAAACTGAAACATACTAAAACATCAATCTGAAAAAAGCTTTCCATTTTTCAAACTCTTCTTGATCAAGAATTAATATTTAGTTAGAAACCATGAAATTTAACCCTTTTAACCAATGTGACCAAGATGATCAGTCCATATCTTCTCTAATATTGATTTTTTTTTCATGAATGTGTTTCATCTTTTGAATTCATGATAATTTGTAAAATTATATTTTCACACCCTCGTCCACCAAATTAAATCTTGTGTTATCTACTATGATAGATATATAATATTATTATAGAAACACGAAACACACAATTGTTGTAGTTGGTTTTTGGCTTAGTCGTAAACACCCTATAATCCTACATGAAAAATGGGGATTCAAAACCCATAGGGTGCATGTTACTATAATAGTATTGTAGTGCACTGTAGCAGCAGTGAACTGTAGCAACAACGAGAACTCTAGCGGTGGCAGGGCACTGTAGCAGGCGGGTACTATGTGGTATTTTAGTAGGTGGGTAATGTATTAGTACTATTCATAGAATGGGCCCTGGGCAAAAAAATTTGTCCTACAGGCCTTGTAATGGGCTAAATGCCCAATGGGCCTTCAGGCTATGTAATGGGTCTCCCTTTACCCAGTTAAAGAGGTCTTTGCTTTGATTTAATAATAAACGAGGCTTCATCCCCAACCATTAAAAAAATTAAGACACACAATTAGGAATATATAATAATATTTTCCTTAACCATAAAATTTTTCTCTTCTTTTTCATCGTTTGAAAATATATTCTCCTTGTTTAGATGTTTATACCACCCTTTCAAACAATATCAAACTATAATAATTTATTCCTTCTCTCTCTCTATCATGGATATTGAGTGAAATAACTCCTCAAAATCAATAATCAAGGTCTCTAATAGTATTTTTACCCAATGAAACAACAAAAATTCATTATCAACTATGATTTTTGAAGAAGAATATTTTTAGTAAAACATTCTATATTTAATCCTCTTAATATATGAACATATTTTGTAAAAATAATTTTCTGAAAATTTTAGAATATCGATTCATGATCTAATGATTACCCTTTTGTCATTCCAATCTTCTATTTTATTTATTCTAACATTAATTTTACATTTAGGATAAATATCCCCTAACTTCCACACTATATAATTTTATCGTGGAACCATATAATTCTTTTTATATATCACCTCATTTAATACTAGATCAAATATTTCCTCCAACACCATTAAAATGTTTCTTATGAGATAATCATAGTAAGAACCATAAAATACTATGATTTTTGACATTATAAAAGAATAAGAATTTTTTTACATATCATCATCAAAAATCATTCCAAATAATCCATGTTCATTAACAATCATACTTAAGTCATTAACATGGTCTTACATTGACATTACTACAATGAAATTAATATTCAATAGTTTTTATATCGAAACAAAATTATTCATTATAGTGGGATTTTCATACATGATATAGAGCTTGGAAACAAGTCTTATAGTTGTTTTCACCTATTTAATTATGAAGGCTATGATGTTGGAAATGTCATGTGGAAAGAACTATGTAAATTACTATTAAGAAAATCCTCTTATATTTTATCAATTTCTTCTAGTTTTATACCCTTAAATAGATTCCCATGCTTATTTTAATATATATAATATTCAAAATTAATTAATTATAATCTTGAGTCTAAGACATAAAACCTTCCCTCACCAACATTTCTTTAAACCAATTTCATTTTTTCTTAGATGGTAAACTACTAATGAGATGAAATAAATTAAAGACAAGAACGTCACTAAAATTATACTACCATGCTCAGATTCCACTGACTGAATGGCCCGAAGGCCTTCTTTTTTTATTGATTTTCTGATAACCCCCATTTCAAGGGAAGAGGGGGAACCCTTACAAGGCCCATAGGCTTAGGAATTACATTTCCCGTAGGCTTGGAGACATCACATGACTTGTAGGTCTAATGGAAATCATACAGACTATGACTACTTGAAACTGCTCTTCCCCAGCATATGCATCGTGATTAGCTCTCCATCTTCGCATGACTGTTCGGCAAGATTGTCCATGTGAATAGGTGCACTGGTGCAGTACCTATGGAAAATGTCGTACCCTCTCATTCCTCCTAAGTCTGTTTAGCCCTGCTCTGGTGAATGCACCCTACTCTTTCCTCCTCTAGAGCGGTTCCATGTAGAATTTGTCTGTGCAATTGGAAATCAGGTGGCCCTGATGGCCTTAAGGTGGCCTGAAGGCCATGATGTGGCCCGAAGACCATGAGGTGGCCTGAAAGCCTTACTGACCCAAATCCCTGGGTGGCCCGAAGGCCTTAATGACTCGAATCCCAAACCGATGGCCCAAGGTGAATAGTTCTGGCTACTACAATACCGAACAGTACCTGCAATAGTAACTGCTACATTTCCTGCTACATTACTGCTACAGTTCCTGCTACTGTACCGCCGAAATTATGCCTCTTCCTGGTTTTGAACCTGGGTATCATGGATGAACTTAGAGGGACCTCAACAACTGGGTTGAGGCACATTTGCATGTTTAGATTCCACATTTCATTATATAGATCCCCAGCTAAAAAACTCCATTTTTTTGGAATCTCACACACATTTTACACCCAATGTCAATATCTAGATATCTAAACAAAGCTCTAACATCACGAACTGAAATACCCTGAAATACTATAGACATCTAAGAACACACACAAAGGAAGAATCACAAATAAACACATAAAACATATAAAAATGAAGTCATTTATGTGGTTCAAACTAATTATTTTTCCATGAGATAAACACTTTACTATTTATTAATAATATAATAAATATATTAAATGATTTTCGTAAATCAAAACTAGTCCTACATGATCATTTTATTCCCAATGCTATCCAATTTTACAGCTTCCACAAAATTTCAATAGTTCTATATATCCATCAACATTGTCAAATCCACGTCCACAACACTATTTTAACATCCAAATATTTAGGAATACAAAATTAAATATATTTTACCAATACACAACCTTATGACATTTCGTATAAATCTTGTAGATAAATTTGATTTGTTCTTATATATTTGTTAGAGTTTCTCATATATAAGTTTGAATCTTCTTCTACACTTCCATAATCTGAATATATTCATCTTAATCCAATATGATTTCAACATTATTTAGAACCTAGTTTTTACATAACATTCACTACATGGTTCGACATACATAATTTTTCAATCACATGATCTCTTTGATATGTAGACAATTTAAAAACATAGTTATCACACTCCTTCTAAATTGTTTTCAATTATATATGACACTCAAATTATAGTACAATTCATTAAAATTTATAATTAAAAGGGATGAATTTTCCATCATTAAATTGGATTCCAATTTAATAATTACCATGATAGATTAATAAATTTTTTAGATGAATAAAACATGTCATATAAGGTCATACAAAACAATTGACAAGAAATGTTTCCTTTGGATGTCCATGTAAGTATATCTATAATAATCATGCCAAAATGATCAAAATAAAAAATCATCTTGATGGAGAGGAACCTCCCAGTCCACATTCTTCCATGTCAAATAAAATTCACATCTACAATCACTAAGGTCCAGCTCTTGGGCCTGATCTCTTACTTGATCTCAAATTCATAAAGTCTAAACACATATTTAGGGGAAAATTTAGATTGTGATAATGAAATCAGTATTCCATAAATAATGTGATCCTATCATATATCCCTAATCAAGATAGTTCATGAAAAATATAACAAATATGAAATACACACACATTTATATTTAAACCCACTTCCCCAATAATCAGTAGTATCATGGAAGTGATTAATAGCTTTGGACAATAACATTATTTCACCAAATACATGTCCCCAATTATATATATGGAATACAATACATGTTTTCATATATATATATATATATATATATATATATTTATTTATTTATAGTGGAAGGGACCCAAGTATTAGTTCTCAAGGTGACCCTTTCTAAATATCATGCATGTTGAACCCTCAGTTTCCAGCCATAAACATATTACGTGTACCTTGTTACATTTATCATGATTGCAAAATGAAGATGGAATGCCTAATTAATAAGTCCCAGGTCCCTCAATCCTCAACACAAAATCTCCATGCCATCTCAAGACCCAATATCCCACAGTATAGTGACATCCATTCTCCAATAAATAATCACATTCATCTAAATAGACGATGTATTGAGGAACGCTGATATCCATCCTCCAATAATCCCAACCTGTCAACCTTATGTATAATGTCAAACCTCATCCCCCAACTGATGGTCTAAACACCATATCACAGTGGTTCATCATCATCCATGTGGATTTCTACTACGAGCACATCCGTAACATTTGACAGTAAACACCATCACCTATACTGCAAAAATCTATGGGGGTGTCCACCCACAATGAGTTGGTACCACCACTTAAAATGATTGATATATTTGTAAACATGACTCCAATGGTATTTTGGCCAATAAATGTGATTAGATAACACTTAAAAATACATAATCCACATCATGTAGAACATCATACCAATTTGATTATGTAGCTAAATCCCAATTATCAAAACTATTCCAGGTTTGGAGATCCATTCCCTCATATTTATGAACTCTTCCCCTAAATACCATGGACCTTGTCACCTTAACCTAGTGATCAACATCACCCCATATATATCATGCCAAACCCTCTTCCTGATGAATATGTGTCATCTATCATGGTGATTAACATCACCTCAAGCCTAGGTATTGGAATGTATTATTACTAAGGGACCAATCACATCAATATATGAATTTTAATTAATTTAGAGACACACAACTATCTTATACCACAATTTTTGTTATAATCTCACTTCTCAGATTAACATGTATGAAAGAACTTGTACATACCAACTGGCATCCAATGAGATTTATTAATCAATGTAAAATCAAGCATTAATTAAGTTAGGGTGTCTCTCGGAATATCCTTGTGGGAATATCTATAACTCACCCCTGAAATACTCATAAATATATCGATAAATCAATGAACCTAGTACCTTGTACTTATAAGGGACCCCACATCTGATATTTGCGTCTAACTTGATCCAAAATGATAGAAGTTGGGCTTTAATAAAAACATCATGAACAATGGGTAGATGTTCTCGCATGGATTTAACATTTGATACGGTGAGATAAACTAAAAAGAGTTCCACGTTGATTTAAAACCATATCAATTGGATTCAAAATTGATCAAGTGAGTGGGAATTGATGATCAAACAACTGAGTTAAGCTAAATCCTATGGAAGTGATTAAATGGGAGAGAACCCAATGTGCTGCTTGAGAAACAGTTGAGAAAGAATAAGGTGAGAAAATATAAGCGATGGTAAAATACAAACTTTAACACTTTTTAATAACCCTCCTGGTTTATATGCATGGTTTTCATGAACTTTCACCCACCGTGAAATTCTCAATGCCCAAGCACCATACTGCACATGGATTTCCAAACCATGCATAGACCTTACGATTCACCTATGTTAAAATATATAAATATATAACACTAATGTGCACCCCTACTTGAATGAATTGATTAATCATATCATGTGTAAATATTTCCTACATTGTTATCCTAAGAATGGTACATGGTTTGATCAAACAGTGTGCCTCTGTTGGTGCTTTCCTAAAAATGAGTTTTTGGGGTTCGATGCACCCGAAACTCATCTGAAAGTGAAATTCCTTCTAAAGGCCTTATAAAGAATTTAAAACAAGTAAATGGGATTATAAAACTCTTATATATTTGTTTTTAATACCAAGATAATATATTTTCATACCTCCAAACTCAAAAATTTAGAAAGGTTGAGGAACTGTTGACTTGCTCAAAAACTCGTGACTTTACAGTCTCCCCAGATAATAGTAGATCATCCAAAAGATATAATGATTTACCTATATATCAAACCAATCATACCCATGATATTTAAATTAACCTAGTCTACCCTGGTTATCATTCATATTCAATTCCTATTGTGGTGATCACCACCTTAATAATTACCTACCCTATCTATGTATGGCCCAAAATTTAAATATTTTTATTTTCCCCAAAACCATATCCATATATACATGTTCTCCCATGAAGCGTCATCATTCATATATATCATTTACTTCTAAAATAATTCCCATATAATACATAACACTCATCATGTCCCTTAAGTACATCAGTTCATCATAAATACACATTTTAGACATGAAACACAAAATAACACACTTCTCATTAGATTTCCAAGATCACACATTTCAATAGATACTCAAAAATAAACCCACATCATATATAAACACATATATATTCCCAATATATTCAAGATTATGATCCACCACAAACACAAACACACACATAGAGATATTGATATACATATACATCTGACATCTTAAATAATTCCAACAGACTATCCAGCACACTGTTAGTCCAAAAAACAACACATGTGAACCTTGTGCACTAAAACAATCCAATCTAAAAACAACTGAAGGAAATAACATGATCATGGTGTAATTATAAGTATCATTGGATCCCCATCCTGTACAAACCTTGGATGCTCAACCACGAGTACCAGGCCTAATGCCCATCTACCCAAGGCCTAGCCTCCCTGCAGATATGCACAAGCTACCGACCGCTTCCCCCACTATAAGGTGTCCCTATCTCCTTAACAACCTCCATGTGTAGATAAATCCCATATAATAGATCTTGGTATTAATCTTGATCCTAAAATATATCACTGACGCTAACCAAGTCCCTATCTCCCAGAAATTCAAGAATGCTTCTTGAAGAACAAATCTAGATTCCACATCTAACCATATGCTTGGCACTCCTTCAAAACCCACACTCTCTAATTCTAGACATGTCCTAGATGCCCAAATTAGAAGCATACTACTCAATACCTATTATTTAGTGTTGTAACTATGTATCTGACATGACTTCACCACTGATACTCCTCAAGAATCCTCTCTCTACTACCCGAAACATCACCACTGTGCTCCAATAATGCTATCACCTGACGCACATAAGATTGGTCTATTATATTTCCCTCATATATCAGCACATGATTAAACTCCATTAAGAAATAGGTTTACCCAAATATATTCACACACAACCTAATGGAATTCCATAGGGTACCAGTAGAATTCCACACCCGATATATATTTTAGCCCACCATAGTGGGTCAAACATTGGATAGTTTCATGAAATTTCCTAAATAATCTGTAAGGAGAATATTTCCCTACTAAAATTCATTAACTAATAGGATATAGCCACCCTAAAGGATCTAGAAAGAAGTTATTTAATAACATGGCCTCAAAATCATTCCATTAAAGTCCCTCATTTCTTCCATCCAATCTTTTACATCCCTCAAATTCATTTTCGGTCCTATGAGAATATATTTTTCTTGCTTCAACATATAACATGGGGGTTTCTTTGGATGATCATAGATAATACAAACCAACTCGATCTAGTACCCTGCTACACGTAGTCCAAACTCACCCAGAAATAATTTTTGGTGTTAAGTATAGAAATCATGAGTTAGATTCTCCATAGATGGACCAACTGCCCGAGATCCCATGTCAATACCATGTTTGACTAGAACTATTCTCTCCCTAAGCTTCTCATCGGGAAATGTAACCAAATATTCCATACTCTATGGTTGTTTCTAATTTATTGAAGCATGTTCCTATGGATCATGATTATTCCAAACCTAAGGGGCATCATCCTAGCCCTCTAAGGCCTCATCACACTCAGACTCATGAAACACCATAAAAATGGCCTCATGATGCTCTATTATATATCATCTAGGTGGAATCACATGGAATACCAATAAAATCATCAAAAAACTAAAAAATATATATATCACATATAAGGAAATATGTAATTGGAAACACATCTCACCTCCCTTACACTACCCTACTGCACCCATGTCATATGACATTAGACTTCATGGACACATACCTACCCATATTAGAGTCATTAATCACATTTAATCTGACCTCATGACCCTTGTATACCCATTTCAGAGTATGAAATCAAAAGTAATATTTCCTCATTTCCCATCTCATTACCATGATTAGGCTAGGAATAACATATCACATATACACACATATATGTATATATATCTATTTTGGGCACCTGAGTAGAATTGCACTAATGTGGAAATAATGGAGAATTCCATTTAGCTACATTGTCGAACCTATAAAAAAATCATTAACATTTATCATTCCTTCGTACCCTTATGAAATTCAGACCTATATATCACATATAAGTCACATTAGGACCACATGCCAAGGATGAATGAGTAGAAAAACAACAAATATTGAATGATATAAAAAACTATTTATTTTCAATGCGGAGATATTAAATAGTCTAACCCCTCTTAGCATATTCTAGGTTCCAAGAAATTATTAATTGGTACATGTATATATCATTTCACACTATGTTCCTACCATGAATAATTAATAGTACCCCCCCTTTTATACCGAGGGAAGATTAAAGGTGAAAAATAGATAATTATCTCTGCCACGTGTACCACCCAAGGTGGGAATCAATTGAATGTAAAATAACACAGCATACCATTAATTTAAAAGACATGGAAATATGGTATATCTCTTGTGTATTGGTTTTATGGCACCCAAACATGAGATAATAACCCATTTCAAATAAGCTAATAGTATTTAGTCTACCATAACCCAAATATTATGAGCAAAAAAGAAAAAAAAACTCATATGATACCATTTTTTGCATCCAAACACGGTTCAGCTATCAAAAAGTTTTTGATGATGGTATGCCAATGGTGACTTGGTGTAAATCATTGTATTCCAAATTATACCAACAAGAAGAGAGGTCTAATGAGGTGATTTTAGGGAGACATTAACATCAATCTATAATGATAATAATGGTGTATATGTATATTAAATCATGAAAGAAGGACCGCATCAAGAGAATAATCATATGAAACTCCAGGTATGAATAAAAAAAATTCATCAATAATAAATAGAATAAAGGAATAATACCATGTTTATATGAAAAAAATATTTAATATAAGTTCGTATAAATTAATAGATAAGTTGGGGTGCCCATGGGGGACCCTATATGTAAATATAAAATAAGTATTCTAAATATCTCAAAATGAAACTACAACTAAATAAAGAGGAAAAACCTGGTCCACTACTATCCATCCCATGAAAAATTTATATCTATGATGAAATATTTCCAACACCCAAGCTTGATCCCTCACCTCCTATCAAAGAAATAATATCTACATCTTTCTCAAGGGGATCCTATAGGGTGTGGGGATGAACTATGTTTGCCACCAACAATCTGTACCAATTTGACATACATAATTATGTAGGTTTTAAAAAATATAATATATAAGAAATGCACACACATTAAATATTTTAACATGATTCCCATGTTCTCAACAACCATAAGGATGTGTTTACTTACTTTATACAATTCCAGTATATCTCTAAATATTTTCCCCTAAAAATATATATTGAATACAACACATGTCTAAATATATATATTCAGTGGGGATGACCCATGGATTAGATCCCAAGGAATCCTCTAATGAATATCATAACAGGTGAACCCTCAGGTTCTACCCATAAATATGACACTATAACCTCATTCCAAAAATAAAGTAAATTAGATCCAAACATCACACCCAACCAACAAGACCAAGGTCTCATAGACCTCTACATAGAGAGTCTCTATCAACTCTTTGCCTGAATTATTAATACATGATAGAATCTGTCCTCCAATAAATAATCACCATCATCTCAATAGGCAAGTTACCAAGGCACATAGATATCTGTCCTCCAATAATTCTAGTTCATAGAACTCAAGTATAATAGTTGACCATATCACCAAACCATAGGTTTGAACACTATCTGTCAATGGTCCATCACCATGATTGTGTATTTATAGGTTGATAACCTCAAATAGAACTGATGGTAAACACCATCAGTTAATCCTTAATATCTATAGTGGCCTCCTCCCACAAAAAATGGACAACACCACCTCACCTAAGTCTTATATATTGGAACAAAACTACATGAATGTATCATCTAACAACAATGTGTGGAAATCACCCAACGATACCCTAGCCACATCACCTAACACATTTTTCCCAAGCATCCATGTCACTAAATCCCAATGGTCAAAACTATTCCCTCATGTTGATGACCAATTTTACTAAATAATGATGACAATGTCACATCTACTTGTTGATCAAAATCACCCTATTTATCTTGGGTGACAACCTCATCCTAATGACTGTCATCTTAATCCTAGTGACCAGCAACAATTCAATACATATTTCATGACCTTCACATTCCCATGGAATCAATCAAGTAAATATATATAATTTAATTAATTTAAAGACACACAACTGACATATCCCCTAGTTGGTGATAACCCCTTACCCAGCTGATCTTATACAAATGGACTAGGTCATATCCAATGATCTCCCATGTAATTCATAAAACTATTTAAAAGAAATAAATAATTAAATAAGTTTGTCTCTCAGAATACATATAAGTTCATATCTACAATTAACCCCAAAACACATGTCAATTAATGACAATTCTTGGATCCACATTCCGTATACTCGAAGGCCCTCTCTCGTCTGATATTTACCTCCATCTCGAGATGAAAAGAGAGAAATTAGTCTTCTAGACCATCATTTTGAAAATAGTAAAAAGGATTTTGTATGGATTTATCTCTCCATGTGTAAAGATAAACTAGAATGAGAAGAAATAGGATTCAAAAAAACACCAAGACACTTCCAATGAGACCAATAGAGCTCGAATCAGATATTAGGTGATGGAGTAAGGCTAATGAAATAGGAGGAGATGAAATGGGAGAGAACCCCTCCTGTTGAAAAGTAAATGTTGGGGAAAGGAGAGGGATATGAAATAGGAGGGAGGAGAAAATAAACCATTTCCAACTTTTTAATGACCCTCAATGTTTAGATAACCAAGCACCAACTATGTGGTGATCACTATCCAAGCACCTCACTATGAAATTTTAGTTGCATGGTTTCTAAAATAGTGAGAAGATGATGTGATTCACCTAGGTTAAAAACCATAGAAATCACACTTGAACTAGTGAATCTACCCACATTGTATGTAAAACTGTGTCCAATGCATATGTGGGCCACACAGTTACTCCTGGGAAGCGGTACGACATGATAAAATAATGATCCACTATCTATTCCTTCCCAAAACTAAGTTTGCAGGTTCTGACACACCTGAAACTCATCCAAACCCACAAGGAATATGCTGACACTTAATACCCATCTTGAAACATGGACTCAGGTCAATAAAAATATTGATTTTAGGTTCATAAGATCAATAGAAGACTTTGTATAACCACAAACCTAAAAATATCTAAAAGGATGATAAACTTTAGGCCCGCTCAAAACCGTGGTTGTTATATGGTGATGCCATAGGAACTTAAAAATACTCATATTTTCATTATGTATTTTAGTAATAGAGTATTTATAGTTTACATTGGTAAATATTTTATATTCTAATATATTCTATGAGTATAGAAGAACATAAATAATTGATAATTTTACTATGGACATTAAGATGGATAAACTATATAAATTTTTTAGAAAGTGTTAATTTTGGTTGAAAAAATTATCCATTTTGGTTCATTCACTCTATAATGAGGATATATTGATGGATCATTCAAATACACATTTAATGATAAAAATTTATACCACTTTTTGACATTAAGTATAAATGTGTGGTTTTGGCATCATGGTAGGGGTATTTAAGAATTTGGAAATCATATTGTGATTTAGTGGTTGAAAACAAATGATTGTTTTGATTTTATATATGGATTTAGGCACTAAATTTTATTTGTTTTCTTTAGTGTATTATGGATTAATGATTGGGTAAACCCTCTAAAGGGGTTTTTAGGTGTTTCATCATGCGACAATAAAAGAGGGTAATGTAGAGATGAGATACCTTGATGGAGATGTTGTGGCATGTACCATGAAGACCACATCATGAGGAAGGGGAATCACATATGAGGAATGAGACTCTCATTGGTGAGAAACATCACACCAAAACCAATATCAGCAGAACCACAATAGTGTTATGAAAGGTTTTATCCCATAGGCCAAAGCATGGTTCGACCACAACCCATAAGGTCCATGCCTTGACCAGCCTAGGTAAAAGAGAGTAGCAACACAAATAAAATAGATATACTATGAAAAAACTATTAACCTATTTTTTTGAATGGAAAACTAATAATTTACTGATCACCCATAATCATATTTAGGTCAATTTGGAATGTAATGAAGCTCATCTAAGATAAATCTACTCCCTCTCTTCTCTTATTCAAAATCCTATTTTGGTGGTGTTATTTTCATTTATTTGGTGATGAATAGATGGTATGTTATTCAATTTAATTCACAGATTTATATTTTATTTCATTATATTAATTTGGGGATGATTTTGTCAAGATATTATTTGATGATGTTACCAGAATTACAGTTAAAATCATACCATCTTAGATACCGATAGACCCATAAGAACATTAATTTTCATGACAACCAATAATTCCTACTTAGATCATCATGTAGAATAACCAAACCATCATAAATTCACCTCCATATGACTATTTTTACTAGGAGTATGTAGTTACTTCACTATACTAATAACAAAATGTCGACCTCACCCAATCCTCACAATAATAAAATAAATATATAATAATTTATTCCATGGAAGTTCATGAAATAGAAGAATACAACTCAGTATATTAATACAAGAATTAAAATTATTCAAATGAGCTTTCCAATGTTAAAATAAGGAAATATAAGGAATTTATTTTTATTTTTGGATGTAGAAAGATAATAAACATAGTAAAAAACCATCATTCATATTTCACTGCAAAGTGATTATTACACTCTAAAAATCTGATTCATTATTAATTTTTTACATCCATAGTTAATAATAATGAATAACAGTTTTTTCATATTATTGGATGTTCTATGTTGGTACCCATATACTTTTTATAGGATCCCAATCGGTTTCCCTGGTCACACATCCTTCCCATAGTAATGGTGGTACCTTCTTATGGAATTTCATAGTTGATCACCTATAACACTGTTCACATTCACCTATAACATTGGAAACACTTATATATTATTCCATTGAGTTTTTTACTTCTAAAGGGTTCATCATCATTCAAGACCACCCATGAATTCATTAAAATATATGAACATCCAGTGACCATGTTACCACTAAATAAAAACTGAGTCAAACCTCCTCACACTGAATGAAATTATAATAAACATATTTCTAGTTCTCTAAAAATATGATGGTATGAAATTATGATATCTCCCCATTAAATAGATTATATAGGTAAACTCTTACACAACCCCTCACAAGGAAACATCTATCCTTAATTTTCTTTCATAATATAGAGAGTTCCTTAAATTTCATTGATTCACCCAATCCCCATAGAGACATGACACTACCTTATTCATTATTGTGTTAATGTTATAATGAAAATATTTATTAGATGAAATATACCATAAATATTTTGGACATATTACCATATATTCTCTATAATTTTTGACATGAAGTGTTAATTCATGTATATTTTCATTTTCCATGCATAGAATATTGGTTCTTTAGCCAAGTGGATTGTTCTATCACTATTATAGAATAGAATTCAGGTTTCCTTATTTATTCCTAATTCCATAACTAAATACATGAACAAAATTATCTGGTTCCGAATTCCAATTTTTCTAATTACTCTATTTTTGATTTATATAATGTAATGATTTTATATTTCCCCTATATCATACATAGTGTTATTATTTCCTAGGTATAAAAAACCATGTTATTATCTTATAATGGTTTGAAAAATTAGTAATGCTAGTATCATAAAATCATTGTATATGATTTATATCCCTAAAATATAGAGACTAATATTCCATTCCATTCTAATAAAATTTCACATTCATATCAATTTCCCAATGTTCTTTTCCAGACCTATTAACAAATCATCTTACAATTCCCACTACAATTACCATATCTTATCATGTAAAATTCAATACGTACATTGATCTTTTGAAAGATTTGGAATAAGGTACATTACCCATTTACTAATTCTTATCTTTCGTTCTATCTTCTTGTTCATTGTATAATTTTATATTTTCATATATTGGGGTAGTGATATGTTTTCATTTGACCATACCATACAATTCAATGATATTTTGGATATAGTCTTTCAATTGTTGGTCCAATGTTTTAGACTTAATATCTTTTTCTAGCCACATTCCCAATATATTTTTTCTAAAAAAAGATATTTTAGCTCAAAATATTCAAATATATTATTCCCCAATTTATAATTAATTCAGTATCCAATTAGAAATCATTTCCTTGAAAAATAAAAAATAAAATTTAAGGTCCAATCAACCAATTTATTTTATAAATCATTATTAATAAATATTTCTTCTTTTGAATCCTTACTCTAAGATAAATACTTAAAATTTTTTACTCTATGGTTGTCGATACTATTTTAGCCCACATGACCCTTTCATAAATCTAAATACTAAATTAGGGTAAGCAATATAATGTGGACTTATTTTCCTTTTAATGTAAAATTATTCCACCAAATCCCCATGAATGAATCCTATCATTGTCTCAATGTTTACTAAATAATGATATTCCATTACCACCACACATAAAACTATTTAAATGTTAGAATGTTTAGCCATAGATGGGATGATTTATGAGAAATAATCTCTTTAAATCCATTGAAACTATTTGACTACCATTTATTATTTTTATCTTTTATTTCCATCATCATCATACTTAATTAGGCAATCTAACTTATTTTCATGTTCCATCTTACCCTCGTAAAGTTCATCCATATCCCTTATTTTTCTAATGGTTAGGTTACACATCACATCAATAATTGCTAAATTCCACAATATATTGTCATAAATTGAATTTTCATTCTCAGGATTTTCATGTTATCCTACATCAATTAGGAGTCCAAATTTCATATTATCACCATACCACTAAATTGTTCTCTTGATTTACAATGATCTTATTAACAAACTATGTTAAAATTCACTACCTGATTCTTTCTACCATATTGAATTTTTTTTCAAGTACATAATCACCCAGGCGCACTGCTTCCACTAATGCTTCCACCAATGATTCATCTACAATTAAAATTTATTATCTTTCCATTTTAATTACACCCCAATTTATGGTTCCTTTCACTCCCACATATGTGTTCAATGGTTTTTTATCATTAGTTATTCTAAAAAAATATTATTTAAACGATTATTTCTCCTCAAACATCATGCTCTAATATGTTTATGTCCATCCACATAATATTTCCTTTAAATAATACATATATAAATTGGATAATATGTTTTTATTATCTATCCCACAATTAGTATACAAAATTTTCATATTTATAAATAATTAATTTTTTTTATTTTTATTAAAATTTATCATGGTCATCTGTATTATCATATAAATATGATAAATTTATAAAAACATTAATATTTTTATTTTATATTCATTTTTTATACCATAATATTTCTAGAAGATTACGGATAAATAATGATGATAGAATTCTATTGAAGAGTTATGATTCTATTTGGAGTGCCACCACCAAAATTTACTCATAAATATCTGAGTGAAGCCACATTCTATGATCTCTCTTTCTCAATGTACAATTCAATTTTTACCACTATTTTTTATTTTAGAGTAACATGAACAAAAATCTAAATAAAAATTCCCAAATTATAAAAAATTATTATGAAATTACAGTTTCTGTAAATTCCACTTTTTCCTCTCTAATTTCACATCAACATCCAAAATCGTTTCCTTCGTTTATTCTCATTCAACTAATTATACATCATAAAAGAATCATACTTATGGTTAAAATTGTAAATACAAAAATTTTTAGTATAATAATCAATGAAAATAAGAATGTATAGGATATGAATATAAGATTTAATAGGAGTAGTTCTATATGAATCTATCTACACTAGCTTCAATAATTAATTACTAGTGTTTTGATTATATAAGTTGAAGGAGGATCTCCTATGATTCCCAATAAAAAAATAAATGACACATTATAATTTCCTAGGTACTACGATTGATTAATACCTATTAAATTAAGACTTTCATATTTTTTACACTAAGGTAACTTGACCTACAGTGCCAAACTATTGGAAAATTAGACATTATATATATGAAATCTAAACCCACTTCATATTTTATGATCATGTAAAGATTACCATAATTAGAACATTAAGAAATTATCATTGATCCATAGGTAATACTTCATACTCTAATTTATAATTTTTTTTGACAGCTGGTATTGTCATGACCCGACCGAAGCCTGGGATCAGGACACAACTACCCAAGCCTACCTCTATAGGCTAGGGGTTGGTGATAAGCACCAATGGAACAACAAAACTAGGGAGGAAATTGACTGAATCCTATATAGAAGCACATATCCCACTCAATGAAAATGTGCATAGGAAAAGTAGAAAGAGTGAAAACTGTAATAAAGTAAAATTAGCATGCATGAACCTCTAAATGGTACATGATTATGTTAGTGATAACTGAAAAGTAAAAGAGGAAAACACATTCCCTAGCCAATAACATGTCCAAACCTAATGGAAACTAAAAAAAAGTAACCATTGAGAGAGTCCAACTCCTAAATCCCAACTCTGACCACAGTACGCATTCCACACAACCCTTATCCATAAGCTCTTTTGATAACGTGATTGACCTAACCACCTTCTACAAAGCACATGACATGTTTTGTTAAAATCCCATATAGGGGTGATTATATAAATACCCAGTAGGATTCCTCTAAATGGTGTATGGGGTTTAGTTAGAGATAAATTGAAAAAATGTTGTAGAGAGAACAAGGTATAGTAAAAGTGGATAAAAAGAGTACAACTCTACCCAATAAGAGAGTGAATTTAGACTTATCTAAACATAAGAAGCTTTAAAATGTGAGGAGATAAACTCTTAAATGAGTCTTTTATACCTATATCCAATGATTAGACTCATCCTACCATGAGAATATAGACATTGAAATCACATGGAATACCTCGTGTTTCATTTCCCCTCCTGGAAGGAGAATAACCTAGACCCATAAACTGGGTACTATAACATGATATATATATATATATATTCTTATACAAAGAAGCCCAAACAAAAGAGTACGGTGATCTCTAAATACCAGATTATCCTATGAATTTGAGTAACCAATAGTTCCAAGTAAGACCATATGTGATGCCCATCACCTGATACATCTACCCAGGAGGCACAAGTCAATGGGGATGAAATCTACAAACCTCAATACTATTCTATTAGGACAACACTAACTCATCAGCATGATTTTAAATCATAAAACAAGAATATGTCTTGGTGGGGAAATCACACAACTTTCTCAAGAGTCTAATTGTAATTCGAACTATGCATTTATATTGTGACGCACAGTAAAGGGTCTTCTATGGTAGTCACCTAGGAACACAACATCCCAATCTCATTGGAGGGTACTGCTTGGAACAATCACCAGGTAGCTTAACTTCCCAAACACTATTATGGGGTAAGCCCGGTGAGTCGTCAGGGTGACACCACTGCCCAAATTGGCTGGATGGTCATGCATAGAAAGACATCAGGGACTACAAATTCCATCCCAAATAGAGGATAATCATGGAATATTGTGGAACTCCACTTCCTAGATACTTCTGGAGGGTCTCTCAGAATCATTGGGGAAAACACAGTCGATCATACTTATAGGGTCAACCCAGAACTGCTTTGGTAAGCCCATTTGATCACTAATGGCATCAGGTGCTGTCTCTGTGATAGAAAAAAAGTAACATATTTTTGTATCTAAAAATACACTTCTTTGGTCACCCTAACGCTCCCTGAGGAAAAAACTCAAGATTTGCATCACACAGAGCAAAATATGAGTCCAAATGAAGAAGATATGATAGTTTAAAGATAGCTCAAAAGATCCTAAGAAGAACATGTTATGTAAGGGGATTAAAATTCATGTGGTCCTTCTCAATTGCCTTTCTATGTCTTTCGGATGGTACATAGGTCACATATGTGTAGGGTTACACACCGTGTAGGTGGACTACAAGGTGTGTCCCACCTATATGGGGGCATGTCTATGTCTGTTGGTCATGTGGTCCTCCACATGGCTTTTTCAAATCGGAAGGGGGATACACCTCATGTTAAGGGGGGTACATACCATGTCCTAATTAACTACCATGAAACCATAGATCTTTTACTAAGGGAGTTTACACACCGGGATTTCATCATGGTATGGGGTGCGTAGTCGTGTCTTTCCAAAAACTCTATAGTTTCTCCAATTTTTAGCAATAATATGCATATTACCTCCAATAACAGTCATTGTCACCAAAATATTCTCCATAAAAATCTAATGTGGCTAATTATCATAAGATTTCATTTTTATTCATCACAAATCAGCCACGTCTGAAAATGAGGGTTTGTCCATATCTTATGTATGTCACCACAACTTCACTCCTTATTGGATTGTCATGAAACCTAAGGATTCTTCATCCTTGCATCATGTTGTTATGGATCAAAGCATTTTATTCAATTCTATCACTATTTTGAAAATCCTTCCTGAATCTTGGCACTCGATTGAGTTTCGGTCAACCATCAATTGTTGAGCCTTGAACTAGAGGGTTCTGCTAATGATGAATGCAAAGATTTCTGGGAGAAAAGAGCCATATGAAAGTTTTTAGATAATTTTAAAAGCACACATGGGAAGCCTATCAACAATAGTAATCTGAGTTAGATGAATAAATAACAAATAATTTTTTTTTCAATTGGGATAAATCAATGGTGGCACAAATTTAAGAATCCATATTCAACATGATCTAAAATTTAATCAAGGGCGTAAAAACACTAAATACGAGTCCTAAATTTTCTTGGATCGATTTTCGGTGAATAAATCACATGAAAATGGTTTTGGGAGGAGTTTTCGTGTTTATTGTGCTTCAATCCACCATAAATCAGAGGTTCTTCATTCTGCATCACTCATTTTTTCCAACGAAAGGAGAAGAGGGGAGGAACTATTGGAAAATATTAGGGTTATCAATACCAAAAAAATATCTACTCTAAGATATTAATGTATCATGATTTAATTAATCATTAATTTAATTAATTAAATAAAAATATTATTTAACCCCTGAAATGAACTTCCAACAAGTGATGGTCAGAATGGCCTGCACCTACTCATTTTAGGTTGCACCTATGGAAAACACAACATTCCAGACCCAACCATGGTCTATGATTTCTGATCCCATAAAAATTTTAATACCTATACTAGTTTCATTAATTATTCATGCTCTCATAATATAAAATATATTTAATATTATTATAGATGTAATTTTTGGCACACCAGGCCTCAAAATCTATACCTTTGAATCACTTAACTATGGAAAAAATATTAATAAATATTTCAATGTCATATAAAGTAAAAAAATGAGTCTCTACATACTTTCCCATTCAAGATTATCATCACCAAAAGAAAATATAAGAAAATAACTCAGGATACTAATCCTACATCCATCTATCCTTCTCTTAGGTACTCTCCTGCACGTTTCTATGCTGCCACAACACTCAACCCAAAGTGATGGCTTGTCCTCCCAAGGTCTGCTCTTATCAGTCCCAAATCACCACTGGTTGCCCTAAAAATGTGGATCCATCACCAAAGTCCAGCTCACCCAAGTCGATGACATGAATGGGGTAATTCATGTATCCCCTAAACTGAAACATTGGGAAAATTTCCTTCACCCGCTCTAATTGTGGGGGTAAGGTGATGAAAAAGAAAACACAAGTGATCCATTTCACGATCTGGAATTTCCAGATGAACATCGGGGATAGCTTGCCTCAATGGTGAAACCTCCACATCCCACATTGTGGGGAGACTCTCAAGAAGTTCCAGTCTCCCTGCCAAAACTCCCAAGGCCTATATTATAAATATGTGTAGAACATATGTCTTATCCTCTCCATCATAATCCATTAATTGATGATTTTCACATTCTCTATCAATACCTAAACAATATCTAACCCCATAAGAGAGGACTCTCCAATCAATGTAAAACATAATTGTGGCATATATGGTATTTCATTCAAGGCCTCAAATGGTTCCCTAGTAATGGTGGACTGGTAGTTATTATTTTATGCGAACTCCACTAAGGGTTGGAAATCCTCCTAGCTCTGGCGAAATCCAACATGAAGGCCCTCCACATGACCTATGGATAGTGTGCTCCATCATCCCATTGGAGTAGGGGTGAACAGTTATACCTCAGCTAGAGTTGGGACCCAAATTCCTCCTGAATTCCTCTCCTCAATAATGATTTAAACCAAACATCATGATTAGTGGAAATCATGTAGGGTACCCCGTAATGGCTAACTATCCCTCATAAGTATTTCTGCACCGAGCACTCCACCAAACACTGTTCCCTGATGGTAAGGATGTGTAACAACATCCTGATTCAGTCTACTGTCACCCAGTGGGGTCATGGCCCTTCATTGTACATGTAATTCTCATGAATAAATCCATGTATATTTATTCACATTTCTACTCCAGAATATCACAAGGATGGAACAAACTTGCTGGAACCTGATGCTCAGACTTCACCAAATGACATGTAAGGCATTGTGAGATGAATTCAATTACTCTTCATCCCATCCCAGACCTCCAAAACTACAAGTTAATGTCGTTATACATCATCCCCATGCTAGGATTTATAAATAAAGGTTATGTGTTTCACTCCCATATCACCTCTTCTTTCAACACGACTTGAACCATTGTTCACCCACAGAATAAGATCTTGTGATTTCATCCTTCAGGATATCCATCAGGCAAGTATCCTATAGATATATGATAAAACATAACAATAATGCCAATTTCCTCCAACTGTGAATCTTTCACAAGGTCAATGAGTGAAGGAGTCATTATGATTGACTGTAAGAAAATTGTACCCTCCTGCTCCACCAAGGACATATTTAGGGAATCCAATTGTTCTAATGCTTCCTATACTCGGTGAGACTGAGACTTCCTAGTAATGAAATTAGCTACAATGTCTCCCTTCCCTATTGTGTAAACTATCTCGAATTCATAGTCTTGTAAGAACTCTAACCAGTATCACATCTTTAGGTACAGGTCTCTCTGAGTGAAGACGTACCTAAGACTCTGATGTTCTTAGTAAACCAAAATTGCATCTCCCAAAAGGTATTACATCCACATCCTTAATGAAAAAACTACATTTTGAGAACTAGATCATGAGTCCCATAATTCTTATCATGGCTCCTAAATTTCCTTTACCCATATGTGATGACCGCCTATCATTGCATCGACATGAAGGCAATCCCAACTCATGAGGTATCCCAATACACCAAAAAATCAACACTTTCCTCCTTTAGTCTCAAAAATTGGTATGCTCCTCATCCTCTACCTTAACTCTTAGAAGTCCTTCTAGAATAACTCAGATAAGGTAAATGACTATCCCTTCTACATGAGAGCAGTAAAAGGGGATACGATTTGGGAGAATTCTTCCACAAATCAAATATAGTAACCCTCAAATCCATGAAATCCTCTACACCTATGACACATTCTCAGGTGGATAAGAAACAATCATCGATTTGATCATTTCTGGATCCATGATTAGACTATATTATGAAATGAAATTCCCTATAATGTGAATCTCAAGTATCCATAACTGGCATTTTGATATCTTTTTAGAGAGATGGTTCTCCAAAAGTAAAACAAGTACGATCCTCAAGGGCTCAAAATTAACCTCCTCGGTTGAAGAGTAGACTACTATGACCTCGATGAAGACAACACCAAACTGGTCCACGTAAGGATTAAAGATCGAGTTCTTAAATTCCATGAAAATGGAGAGGTAATTTGACACACTAAAAGGAATCACTACAAACATGTAGTGTCCATAGATAAATCGAAAATACAACTTAGAACATCATCCACAAGAACCGGAAACTAGTGATATCTAGAATGAAGATTAGTCATGGAGAACCATTTCCCACCTCATAGATGATCAATGAGTTCTTCAATCCTATGAATGGTGTACTTGGAATTTATTGTGGCCTGGTCAAGGCAACCATAATCCATTAAAAGACCTAGTCTCATGTATTCGTACTTTGCAAATAGAACTGGAGATTCCTAGGGGGCACATAGGGTCTGAGGAAGCCTTTCTCATGAAGGTACTCTAAATGCAACCTCATATCCCATAGCTTACTGAGATCCATATGATATACCACATAATATATCGCAGTATTCCATGATTTTATAAATATGGAAAACTCCAACTTCTGACCGAGATGTAGTCAAAAAAATTCTTTGGGAATGACATCCATATCAACCCCCACAATGGAAGGAATCCAGATGCCAAAAGATTCTACTAAACCAATGGTCATATGCCCTAGTTGATTAGTAAAAGGATATAACCCCTTGAAAACAACACCTGTTCATCCCAATATGAGGTCTATCTCACTAAAAAAGGTGAACCTCACCCCATATCCGCAGAGACATTTGAAATGTCTGCGATGGCCATCTTTCTAGGATTAGTAAATGGAAATACAATCCATTCCCAAGATAACATTGTAGGGTTCCATCATGATGGCCATTAGGTCCCACATGAACATATCCCCCCAATTGGTAGCTTACACTATTAGAATATGATAGATATTATGAAATAATTGCATGTAGAAACCTCAAGTTATAGTTGTTGTGTTAATGTCTATACCAGGAGCTCCAGCTCAAGCACCAAGGGTTGAGAGATAAAATAATGATTAGAATGTACTTCTAATAATTTTTCTGCATGAGTAGAGTAAACACATATTACACCTAAAATCATCTCATACTATACAGGATCATAGATGTTGAAATATTGTAGTATCTTATGGACCTGACCTCCAACACCTTGAGCCTAATGTGGGCCACCTGGTGGTGGTTAATGGACCTCATACTATCATCCCCCAAGTATATCTCTTCATACTATTATGCCAGATCCACCTCCTTGGGGACCCCTTCCCCCACCTGGGAGATCCTAGATCATAGATCTATCTCGGTAGAGGTGGTATGTCCCCTTCCTATCGTGGATGCTCATCTCATTTGTCCAGGGAGTCCTAAACCGAGTGACCTCTACCATCACAATTATAACACTAGTTCACTCCAGGATACCCTGGCGCTCTATGAGGACCCTATATGGCCTGACCAGGTCCCTAGGTCTACTCAGGAAAGGATATCTTGTTCCAAGAGCTCTAGTCTATGCATTCCACTAAAAATGTCTCAACTCTGTCACACCTACCACCAGCTTTAGTCATCTGACTAACCTCAGTCAAGAATCTCTCTATAAAAAGGGCCCACATATACACCATTCAATATCTGTGGATGCACAAGGGTACCACGCTAGCCTGGATCACTCTGCATAGCCCCTGATTGAATTTATATGATCAGAATTAGCCATCTATGATCACATTAAGAGAGTAAATCATATTGTCTGTGAACCTCATTATGTACTATGCCACTATCATACCTCAATGCTGATTCTCTAGAAGATCCTGAATCCGAACCGAGCATAAGGAGTAGGTGTATTGATCCTCAAAAAATGGCTCTAGGAAGTCATCCAATGATAGTGTCTAATCATCAAGAATCTACGTAACTATGCTCCACCAGTTCCTAGTTTCTCCATGGATGCAAATGGATGCGAAAGACACCATATGATCTGTCGGTTTCTAAATGATCCATTATACATGGACCACCGACCCTATCCATTCTTATACTATATGAGGATTTTTCTCACTGTGGAACCTCAACGGTCACTAGTGCTAGGCCTTACATAGGGAACTCATCATGAACCCATACCCATCTTTCTCTTCATGAACTATCTACTTATTAATGGATGGGGATGTCATTTCACACTTATATGGAGAAAGGGGATCACCAGAGGGACCCTGAACTGAGGCCTCATCACTCATGGGGTTGTCGTAACAAAAAAAGCTACTGTATATGATGGGTGTCATCGTGGAAGGATCCTGAAAATAATCAAGGAGTACAATAGTCTACTAAGAATATATATATATATATATATATATATATATTTAAAAAAAATGGGGAACTGATTCAATAAGGGAAGCCAAATACACAACACCATATGATGCATATACCATTATTACCTACAACAAATGTCTTAGGGTTCTAAGTATAAAATTGGGTAATCAGTGTCCTAGTGAATATAATCCTTATCCACCCACATGATCACTGGACTCCATTGAATAAGAGACACTCTCAAGACACTTTGAAACAATTTCCCTAAACCTAACCACGGAATTTTTTGGGAAACATCTATAAAATATCCCAAGAGTCGAACCACCTCTGATAACACTCTGTCATGACATGAACCAATCCCACCGCTATAGTCTAGGAGTTGGAAAAAAGAACTAAATGCACAAAAACATTGGGAGGACTTTTCCAAAATCCTATACATGAAAACACATCCCACAAAATGAAAACGTTCAAAGGAAAATTAGAAAAATTGAAAAGATTTATAAAATTAAATGAACATGCAGGAAACTCTTAATGATACAGTAGTATGGTAGTGTCAAAAGAAAATTCAAAGGGGAAATACACAAACAAAAACCAGAAATCTATCCCTACAAAAATGAAATTAAAAATGAGTAGCAGCTGATAGAGAACAATTCCTTAATCCTAACTCCGACCACCATACGTAGTCCACACAACCCATATCCCTAAGCTTCTCTAAGATCATGATCGTCCTATCTAATATCTACAAATGAAACAAAATGTGTTGGGAAAATACCAAGTAGGGGTGAGTATAAACAAACCTCGTTGGATTCTAGAAAAAGATGAAGGGGGAGTAGTAAGATATACACAAAAAAGTAAAGAAATAGAGAGAACAAGGTTTCCAAAAAGTGAACAGAAATAGTACAACTCAACCCATCAAGTTAGTGAAAATAGACAAATATAAACAAAATGACCTTGAAATGGAGGGTATATGAACTCTTCATCAAGTCTTCTCTTCTTATATCTAGAGATTAGGGTCATCCAACCATGATAAGATAGACATAAAAAGCTAGTTCCATACACCACGCGTATTCGTCTCTCCTGGAAGGAGAGTAACAAAGAGCCAAGGAATGGGTATTGAAACTGGATATATATATATATATATATATATTCAGTTAATTAATCCCAAATGAGAGAGTGAGGGGATCTCTATCTCACAAATCATCCCAAGAATGTGAGTATCCAACAGTTCAATGTAAAAAAATCTTTGATGGCCATTACCTCATATGTTTGCCCAGGAGGCACAAGTAAAAGGGGTTAAAATCACTAAACCTAAACACTATCCACTTTAGAAAACACTGACTCACCTGTATAGTTTTTGATCAAGTCACAAGAACATGTCTTAGTGGGGATAATGCCCTCTTCTTCATGAGTCCAAAGGTATGTTGAGGTATGCCTCACCACTATGTCGCACAGTAGAGGTTCTTCTATATTATTCATAGAGTAATTACATTAAAGAGAAATTCTAGATAGTTACACATGGGATAGTCATCAGGGAATGCCATTGCCGAACCACTGTTTGAGGGTAATCCTGGTGCGTTGTCAGTGGGATGTCGTTGCCCAGCCTGACTGGAGGGTCATGCCTGGAAGTTCATCAAGGACTATACTACCCATCCTAGCCTTAGGGTTATCTTGTAACATTGTGTAACTCCACTACCTATAAAATATCGGTGGGTAACTCAGAATCATCAAGGAATTCCCTAACAAGGCTAGCTGGAGGGTCATCCTGAAATCATTTGGGACTACACATTCCATTCAAGCTAGAGGGTCTGTTCGGAACTGCTCTGGTATTCCTATAAAATTGTTGTTATCATCATGTTTCATCTCCATGTGTGCCAACCCATAAAATTCATTTCATATCTCGAAGTGATCTTCTGAGGGAACCATCATGTTATATGCGCCAAAAAACTGATGATAGGCATCAAAAAGGACAAAATCCGAGTCCAAACAAAGGAAATATGGGGATTTAATGATCTCTCGAATTATCCCAAGAAGAACATGGCTTGTATGGGGATGAACCAGTGTTTGGTCATTTTCTTCTACCTGGCCTTGTCTTATAGCTTGTACATGGGTCCCATCATTTTAGTGTAACACACCATATAGTTGGACTACATGGTGTGTCCCACCTATCTCAGGATTGAGCTGTGGCCGATGGCCATTTGGTCCTTCACATGTCTTGTTCACATGGGAAGGGGGATACACAGTGTGTTAATGGGGTTACACATAGTGTCCTCCAAAACATCCATGAAACCCTAGTGCCGCTACAGAGGGATTCTATAGGCAATGTGCTCTTTCGGGTACACATCATGTAATCGAGTTTTTCTAGAAACACTATATCTTATATGATTATCAGCTACTGCTTCCAAATATACTCTAAACACAACCAACGGTACCTAAATGTTCTATAAAAACATCAAACCTTTCACAAAAAATTATGGGATTTATTTTTCATTCTTTGTGAATTAACTTTTTTGGAAATGAGGGTTTGTACGAATCATCCACACATTGTCGTGCCTTCAATACAAGTTAGCTAATCGTGAAAACTATATATTCATTATCCTTGAATCTTGAAATTTTTGGATCTAACCCTTGGTCATAATTTCGTCTCCATTTGAGAAATTCTTCTCGAATTTGGTAGCCTGATCGAGTTCAGGTCACCCCGAAATTATCGAGTCGGGAACCAGAGGGTTTTTTTGGCGATGAATGCAAGGATTTGTTGGAGAAAAGAACTATAAGAATGGGTTTGGATCGTTGTCCAGGAGTTCAAGGCCCACAGATCAATAACGGGCATCCCAGTTAGATGAAAACTAAATAAACAATAATTTTTAGCAATTGGGATCAATCAATGGGAGAAAAATTTAAGATGAAATATTTTTCAAGATCAAAATTTTAATTTAGTGTGTAAAAAACCAAAGATGAGTCCTAAATATTCATGGATATGTCATTGGTGAATAAAGATCTCGGAAACGAGTTTGGGAGGGGCCTCTATGTTCACTACACTTAGATCCACCATAAAGTAGAGTTTCTTCATTCATCATCACTCATTCATCATTTTCCAACAGAGAGGGGAATAAGGATGGAACTATAAGAAGAGATTAGAGTTATCAAAACCATGGAAATCATTATAGGGAGATATTTATTTATCCTCGCATAATTAATCATTCATTTTAATTAACAAAACCAAATAATTATTTAACCACTTTAATGAACCACCAACGAGCGAGGGGTCATAACATCCTATGTAGAATCATTTTTTGTTGCGCCTAAGGTAAAAAACTCCTTTGGGACCAATCCATTGTCTCAGATTTTTGATCTGATCAATAGTTTGTGAGTTATGCTTGTTCATTTAATTAGTTGTGTGAATAATATATTAAATATATTAAATATTTTTATAGTTTTCATTCTTGGAACACTAGACCACATAATCACAAACCGTCTTAGATCCAAGCTCTAGATAAATATTTATAAATATTTTAAATTCCTATAAGGGAAAAACTGGGCCTCAACATGTATCACCCCTTTTATAGAAAAAAAATAATATACCTCTATAAAAAAAATATGTGACCATATTTTTTCATCATTAAGGATCCTCTAATATTTATGAAAAGATTAAAATATCAATTTCCAAAAAATTCTAGTGCTCCACCAACCTACAAATATAATTTCAAAAATATCATAGAAACATAATTAACTATACATATTTGATCACTATTTATATGAAGTTGCAGAGTCAATCACCCAATCTATAAATATTGTGTTCTCAATCATCAAGAAATGTGTTGGTAACATTTATTGTGTTAATGAAATATGATCTATAGGACTTTTATAAATTTATTATATTATCTATGTGACTTATTCAGTCCTTTGGATACTCCCTTTTTCATAATTTCTATCATATCAGATAAGAACCAGCCAACTTCCACTAAATTCTTTCAGAATACATTTCATCTAGTAGTTCATTTTTTTTGTATTTACGATGGGGTAAACCTCCCCTTATATTAAAATTAAATGAACAAATAGTCAGTACAAATATTAGTTTTTCCAATGTTCATCATTAACGACAAAATTATTATAAAAATAAAAACTTTATTTTCCCTAGATTTTCATAATAAAGTGACAATGGCTGCCCAAATCTATATTAATGACGATATTAAAATCAGTTTCCAAAAAAAATCAAAAAAATAATAATTATTAATTGGATATTCCCATATATTATCGTAAAATGATTTACATCATCAGTTGTTGGTCTTCCTGATGACAACCTCAATCCAAATTGTCATCATAAAAAAGAAAACATTATTAAGGGACATCAGTTTTACAAAAATATCTACTAAATCATTAATAAATATGTTGCAATCTTGTTTTACTGAATGTTGAATGAAAATATTTTCTAAATATAAAACCATACAATGATAAATACTTTTTAAAACCATTCCTATTATTATTTCTCTATTATCACCAGATTCAAACAATATAATATAAGTTATATGACCTTTGGAAAAAGATTATATTTAACTCCCATTCACCAGGAGCCAAAATATATTAAATAAAATTGTATAATTCGAATTTATCCGTCACCAAATAATCAAAAATAGTTTCCATTTATGTATAGAAACATTATATGATTTCACTTATTGGGGATTTAATATAAAAATCTAATATCCTGAGATACTAGTAATGAAACTGAAACATTAGTCCACTAATCAACCAAAATATCAAACATTGATCAATGTAGCAGATTTATAGATACACCAAGACTTATTCTCTAATAAAAAAGGAATACCAAAATAAGGAAGTAACTACACCCTAGACACTACAAATAAATAAAATATGGACTCACCTCTATAAAAAAGGAAATTGAGATTCAGGCAACATAGGTAAATAATTTTAGTGTATGAATATTGAAAATTAATTAATTTTATATTTTTTATTATATTGTATTTACCCCATATTTTTAAACATAATAACCCAATATTTATATTTTTTTTCATTTATTTAATGCCCTTAAATTTTCATGCTTAATGTAATTAATTTATTTATGTCAATGTTTTATTTCTTTATAAAATTGTGAAAAACATAATTACAGGAATTTTAAATATTAATGTGTTTAGTATTATATAATTTTTTTTTGTAAAGTAATGTATTTATTTTAACTATATCATAATGGTTATGTATGGGTGATTGTGGTATGTATATGGGTCATTTGAGAAACACTCTTCTTGTATAAAGGTATCCTCTTATTTATTAGAGTTCATAAAGGGTACCATAATGTTTCCATTACCATTGTAAGGTAACCCATATAAGGTTAACTCATGGAAGGGACATCCTAGAGTTATGATGTTTACATATGGCTAGTACTCATATTTCATATGGGTTGTTCCCTACTAATTTAATGATAAACCATGAATTATAAATCCCATGTACGTGTTAAAACACACATCTTATATTTAAAAAACCTTATGGTGGAGTATTTAAAACACCTATAAGGGGAAATGAATATTTACCTTTATGTGATATCATGTTTAGAATTGAATATGGGTATAAAAATCCACTATAACTGATGCATGAGTGCCCACCACACCTTTTAATTGGTAGCACGTTGACATTGGACCACACATTATGACCATAATGGTTTCATGATTGACACCAATAGTTGAAAAATAACCAGTGTATAATGGTTTCAACTCTTCCTTATTTAACAGTACAACAATAATTTATGTAATTAGTATCACTCAAATAGTTCTTGTGAACAATAGAAATAGATGCATTGAAATAGTAACAGGAGAACATTGGAAATTATAGTTGTGTTTCTCAATGGTAGAGGAAGTAGAACCTAGATGGTAGAAACAAATTCATTCACATGACCAAATATATAGATACAAATATATGTAACTGAACATAAAACATAGTCAAATCATGAAGGTAAATATGCTATATAGGAATTTTTAGAAGACCCAAATTTCCCTTTTAGAAACAAAGTCAAAATTTCAGCTATATAAGAAGTTATGAAATAAATAAAAAAAATTACCTTGAAAAACAACATCAGGATTATAATTGTATGATGACATTGAATTATTTAATTTCAATGAAAATTTACTTTATGTCTAAGATAATAATTTTTTTATTTATTTGAAAATTCCAATATGTACTAATGAATGTATTTGAATTTATTTTGAGAAGTTCAATGTACGAAATTTATTGTGAAAAAATAAATGGTTAATTCCATGTTTCGATATATTGAAATATTTTAACAATTGAATAGTGGTGTTGAATTATGGAAACACACATCAAACAGGAATCAAAGTATGGATCTTGTTGATCATTAGTAATTTTTCCCTAAATAAAGATAAAAGATTTAATTTCAATATAGTTGATATATCATACACATGTAATAATATATTTTTTGACTATTGTTTCATTAGGGTGATCATAACGAAACATCAAGTGTTCCATTAATTATTTGTGATGTGATCAATCTTTCTTGAGATACATCCACATTCAGATATTCTTCTCTCTACAAACTGTCTTTGTATTCTATTTGACGCCATGTTTTATTTTATTTTATATCTTTGTAAAAATAGTCATTTGTTTATGATTTACCTAATCAAAGTCATCCCTTCTGTTATTTATTCCACAACTAAAAAGGAATGTTCTTATTTTGTGGCTCTCAATGAAAATTTAGGTCATATTAGGTCATGAGACCTATAAGTGGTAGGTATTGATTGTCCCTCAGGATATTGTAAAAATAAGTGATTGTAAATAGATAAATGCACCATTAAATGAGTGTTTTTAGTGAGTATAGATCTTCTCACAATGTAGTAATTATATAAGAGTGTATTTGGGATCTTGGGAATCCAAAATACTCTAAAAATATCATCTATATATTTTATTTCCACTCCATTATATTAGGAAAACTACATCAAAATGTTTCATTATAAAATAATATATTTTTTAATATATTTTTTAATTTTTTAAATGATTATTAACTGCCATATAGTCAATTATTTCAACTTATACGGACCAATAATTTGTATTAGAGGTGGTTCCTCTGAATATATGATATGCTAAATATTGTTGAATTGTACTAAACTGAATATTGTAGAACTAACAGTCTATGGAATAATAATTAATGTTTAAGATGGTTAGAATTAATGAATATTATGGATGGATAGCTCAAAAGCCACCATTTTTAGATGGATTTGATTATGGGTATAATCTAGACCGAATTCTTGAATACATTTAAAAGTAAAGTGTATGTCATTGGAATATCATAGAAATCCCATATAAAGTACCTGATATAGATCAAGATAAACATATAGGTAAAAACATGGAAAATATGTTCTAATACTTAGTAAAAAATATTACATACTTTTTATAAGTAGAAGTCTGTATAGGAATATTTTAGCATGTAAGAAAACCCAAGAAACATGGAGAATTGATCAAGTTACTCCTTATGGAATGGAAATGATTTAATTAACTGGCCTAGGGATGTTTTTTAAATAATATCATGATTTCAAGATGGGAAAAGTTGAATTAGTAAACCATAGGTTTCATATGGTTACAATAATTATTAAAGGTATGTGTTGACATGTTGACGCACTAGACAATACAGATCTTGATAAAATGATGTTGATATAATTTCCAAAAATATGTCAAGCAATGAATTTAGTGATTGATGATAGATATAATTTTAATGAGAAAATATTAGATGATCGAATCAAGCTTAACTACCGTATCGATATGAATTGAAAATAATTGTTGAATAGTAGTGTTAAATGTAAAAAGTATTTACTTCACCACAAAAATAAATAAATTAACTAATCCTTTGAAATCTCGTTTAAGGAAATTGATAAAGAGACGAATCATTTTAAAAGAAGTTTTACAATATTATGAAAATAAATGGAGGCAATCAAAAAATCAATAGTAAGTAAAATAATTAGTAAAACTAATGAAATAATAACATTAATAATGATTTTTCATAATTAATATGTTAGGAATGAATGATTAAAGGGAAAATTTGGACTGATTTTATCAAACTCAATCATTCCTAAAAGGTAAAATATATAATTAGAAAAAAGAGCATGAATTGTTTATTTGTAATGTTGTTTCATATTGTTTAGAATAAAGAAGTGACATAGAATGTGAAGATTATAGAACACAGATTTATTTACTTTCAATAAATGTGTAAGTAATTGAATCATTTTTTTCAATTTAAAATATTTCTCATTTTTTTGAAAATGAATTGTCTAAATATGAAAACGAAACTAATACTAAATCTATTTTTGATTTTAATTCAAATAATTCTAAATTCCAAAAGAATTTTAAAGAGAATAAAGAATTATTAAATCATTTTGTCTGAATTGCAATAACATTTACCCAAATAAAAATTAAAAATATGAAATTGGTAAAAATAAATAAGGAATTTTTAAATGATTTTGAATATATGAATAGAAATGTTTTTAAAATTGATTAATATAAAGAGAATTTTTATTTAGATATATGGAAACTAAAATTAAGAAAATTATCGACATCATGATTTTTTGGTTGTAAATGATAATGATCATGAAATGAATTTTAATTAAGACTTGGAGGAAATGAATAAAGTTTATAATGAGTTTTTGTATCTTAAGAAGATAAATAGAAATTAGAAAAACACATATTCTAATATTAATGAGAATATCAATAGATACTTAGAAGCATTTAAAAAATGGAAAAGGAATTAAAAAAATAATGATTTTGATATTAATGAAGCATTGTTGATATTTATAAAAAATAAAAGAAAAATATGAAAAAAATAACTATGATGATATGAAACTACTTCAAGAATTTTCTTCTATAATATATTTTCACCTACGATAAACAATAATAATTTTGTAAAAAATGATATATTTCAATTGCAACTATAATTTAATGTTGACTGTAAGGGAATTATTCCATTGAATTCACATTGATATTTAATCAATAACATAGACATGATAAAACATTAATTTATAACTATTTTAAAACCCACACAAATATTTTTTAAATACAATTTTTATTCAAAATTATATCGTGCTAATATAATTAGACCCATGTTTTTATAGTTTCTGAAAACTTATACATGACTGGTAAAGTTCAGCAAATAAACCATTAAAGTCTCAATGATTCATGGAATTTAGATAATGGGAATTCTTGACACATTATGGATGATATTTCAATTGTTTTATAATTTAATTAATGTGATAAAGGCCAGGTTACACTTGGAGATAAATTTGGAGGTCATCTGAATGGTATTAGTGTTTTTTTTATTTTTTTAAAATGTTATTATTTAGAAGGAATTATTTTCTGATCATTTAAAAAAAAATTATGTATATCATAAAAAAATGTTGTTTTATTAAATATAAAATTTAGAAATCTTAAATTTACAGTTATGACAAATAAATTTATTTTATTTCATTAAAATATAGAAGATAATGTGAATATTGTTTTTTGTTTTGATCTAACCAAACAAAAAAATTTATGTTTTAGAATGTTGAATATGAAAATGATATTTTTTGATATAGGAGACATGGAAATGAATTGTTTAGACTATTGTATATGTTTACAATGGGTGAATAGGATATGTAATTTTCAATGTAAAATTCATGTAACTATTTAGTCTGTTATTCAAGTATAAATGGTAACAAAAAAAAAAAGATTTAAATTAGTGAATGATGGAAGTACAAGTGGATGACATGAATTTCAATATCAGGAATTATTTGGCACATTAAAATAAGATATTTTTAGGTTTCAAAATGTATATATTTTTAATAATTAATTATTATAGTTGATTTTTCTAGATTTATTTCTTATCACATTAAATGGAAACTCTAAACATTTTTTATTCTTTTTGAAAAAATATTCCAAATTTCAAAAATAATCCTTTAAAAATTATTATAATTGATAGTGGTGTTAAATTTTTTAATTTATAGGATTAAATTTTTTATATATAAATTAAATAATCATTATTTTAATATCCTTATGAAAAATAAAATTTTACGTGGTAGAAAAAATAATATTTCAGTTTTAGAAATGGCTTGATTAATTATTATTGAGTTTAATATGACTAAAATATTTATGGTCGAATATGTTCACACATATTGTCATGTTTTTTTATTTTTATATAATTCCATTTATAAATAATACCCTGTATAATTTTTTTAAGGGATTAATATAAATTAGGAATTTTAGGGTGTTTGCACTAAATGATTTTATTTTAAAAAAACAAACTTTAGATAAATTTTATTCTAAATGTTATGAACGAATATTTTCAGTTTATTGTAATTCATGTAACAAATATAGAGTTTTAAATAACTGATAAATAATTTTTTTAAGAGTCCATGCAAGTTTAATTTTATGTAGAAAAAGAAAAATTCATAATTAAATAATGATGATGTTGAATCCAGGGAATTCAATTTTGGTGAAGATAATGTTATAGAAAATGAAAATGAATCAATTTAGGTGGATAACATATTTTTTCAATCACATCCTAAAAGGAAGAAAACACATAAATGTCTTCCTATTGAATAAGTAATTGGTTATATTGAATTATGAATACAAATCATGAAATTTTTTTTAATTCGCTATTATAATTATGCATTTTTTGACGATTCTGTACCTCTTAAAGATTATAATGATTTTAATTATTCAGACTTCATTTTTAATATTCCTGATGAATTAAATAATTTTGAAAGAAACAAGGTATGAAATTTTGTTAGATTATGAAATGATAAACAAATAAAAAAATCCATATATATTTTTCATTATAAATTTGTTCAAGAAAACAACATAGTTAACAAAAAACCATGAGTAGTTGTTAATGGTTGTTATAAAGAATATAGAATTGATATTGAATAATATTTTTAACCAGTTATAAGGATAGTTGATATTTAAATTTTATTATCATTTTCTTTATTTCATAATATTAAATCATATAAAATTGATGTAAAGACATCATTTTTAATTGTATTATTTCTAAGGAAGTATTTATTTAATGATTCCCTCAATTTGAAAATAAAAACATTCCGAATCAAGTTTTTAAATATAATAAAATTTATATGGTCTTAATAAATACATAAGATATTAGTATGCGAGACTAATAAATTTTCTATTGAAAATTTATTTTTCAAAATATAAGGTTATTCCTACCTTGATTATAAATAATTTTTATAATGATACTTCTATTTTACCCAAAAAAATTGATTATATAATATTTTGTTCAACAATATTAATATATTATTATTATTTTTAAAAATTAATGGTAATTTAATTTTATATAATCCTAACATGGGAACAGAATTTTTTTCATTTCATTCAAATTAACTACTGAAAACAATGATTTTTTAATTAATCATGGTATGATAAAAAAATTTATACGGTTTTTGCATTGATTCATGAAATTATTTTGAAAACCTAATGATTAAAAATTTATAATTAGATTTATATTAATATATAATGCGTGTTGATGTTAAAATATATATGGGAATGATATAAAAATTATTTTATATTACTATACCTAGACTAGATATAATGCTTACATTTTGGTGTGTGATTGATTTTAGTTTAATTTTAAGGAATGGCATCTTGATGATGTTAAGAGATTTTATAGATATAATTATTGAAGTATTAGTACTGGTTTATTTTATTCAATAATTTTTACTTATAATCTTATTATGACTTTGATTGTATATGTTATAGGCATGAACATAAATGAACAAAATTTATGGGGATTTTTTTCAGAAATAATTGAATTTCATCAATCTCTAGGAAATAAATTTATGTTGAATTATCAATACACGAAGCTGAATATTTCACTACTACTATCGTTTCTAATAAATGTATTTGGATTAAAAATACATTATGTTACCTAAATATTATATTTGATAAATTTTCAATAACTTTTTACAATTTTATTACTAATTTCATTTCTAAAAATCATTTGGAACACTCTGAAAAAAATTGATATTATATTTAATATTCCAAAAATCATGTGAATAATGGATGTTTTTTTAATTTATTCCTAATTAAAAACTACTTTCTGACATTTTTCAAAAACCATATATTAATTAAGGTTTGAGAGAATAATTTTTAATCGTGGTATACTACAATTATAATTTCTATTTCTTAATGATTTATGCTTCATAAATTTAATATTTCATGTCCTAATTATACAAATATTATATATGAATTTATATAGGGGATAATTAATCATCTAAAAACATTCCATCATATAATTTTATATATTTAATAATATTTTCTATTTGTTACATTTCAAAAATTGGTAGAATATATTCACGATGTGTTTTAACTTTAAATATATTTTCTATTTTTAAAAAAGGGGTATATTATCATTTTTTAAATATGGTGAATTAATTTTTTGGTTTTTGTTAAATTATGTATATAAAATATTTATTTCAAAATAATTACATAATATTTAGTTTTTTCAAATGGTAAATGTTCTCACATTAACAAGCATAATGTTTGTAATTTTCTTACAAAAAAGTGTTTTATTCCATTATTTCATGTGAAAAATTTTATTAGATAACATTTAAAATTTAATGGGTTTAGTATTATATGAATATTATTATATATTTTGGATTATAAAGTAAAAAAATATATTTGAACTATTTCGTAAGTGTTATGTAATTCTGTGTATTTTATATGTGAGGGTCTACTAAGACATCTTCTTCTTTCATAAACGTAAACCCCTATTTACATAAGTTGTATAAAAGAACCAGAAAGTTTCCATTACTGATTTAAGGGTAACCTGTGTAAGGGTAAATCATGATTGGGTCATCCAATATTTATTAATATTATATATGGGTAGTCCTAATCTCAATTTAGGTTAGTACCATACAGATGTAAAGGTAATCCATGAATCAAAATTCCAATATATGTTTCCAATTGAACATTATATTAATACATATGTATACAGTGGAGATTTCAAATCATACATTTGGGATATATCAAACTAATATTTAAATGAGATTTTGGATAGCATTGTGTATGTGTAAAACATAATACCCTTATAGGAGAACATGTATCCATCATAAATTCTATTTGGTAGCACACATGATATATAATAATTTTTTCACCTCGATGGTATAACAATTAACACTAGTAATGGAGGCATCATCGGTACCTGATGGTAGATCCTATTCTGTCATTATTAGTATCATGTACATTTTTCAAGCGATAGAACACCCCTTCTTCTGGTGAAAAATTGTGGTTGTAGTTGTAAAACAGCAACATAAACACATTTTATATGGTAGACCTATATCATAATGGTAGTGTCAGTAGTACCTCGATGATATAATAATTTTAATTCAAGATTCAAAATCTACATTGTCAAATATATGTAAAAAACATCCCCTGTAGATATATCATGTATGTGAATATGCTATATTATAATTATGTATATTACCATGTATCCATTTCAAAAACACAGTTAAAGTAAAATTTGAGCCATGTTACTGATTTTCAAACATATGAAAAATAATATATATCCATAGTAAAAAAATGTAGGTCATTGTCTAAATAGAAAATTTTAAATAATTATATTGAATTAATACTAGTTTGTGAGAATAATTTTTATTGTTAGATTTAACTAAAAAATTCTGTTATTTACTTAAAAAATTCAAATGTATTTTAATAAGTTCAATAGTCGAATAATAGTGACAAAAATAACTATGTAATGGAATTTTTCAATATTATTAAACATTTCCATCCCATGAATAGTGATGATGTGTACACAAAAATCCTTGTAAACAAGAATTGAATAAGGGATATAGTTTACTATTAGTGATCACTAAATAAATAATGATTAAAGGATATAGTGTATGGAACATTATATATCAAACAAAGTTATTTTTATCATCGAAGAATACAATTTCATATGTATGTTCTTAAAAAAGTTAAATCATCCACTCATTGTTTCTAAAGTGATCAACGTTCAATGAGCTACATCAAAATTAAATTATTTTTCTCTATGATAGTCATCATTGTTTTATATTTTTCAAATTTGTTTTATCTTTTTTCATCTTTTTATTATTATAATAGTTATTTTATTCTATTCCCAATCAAAAAAAATTTGGTTTTTTGTTGTTCTACTAACCAAAATGAATGTTCATAGGTTGTAACACGCAAATAAAATCTTGGTCATATTATGTTATGACTCCTATGAAAGTATTGAAATTGTTTTTGCCTCCTTATATTAAGTAATTAATGGTTTGTAATAACATTATCACATAGACAAAAGTTTTATTTTATATTGGGTACTCATCTTCTCATTGTGTAGAGTTGATTGAAGTGAATAGATAAGTTATTATTCATCAAAACAATAATAAAAATATTTTTTCATACATTATTTCTATTGTATTATACTATAAGAACAAAATTACACTATTGTTTCATAAAATAATAAAATTTGTTTTATTAATTGTGTTAAAATTATATAGAACTATTCATCCCTTTCTTCTTTTATTGGAATCTATCCACTCCAACACGTGCACAAAATGTACAAAAATATTTAAATTAACACAAGTAATAAAATTATTTTAATTAGTTTTGTATCAATATATTGAGGAACCAAAATATATTTATAATAATACTAGAACTAAAATTATAAAAACCTTTAAAAATCAATCAATATGATTTCATTATAGAGGGATTAACACACTGTAGAAATCATATTCACTATGAAATTTTCTGGTAAAATTTGCATAATCAGGATTCGACATCTCATCACAAGATGTAGACATTAGGATCTATACTCACTTATATTTATAGAAATTCCAAATAGTTTCTTTTGTCCTATCACCTTCCCATTTTAATTGAGGATCGTTCATATGGAATTTCATTGTTGATCACATGTAACATAGTTGATCTTAACCAAGTTCTTTGGTAAAAGCATCTATATTTATCCTTATATAGTGTTTTCTAACACCCTAGAACACCCTTGATGTCCTCAGAAGATAAAAAAAATGATGAATGTGCTACTAAAAAATATAAGAACTTACATTGTCTTCACATATTGTCCATGATCCTATTGCATATAGAAATTCTAGTGAATGTATTTCAGGTGCGCTAAACCTCCACTGATTAGAATCAATGATTAATGTGTTAATATAACCATAATCTAAAATATAGTGAAATAATTCATTATTGGAGAGTATAAATGACTTGGATATATAAAATCCTAGAAGGATGAACACACGGGGTCTTATATGTTTTCGAGGATATAGATATTCCTGATGATTTTTTGATTATTTTTTCATAATTTTAATAAATTTAATAAATAATTACAAATTGTTATAATTTTACTATTTATTTGTCATTGATTGACATGAAATATCATGAGTTAATGAGTACTTAGATGATTCATGGAGATTCCACGCTAAGTTTCAATGAATTGTTCTGAGGATGATAACTCTTATATGGAGTTATGTGGACCCTTTTATATAAAATAATATACTTTTCATTCATTGGTGTCCAGAGTTCTATATTTTCATTAGGTTCAGCAAATAGTTAAGGCTTAATAGCACTATCAGTAAATATTTATTTTTAAATTATTCCACTTATATATAAAACATGATTTCCATAACACATTTGATATTATATGATCTCCCAGAGATAATTCTTCCAAGAGGTGATGTTTTCAGTTATGTGATGGGTGAACTCCGGTGGGTCTTGGGACATTAAGTTGATTCATTAATTACATAGGTTAGTTACTAAGGGATATTTTGGTTCCTATGGGATATATAAGAATATTGGGTAACATGATGATAGTTTTACATATCATATATGATCATTTAAATCCTCTTTAATGTGGATATGTGGATTAGAATTCCCTTTAAATGGGATGGGTTGAATAGAAGTAAATATAGTTGGATTGTGATTTCTTTTCTCTAGGGTTGATTTAAGTGTTCTCTGAGGAAGATATAAGTTATGTCCTGATTAAAGGCCATTGAAATAGTTTTTCATATTTTTCCAAGGGATTGCATGTGAATTTTTGTGAGAAATATCTAGAAAATTCCTATTTAATAAGGCACTTGTATGATGTGAGAATTAGATTAATAGTGGTAAATCATTTATAGGATAGGTTTGTATTGAACCTATGGTTTTGATAGACACCATGTGATATTTTATTTTTAATTTTTTCATTGAGAATATATCTATATGGACTTGGTAATATCAGCATTTAGTGATAGATAGCTGAGGAGATGTGTATCTAGGATTAGGGATAGGTCTTGTGTAACGAATTCCCATGAATTAGAAAGATATATTCATGGATGAGATGATGTCCCGATTTTATTTTTCATGTATTTGGTCAGTTGTTTCACACCATATTATGGTGGAACACATCCCATGTAGAAAACATGATAGATTGTGAGTTATACATCACTGTTTCAAAAATATGTTTTTGTTAAAAAAAATCAATGTTACCTTACCAGAGAGGGAATGAGTTTAGTGTATTCAATGTGTCATAGACTGAATTATATTTTATTTTTTCAGCTACTTATTGTATCATTAACTATGATAGAATTCATATGGTTCTATATAGTGAGACATTCTCTGGGTGGGGTTGGAATTGTAATTATTCTGTCTTCCCAACCATGTGAGAAAGAATATTGTGATCCATTAATGTGTCTATAAATGAATAAAATTAATATTGGCTTCTACAAGTGTGTAAATAAATACATGGAATAGATTAGATTACCTTGGAAGGCTTACCCTACCTACGCCTTTAGGTATAGTTAAAAATATATGGCATGAGATAATTAATTTATAGTATAAGTTGAAGTGAATTTTTCTAGGTGTCTTACTATCCAAGTTAATAAAAAAATAAAAATTTATTTTAATTTTTTATTTATTATATATCAAATGAATACATTTATTTGATTATTTATATTATGAGAACATTACGAGAAACTACTGAGTTGTTTTCTCACGCCCTTCATGGATACTCTTTTATTCATCCAAACCTCACATAAATTATATAGCTCAAATAATATCATGTGTAGTGGATTGGATTGGGGATTCTTGATATGGTATTTTAGATTAGGATTAGGTGTGTCACAATGATTGAAGTGAAACCCCTTGTGTTTTTTTGTTTCTTTTTATATTTTATATATGTTTTCAGTTCAATGGGATACCTATTGGTATATATAACAACAGAAAACATTTTATATAACATGAGAATTTATTTTGTTATATATTATATTCAATTTTAAGGAAATAATATATTTCTTTGGATATTTAATTATTAGATATGATTGTTATATAGAGGGAATATTCTCCACAATTTTTATTTTTACCCCAGTTCTATATAAAAGACTGTAAAATAGGGAGCAATGATTATGGTCCTATGATGCTATGGTCAGGACACTAGTGAGTTGTCTTAGGACGGGGACTAAAACATTTTCTGAGAGTTTATTTTATTTTAATTTATAATATGGGATATGGTATACATATAATAGTGATGTTTCAAATCATGTGGGGGACCTACTACTAGTGATTAATGAACACATTTTTGATAGGAAGTATTGATTTCGAGGGTATTGTGATTTCTATTTTTATTTTCACTATAATAGTTAATATGATTATTTATGTATAATATTTTTATTTAAGGTTGTTTAGGGTTTTTATATTTACCCACAATAAGGAATACTAGTTACATATAGAAAATTTGAAACATAGGAATCACATAACATATATGTGAATATATATAATTAATTTCACAAACATTGGGGGGTTTAGGTTTTTAATTTTTCAAAAAAATATACTATTTTCCGATATAATTTCATTGTTCAATTATTCATAGCTACACCATATAATTTTCACTCTAATATAAGGTCATTTAAATTTTATAAAAGGAGAAAAATATATTAAAAACTATATTTCCCTTCTATGTGATAGATTTATAGAGACTCTTGGTGAGTCAGTATAGGAATTGAGTGACATAAATATCATATGAGGATGATAAGTGGTTACCCTAATGATTTGAATAAGTCTTAATTTCTAATGAATGGTATATATAAATGAATTGGGTTCCTTTGAATTAAATTTCCTATATTTCATCCAGTATCATGGTCAGGTGGATGGGGTACTTTAATGGATTCATATCTGTATTTAATCTTGATGAACTTTTCAATTATGTAGTTGAATCATGGATATATGATTCATGGTTTTGGAATGATTCCTATGTACATGGTGATCATGTGGTAGGGTTTTGTAAAAGTGATATTCATAAGGATTTTAGATAAATAATTTAGGATTGCTTTTGGATAAATGATATTTATAGTATTGAGGAGTATAGTCATTGTTTTAGGAATGTGATCCTAGGTTTTATTATTTTTGAATCATTATATTATGAGCCTTTTTTGTTATAATATTTTAAAGGATCATTTTCTTTTTGGGTTCATGTGAGATAGAGATAAATGGTGATGAGAATCAATAAACGGTTCTTTGGATGTTCAATCTACCATTGAGGGGAAAAGTGAGTTTTTGGTATGGCCTTTCAAGAGGTCCATTGATTCATGAGTGAATGTTGGGGAATGGTTTGAGTTGGTCAATTTTATTTGTGGACTGACGAGAAATCATATGAGGGATGTGAATTGATGTGGTCAGAGAAAAATTTGTGGGTGTGGTAGCCCAATGTTTAATTGAAAATGGGAGGTTTTTTCTATATAAGGGATATGGATAACAACGATGGATCAATGTTTTCGTGAATTATTTTCTGAATGTTATCATAGAAATTTTTTATCAGGGAAGGGTGAGTATGGATCAAGAATAGAAATTTGTTTCAACAATGGAATCTATTGGGAATTTAAATTGAGGAATAATACGTGGGAATCAATTTTATTGGGTATATAACATTGGAAATTAATTGATTTGATAATTTTTTTCAATAAAATTTTCAAATTTAAATGATGATGTTCTAGTGATATTGGAATATTTACATATTAGTGTATTTTATTTTCACTTATATAGGGGTAGGGATGCCATGACCAGTAAATTCATATTGGTAATGGATATTGAATGGGCTATAAAGATTAGAATATTATTTCATCATTGAAATAATAAATAAATTCAATTATTGGGGGGGAATATTATCAGCCATAGAGGAATAAAACACATGATTTATGGGTCATGGATATAATGATACGTGGTGGTTGATGTTAGAAATTATATTTCTACACTATTTTGTAGTTTTGTATTATTTATTATAGTTCCATGGTGAATATTAGATTTATGAATGCGGTATGGTGTCATATGGATTCTGTGTGTTAGAATTGGGCTTAGGATGGATTAGTTTTTATATGATAATGAGTCATATTATAAGTGTTCCAGTTCTTTTAGAGATATTATGGAAGAATGTATTGGGGTTTTATTACCCAACTATGTAAATGCACCGAGTTTCATGATTGGAATTTTGAATGGATGTTTTTAAGATTCTAAAATGCCTCTAGGATATTACGACACTATGATAAGGGGATATTATAATTCATCAGTGGGTTAGACATATAATTCCCCATGATATTTTAGAAAAAGGATGAAAGTAGAAAATTCTTATTTTAATTGGATGTGATGAAGGGAAAACTATATTGCACATATTGATTGGATTCCACTAGTGTATTATGGTAATAAATTACTATAGTGTGGAGGTTAATGACCTAAAATAATCCATTAAAAGAGAAGTATTATGGTGGTTAGTACCATAGTTGTGCAAATTAATCATTTAATGGGGATTAAGGGTCACCTGATAGACATGTTGAATTGAATGTTGAAACAAAGTTTGTAAAAGTTATGAGTATTTTTTTGGGATTATGGAGAATAGTTTTCTCTAGTTGTTAAATATGTGTGGTAAAATCATGTTCATTGTTTGAGGATTGAAAAAAAATTGGTTAGAGGTGAATTTTTTTCTAATAAATTTAAAATTGATGGTTAGTGGACCACCATTCCATCATAAGGATAATAAGAATTTGGGTGGGGGTTTGAATAGACTTATCCTTATGGATGTAAAATTAATTGTAAATTCTAATTTTTCTCACCGTGTAAGGAATTTTTCAATTCGTAGTAATTATTTCAGAATTTTTAGGGTTGTAAAATATCAATGGGAATTTTTGACAAGGATTTATAATAGAAATTTTTTTCATGTTCCCATGTTAATGATTAAGAGGTTTTTGGGCGACCCATTTTGTAGTTTTGGTTGAAGGTTTCCCATTACACTGTGGAAGATTTATATGAGGGACACGCAGAGACATGTTTCTAGATGAAAATAATTAAATGAAGGATACAATGTCTTTGAGGTTTGGGACTCAGTTAGGTAATACATGACACACCGTGATAGTGGTATAAATATTTTTAGAAAATCTTCATGGGGTGGTCGCATCATGACCCATAGGATCAAAATGAATACCTACACCGGTAAAGGAGCACCAGAAATTTTCCATTATGGTTATTCCATAATTGACATGATATCCTTTTCGGAATGGGATGAGTTGTCATTAATCAATCAACTTCCTTCATATTTATGTTATGTAAGAATTAAAGGTTGTATGTTTCATCCAGCTTGTCCCCCTACCTTTTTAGATTTGATAATGTATTTGGAAGGGTAAATTCATGATGATTCAATAGATCAACAGAGCTATGTTAATTAATTTGATTCCTATATTTTTGTATTAGTTTAATTTAATCAAATTTTGAGATGATTTGAGCTATGGTTCCCTTAATTATTTCACAAGTGGAATATGTAATTATCTTTATTTGATTTGTAATTTTATAAGAATTGTGATAAATTTCATGGGAGGATTAATTTAAGAAGTTTCATGTCGTGTTTATCTTTATTTAATGTTATGTTTGTTTTCAGTGATTATTCATATATATATAAATTTTAATAATTAATTATAAAGAGTTCAAATTAATTGTTTTGATGATGTGGATTTAGATATTAGCTCATGTGTTTATGAGATTGTGGTTGAGGAAGGGATGATATTATTCATGGATTTTCATAACTAAATGTGGATGGTAACTTCGATATATAGAATAGGTAGACCATTAAATACAAATTCATATGCTTCTTATGAATCAGTGTTCCTGTCTACTAGTTTTTATGGGAAATGGTAAATGGTTAGGGATCTTGAGTCCCCAATAGAAATAGATAGGAATGAATTTTACCCAAAGAGATGAAATAAGTAAACTTTGTCACATTGGGAATAATGGGAATGATTTTAGACACCACAAAAAAGATAAGTATCTAGTTTATGGGAGAAAATTCTCATGTGGGTTTTTATATGTGTTGAGATTTAGATAGTTTAGGAGGGAATACAAGAGATATAATTTATACATGAGACATCTATGGAAAATGGGGATGGATTGAAAAATGATATGTATCACATTTGATGGTGGAAACCCACTTGAGGGTGGAGTTGTGGGTTGGTGTGCCCTATAAATGGGAAGAGTCCTCTGAGATGAAATGTTTTGTGAAAGATAGTGGGTTTCCTCCAGGCAGTGGATTGGGGGGGAATCCCAAAGTGATGCGAGTTATGACATGTGTATCATTCACATGTATAGTTTTGAGTAATTATCATATATATAAAATTGTAAAAGGTAAAATAAAAAATTATTAATTACCTAGATAAATTTTATAGGAAATTATGTGATAATTTGAAAAGGTGGGGAATCGTTGAGTGATGAGCATCAGACAAATCATACTTGCTAGATGAAAATAATTGGGTTTTGTATAAATCTATGTGACTATGATAAAATATATAGGTGATGTTTATGAAACTATCTTATGACTCTATAGGGATGATGATATTAACATCTATGTTTGGGGCGGCATCGTGGGGGAAAAACACCCATGGATGAGGTAGTGAGCTTATTGGATGGAGTGACCACCCGGTTTGTTGATTCTTATGAATGGACAGTTATTGGATTCCTTATATGTTTTCACTAATAATAGTGGGATGGAAATGCATTATAGTGTTCCTATTTATATGGAAGATTATTTTGAGACTTATTTAGTATCACCCTTCCCATGAAGGAACTGGTTGGGTATTTTTTGTGAGACCAACCCTATATAAATCGATAGTGGTCATGATAAAAAATTTGTAGCATTCCCTAAGTGTGAATATGTTAGGTGATATTTAGTACCCCATTAAAAAATTCTTATTGGTTCAATATAGATTCACTATACTATTCCTTGCAAGGAATTTTTTATTCACTGTTACTACAACCATCCATGATAAGTGATTTGGCATGGTTTCCACACATGTATGCTTCCATGTGTTGAATGGAATGGGGTACTCTATGTGGAATAAATAACCCAATTCTTTAGGAAAAGGTTTTGACTTATTTCATGATATTACTAATTTCTAGAATAGTTCAATGTATAATTGTTCATGTGTTTTAGTGGTATGTTTATCCCCTAGTTACCCAACATGCATGTTTATATATTTGTTCTTGAATTCTCTCACAAATAAACATATATGATGGTGTATATTAGGGAAATTTTTGGCAACCCTATGTATATATATTTATCACAAACTATATGGGAACATAGGTGTGTGTATAGTAATCATATCCTATTTACCAGTCGTAGAACAAGATTCATATTGGATGGGGACTGGGTAGTATGATAAGGTATTAGAGAATGGGATGTGGTGAGGATTTTAGATTCTAGTATAAACTCATGATTCTTTTGTTTGAATTATGTTTTTTGTATATGTAATTGACCAAATGGGTTACCAATTTTTATGTGTAACGTTTTGTCATATTTTATTTTTATAGAGATTTATGTTTTACTTAATTTTAATACTCTAATGATTATTGTAGATGTAATTTAGCTATTTCTTTATCAAGTTTTGTTATAATATCAAGGAAAAAGTCACTAAAATGTATGATTTTGTCCCAATATTCAATTTAGTATATTATGATGTATGGGGAGGTGTTCTTGATGTCATTTAACACTCTAGGTGGCATATTGCTGAGTGATATTAGGCCAATTTCTAATAATAGAGTTAGTTGAAGAATGATTGTGAGTATATTTTATAATGAAAATCAATATTTTTCATACATTCACAAGATAATACCGATTCTTCGGATGAAATGTCATGTGATTTACATGTCCTATAACCATGTAATCCTAAAAGGAGTAAATTTTATTTCGATATATTAATGTGATGAAAACATTAAAGAGCATAAGAAGATATTGGGAACTATACATATTCTTAAATAAGCCTATAGTGGATAGTTTCTTTATATATATTGACTCTTAAAAGAAGTTATTTGGATGTATCATATGAAAAACGTAATTAATATAACTTTTTAATCACAACAAAAAAGTCCCCATGAAAAATGATTTGATGAATAAACTATATATAAAATGATAATTTGTAAATTAATGATTTTGATAAGAAGAATTTAAGGTTACAAGAGTGATGTATATATACGAAAAGATTATATATTATATATTAAAAATATGTAGTTTAATATGAATTAAAGGTAATATTTGGTGTCAATCATAAACTATTACTGAATTATAAATTAAGATACTAGGATTTGAAAAATTTTGGTTAATGATCTGGCTAAAAGTATACAACCATACAATCTCTGATGAGGATTTAAAGGGGATGAAAATATAATTACATTCAATAGATGGTTCGAGAAATCCTAAAGGAAGTGGTAAAATCATTATTTTAAAATTATTTATCAATAACCCATCAATATGAAGATCAAGGATCCCTAATATGATTCAATGGATTTATAAAATAATATATGAAATATTTTGGATTCTAATCATGATAGTGGTGGACTAATAATATTTCGTACGTTGATATATATCCCATTTATACAAGATCTGAAAAGGGTTAATTTTTATGATTCTCATTGCTCATCCGTGATTGATCACCATATAATCAAAAATATGTATTTGGATCTTAATAAATAGTTCTTTTGGGAAACCATTAAAATGGATATTTTAAAGAATATATAACTATTCATGGAATTCCAATACGCAAATCTTGAATGTCAGCATTATAGGAGATGATGAAATCATTAATTATACCTTTATGGAAATTGGATAACTACATATTGGATTTTATCTTTGGTATTTCTAATATTTCTAATGTAAAAAAATTCCATCTAGGTTGTGGTTGATAGGCTTATAAAGTCAACATATTTTTTTACCGTTTGTTAAGACTCCCCACCTGATAAACTTGTTACGACATAAATAAAGAATATTTTAAGATTGTATCAATTTAAACATTAAATTATATGTAAAATAAATACAATGTTGACCTATATGTTCTAGAGATATTTATAATAAGAATCTGATATAAAAAAAAACATTATCCGTACCCAAACAGATGGTCCAACTAAAATAACCACAAAACCATTTTGAAAATTATCTGTGATATTGATCAATAAATTTCTAGGGAATTTGGTGCTAATGTATTTAAATATTTTATTTATCACATAATAACTATTTCCTATATATAATCCAAAGATAACAATATGATGCATTAAATGGGTATATATAAATAACAATGACATGTTGGGATAAAGTTAGAGACACAATGTTGTTATGATATTACCATTTTCATGAAATTATGTAGAAGTTTCAATAAATTCATTTACATATCAAATAATTAAAAATTGTATAAGATAAATATGATGATAATCAGAGATGAAATATGGAAGTTGAGGATAATGACATTGTATACAATTGAATATCACTATGAATAGGGTTATGAGATTTTGGAAGAAAGGGATTTTATTCCTTAGATACATTATTCCAGTTATGATTTCTAATGATTTATGGAATCTAATTTTTCACTTAACACATTAACCAAAGCGTCATGTGTGCATTATGTATTCCATGTATCACTTTTGTGGAATTATATACATTATCAAGACTATTATTAAACAAATAAACTATATAATTTTAACATGATATCTATTGTGAGGAACAAATTTTAGAGATCCAAGATTGTAGAGAAGTTTTATCAAAGGAATGAACCCAACTAATCAAATTTGTATGGTAAAATTATATTTTTGATTTATCTATATGTTATACAGAAAAATATGATAAATTTATACCCTCATATGATTACATCTATTTTATGAAATTTAAAGGGTGAATGTTTTTTATATGGGTTAGAATGAATGTATTAAATTTTCCAAAAAGAAATAATATTTTGACTTGCATGAACAAATAGTCAAAAATGGTCTTTAATTTATTACATTAAGATATAAAATTAAAATACAATATGAAATAATTTAATAGATAAATGAAATATATCAATATGAATAACTAAATTAATAAAACCGAATGTCATTAAATACACAATATGATTGAAATATTCCTCATTTTGATTCTTTTATGACCATACCATGGAAAATAGATATGCAAAGAAAACAATAGTTTATAATTACATAGAATATATTTAAAAAATATATTGAAGAATAAGATTGTAGAGACCCAAAGCCTGGCGTACATTGACCTTACATTACATTTGTGGAATACTTAGTACATAACAACAACACACACACAAGGATCGTAATAGTTTAGTGTCTTTGGAAACTCAGAACGTAATCTTCTAATCATGGTGAAAGATCTTCAATATCTCCCATAAAGATCTTCCCTTTTTTTTTACCTAAAAACTTTCTTTATATCCTGGGGAAAATAAAACATAAAAGGGTGAGCTCAAATGCTCAGTAAGGTTATACAAAAGAAAAATCAATCACATCATATTCATAAGAACATAACTTTTGGAAATCTTAACCTGCAAAAGAGAGCATAATTTCATAACATGGGATAAATCATGGCAGTGAAATGTAATCACAATAATCATAACATAAAACATGGAACTTTGTGGCATTCACACATAATCATAGAGAATCATTTCTTGTTAGTCAAGACTCGTTTCCAAGACTATCTTAGTGGACAAAGTCCCTTTCTGAATCGAGTAACCCTCGTTTCAGTCCTGTTTCACTGAACCAGTATAACCTACCATTCCAGCCATGTCTATCTCATGAGATATAAAATCTTTACCCAATGCATTGGAGGGAGATATAGGTCCCACCCATCTTATAATGAATCCTTTCTTATGTGTGCCACCTAATCATAAAACATACATCATCGCATAACACATGTAACAAAAATGGGATTCTTGAAACATCATGACATCATAAATCAATTCATATAAGATAAAGGAATTCATAAACATAATTCCATCACAACATAGTCAAATCAATGTAAAAATATGGATAGAAACAGAACCCTTTATTATCTTAGATGGAAAATAATTTTGATAAAACACTTGAATTGAATTCTTGAGGAAAATATCCTTTCTTCTTCAAAATCAATTTCTTTTCACAAAACATCATGAAATTTTAAAAGAAAGAGATTTTATTGAAAATAGTCATGAAATCTTTTAGAGTAAGCTTCATGAAAATAAGGCTTTATAAAACAGTAGAAATCCGTTCGTGCCGTATAAGTTAAAAAAAACATTCTTCGTACTTTTGTCGGAAAAGTCAAAAAGTACCTCGTATGACAAAAGATTCCTTTCATAGATATTACTAAAAACTCACCGAAGGGTAAAAATGGATTTAAACAATTGTAGGTGGATGGAAATAATATTACATATTGATGAAACATGGATGTGGATGATAAAATACACCCCAGTAAATACTTATGAATAAACAATCTCGGATAAAAATGAGATTGTGATATTTCCCTTACCTTAGGTCCGATTTGCTTCGTAAGTGTCCGAACCTCCTGTATAATGATTTAAATAATGTCATTTACTTATTACAGAATCATATTCATTGTTATGATATCATATATGGTTCACTTATGAATTTATATTACCCGTTCTTTTGTAAATTCCATGATAAAGAGCGTTTTGGGTAAAATTGTTTCATTTGTCATCCGTGTTTTGACTTGTAATTATTCATATGATTACTTAGATCATGATTACTTAATTCCAGAACATAAAACATGATTTATATATATATATTCAGGATATACATATATATAATAAATTATTAAAGGGAAAGAAATACACCGTTCATGGAGACGGTAGTCCGTACGTACGCTTGAACGTTGTTTTCGTTTCCTTATTGAATTGAATGGAATTAAGTAGATGAAATTCATATATATACACATAAATCCAGTATCATTGTTATGTAATATATTTAATTATTACTTATTATATATACTTTATAATCATTCATGAATGGTTTAAAGTGGAGAATGAATCTCATCACGTCGTGGAGACGGTAGTCCGTACGTACGCACGAGCGATGATATCGTTCCCATGGTCGTGGAATTGTGTTGAAGTGTATGTAGACTATTTAAATATCAATATAACTTTATAATAATCATATATAGTTACTCATTACACCATTATACCCATCCTATTAAGGTGGTGGTGGAAAATAGATTACACCACGGCGTGGAGACAGTATTCCGTACGTACGCACGCGCGGTGATTTCATTTTTTCCGTAGGATGGATAGAAGGTGGATTAGGGTTGTTTCATATTTATAATAACATATCAGTATGTGAGTAATACTGATGTTATTACTTTTTCATGAAACAACTAAAGAAGAAGAAGTTTAAGAAGAAATAAATTGAAAAGATCGGTAATGGATATTACCTCTTCTTTGAAACGCCTCTTTGAATCCTCCACTTAGGGAACTAAAATTGGTCTTTGAAGAAGACCAGGACCTCTAGGATTATTCTAGGGAAGTGGAGAAGGGATTTTGGCAGGGGTTGGACGAGCTTGAGTGCTCAATTTGGTGTGAGGAGGAGGGGGAGGAGGTGCCCTTTTATAAGGGAGGAGAGGGGCACCTTAGGAATTCTTAAAAATATCAATTTATAATAAATCCAACCCAACTTAAAAACCTCCTAAAATGACTCATATTCGAAGATTAGATGAGATAGGGTTGTAATCTCATCAACCAATCAAATTTAGACATGTTTGGATCTTATTTTAAACCTTATCATTTTGATTTATCCTTATTTAATCTATTTAAGTTTATTTGTGGTAATAAAATTCTAAATTTTAAATTATAACAAATAATTACTTATTTGTTGTGAATTTTCCATAATTGTTTACTTTATAACATTATAGACCATATAAATATAAATTTATAATTTTTAAATATTTTTGTGATTTTTAAACAATTTTATAATATGTTATTTTTGTAAAATAACAATAGTGTCAATTTTGACACTATTCATTTATTTGAATTTAAATAAAATATATACAGAAGATATGTTCGAAATAAAAGCTTTAATATATTAATAAAAGGTCATATGTATCTATAAAAGTAGTGTATCACATTAAATAGTTCATATAATATTTATTTTATTATTTTTAAAACAATTTATTTGGTTTATCTCTTAATAAAATAATTACTACATCATTTTTGTATAATTATTTAATATACTTATTTGTTGTATAAAAATTTAAAATAAAATTCTATGATGAATATAAATATATTACCTTTCACAATAATACTTTTACTCGAATTTATCATCTTAAAATAACAATATTTAAATTGTTATATTTATTAAATTATGAAGGTGACAACTTTGGCATCATTTAAAATAAAATAATATAAGTGTCATAATCGCTTTTATAAGGCTCCAAATGGTCATATATTCTACCATTGGATGCTTATGGTTTACATTTACATATCCAATAAGTTTTGGTTAGGTATTTGTGCATTTTATGGTCACTATTAGTTTAAAAAAAACATTATTCTTGATTTTTCACTAGATAAACAATTTCTGCATCACTATTGTGTCATAATTAATGATAATTATTTAATCCCTAAAAATTATAAATAAATTTATATGATGTAGATAATTTCATTAGATTTCTTTAGACTATTCATGTTCGAAGTTTCATGAAGTTTATCACTAAATTAAAATTAATATACTTATAAAATTTAAGAGAGTGACATGTTGTCACTTTCTTTGGTTTTAATAATAATTAAGTTATTTTCATGGAAAAATGTTCATTAAATGATTCTAATCCGACCCTTAGGTGATATGGGTCGACTTTTAGTCGTCCAATAGGATTTTGACATTTTTAGGGTAATTTTAAAATATTATATTTACCCTTAATTACCCGATTTACCTTTAGCTATGGTAAATAAAATTTACCGTAGTTACTATTCATAAATCCCAAAAATAAAAAGTAGTTTATTAACATAATTTGGACCCACTGATTCCAAATATGGAATCAATTTTTTAAAATTCCATACACAGAAGTTGCAGAAATTAAATTAAAATTAATCCCGTTGTCGAATAAAAACGGGTTTTTGTTTAAAACATTGCAAAAGATTGAATTGATTTAACCTACGAATTCAAGGTAAAATCAATGCTAATGACATACATTATATTAAATGGTAAAAATATATTCTATTTATACTTTAAAACCATTCAATATTATAATTTAACCACATAAGATATTACGATGAAAAAAGTTGTTTTTAATTAAAATATAGCGTGTTTTTACTATTCATTAAAATGTGAAAGTTACCAGAATAATATGAAAAATTTATCCAAAGTAAATTTTTATTTCTTGATTCCAAAGAAGAATTTTATTTTGTCAAATTGAACTTATAAACATGTCAAAAAATAGATTTAAAGTGGGTGCGCCATCAAAAGGCGGCAAAACTGCATTTTTTTTTAAAATACTTATTTTACCCGAAAAATTTATTTTGTTCTTATACCATGTTCTAGAAATGTGTAAGATGAATAATAATGTTATAAAATTCAAAATTTAGTTAATACTATTCATAACTGCTAGTTCATGACAATATTATAATAATATAACATAGTTTATTAAAACCCGGTATTGTGTACAACACACGCTATCGAGGAAGGTCGCGATTGCGTGTAATGCAAGCCAAGTCAGGGTTGCATGTTGTGAAAGAATACTTCATTGTTTCGTATAACAGAATCCAACCATATTTCATTTATACATTTAATATATATATATATATATACTCAATGTTGCGTAGAATAACTATTATCAAAATTGTGTGTAACACGGTCCAAGAATAGTGTTGCGTATACTGCAAGCTAATACGGTGTTGCGTATAGCGCAAGGTAATCTTGGTGCAGAATACAACATAAGACATTAATGAAATAAAAATAATATTTTTCATAAAATCTCAAGGTGTTACATTCTACCCCCCTTAAAATGAATTTCGCCCTCGAAATTCGTCGGGGGTTATAAATGGTTTACTATTTGAAAGTTTCTTTGATAGAAACCCACATCGTAAAAAGGAATACCCAAACTTATCTTTAAAAAAACAAAAGTATGAAACGTAACGGTTACCCAAATAAACTAATCACTGGGTTTCCACATAGGTGAAAATATGGATATGGAAGAGAAATCTAACCATCATGTTCTGATGGAGAGTGGTAGAGAACATGGCTATGGAAAAGCTAGAAATCACAAAGCCATAAATTTGTAATGATCTAGGGTACCATCTGATTCATCGGATATAAGGGCACTAGGACAACATTTTTAGTTTTCAAGATCATTTCCCTAAAGTTGAAAATTTGAATTACAATAAATACTTACTTTATTTTGGTACAATCTCACTGTTGTTCGTGCCTTGAACAATTTCCACTTCATCTCTTAAATAAATGAAGTGGAATTTGTTATTCGTGAAGTGTTAGCAGATCATGTGATAGAATGATGGGTCATTCCATCTGTCTCAAACAAAAGGTTAGCAAAAATTGTATACATAAGTCGATCTATAGTGAGATTAATCATATATGGTTCCTAAAATGAACTTATACTTCACATATCATACTGCTTAATATAATAAAACTAGTTTTCTACTAAACAGGGACTTCCTGTAGGTCAGTGGTAGGCGATAAAGGCCAGTCGCACTTCGGTTGTGGGTTCGATTCCCACAGCCTTGTCCGAAGCGATGGGCTGTCGCCCATCCTGCAGGTTGTCCTTTTTCTAAAACTACATTACTATAACATCACATAAATAATATCAAAAAAAAGTTCTATACTTAAACAATACTAACTTATGGTTAACATAATCCATTACAATCTTTAGGCTTATCTAAAATACTTCGGTCCAAGCTCATAGTATAAAGAAAATGATTACTTGAAATGTCGCCAACCAAGCATGTGAATACCATCATTTATCCCCCATATATCTTGTTGGTCACATTCCAATCATGTGAATACTTTAATGATGTATTCTCTTGAAAAATATGAATACCCATTAAACCTTAGTGAAAACATGAATGCTGTCAAAAGTTAACTCTTTCCACATACCAAAATCCAAAAATTCTATATACTCAAACCATGATATAACCTTCTCCTTATATCAGTCATGAGCTCATGAATACTATCAAACATTTTATTTTCTCCTTATCCCTTCATTATGCGCATATCATCTACATTCCAAAAATATCTGAATAACCTTTCATGGATACTGGTAACATTAATCAGACAACAATGTAACAATCCTTACATGTCTCTTTATTCCATAGTGCCATGAGATTACTTATACAACATTACACATGATAAACATGTAATCATTCCACTACATTCTTAAACCATTGACCGAGCTTCAACAATTCTTTCATCTCTCTTCATCATCATCCACATAAATACTTCCCATACGACCATACTGATTATCTTCATGAGACTTTCCCTTAGGGCATTGGTTTGCATAATGCCCGTACATTCCACATTTAAAACATTTAACTATTGTTGATGTCGTAGCAATACCATTATCCTCATCCATGTTGTTAACTGAACCTTTTCCTTTGCATTTACTTGCTTTGTGTCCTTCTTTTCCACACCCAAAGCATCTTCCAGTTCCTTTGAAACATTCTCCTTGATGCCTCTTCCCACATGATTTACATAGGGGAAATTGAACTTTCTTTCCTCTATGATCATCATGAAACTCCATCTTTCTCTTATTAGCCGAGTCAGGAAACTTACCAAATTTTACTTTATTGATCATATTATGAGATTGCTGATTCGGCATAATAATGATGTTTGGACTTCCAAATCCCATTTCATTATGAAGAATATAATTCCATTGTCCATCATATCCTCCATTATCGTGAATCATCTTGTTTCCAGCCATTTTCTAAAACCCAAAAGAATAGTGTGAGAGGCAAAAATCATAATAAAGGGGGAGTAACTTCAATATCTAACATCTTAGGTTTAATTCTATGATCGTTAGCGTAATTCTAGTACTATAACCTATACGCATACTTAACCTTAGAGACATCCCTAGACATACCTTAGAAATATCTCTAGGGATCTCACTAAAGTTCTCGCATCCTAGTTTCCAAAGGTTGACTAAACCTTTCCTCTGATACCAACTGTAGAGACCCGAAGCCTGGCGTACATTGACCTTACATTACATTTGCGGAATACTTAGTACATAACAAAAACACACACACAAGGATCGTAATAGTTTAGTGTCTTTGGAAACTCGGAACGTAATCTTCTAATCATGGTGAAAGATCTTCAATATCTCCCATAAAGATCTTCCTTTTTTTTACCTAAAACCTTTCTTTATATCCTGGGGAAAAGAAAAAATAAAAGGGTGATCTCAAATGCTCAGTAAGGTTATACAAAAGAAAAATCAATCACATCATATTCATAAGAACATAACTTTTGGAAATCTTAACCTGCAAAAGAGAGCATAATTTCATAACATGGGATAAATCATGGCAGTGAAATGTAATCACAATAATCATAACATAAAACATGGAACTTTGTGGCATTCACACATAATCATAGAGAATCATTTCTTGTTAGTCAAGACTCATTTCCAAGACTATCTTAGTGGACAAAGTCCCTTTCTGAATCGAGTAACCCTCGTTTCAGTCCTCTTTCACTGAACCGGTATAACCTACCATTCCAGCCATGTCTATCTCATGAGATATAAAATCTTTACCCAATGCATTGGAGGGAGATATAGGTCCCACCCATCTTATAATGAATCCTTTCTTATGTGTGCCACATAATCATAAAACATACATCATCGCATAACACATGTAACAAAAATGGGATTCTTGAAACATCATGACATCATAAATCAATTCATATAAGATAAAGGAATTCATAAACATAATTCCATCACAACATAGTCAAATCAATGTAAAAATATGGATAGAAACAGAACCCTTTATTATCTTAGATGGAAAATAATTTTGATAAAACACTTGAATTGAATTCTTGAGGAAAATATCCTTTCTTCTTCAAAATCAATTTCTTTTCACAAAACATCATGCAATTTTAAAAGAAAGATATTTTATTGAAAATAGTCATGAAATCTTCTAGAGGAAGCTTCATGAAAATAAGGCTTTATAAAACAGTAGAAATCCGTTCGTGCCGTATAAGTTAAAAAAAAACATTCTTCGTACTTTTGTCGGAAAAGTCAAAAAGTACCTCGTATGACAAAAGATTCCTTTCATAGATATTACTAAAAACTCACCGAAGGGTAAAAATGGATTTAAACAATTGTAGGTGGATGGAAATAATATTACATATTGATGAAACATGGATGTGGATGATAAAATACACCCCAGTAAATACTTATGAATAAACAATCTCGGATAAAAATGAGATTGTGATATTTCCCTTACCTTAGGTCCGATTTGCTTCGTAAGTGTCCAAACATCCTGTATAATGATTTAAATAATGTCATTTACTTATTACAGAATCATATTCATTGTTACGATATCATATATGGTTCACTTATGAATTTATATTACCCGTTCTTTTGTAAATTCCATGATAAAGAGCGTTTTGGGTAAAATTGTTTCATTTGTCATCTGTGTTTTGACTTGTAATTATTCATATGATTACTTAGATCATGATTACTTAATTACAGAACTTAAAACATGATTTATATATATATATTCAGGATATACATATATATAATAAATTATTAAAGGGAAATAAATACACCGTTCATGGAGACGGTAGTCCGTACGTACGCATGAACGCTGTTTTCGTTTCCTTATTGAATTGAATGGAATTAAGTAGATGACATTCATATATATACACATAAATCCTGTATCATTGTTATGTAATATATTTAATTATTACTTATTATATATACTTTATAATCATTCATGAATGGTTTAAAGTGGAAAATGAATCTCATCACGTCGTGGAGACGGTAGTTCGTACGTACGCACGGGCGATGATATCGTTCCCATGGTCGTGGAATTGTGTTGAAGTGTATGTAGACTATTTCAGTATCAATATCACTTTATAATAATCATATATAGTTACTCATTACACCATTATACCCATCCTATTAAGGTGGTGGTGGAAAATAGATTACACCACGGCGTGGAGACGGTATTCCGTATGTACGCACGCGCGGTGATTTCATTTTTTCCGTAGGATGGATAGAAGGTGGATTTGGGTTGTTTCATATTTATAATAACATATCAGTATGTGAGTAATACTTATGTTATTACTTTTTCATGAAACAACTAAAGAAGAAGAAGTTTAAGAAGAAAGAAATTGAAAAGATCGGTAATGGATATTACCTCTTCTTTGAAACGCCTCTTTGAATCCTCCACTTAGGGAACTAAAATTGGTCTTTGAAGAAGAACAGGACCTCTAGGATTATTCTAGGGAAGTGGAGAAGGGATTTTGGCAGGGTTTGGCCGAGCTTGAGTGCTCAATTTGGTGTGAGGAGGAGGGGGAGGAGGTTCCCTTTTATAAGGGAGGAGAGGGGAACCTTAGGAATTCTTAAAAATATTAATTTATACTAAATCTAACCCAACTTAAAAACCTCCAAAAATGACTCATATTCGAAGATTAGATGAGATAGGGTTGTAATCTCATCAACCAAACAAATTTAGACATGTTTGGATCTTATTTTAAACCTTATCATTTTGATTTATCCTTATTTAATCTATTTAAGTTTATTTGTGGTAATAAAATTCTAAATTTTAAATTATAACAAATAATTACTTATTTGTTGTGAATTTTCCATAATTGTTTACTTTATAACATTATAGACCATATAAATATAAATTTATAATTTTTAAATATTTTTGTGATTTTTAAACGATTTTATAATATGTTATTTTTGTAAAATAACAATAGTGTCAATTTTGACACTATTCATTTATTTGAATTTAAATAAAATATATACAGAATATATGTTCGAAATAAAAGCTTTAATATATTAATAAAAGGTCATATGTATCTATAAAATTAATGTATCACATTAAATAGTTCATATAATATTTATTTTATTATTTTTAAAACAATTTATTTGGTTTATCTCTTAATAAAATAATTACTACATCATTTTTGTATAATTATTTAATATACTTATTTGTTGTATAAAAATTTAAAATAAAATTCTATGATGAAGATAAATATATTACCTTTCACAATAATACTTTTACTCGAATTTATCATCTTAAAATAACAATATTTAAATTGTTATATTTATTAAATTATGAAGGTGACAACTTTGGCATCATTTAAAATAAAATAATATAAGTGTCATAATCGCTTTTATAAGGCTCCAAATGGTCAAATATTCGACCATTGGATGATTATGGTTTACAGTTACATGTCCAATAAGTTTTGGTTAGGTATTTGTGCATTTTATGGTCACTATTAGTTTAAACAAAACATTATTCTTGATTTTTCACTAGATAAACAATTTCTGCATCACTATTGTGTCATAATTAATGATAATTATTTAATCCCTAAAAATTATAAATAAATTTATATAATGTAGATAATTTCATTAGCTTTCTTTAGACTATTCATGTTCTAAGTTTCATGAAGTTTATCACTAAATTTAAATTAATATACTTATAAAATTTAAGAGAGTGACATGTTGTCACTTTCTTTGGTTTTAATAATAATTAAGTTATTTTCATGAAAAAATGTTCATTAAATGATTCTAATCCGACCATTAGGTGATATGGGTCGACTTTTAGTCATCCAATAGGATTTTGACATTTTTAGGGTAATTTTAAAATATTATATTTACCCTTAATTACCCGATTTACCTTTAACTATGGTAAATAAAATTTACCGTAGTTACTATTCATAAATCCCAAAAATAAAAATTAGTTTATTAAAATAATTTGGACCCACTGATTCCAAATATAGAATCCATTTTTTAAAATTCCATACACAGAAGTTGCAGAAATTAAATTAAAATTAATCCCATTGTCGAATAAAAACGGGTTTTTGTTTAAAACATTGCAAAAGATTGAATTGATTTAACCTACGAATTCAAGGTAAAATCAATGCTAATGACATACATTATATTAAATGGTAAAAATATATTCTATTTATACTTTAAAACCATTCAATATTATAATTTATCCACATAAGATATTATGATGAAAAAAGTTGTTTTTAATTAAAATATAGCTTGTTTTTACTATTCATTAAAATGTGAAAGTTACCAGAATAATATGAAAAATTTATCCAAAGTAAATTTTTATTTCTTGATTCCAAAGAAGAATTTTATTTTGTAAAATTGAACTTATAAACATGTCAAAAAATAGATTTAAAGTGGGTGCGCCATCAAAAGGCGGCAAAACTGCATTTTTTTTTAAAATACTTATTTTACCCGAAAAATTTATTTTGTTATTATACCATGTTCTAGAAATGTGTAAGATGAATAATAATGTTATAAAATTCAAAATTTAGTTAATACTATTCATAACGGATAGTTCATGACAATATTATAATAATATAACATTGTTTATTAAAACCCGGTATTGTGTACAACACACGCTATCGAGGAAGGTCGCGATTTTGTGTAATGCAAGCCAAGTCAGGGTTGCGTGTTGTGAAAGAATCCTTCATTGTTTCGTATAACAGAATCCAACCATATTTCATTTATACATTTAATATATATATATATATATATACTCAATGTTGCGTAGAATAACTATTATCAAAATTGTGTGTAACACGGTCCAAGAATAGTGTTGCGTATACTGCAAGCTAATACGGTGTTGCGTATAGCGCAAGGTAATCTTGGTGCAGAATACAACATAAGACATTAATGAAATAAAAATAATATTTTTCATAAAATCTCGGGGTGTTACAAAGATGATATGTTTTCATGATGTAATTATGGTTATATATTGCAGTGTAGTATGAAAATTATCTATATTGTTTTTGGGATAGTATAATTAATGGAATTATGTTGTTGTTGGGATAATATAAACTTTAAAAACATTATCGTAGATACGAAAATTAAATTTTAGATACATTATTATTATTAGATATTATATTAAATCAAAATATGCTTTTTATATTAAATTGGGAGTTTACTGAAGAGGATTGCTATGATGGCAGATCCTCACCCATGAAAATGATGGTCGATGCACATGTCCTTCCCCCCATGTTAGGGGAGGGAACTCCACCAACCCATGAGAGAACTACTCGCCCCTTCACCTATTTCTTGAACCCTGACTGTCTCCCTACATTCCCTCAAATCTCGCTCAAACGTAATTTCCCAGATCTGTTCAATGATTTTCTGAAACATTCCATCTCATCATCGGAGATCAACGTGACCTCAATTTTGCTTAATCTCGCTGTGATTGTGTGATTTGAGTAGAGTCACCCCTCATTCGAATCATTAGATGGGTTTATTGTTTTTTTTGGGGTATTGAAATATAGATACATGGTAGGATTTCTCAATAAGTATAGTGAACCCACTTTTTCTTACATATCTTATTACATAAATATAAAGAAAAAAACATAAAATAATTACACAATGTGGATCCAATGATTTGGTGTCTTTGGAAAATATTTACTATACATAAAATTTAAAAAATAAAACATAAATAAATATTTAATTCCTTTTTATCTAGCTTCTTATTGGCCCTTGAATTATTCTTAGTACATGTTATCACCTGATGATATAAAATAAAAAAGGGATGACATAAAATCCTTAGAACTGGATAGATAATAACATGAAGCAATATAATATTGGGTGAGAATAATATTTTTTATTATTACATAGTTATAGGATCATAATCATGAGAGGAAGTATTATGAAATGGAATGGAATGTGAAAATTCAAAAAAATGAAACATCATGTCTTAGTGGTCAACTACCACACATACTTATAAAAACATCTAGCATCATGTTCAGGAATATTTCACTATTATCATGACATTAGTCATGATAACCAATAAATTGGAGTTCTATATAATTCTTTTCACATCCATCACATCATAACATTCACACTACACTATATAATTATTGGAGCACCTGTCACATCATAACAATTACATTATTATAAATTCCATAGATAAAATATATCAATAATAAACAAAAAATAATCCATGGTATAAAATTGGAGTAATTTCAATGGAATTTTTTGATTAAAAATGTTCTCACATATTAAAAAAGAAATAATGTACTTGAATCATCAACCATGAGTGAAGAAGAAACAATCTCGAGAAGTAACAATTGTGTTTTTTGAAAGAATAGTCTTTTTGATAAACATTTTGTCGATTATAAAATAAATTAGTCCAAATTTATATCCAAGAAAATGTTTTATAATTTTGATGAAACTATATTTATGTAATATCCATTGTGAAAATGTTTTGAAAGATGGAAAACAGAAATAAAGTGTGTTGGGCTTGAGAATTCCAATTACCTTAAGTCTGAATGCTTCCTTCAATTTACTATCTGTTATAATCACATTAGATTCATTAATTAAAAAAGTAATCCTTTAAACATTAATTTTTTTCATTATGGTTTTATTATGTTAATTTTTGGGGTTTAGGATTAGTGATATAATTTAATTTAATCATTCCAGAGCATTTGTTTTCATTGTTTTCACGATTTGATCACTTGTATTCAAGAATAGATGTTCGTGTAAAATGAGGATAAATATCTAAAATTTATATAATATGTTATTAATAATATTACCTATGTTAAATGATATTATAATGTTTTTTTATATAAAATGAGGATGAATCATTGGATAAAAGTTAGTGATGACTTTTTTAGGTTTGCTTTGCTGGTTTTTTGATCACAACAAACACATTTTTTTCATTTAGTATTATGTATATAAGTCAGATCCAAAACATAAAATGTGTTATAAAATAAGGATTAAAATATTTTTCATCTAATTAATGGAATTATTAACATACTTTGAGGTGTTGAAGGAAAATAAATGCGCATCTCTCTTGATGTTGGTAAATTAACACATCATGAGTGACGATTTCATTTTAAGAATAAAAGAGGGAGATGTATGAGTTTAACAATGGATATTACCTTAAAATGATATAATTAAATTTTATCAAACATAATATCATTAAAATTCATTTTAAATATGATAATTTTCAAATAATTGATGAAATGAAATGAAATTGAAAATAGATAAAAAGAAAAGGTGGATTTTATCTCATAAATATCTCCCCCTTGAGAACCTCCTTAGGGAAACTGTTTTGGTTTTCTAATGAGGAAAAGAGATCTTGGTAGTGGGAGACCTTCTAGGGAAGTGTATTGGATGGAATTTGGGAAAGGATCAAAGCTTGAGAGGTGTGATGAGAAGTGTTTTTTAGGGGTGATATTTTTAGTTGACGAGAGAGGTGTTTTCACATTATTTAATTCATTAGTTTATTATTTTGTTCAAAACAAGAAATAATGTGGATTATTGAGACAAAATAAATTAATTAGATCATTTGAGTTTGAACCAATGGTGAATATATCATTTATGACTTAAGTAATATTTTATTTATCTTATAACGTATATATACGGTAAACCTATATTTCATTATTCACAAAAAAATAAAGAAATTTTAAAAAAATTAAAAAATAACCCTAACCATTTTTGGACTTATAGAAATAAATATTGAACTCTATTTTTTTAAAATAATTATTTGAATATTAACAATATAATTTTTAATTAAAATCACAATTTAAATGTAAAATATATATTTTAAATATATAATTGATTTTATAACGTTTTAAAAAATTTACGTAAGGTTTCATAAAATTAACATAAAATAATAAGTCATAAAAAATTAAATTTTCAGTTGATTTTTTGAATATAATTTTTTAAAATTATTAATTTATTCATAATATTGTAATTAAATATGTTTTAATTACAAAAAATACAAACATTTTATTAATAATTTCTAAAATAATTATTCACTTATACTCATATATAATTATTCCCTTATTTTCATTATAAGATGGTTGATTTTTATTTAAAATTTCATGTGTGAGGCTACTATTAATTTGAGCAGTTTAATTTTCATAATTTTCATATTTCTATTCTTAAGGTCAAGTCATGATTTCATAAGTATTGGTTCTTTTACCTCTATAAATATATCCAATTTTATTAAATCGTCATTTTTAATGATATTATTATGGTAAATTAGTGATTATATGTGATTATGACATTATTATAAGAAGTGAGAAATTATATTGACAAAATTTTGTGTCGTTACATTCACATCCCTTTTGAAAATTTTCCCTCGATTTTTTACCTAAACTAGTGAGGGTACATCTCCTTCATCACCTCCTCTTATTCATAAGTTGCTTCGTCATACATATGGTTCCTCCACCACCCATTGACCCTATAGTTTACCTTGTTTCATAGAACCCTTTTCCTCATGTCCAAAATCTTCACTGGATTCTCCTCATAAAAGAGAACATCTTCTAGTTGTACCACCTCAAAGTTGATTACATGTGAGGGGTCTTGTACATACTTCCTCAGGAGTGATATGTGGAACATATAATGAACTTGAGCCATCTTCGGTGGAAGTGAAAGTCAATTTCCCCAGAATCCTATTTGATTAAGGATATCCATGGACCAATGTACCATGGTATTATATTCCCATTATTTCCAAACCTCATGACTCTTTTCCATGGTGGTATTTGGAGGAAGACATTATCTCTAATGTCGAACTCCATGTCCCTTCAACGGTTGTCAACATAGATCATTTGGCGACTATATGAAGCATTGATCTATTGCTTGATGGATTAAACCTTCTCAACCATTTCGTGGATAAGATCCTATCCACGTATCTTCCTTTTGATAAATTCATCTCAATAGGGTTGAGTTCTATATCACTTTCTATAAAAAGATTCATATGGAGTGATCTGAATACTTTAGTTGAAGATATTTTTGTTTGAGAAATAAACTAATGGGAGATGATGATCCCATACAATTTTGAATTATAAATCCTAGGATCCTAGAATATCATTGAGTTTCTGAATCTTATTTTCAAATTTACCATCAGTTTGGGGGTGATAGTCCATGCAGAAATTAAATTTAGTACTCAATGAATGTTGAAGAGTCCACCAGAATATTGATGTTAACCTGGGATCACTATCAGAGAAAATTGAGAGTGGAACTCCATGAATAATCACAACATCAGTAACATATTTATGATAACTTTTTTCAAGTGATAGATCTTCTTAAACAGTGATAAAGCAAGCTGCCTTGGGGAGTCTATCCACCACAACCCATATCACATTATTTACTTTGGATGTCTTTAGGAGATAGGTGAAAACATACATATTGACATTCTCCCATTTATACATGGGTATAAGAAAAAGTAACATCATCCCTTTGGGATTCAATCTCTCATCGTTAACTCGCTATCATATTATGCACCTTGAGATACAATCTGTAATCTATTTCTTTAAATTGTCCCACCAAAAGTGTTCTCAAATATCATGGTACGTCCTAGTACTCTAGGGATAGATAGAGAAGCTATGTCCATTATAAAATAAATCATTAACTCTTTCAAGTGATGAAGGCACACAAAGCCTTGATCCAAATAGAATCACACCATCGTCATCGGTAATTAACCCTTGTTGTTTGCCTTCCTTTATTATATTCACCTTCTGTTGTAACTCTGGTTCATTCTAGTGTGCCTCTTTAAACTTATTTTTTATATATAGATTAGAAATAATTTGTAAAAGGTAGGATTTATTCCCAACAATTATGTTTTCCAAATCCATCATTCTCATGTCCATAAATATAGGGCCATTCTCAATCCACAATATGGATTGAGTTGCAATTTTTTTTCTTCTAAGATCATCTTCTACCTTGTTCTATTTTACAGGATGATAGTGAATGGAGAAATCATAGTCTATGATTGTCTCTAGAAATATCATTTGATTAATATTGGTATACTTTTTTAGAATATAAATTTTATGCTCTTTTATCAGAATATATGTTCCTAAGCCAATAATCACAACTGCTAGCTCTATATCATATGTTTGTTAGTTCTCCTCATGGATCTTCAACAGTCGTGTAGAGTAGACTATCACATTATAATTTTTTGTGAGTAGAAAACCCAAGACTTTCATGGAAGCATCACATTATATATTCAATCCTTCTTCATTTTTTGGTAATGTGATTATATGTGTCATGATCAACCTCTTCTTTTGCTCCTTGAAGCATTCCTCACATTCTTCTGTCCAGATTTACTTTACCCTTTTCCTTGTAATCATAGTTAGCAGGATTGAAAAAAATGAGAAATTTATGATAAAACATCTATAATACCCTTCCAAGCCATGAATACGATGAATTTATATGACACTAGTGGGTCTAGGGCATACCTAAATTTACTTTGATTTTAAAGGGACCATAGAAATTCCCTTACATGGGATCACATTTCCCAATAATGTGACATGCCTCATCTAAAAGTAACACTTTTTGAACATGGTGTACAACTTATCCTTTATTAATATAGCTAGAACATGATATAAATGTTCTTTATGTTCCTCTATTCTATTGGATTAGATTATAATATAATCAATAAAAACTGTCAAATTATTTTTATGGTAATGTCTAATGACTATATTTATCAAATCCATGATGATTGAATGAGAATTATTAAGTCAGAAGGGCATAAAAAACTCATAGTTCCCATACCTAGTACAGAAGGTAGTATTCCAAATAACTTCCTTCTTCACCATTATCTAATTATGTTGAAAATAAATATCCACCTTTGAGAAGTAATATGATCATTTTAAATGATCAAACAAGTCATTAATCCTTGAAGATAATAGTTATTATTTATGATGATCTTGAAGATTTCCTAAAAATCGATACACAACTACAATGATCAATTATTATTCTTGAAAAAGGGAACTATCTCACACCAATTTGATAAACTAGGGAATATAAATCATTTTTCAAAATTCTATTTCACGTATTTCTTTAACTCCTCTAGTTCGATAGGATCTATTCTATTGGGACATATGAGATAATGGTATCCATGGGTATGAGTTTTATTGAGAAATCTAACTCACAATCCGAGGGGAGCCTAGGTAACTGTTCATTAAATACATCACAATATTCCATAAAGGTAGGAACATCCCCTAGGCTGATATATTCCATAGACTCTACCATTTTAATGAGGTATACATCTTAACAAGGAAACAACACCCACACCATTGATTAGTTATCCTGAAATAGAGTAATGTACATCCTTGCATTTGTAGTGGAGCATTGGATTGTCTGGAATATGAAAAGTTATTTCCATTTACAGTCAATTGATATGTGATCTATATAATGAGAGACAATCTATCACTTGTATTGTGTCGAATTACACCAAGGTAAGTATTATGAGATTCTATGGAAGAATCTTCCTACATGCACCAACAAGATTAGAGTCCAACACTTGGCTTCCTATGATTTTACCACTTGGTGTTTTTAAAAAGATATATATTACAAGGATTCATGGCCTTGATATAATAGTTCTAGAAAACAAGAAAGGTATAAAGGAATGTGTATAAGTATAATCAGATAATACTATTTCAATTATTGTGTGAATAGGATGTGTTCCTTCTACAACTTCATTCTATTACTCCAATTATGTGGTAGTGATGGAATAATCCATGACTTTCTCTGTTGGATTTTTTGGTTACTAATGCTAATTACCCTCGATGAAACATGGTTTAGTGCACTATATTTAATAGTTCCCTTCCTCTGTATAATTATTGCATTGGACCATGGGTGGTTCTCTTTTTTCCTCCACCACATTGTCATGCTTCCTCATGTATTGTTGAGATGTATAAGCTTGATGTCCTTATCTCCCACACATGAAGCATTCCTCATCCCTTTGAGGAAGTTCCCATGATTCCTATTCCCCTATTTTTGACATGTTGGTTGTTGAATTTTATTTATGCATTTATCATTAAATCCTTTGGCATGAAACTCCATCTTTCATTTATTATCACGACAGCTATTGGACCATTCTCCAGACACCATCTCTACTTTGAGACCACAAAAGAAAACATATTCATAACCCAAAAAGTCACGAATTTCATGATCCTTTTGAAGGGTTGGTTTTAAACAACTAAATAATCTATTAATTTTCTATCATTTTTGATAACAAAACCGGATGCTTACATTGAAATCCTTGTAAAATTTTCTTCAAAGGCAGTGATAGATTATCCTTCATTTTTCATCTCATCTATGAATTCTCCCTTTATAATTATATGAATATTTCAAGGGAATTACTTGTTAATAAAAATTATCTTAATGTTTTCCCACTCCATATCTTTAATTTAATCCCATGGATTCATGTTCTTAATCAATTCCAACCATTAGTCATCCTCTCTATCTAGATGGAAAATAGTTAGATTCACGTTATTTGTCTCAGAATAGTAAAGTAGAGAAAATATATTCTTCATTGAGTTGACCCACTATTCCACAACTAGTGTATAATAAGATCCACTAATTTTCATTGGTCGTTGCTACTTATAACACATAATAAAAAGTTGTTCCCCCCTAGGTGAAGGTAGACATTCCACATTTTTCATGTTATTGTTAATAACCTAAGACTGCTAGGTAAAAATCACAATTAAATTTTGAACTCAACCACCCAAATCATTGGGGTATTCGTTCTTAAAATTACTTCATTTTCCCTTTCATGGTTTGTTGGCTTAATTTCTCATGGTTCCCACCATTTTTTAAAATAGAAAATGATAGAACAAAACATATTTCATCCAATCATAAAATAATAACATATTAATTTTTGTATTAAAGTATAAATTCATATCTTGTGGGATCCCTATGTTTATCATTTTCCAAAACAAATATTCCTATGTGTTTATATATATATAGGCTCATACTATGGGTTTTCACTAAGGTTCTCTTATCCTAATTCACAAATAAACTAAATTGTCCTTTTATACCAACTATAGTGACTTTAATTTTTCATACATATATTCATACAACATTTTAAAGAAAAAACATAAAATTATTGCACATTAAGGATCTAATGAGTTAGTGTCTTATGAAAATTTGGACGATACATAACATTTAAAAAATGAATCATATACATTTATTTAATTCAATATTCACTAGCTTCATATTGTCCATTGAATTATCTTTAGTATAGGTAATCACCTCATGATATACATCCAAATTTTGTGATATAAAATCATAGTAAGAGGATAGATAAGAAGGAAAAACAATATAACTTTTGGTGAGCGTAATCCTGATAATCATTACATAATAATGGGATCATAATCCTGAGATTAGGTATTATGAAAAGGCATGGAATGTGGAAATGCATAAAAATTAAACATCATATCTTAGTGGTCAACTACCACACATAGTTGAGAAAAAATATAGAATCATGTTCAAAAATATTTCAATTATACCATAATATTAATCAAATTACCAAATTAATTTGAGAATTATATAATTCTATGTGCACCTATCAAATTCTAATATTTACATTGCGCTATATAATCCAGGTGCACATGTTACATCATAACATTTACATTTTTCTGCATTCCATATCGAATATATATCAATCATGAACATAAAATATCACATAGAATGCAATGGGTTTCATTTCATAAGAATACATTCATAAAAAAGGGTTCCCAAATTGAACAGGGAGAAATGTAGTTTAATCACAAAACATGAGTGAAGAAGAATCAATATCGAGAAGTTAAAGGTGTGTTTTTTGAAATAAGAGTCCTTTTGGAAAATATTTTGTTTATCATAAACCCAGTTAGAATATATTTATAACCCCTAAAAGGTGTTATAATTAGTAATAAATGATATTTATGTAATATACATAATGAAAATGAGGGTAATGAGGGAAAACCCAACAAAAGTGAGTTGGGTTTGGGAATTCCCCTTACTATGAGTCTGAATGCTTATATGATTATAATATATTATATAATCACTTTAGATTCATTAATTAAAAAATACAGAACTGTTTAAACATGATTTTCATTCATTATGGTCTTATAATGTTCATTTTGGGGTTTTGGATGAGTTATAGAGTTTAATTTCATAGTTTAAGAGCATTTGCTTTCTTAGTTTTCACGATTGTTTTACTTCTATTAATGAATGAAAGATCATGTAAAATAAGGAAAAATATATAGAATTTTAATTATATGTTATTAATGTTATTACATTAATTTAAATTATATTATAATTATTTTTTTATTTACCATAATTTTGAATAAGCATATAAATGTTAATAGTGATAGTTTTAGGTTATTGTAGGCAGGTTTTCGATGACAACAAACTAATTATGTTTTATCAATTAGTATTATGTATATAAGTTACTTAAAAAATATAAAATGGCTAATAAATTAAAAATTAAAATATTTTTTAATCCCTTTAATGGTCTTATTAATAGACTTAAATATGTTAACAGAAAATGAATGTGCATTTCCCATGAGGTTAGTAAATAGACACATCCCAGACGACAATTTCATTTTTAGAATAAATGAGGGAGTGGGGGAGTTTAATGATGGATGTTCCATTAACCTAATATAATAGAATTATATAAAACATAATGGATTTATGATGCCTTTTTATATGATATAATTGGGTGAAGATAATAATTGAAATTAAATTGAAAAGTGCTAAAAAGATAAATGAAGTGGATTTTACCTCTGAAATACCCCCCTGAGAACCTCCATAGAGAAAGGGTTTTATTATTTTAATGAGGAAAATAGTTATTGTACATGGGAAAAAAATTGTATTGTGTGTAGGGAATAATTTGGTAATGGATAAATGTTTTAGAGGTGTGGGGATAAGTTGGTTGGAGGTGTGGTTTTTATAGTGGAGTAGAGGGGAGTTTTCCCATTATATAAATCATTTGTTTATTATTATTATCAAGACAAGAAATAATGATGAATGATGAGCCTAATATAGTTTTTATAATATGTGAGTGTTAACCAATGGGTATTACATCAACAACGACTCAATGGATCATGTATTTGGCTTATAATGAATGTATATCGTAAATGACCGCATTTCACTATTTACCAAAAATCAAGTAATTCCTAAAAAACGCAAAAAATTACCCTATCCATTTTTGAACATGTAAAATAAAAAATTTACCCCATTTTATGAAAATAATTTTATAAATATGAATAATTTAATTTATAATTGAAAGCATCATTAATTTGGAAAAAAATATTTTAAAATTATAACTGATTTTTAACACTTTTAATATTTATTTAATGTCTCATAAAATTATCAGAAAATCATAAGAAATTAAAAAAATAATTCATGAATAAATTTTTTGGAAATAAAATTTTTATTAAATTATAAAATTAATCATAATATTGTAATTAACTATTTATGTCTTACAAAAAATCCATAACTTATTTAAAAATTTTTAAAACAATTATTTACTTATAATATGATATAATTTTAGCATTGTTTTATTTATAAGATTAATAAATTTTAATTATACTTTAATGGTTGATGATACTCTTAATTAGGCTAGTTTACAATTCATAATGGTCATGTTACTATTCTTATGTTCAACATATAATTTCATCAAGATTTCTTCCATGACTTCTAGAAATACTGCATATTTCATTAATTCTTCATTTATAAATATTTTATTATGGTTTATAAATGATTATATGATATTATTACATTAAAATAATATCGGAAGAAATTATATTGTGAAACATTTGGGTCATTACAACAAGAGGCACATAATGATCTAGTTTTCTTCAGAGGACGATATAGTTTGGGCATGGTCCAGTACCCCTCAAAGAAACAATGACTTCTTTTTATACCTTATTATGTGGTCTTATGGCAACCATATGATGAGTGAAATCCCTGTGATGGGAAATTGGGTTAGTCTCCCTAATATACCTTTACCTTTTCCAAATCCAGCAATTATACACATGCTTGGGAATATGGTTGGGAGATACTTCTGCTCTAATAAGAATACTAGATCAATATCTCAACCTATTTATACTCACATTTTCATGGATATTGATGTATCGAAACATCCTTTAGAGTTAATTTTGGTTACAGTTTAATATGAATTTATATAAAAGTATGTAGTGGTTTTTGAATCATGGGTCGATTTTTTCTCATCATGTAAGAAACTGGGTTACTCTACACATTTCTATTTTCAAGGGCCCAAGAACTGTGTTAAACAGTGAATTTAGGTTTCACGAGATAATGGAAAGGAAAATAAGATTGTTTTTGGTGAAGTGATAATTTGGAAGGGTCAGTTTGACACTTCTATTAACATAGAAAATGATAAAACTATTCATCACGAGTCTTAGGGGGAAATACTTTAGTTTTTTATATCTTTAGGGGGTTATAGATGGACCTAGGGGGTCTCATGTAATCTATAGGTGTTCCTACGGGTCCAGCGAGAATGGAAGAGGTTTGTGGAGACAATTCCTTATCTTCATCTCCATGTTAATCAAATGAGGAATCCCATGGAGCAGTTCTAAGATCTGGTAGTGGAATGATTAATGTGGCTGAAGATGGAGGTTCATGGACTCCCAGGGCTACATCCTATTTAGATACAGTATGTTTTATTCAATATTCAATAGTAATAAATGGAGCCCATGATCTTAAGAGTCTTACATATGAATAAAATGTATTTAAGGGGCCATGTTAGAGAAGGGAATCTCCTTTCCTAAATCTTGCCAACTGATTTGAGGGTCTCGATCCTGACATGCTACAATAGGAGGAATCATCCCATCCATATTGTCCAAATGATGAAAATTTAGACCTTAGAGATGCATCTAATGATGATTATTCACTCAAACTCTTAGTATACAATAATGAAAATTATCTTGGGGAATATCAACTTAATCAGAGGAGAAGAAAGGGTCATAGAGGAAACATGAAGGGTCAGTAAGATTATTCCTATTTTCCCCTTCCAATGGAGACGAGATCTTCCAAATGGATAAAATCCAAGGATATAGTAGATATTCAAATGGTTTAGGGTTCTACTACCGGTTGGATGCTTCTGTATTTGAGGTAGATCATTTCAAATGGACACTAAATGGTCATCTAGAAGATAAAACTGTGGTTCTAGTGAATAATATAGATCTTCTTTTACATTCGGATGAAGAAATTTTGGAGGAGATTCTGATGATCAATTCATCATATGACGATGATTAAAATGATTGCAATAATTCTATGAGTGGAAAATATTAGAAAAAAAATTCTAGGATTGAAAATCATCATCTTATACTGATAAGTGGCTTCAATGTGTGGAATTTAATAAAAGAGGAATGCATGGAATCATGGGGCTATCTAGCATATCATTTTTAATACCTTCTAAAGGATGATCTGGGCCTACAATTATTTTCTATTCCATGTAAATTGTTTAAGGAAAACGATTCGAGATGTCTTAAACATTTCTTAGATAATTATATAGTTTCTTTTATTTCATGATCTTGTTATATTGTATGTGTTATCACTTCTTCCCATTACAGTGTTTTGATAAAAAAATTAATATTCAATTAGTAATTTAGTCATAATAAATTCATTGAATTGGATCATACAAATAGGAATGATATCATAATAAAATATTTATTAAAATAAAAATAAATGGAAACAATTAGTAGAAGTTTCTCTTATTAGGGGTTTTTGTTAACATTGATTGGAGGGAGAATTAATAGGGTTTCTTCTAGACTAATATCAGATGAAATATAACTTGCACTTATAGAGTTAAATTATCTATTGGAGACCTTCAATCTCATCGTAATAAATATGGGATCTTTTCATAAATAATGACTGCCCAAATCTACCAAGAGTACTTATCTCACCCTTAGGTATTATAAAAACCTCGTGAAGGGTTTTTTTAAGTAGAACCTAGGATGATATAAATGTGTAATTACTAATATAGAAAATTATATTTAAATATATATATATATATATATTAATTATTATGTGTTTATTTATTTATAATGATTTCTTATGGATGAGTTCAATAATAAGAAAAGGGTTACTCATTTTTGGTATACATTTTAAAACAATTTAAAAATTTACCCCTTAATGTCATGACTTATTTAGTGAATGGATTACAGATTCTTTTTTTTAATTTTCATTCATTTCCATAACTTTCATTAGTTTGTATAAGGATAAATGATATGAAACCCAATAACAAAACCAATGTTTGTTTGCAAGTAAAATTTCATGACCTACATGCCCCTAATATAGTGCCTGAAGCTAAATCTACACATGAAAAAATTAGAACCTCCCTATACATCAGAGGTTTTCAGCTAGTAGAAAGGTCATAGGGTTTTATAGTGGTGAGACTACACCCTAATATAAGTGTATGAAAATATCATAAATAAATTGATAACATCAATATTAGAAAACAACTGATTGTGGAACCAATAAATAAACCAAAATAGAATAATTATGTAACAATAAATGGAATGAAATAAAGTAACATACATCCATATCATGCATACACTAAGGATTGACCACTTGAATGACCATATATATACATGAGGGAAAAAATAAAAAATAAATATAAAAGGAATTACTGTATACATCATGAAATACTACATACAAATTATCTAAATACATGTCATGTCTATTATGGTGGATTAATTTCAACCCTCAAGTCATATTGTGCCTTCACACAAGTAAATGTCTTCTCAGGTACCCAAGTGCAATGGCATCCCGTGCAGGGTGTGGGACCAAAACCTTATTGGGGAAACCAAATGCAGATCCATACATATCTAGTGATATGTAGTGTATGTATTTATTAGATTCTCATCAAGATAAAAATAATTAATAAAATGAAAAAATTAACAAAAATATGGATGAAAATAAAATAAACTACAACATGTTCTTTGGTCATTCATCCTAATGTACCTTACTTAGCTTTGCATAAGACGAATGGTATCTGAACAAAGTGACTTATCATATATATATATATATATATATTTATGTGTCTATGTGTGTTTGTGTTTGTGTGTGTGTGTTTTTATATATATCCGCATAAATATATATAAATATATTTATATTTATTTATTTATATATATATATATTGAAATTTTGAGAAGTAAAATAAATAAAAACCACCCACAATTGATCCATGGGTCCATAATCTCGTTCAACAAAAACCTACCATGTCTAACATAAATAAATTCATTGAGCAGGTTACATCACCAAGGGGACACATGTTCTAACCCTAGGATTACACTTATTCACCTCTGATAACTATAATGAATGATTTCATTTATCGACATACAATTATATAAAGATATAATAGCATCAAATGTGTCCTTCAAATGATTTATTGTGTATCCAACCTATGGATTCAAACCTGCTACAATCTCTACAAAAATCCATTATATAATAATGAATGTCTATCCAATATTGGGGAACCCATTGGGTCCCTCATGTGAAATTCCTAGAGAGGAATCATAATAGGGATCCTATTAGATTGAATGTATGTAAAAGAAACCATCTTTGTGTACTCATAAGGATTAATTAAAATGATTAATCATACATGGGATAATCTAGGTTGTACCATAAGAAGATCCATCCGACATAGGGTCATCAGTCCAAGTTATGATATCAGTTTGAGGTATGAAACTAGATCCCATGGGTTGTTAATGACTCCTATATTTCATAAATTTATTCCAAACTAATTATTAAATTAGGAATATCATTAGAATATTTGTATAGAGGTAGATTTTACCTCACAAGAAAAACTAAGAATACACATATGTAATAAACATGCATAAATACTCATGGGTAGGTATGATGAGCCACCTACCTTTTAGAAGCATTCTATTTATTTTTTGAAGTGATGACAACAACAACAAAGGCCTATCAAATCATAACCAAAAATTGTCATGTATTTCCACATAGAATAACCACGATAAACAATTTACTATAAAAACATTAAAATTAATTCATTAAAACCAAAAATATAATTTAAATAACCTGTCTAATTAAAATAGTTATATTACCCACGATATTACCCGATGGTCCCTTCACTAAGGAACGATAACCAAAAGCTCTCCAAAAATCCATAGCACATCTATGGACTCAAATTGGACATAATCCATACCAATTTAATAAAAAACCCATTTAAAATTTTTGATTAAGGTCTCCATGATTTAAAATTTCACTTTTCTTGTATTCAAAAATTAAAGTGGATGGAGGGAAGTGAATTTCATCTCTCATGTTGTCATCATCCAAGGTAGATAAAAATCACTATAATTGATATCTGATTCCACTATTCCCATGTGGGATGATGAACAGAATTCCTAACTAGAGGAAACCAGGCTAGAGGATGAGGGTAAAGAATGCAATTTAGGATAACCTAGTTGATGTCTTACCACATGGATTCCAATGCACTAGACGACATACAATTTGAAATATGAATGAGGGAGAACACCTGTGGATAATGGTGGGAAGTGGGTTGCACATGTGATATAGATTTGGGAAAAAATAGATTAAAATCATTTAATTATGAAATTGGTAAATGGTAATTTTCCCCATTTAGGTCAGCTACATTTTTTCACTTTGGTTTGAAAAACTGTATTCCAACAATGTTCCTCTACTATCTAAGGCACCCTCCACCATGCATGGTTATTTCACATGGTTAGGAAAAATTGTTTTCCGATCATTCATCTAATATGAAAAAAATTATAGACCACCATGACTTACTATATCTTGGAATACCATTTATTCAATCATTCTCCAATGTAAAATGGACTGCACATTTAGTCCACAGAGTTTTCAATAGCTGTGTGCCATGAGATGCACATTTCCAAAACATGGGGTTTGGGCCCTAAACCATCAGAATTATCTAGAAACCATTGAGATAAAATACAATCCAAACCCCCTTATAAAAACATTATTCAATGGCATTGCAACTTTTGAATTTATATTCTAAATATCCCAATTGTATTTTATGAAACCATAAACATTGAGATCAAAATACTTTAGAAATTTCAATAATGGATAATCATGGGACCTTATAGCCTCCCCCCATTTAAATATCACATCCCCAAAAAATATTAGTTGGAATTAATGTAAAAAATAAGACCTATTTGAGTTATTAATTTTGTTCGAATGGCCATGTTTTATTTCAAAACACCCAACATTATAGCAAGTAATACATTAATCATATAATGATGAACCACAAAAACAATTAAATTTCACATAAACAATGTAGTAACAACAAATACATTAATACTTGAGAATACTTAATGTAATTCAGTACCATTTCGCTGTCATTTTTATTATCAAAACTATAATGCTCCCTGCCATATGTTATTTCATTCAGTGAAAAAATATGATACTAAGTACATCAGTAATTGTAATTTCATATCAAAACCTACCCCAAACTCTTAATTATGATATCTAAATATCTCTCAACATAATTAATTAGATACCTCATGAGGGTGATACCCTTGATCATTGATTAGATCTAATTTTCAAACTCTATTTGACCATGACCATCCTAGTTGTGCTATCTTTTTCATGAAAGGATATGGTTGACCCTTTCACTATACTCGTCTCATCCCAATAGAATGCCTCTAGTGGTTACTCACCAAATAAATCCAACAATTTGAAATAATTCAAGATAAACCACTAACAAATTTCAATTCTCGAATATGTTTGGCTCCTATAGACAAGACACCATCTAAACCCAATATTGATGCCTTTATCCAAAGCCATACTCATATCCTTTTTAACATGTTCTCTAAATTATATAACCCACTATTGGTGATAAATCATAACTTAAAACTCCAATTTTCAAAATTTTCATTGTGTTATATCATTAGAAAAAATATACTACTTGATACATAACAATTTGATCATCATATTCTACTCAGAGATTAATGCCCACAATTAGAATTTACCCAAGTCCATGTTTGAATTTATTTGTTAAATTTACTGAGAAATATATGCATACATTGATCCATTTATTTAATTCTATACTAGTTCTAATATGATCATATAACAAATTGATTCAATATACCATGATCCCTGTTAGACGAGGGACTCCAAACAATGACCAACCACATTCTCCTCACCTTAGGGAATCCTTTTCATCGCATAAATGAATAGAGATCCCAATCATATTTCTTATTCTATATACCTCATGAATTTATAATCTATCATGGATTAAAACTTTTTCACCCATAGTGTTATCAAAAAGGAATCCACCAACTCATTCCCATTAATTAAGAACAGATCAAATGACTCTTGTTTATATTAATAAATTGACAATCACTAACATTAAATGGCCATGGGAGTACTATACACCATCTAACCTAACTTTAATTTGATCCTCAATAGAATCCTCAATAGTATTCTCAAAATAAATAAGTATACATTTTTATATAACTCAATGTATATATTATTATTTCTCAATGTACAAAAGAAGATGTCATGACATTGATCATGATCACCTTAATCTAGGTGTACACTATGATTCCCATGATAGACATGTATCTCTCTTCAATACCATGGTCACTTCTAAACATTTTTTCCTTTATCATAAATTTTACACAACATCCCTCAACAATGTGTTTCTAGGTGAAACCATTGGTCAAATACCTCCTCGCAAAAGATTTATTCTTCATGTCTTACATCAAGAGAAACCTGAACTGCACCATATACTTTAAACCATTGGTCCTCGTAACAAAATTGTTGCTCACTGATTTATGATTTAAATTGTACCACATGTAACTGATGTGTACCAATACATCATACCCAATGAGTATAAAATCCCATACTTCCCGATCACCATAACTCAACTCAATATCCATAGATTAATTCATCAACAAGGCCAAGATAACCGTGCTACATAGAAATACCGGTTTAACATGCCACGAGAACACATATAACTCCCATAAAAAAATATTTACCTCACCCATGCCATGATTTTTTACATGACCGCCAATCTCATGATGTCATTGTAACAATGACCATCCACCTGTGCTCTAATAACAACCAAAATGAAGCCACTTTTTAATATTTTCAGGAACCCAAAAAGTCCTACCCATTAAACTAGTTATGGAAATAGATGCACCCAGGGAAATTTATTAAAAACTAGGGGAATTATCAAGAAAATATCATAAAACCCAAGATCCTACCAAGAATTTTCTTCAGAACAAGCACACAACCAAGCTCACTACATAAAAATGAATCCATAAACATACTCTAAACATTATCATAGGTTTTCCTCCATCAAAATAAATTATAATCCTTTAGGATTTTGATCCAAAACTAAGGGACTATTGTTCTTCCAACAAGGACTATTAATCAAGTCTCACAATAGTGACACTAGGTCATACCACCTTGTCTAAGGGTTAAACCCTTCTAAGATCACATCTCAAGGGACATCATCTATGCACTTGTTTCAGCATTATGCCTATAATGCGATGCACACCTATCATAGGGAGTGGTTAAAAGAAATATTACATTTTTTCAAATACAACAATTTTGTTGTCTAGGGTCGTCTCACTTGAGGATCCGTTCTGTTTATTCACTTGCTTCATACAAATAACATATTTAATATATTTTGGTGGTTTTATAATTTAATGAAAAAATATAGATTTTTTTGTAATTGATTAAATAAATTAATTAAATGAAAAATAATATTTGAAACTAACATGAAAATCTCTACAGAATGAAATTAGGTTGAAAGAACATAGTATTCTGGTTCAGTTTAAGGTTCAATCATTATTCTCATTTATATAACATATTTTAGTTTGATAATTCAGACAATTAAATTGGTGTTTAGTCGCCATATTAGGGACATTTACATCACCATGCATGCCACTCAATTCTATCAGAATCATAAATACAAACATTAAATAAAATTCAAGAACACCATGTTCTCCCCCGGGCCAAGCCTTGAGGTTAGCCTCTCATTTCTAAGAGTAAGAGATAACAATGGTGGAAATGGGAAGAAGATAATAAGAGGTTAATTATAAATATAACATACAAAATTAAAATAACAATGGATGAGAGAAATAAAATATAAATAGAAGAATGGAGGATGTGAAGAGAGGGGAGAGAGATATAAAATAAAATAAAAGAAGAAAAAAAGAAAAAAGTTAATATTTTTATAGAATATATATAATGTTAATATAATAATAATATTATTGTTATTTATTTTCATTATTTTCATTATACCAAAGAGAGTAATTTTTTAAAATGGAGAGAAGAAATAAAATTTGAAAATATTATTAAATTATTATTGTTATAATAATAATAATAATAATAATTTTTTAATTATTATTATTATTATTATTAAATATGAAGAATTTAAATGATGGTATTTTTTTTAAAAAAAATAATTTATTAACATAATTAAAAAAATGAATATTGAAATTAAAATATAAAAGTTAAAAATTAATCTAAAAAAATAAAACAATAATTAAGAAGGGGGATGGGAAGTGGAGATACCCGAGGGGGTGATTTATTGGTTTAAAAGAAAACACCCATGATGATCTATGAAGGATTATCTCCCCTTCTTTATGTAGGAAAATAGAGAGGCCCTCAGTCTCCCCTATATTTAGAGCTCCACCACCCACAGAGAGTTTGGTGGTCTTCATCCACTTGAAACCACACCCTCGATCTATAGGTGTAACATACCACATAGACTCCATCTGCATGGTGAATGTGGTGTAGTGATGGATGTGGATGGGTGGGTTGGTCGGGGAAAGGCTTGTCTGATGGCTTATATGGCTGTGGTGGATAGTGACTCTATGTTTTGAAGCCACGATAGTGATATGGTGTAGGGGAGGTTGCCTCGAGTGAGAGCGGAGTTGTTTCATGGAGGGGAAGCCTTGGTGGCAGCCTCCTCCTCCTTTAGACATTAATATGGCCATAATATGATTGAAAGGTGATCTGGTGTAGTGACTTTTGAGTTGTGGAAGGAATATTGGGACATGATTATGGAGATGGTGGGATGTGGAATATGGGAACTGCATGTGAGCTTGGGACGATAGTGGTGGGGGCAATGCTAGGCCATAGTGGGTCTCTATGTAGAAGGCATGGTGGCCCTGATGGTGTGGTGTAGGGGTTTTGGTGTTGTTAGTGAGGAGCTAGAATTGATCTAAGAGTCCTAGGGTGAAGCGGGGTAATAGAGGGCAGAAGGTTGGGTGGCTATAGTGAAGTGATGTGGCGGTAGCATCCCACATTGAAATTATGGGATTAAGTGTGAAAATATATAATCCTCCCCACAGTTTTTAATGGCCAGATTCCCTCTTTTCTGTGGGATATTGGATAACTACATACCGAGCATATGGTTCACACCCCAAACTTCCCACATTCGAGCCTTTGGGAACACTATTCACCGATATGGCTTGACCTCCTGAAGGCCACACACAAACCTGACCCCCATGTGCTCAGCTTGTTTCTGGAGGCTCTCATGGGGCTGGTGTGGCTAGCTTGTCCACATTATGTGGGATGGCTATGTTGTAGACTGGCCTTGGTTGAAGGAATTATGAGCCCTGATGATATTTTTATAAAAAAATTAATTAATAAAAATAAAAACAATCATAAAGAAGTCATAATATTTGTAACCAATAATTTAAATTCATAAAAATGTTTTCCACTCTTTTAAATCCAATTCAAATCCACATTATAGTTTAATCTAAATTAACTAAAACACTAAAATTAAAGGTATTTAATGTTAAAAATTAATAATAAATCATTGAATTTTATTTTAATGTATGCACATTAATGTGGTTTCTCAAATACCCCCACACATAAACCATTCATGTACTCAAGAATAAAATCTCATCATAACAATAAATAGGGAACCAATGTTATCAATATTCAAATTAAAATATAGAAAAATAAAACAATTTATATTTTCAAACTAAAATATTAAAAATCCATACATAATATCAATTTAATTTTTAAATTTTAAAAGAAGAAATTTACTCATGTATTTTACATTCTCCATTTTGTGAACTGTGGAAATTATCCACCATTCATTCAATTTCATTAATTCATTATTATTAAACCTGAATATTCATGAATTACCTCACTTTTCAAAAACTCCCTCATATCTCATGATAAAATTCATGTATATTTATTATATTATCATCACAACATTCTCCTTATCTATTAGTTTATAAATAAACTAAATTCTCTACAATGTAAAGGAAAACGTCACATACAATCAAGAGAACATACAATATATGTCCAAATGTATCATAGGTTTATGGTTGGTATAAATTATTCCTCTAAAATTTAAGGATCCAGGAGGAGGATTAAATATTAAAATCATAAATCATGACATTCAATGAAAAAATTAATTACATTCTCTCCTTCCAGTTGTAATAACTCTCAATTTTTTGAAAAACATAGGAAATGATCATGATCAGTATAAGAATAATGAATGGAATGTTCCATGTATTTATATTTTTTAGTTTTATACTATTTCCTTTTTTTAAAGATAATTTTAATTTTTTAACTTTTTCAAAATTCATGATTATAATAAACCATGCAGCCACCACCAACCCACATATGATAAAAATCAAAGGTATAGTAAAAGTGATTTTTTAATTTCCCAAATCACAACTCAATTTTCTCGTTTATTAGTTCATTTTTTCATTTTTCATTTTTTTTAATTTCAATTGTGAAAAAGCAATAGAGTACAATGAATGATTTCACAACCATTTATAATTCATAAAATAGGCACCCCCACACATCTTCCTCAAAATGAAAATCATCTCATTTACCATAGTTCCCTTCATAACACAGTTATTCATAAAAATATCATTCATATACAATAATTCATGTTGATTTGGATAAAAATAGTATGAACTGTTTCTCATTCATAATAAGGTAATTCATGGATACTATGAGTATAAAATGATTTATTTTAACGTCTTCATTTATGAAAAAGTGGTTTATTAAAAGATAACCCAATCATTATTAATTTTTTTTACAGTCATATATTTGACTAAATAAAATTCATCTTCTATTAGGTGGAATTTCCCATGATCCCTTATGAAATATGCTCAAGATGAAATAGTAATTAGTTGATCTAGAAATCCTCTTAGGAATGGACATATGGTTGGGGTAAATCACTGAAGGCATGATTAAAATAATACTTCAATTCACATAAATTTCATATATTCAAAGCATTAAAATGGTTGGGAAATTTAATTACAAGAATCATTTAATTCCCTCAAATCATGAGTCCTCATATTAATATATTAGGTTCCCTTTAATCATTCAAATATATATTTTAATCATTCTGTCAAATTAACATTGAAATATAAAACATGTAATTGAATTATTCTTATGAAACTCATGTATCTGAGACAATTCAAGAAAAACATTAATTAATGGGTGGGTGTGAAATTTCATTCGTAAATCCCTAGACATATTTTTGGAAAAAATGTAGGGATATTGTTAGATAATAATAAAATGAGAACACCCTTTTCCATGAAGCTTTATTCATGTTTCCCATTTCACTATCAGTGATGAATTCCACCATCATTAACCTATAAAATGAAATTACTCAACTAAGCACAAAAATCCTGTCATTGAATCTCAAAAAATAAGAGGGATTTGGATTCATGTTGGGATACATGTTAAGAAATTAAATTTAAATAATAAATTCAATAAATCAAAATAATGGGATATGTCTAGGTGTGATACCCCATGTGGGCCCTTCATTTTAACTTCCTTAAAAGGGATGTAACAACTGTTATTCAAAATAAAAAGGTTCATAAAGCTTCTTTGATTTGAACCACCACTTATGTCTATTCTCAAATTGTGCTTCATCCTTCATGGTGAGTAATAATCTATAAATAGAGTCTACCAAATCCTTGTACTTAATAATTATGTGTTTCTTACATTGAGGGAGAATTATGATGTATGAATTTTCTAGTTTCTTGGTTTCTACTTATTCTCCCTTATTATCTTCCTATTATGGATTCATATGGGATGCATTGATTGAGAAATAAAATGGGATGTAAATAGGAATATCCTCTTTGATATAATTTAAATTTTTAAAAATAAATTTATCCCCTTTAATATAATAATACCCATTTCTAATATCCTATGTATTTTCTACTTAAATATCCTAATAGGGCTCCTCGGATGTATGTTCATTTAAATTGGGGAGATTTTTGTGCTCCTCAGTAGGTTCAGGTCATGTTTCTTCATTATCATTTATAGAATACCAATGATTTTTTGAATAAAAAAATTAAAACCAATAAGCAGTGATTAAAAATTTAGTTTTAATATATTCAGAACATATAGAGTATGAGAAAGGTTCAACTCCTTATATTGGTTCAGATTCAATCAATGCCTTAGTTGTAAGTTCAACATGAAGTATATGTTCAATAGATGGAGGTAGGTAGTTGGGCTCCGCAATTATTACATCAAATTCCACCACATAGGTGGTTTCTTCCCTCACTAATGTAGTAACATTTTCATTGCAATGTGTGGGGAGATCATGTAGTTCCACACATTTTTTTTTAGAATTCATCCATTTTTTATCTTACACATGTATCTCAGAAAGAATGAATTCCTCCTTTTCCTCCTCAAGTAATAAAATAAGGTCATCCTCTGGATTATGTTCAGGCTTGGGATACATTTATTTTAAGTATTCTTGGAATTATGACTCTATCCAATCCATTTGGATTTGAAGGTCTTCAAAAATTTCATCAAGCTCTTGAATATCATAATTCAGTTTTTGTTTTTCCAATTTATATTGTAAATATTATGGTCGAACTTCATCAAAAAATATTTCGAAGGAATGAGGATAAATCATATTTTGTCATGGAAACCTATTTAAAGAATTTTGGGAAGTATTCCTAGAATTCACTTATCTCTTGGGCCAATCCTTCAAAAATTGATTTCCCAAGGATCACCTTGATATCCAAGATACAATCATTGAATTCCTCCTCTTTGAAAATCTAGATCCATGCTCCCCAGATCTGTCTAGCCCATCATGAAACACAATCTTCTATAGACCATGGTGTGTCAGATACTAGTTCTTTCACCTAAGGGTAATTGTTCCAATAATTGAAGAAATGTTTTTTTTGGAAAACATTATGGATAATTTTATTTATTTTTATATAAATAATTAAATCTATCTAAAATGAGAAATAGAAAATGATAAAAAAAATACATATGACTGTATCTTCTGGAATGGCACTAGTTTTGACGCATTCCTATCACGGGGCACGGATAAATGACATTTTATATTTTTCCTAATATAGTAAAGTTTCTAAATATGGTTGTCTCACTTGGTGAGCCTTTATGTTTGTTCACATGCTTCTTCTAAATCACCTAAGTTATCTCTTTCATTGGTTTTGTAATTTGTGGAAAAAATAATTTTTTTTGATTATTCAAATAAGTGACATGAATGTAAAGAATTTAATCTTACTTGAAAATATACAAAAAATGAAATTATAATGAAATCTCATGGTTTTGGGGTTCAATTTAAGGTTCAATCATTATTCTCCATTATATCATTTATTTTTGTTTGATAATTCAGATCTAGGATCACATTATAATGTACTGTTATTTATTTATAATTTTTTGAATATCATTGACTGGTTAAGCACAGTAAATTCCAACTACTCCATTAATAATGGTTAATGTCAGTCCATGTTCTTGGAGGTTATATCTTCTATGATGTATCTCTATCGATGTAGTTTCTTCAATTTATATTCTTTACTCCTATCAACTAATAAAATAACAAATGGAGAAAGAAAAAAAATATTTTAAAAAAATATTAGATTGGCTTGCATGAAATTTGGGGCAGTCATCGTATTAGGTACATACACTTTACTATGCATTCTACTCAAATTTATTATAAAGATAAACTCAAATATTAATGAAAATTAAAGAACATGTTGACCTCCCATAGGCCAATCCTCAGGGTTAGACTCTCATTTCTAGGAGTAATATATCAAAATTGATGAAATGGGAAGAAGAGAAGAAGAAGGGAATGAGAAATAATATAAAAAATTAAAAAACTATTTACAAAAAAATTTAAAAATGGAAAAGTGAGGGGTTATTAGAGAGATAAAAAGATTAATAAAATAAAAGAATAAAATAAAATAATAGAAATTAAATTCACATAGAATATAATGTATTTTTAAATAATAATAATAATAATAATATCTATTATTAGTAGTATTATTATTATTATATTTATGAAAATAACTATGGAAATAGGAGTGAAGAAAGAAAATGTGGAAATAATTTTTAAATTAGAATGTTATATTAATAATAACAAAAATATTTTTTATAATATTAATAATTAAATTTCAATAATTGTTATTATAATTATAATTTATTTGAAATAAATTAAATTATGGGAACAATTTTTTTTAAAAATGAATATAATAATTTATTAAAAAGTAATTTGAAAATTGAAATTACAACATTAAAAAAAATAAAATGAAAAGTAAATAATAAAACAAAGAATAAGAAGCGTGAAAATAGAAGTGAAAAAGACTAAGGAGGAAATATCCAATATTGGAAGTGATCCCCTATGATGATCTAGGAATGTGGATCTCCCCTTCATCATATAGGTTGAGGGAGAGGCCCATACACTCCTCTAACTTCAAAGCTCCCCATTCCTATGAATTGGGTGGGGGTTTATCCACCTGAACCCCCACCTAGGTGTCAGAGGTTTGACATAACTAATGGAATCCTTCTACATGGAGCATGTTGTGTAGTGGTGGATGTGGCATCGTGGGGTGTTCAGTGATGGGCTTGGCCGGTGGCGTGCATGGCCATTGTCGACAGTAAGGATGACTGAAAAATCCAGGATGATGCTATGGTGAAGAGGAGGTTTCCTCAAGTGATAGTGGGTTTGGTATAAGGTGAGATTGTCTTGGATTAAGAGTCATCATCCTCAAGATTTTGATGTGGATGGAGGAGGCTCGAATGGTGATCAGGGGAAGTGGTTTTCTTGAAAGGGTAGGTGGCTTCGGCCTTAATGAAGTATGTGGTTGGACGTGGCGTGCAGTGGCTTATCGGCCCTATTGGTGTTCTAGGGGAGATTGAGGCATCACAATTCGAATATGATGAAGGTTTCCATGGGGTAGTTATAGTGACCCCAGTTGTGCAGTGATGGAGCTAGGGTGGTGGTGGTGAGGTACTGGAATTGAGGAAGGAGGAATGTGGAGATGTGGGGTAGTGGATGGTGAGATGCAGCAGTGGTCGCATTGGAGCATGGAAGTTCCCACAAAAAAATAGTTGGACGTTGGGCGAGTACATATAATCATCCCTTTGTTTTCAGTCACCTAGAATCCTTCTACAGGGTGGGATTTAGGATCCACTGTACCCATGATATGTAGGTCGTGAGACACACACCCCATTCTTGAAACTTCTAGATCACTCTGCACTTATAGGGCTTGACCCATCATGGGATACACATTGGCTTTAACCCCCATGTACTCAGCTGCTTCATGGTGACCATCCTAGGGCTGGTCTGGCTAGCCAGTCCACATTGTGTGGGCTGGTTAAGTGGTATAACAGCCTTGGATGAAGTCTCTATGAGTCCTTGGGATATTTTTACATAGTATTCATTTGAATAGTAATAAAAATTATCATCAAGAATTAATCAGATTTAAAAATATGATTTTCAATTCAAAAAATCATTTTCCTCTATTTTAAATCCATTTAAAAATCAAATTCCAATATAAACATAAATTAATAAAACCTAGAAATTAAAGGGTTTTAATAATTAAGAATGTCAATAAATCATTGTATTTTAAAAAAAACTGTGAACATAAATTTGGTGTGTCATAATATGCTTGTCGACACTATCTCTACAATAGGTTAATAAAATATGAACCTAAAATGGATAAAAATTCTCAAGAATCAACCTACATAGGACCCAACCATCCCTGAGAATCCTTAAAAGGGACTACTCCATGATGGTTCATGATATAATGGAAATGTAAATGAAGTGATCCTCACTAGGAATCAATGGATGATAATACCTCCTAATGTTTTCATTCTACTATAAAATTTTGGAGTTTGTATCAATCATTAATATAGACCCATCAAAACCACCTAAAATGAAGATACCAATTGTTGACACTTGACTATGAGGGTTAATATCATGTGAACAACATTGTATTAATGATATGCAACATATCATTATCATGTGGTTGGGATCAGAACAATCCTATTCCATGTTATGTAGAGAAATATATTATTGGTTGATAATGGAACTTTAAATTATCAAAATTAAATAGAAACATCTTATGAGGGGTTCAACAAATGGGAATCATGTTCATTATCAACATATTAGGGTCACTGCTCCTCCTATGCATGAGAATTGAGTCATCGTGCTCAATATAATATGTCCCATAATATATTTCTAGAACCTTACATCATAAAGAAATATATATAAGTAACAACAATTTAGTATAATTTCTCCAAGAACCTATATGGGATGGCATAAAAAAAATTTCCAAAAAAATTATAAAAATAGAATTTTTTTTCAATTAAAGAATACATAATTTGGAATATATCATTTGGACCCCATTTATTAAATATGATATATGATATGCCTCTTTACCTTTCGATCCAAGAGACAAGACTAATCAATGTATAATATATCATATAATTCTAAAAGATCTGTTTCCCTCAATAGAATGTCATTGACAACTATAACATCACATTTCAGAATAGATATCCTTAATCCCTAGAATCTCAAATTGTATACATCTATATGTGTTCTTAAAGAACCTGTTTTATGTCCATAATATGCTCTAAAACATTCCTATACACTTTTCTACCTTATCCTAAATAGTAATACATTGGAAAAGAAACAACTCTGATACTTATTTGTAATATCCCCACCAAGATTCAACTAATTGGGTACCCTATAATGGGTTTTCATAAGGCCTAAAGTGCACCTTCTTTTATGTGAGAGGCTGTCAACTAGCTGTGAAGGCCTGGGTTGTGATATTGGGGAGACTATGACCTCATTTAAGAGTAAACAAATAGTGGAAATAACAAAATAATATCTATATAAGTAAACAATAGAGTGTATAGAAAATAAATAAACTAAAACAGGAATACACTGTAATAATAATAAATGGAATACAATAGAGGGATGAACACACATGTTATATATATTACTCTGATGGCCCACTGTGCTGACCATACATTTACATTAGTAAATAAAAAAAATGTATAAGGATATAATACATACAGTGATTCGTACCACATAACTGATCACTATATATATATATATATGATTCACCCTTTTTATCAATATCATGCCTCCACCCATCTTGTGCCTACACCCAACTAAATGTCAGACCATGTAACCTAGAGAAATGGTAGATCGAGTAGGGTGTTAGTATAAAACATACTAGTGTACTGGCAATGTGGTCTTATAAATTTCCAATAATATGGAGTAATTTACATCTAAGATACATATTCAGACAATAGAAATAAATAAATAAATATAAATAAATAAAATATGAGAAGAAATAAATTAAAAAAAATCTGATCCGTGGGTCTAGGATCCTCCTTGACTATACATTCTTCGACCAAAGTCGAAATATATCTTAACAAAGATTCATCTTGTAAATATATATATATATATATATGGGTATACTGATCCCAATAAACACACACACACACACATATATATACGATTAAGGATACATGTAACATAAATAAACAACCCATAATCGATCCTCGAGTCCATAATCTAGATCAATAAATTCCAACATCATTTAGCACTACAATGGTCTTTGAGAAAGATACATCACCAAGGGGGATATATTTCCTAGCCCTAGGATCACCCAAAATCTATTCCAATCACTAAAAATAAGGATTCCATGTACCAACCGGAAATACTGAAAATATGAAACTCCATAAATTGTGGCATACAATATATATATTAAGTATAAGACCTATGAGGGTCAATACACATGTTCATTTCCCATGAAATCCACTTGGGGTCCATGAAGCACAACCATAGAAATACCGATATAATATATACCTTATTGGGACATGACCTAGGGCCAAGACCTATGTCCTTTGACTAAGGAATAAACATTAATTCAATTTAGTGCATGAACGGTAAAACATGTATAATATACTCTCACTCGGTTCAGTACCCAGGTCTATTGACCAAGTCATGCTCTTTGAATCCAAGGAGTGTATCCCTAAAAAAAATGGAAAACTATTCCATACCATGTAGCATTTTCAAGTCCATGCCAGGATTCCATTCATCATTTTCATACCTTGATATCCAAATACATAAATAAGGCTTCAAGGAAATGTCCATGAAAGTAACTCTAGGATACCCTAACTTTTTCCGCATCCTACTAGGACCATTATCCACAAACTAGGAAGGACCACTAAAAAACATAGATGGATCAAAAATAACTTAGTAAATGAATAAATAAAACAGTGATGGTGGTAAAATTCCTAAACACAACACTACTTTCACAACTCAAGAATTCATTATTGGAATAGGTTCTTGGTGACACACTCAACCATCACTACCCTAACCCATGTTATACTAGCATAGGGTTGGTCCAACATTGGGCCAGCCACTGGATCCCTCATGTGAAAGTTCTAGATAGGAATCCTATGAGGGATCATCTAAGAGATAACATAATAAATTATTCCCTCTTTATATCCTCAACAAGAGTATGTAAAAATATTCTTCATACATGTGATTCTATAGATAATACTATAAGTGTAGGAATCCCATAGGGGGTCCCCAATTTCAATCAAAATATTTGGTTGAGGAAAGAAACATGGGCAATGTGTTGTTAGTAACCACTAAAATTCATCCATTTAAGATAAAATAATTATCTAATCAATTATTTAATTAGAATAGTTCTAAATTTTTGGCATCACCTTCAATGTTAAGTCCATGAATACACATACTACACAAACACAAATAAATACTCCTAGCAGGAATGATAGACCACCTACTTATTATAATCTTTCAATTTATTATCCCAATCATTGTAAGAATCTTTTATGGCCTATCCATGGTCAACCAAATCATGTTCAATCCTATATCACATAAAACCACCCATAAAAAATTAATTATAATGACATTATAATTAATAAATTAATTATTTAATACCCAAATATTTAGTATAAATAACCACAATATTTATATAGGAAAAAACCCAAAATCATAACCTCAAATCTATTCAAAACAAAATGGATACAAAACCCTCTCTAATAAACCATTAATCACCTGTAACCATTAATTAGGAATAATTCATAAGAGTTTAATTCAAAACAATCATTATAAAATTTTAATTAGGGTCATAAAGGTTTTAAAAACCATCATTATAGTATTCCTCAATGAAATGAAATGTAATGAAGTGAAGATAGACTATCAGGGAATCCCATTCATAGGAGGAGAAAAATACCAATCACTAATATCTAATTATTCCATTATATGTTGGAATATAAACCAAAATCCCTCACCAAAAAACATAGTTTATATGATGAATGAAAATAACAAAATCGATGGTAAAGAAGACGAAGGCTTACCATAACGCTTCCAACACACATGGAAATATCTAATTATAAACATGAATGAGGGGGATAACCCATAGAGGAATATAGGAAGATGACTGCGTGTATGGGAGATAAAGGGGGAAGAAAATCAGTCCGAACCTTTAAGGTTTGTAGGGTGAAAATTTTAATTTTACCCTTTTATGTATGAATAATTGTTCGGATGTATGGTTAAACAAACAGTGTTCCAGCTGTTAACCTCTTCTATACAAGACACAACCCCCTCCACATGGATTCAATGCATAGTTAGTCAAAAAATATACCAACAATGCATTATTTGTGATGAAAATTTCTATCCCCCGCAATGTTTTTTCTATACTTCCATAGTGTTTATCAAACCATGAAATTGTACAAACTTTTCCACACTATTAGAAGATATCATTTTCACAAACCATGCTCCATAGGCTACACCTTTCCAAAACATGGGGTTCATGCATGGAAACCCAATATGCTTCTTAAACCAATGATCTTTAAACTAAACCACACCACACATCTAAAAACATTATTTAGACTCATTATATCCATTAAATTCAAATTGAAAATATCAGTTCATGATTTAAACCATCGAGTAATTATAATTTTAAATACATTCACAATTTTAAACTAAAAAACATAGGATCAAGTAGAAAGGTTTTCCTCCCTATGCATGAAAATGTATGTAGTATAACGTACTTTTTAAACCACTACAACATAGCCACATTAATATTGTATAATAGTATTTATGAAAGGGTATGGCCTTAGACCTACTATTATATCCAAAAACTAGTAAAAGAATTCATCATCTTGAAAATCTACTTATATAGGCACAAAATTTACCCAAATACTTATGAAGTATAAATAAGAACTCATCCTTATACTTATCTTGAAAAAATGATATAGTGTACTTCATCTATGTCTTGAAATTTTAATGCTTCCTCAAACATATAATTAAGGTGTTGTCTCACACATTCTAAAAAAGTATACAGTAATCAACATATAAATTCAATAATAGAATTTTATAGGCTAAATATCTTATAGAATCCTCTTAAATATGATAGATGGTAAGGATGGTTGGGATTTTAACCCATCAACTTCATATTCTATAATGTATAGTATGATAAATTTTTCATCCGTAGATCACTTTTTTCTTCAATATATTTATCCTTCAATATGTAAAAAATATCAATTCCATTTTGTATTATATTACTAGCATCAAATATTCACGTTGAATATATAATAATTCCTCAATTTGTTTTTTCTTTTTTCAACATGAACTATATTTTTATTACAAGATCAGTCAAGCCCATATTATTTTATTTGTCTTCTCAAATATTGAACACACGAGTAGTCGACTATCTTAATTTTTACTTCTATCAAATACCCATATTTTCATCATATCATGTAAAATTATTTTCATATTGGAAATAAAAAATAGAGTGGTTTTTTTGTAGGATCTTTCTCATTTTTATTTTTGTTCAATATTTGATTCATGATATTCAATTTTTCATCCTTAAGGATTAAACTTTTAATTTCCATATAATATTCATAACATTGAAATATCTATAAATATGATATTTTTATTTATTTATAATTTATTATCAATGTGTTCTTAATATCATGATCATTGATTTCTAACACATTATAACACACTCTAAATTATTGGATTACTTCCCTTTTATTCATTACATGAATGAAAATCTACGTGTGCTGATTGTGATGTTTATATCCTAGAATTTCAAAATATGAATAATATGATATAATTATTTAATAATAAGAATATTTCATATTTTTTAATCTCAATAATATCATATGAATTATCATGTAATAGGAATTATATCCTATAATGTAATAGAATCACACACACAAAATTCACATTTATTGGATTTGAAGTCTTATTACCTTCATAAATGTATTATAAGATAATATGATGTTATACGCATATGACTTGTTAAATTATTATAATTAATCATAGTCTTAAATGATGGTAAAATGTTTAAAACAACCATGAAAGATATACACAACTCAACAGAATTCATACATTAAGGAAAACTCAATTTTTTTCTATGTCTTAAAAGGGTAGAAACCACTTCCATACTAAAAAATAAACATGAAATCTCATCTATATATTATCATCATACATTGATGGTATGAATATATTATTTATCAAATTCCTTAACTAATATAAATATTCTCTTTTCACATGGATGGACTTCCCACATTCACATACATCACTATTATTATGAATGAAATCCAATTGTATCTCCCCCATAAGATAGAAACATTAATAAAATGTTATATATAACACATTTCCCTTTAGTAAAAGTATTTACCGTTAATAGAATCACACCAATAATAACATTTGGTTTAGAAATCATAAAATTGAATTATAATATAATTGTGTACTCAATATTCTCACAATTATGTGTATTCCCTTCTTATATTTTCAACATCTTCACATATGTTATATATATGACAGGTTATTTAATATTCATAACACTCCTCCATGTAAAATATTCTTGAACTAAGTATATATATGAATCAATAATGTAAAAAAACATAAAATAATCACCATTCAATAAATTTATCATAATATATTTTTTTCACACACTCTTATCATTCTCCTCTTAACTACTTCTTTATTGATTTTCACATCTATAATTCCACCAAAAACTGACAACTTCAAGAATTATTTTAATCATGTCAATGAATATATGAAAATCTCATGAAAAAACATCATTCTTAAATTCATTTAATTTCATAATAAACTATGGGGGAAACATAAATAACTTCCATGATTCATGTTAAACAATCAATCCTAATGTTATCTTCGCAATTCATTACACATCATAATACATTACAGGGGAAATCCATGATTCCTTTAAATAATAATTAAAAATTTAAACTTCTAGACAAGAAATTCTTTATCAACCCATTAAAATAGTTAAACATTAATTGATACCTCTGATCCAAATTGAAAACAAATATAAAAAAACAAAATGTGGTCTAAATAATCTCCAACTTTATAATATTTATCAATGTCTAAAATAAAATGATAATTTAATAGTATATGTAACTTAACTATTCTTTTATCCAATTTCCTAATTAACTTATTTCATTTCTATTCCTCATACTTGTTTAATATTAATTAAAATTGTATGTAAAATGATTTTATCACCTAATTATTATTAAATTTTTCATCAATAATTTATCTAAAAAAATATTGGACATTCTATGTGTATAAATCATGTGAGTTTGATTTAGACATCAAATTTTTCTATTAGTAAACATAATAGGATACTAACCCAAAATAAATCATTAACATATAACAAGAAAATATTATTTCAAAAATATTTTTGATGATAATAGTATATATCACGATTCACCATTTTCTAATTGGAATTTAAACTCAAGATCCTCTAGAAATCCCAACGCACAAGTTAAAATCATTCAAGAACATGTAGGTACTATTAAAATTCAACAATGACATCTCCTCCAACATCATAATATTTAAATTAATTAATAAATGAATTTATCTCTAATAATATAATGATAGAATCATTCAAAAATAAGGATGTAATAATAAGTATACTTAACATTACAAATAATTTCAAACTCACATTCTAGAAATTAAACATTTTCATGGAATATATGAGTTTATCAACTTCTCAAGGTTAAACTATCCCTCAATGGAAGATCTCCATATTTATATATTTAAGTTATAAAAATTGTTCTGATTTTATTTTAAATATAATTTAATGAATAATACCAAGATATGAAACTTTGTTAGACCCTAAAATGTTTTCCATACTTAATTCAAATCATTAGTTATCCTATTTAGAAAAATAATCAACATTAATTACTTAAAAGTAATGTACAAAAATACAACACTAATGTTAATGGAATATGATAGAGTCCATTTCACATCAATATGAGTATCATGTAACTTATATAAAATTTATTAGATAATACATTCAACATCAGTGCTTTTCATTACCATGAAGTGTAGAACACTTATCATAACATTTAATTAAAATTACATCTGTTTGAATTTTTTTTATAATAATGTACTAATGATAATAAAAATGATTGTTCTTATAATGGTACATTATTAAAGTCATAATGAAGTTCATTTATCTACCATTCTATTCACTCTATGGAACACTCTTATGAAACAAATTAGAATACATAATTTGGATAAATAAATCCCTGAAGCATCACCATCATCAAATAATCATCACCCATCATATCTATCACAATAGATTCTATACATAAACTATTGGCATCTTAACACTATCAACATTCTTTTTCATTTCAATATGAATAATAGGAGAAATAGGTCACACCATAAACCATCAGTTTCATCATGTTTATTAATATCCTTTAATAACAATGTATAACTTCATTATTCTTTTCTTTAATTTTTCACATGTAACATTGTTGTATTTTTCATCATTATCTAGATTAAAGGAAAACCATAATTCCCAAAGTGATCTTCATAATTCATTACAAATCATAATAGCATCATGGGAACACCATGATTATTCTCAACATGATTTGTTACTTCTCAATTTCCTTCAAAAATGATTCATTAACATATCAAAATAACATAACTTAAATAAAGGCCATTTGTTGATATTGGAAACACATACAACATAAGAATAACATAGAATCAATGTTATAAAATTTAAATTTTAAAAAATATCATTCAACGAATGAATATAAATAAAAAATAAATGTGTTCCTTAATAATGTTTTTTAAAAAAATTAATCAACCATTATTAAATAAATAATTTTTAAGGAGTTGATAATAATATCTTTTAATATTAAAATATGTATTTTTTTAAATAATTTTATATATAAAATGAATTTTTTATCTTAAATAAACTAATATCTACTAATGAATTATACTAATAAAAAATATTGATAATATATATAAATAATGAATTAATTTTTTTAAACAATATAACAAATACTGAAATAAAAATATTTTTATTTTTTGATATATGAAATTAAATTTTTCCAAAAACAATTGATGGGTTATTCATTTTTATATTGTTGTTATTTTTTTCTCTTTTTAAAATTGAATCCTATATTATGTATTTAATTTATATAATCTTTATATATAAATATGGACATAAATATAATCTCATTTATCTTCATAATAATATGTTTCCGACATAAAATATGAGTTGTCACTACAAATGTAAAATAGGGTAAAAAGGATAAATTAAGTGTAATGTTATAAAATATCAAAACAAATTTATCACTAAAAGTGTGGATGGAGGAATGACCGACATCACATTATCATATATCAAATATTTTTCACTTTCATTCTATATTCCATGTGAAATTATATTCCATATTCCTTAAGAAATGGGTATTTAAAAAAAAATACCTCTGCTGATTGCTGGTAAAAGGCCCCTAATCTACCCACCTCCTTACACAACAATAATTTGTCTTCCTCTTTAATCCTAACCCAAAGTGTCTCCATAAAATGAATTTATCATATTCAGTATACTCCTTTTAAAATATATAGTCCCAAATGAATGACTAAGAAAACAAAAATATTGGTAAAATGATTTAATAATATTGAATTTACATTTTTTGTTAATTATTGAATGAAAGTATACATGGGTACATTAATTAATAAAATAAAGTATCTTTATTGAATAAAACACCATAAAAAAAGTTTTTTTCACACCTTAGGAATCATTATAATATCTTATCAAAAATTACACTTGGAATTCAAAACCATATCCAACACATCAATGAAACCTCTATTGAAATTTTATTTTTAATAATCACATGAGAAATGATAAAGGGCCATCACTATCAAACTAAGGAAAATAAAGAACAATTTATAAAAATAATAGTTTAATATTCTTTTTAACAGTTTATGATTAAAGAATGTGAAATTTCAAATTGAAAATGAATTATTTAATGTAAAATAAAAATAATATTATTTGGAAATAAATTAATAATAATACTAAAATTTTTATATTTCAGTTTAGAGTGTCTCCAATAAGAAAGAATCCAAGGTATAGATTTTGTAAATGAAATTCCATTTCATTGGGTCATAATCATTCTTCTTTGACTTTGTTCTTATATGTTTGTTATATTATTTCATTTCCAAATTAAAAATGGTATTTTATCCTTGTATTTATGACAAATAAAAATTTATGTCAAAGCTATAACCATTGATGGATTCCATTATTTCTAAAAATATACCATTGTTGAGAATAATTATCATACTCTATATTAAAACTTTCTCTTCCATGACTATATATTTTTCCTATCATACTTATTTTCTTTTAATATGTTAAAATTAAAATTTATTTAATCTTTTGAATTATTCATATTTGTCTTTATGTATTTATAAATGTCAAAATTATAACTCTATAATCATTGATGTTTTCATAATAAACTTCCCAAAAATATTATAACAACTAATTCTTTTCACATTCATATATTTTGTCTCTTTAAAAATACATTTAGTTACATAATGTTCATTATTTATAAGCTTACCTAAATATTTATTATTTAATAATAATATACGAAGTTTTATTTTTGTAACATTTACAATTTTTTTGAAAGAATATTTTAACTAAATTATTTATATATAATGTTAAAAATTACTACAGAAATATTTTTATAATTTCACTTAAATTTTACTCAGTATATATAAAAGTCTTATCATCTATAGATTAATGATTCTTGAATCACCCACCGAATTCAATTAAGATATACATATTTTTAGTGATTGATTTTTTTCTATTAATCCATCCAATTTAGGATATATTATTATATGATATCATTTGAATAAAGTTATTTCACCCATATATTTTCCAATAATTTTTTATGACTATATGTATGATTAATTTTACATGTTACACACATGTATAGTTTATCATTATGTTATTATTCAGTTTCATATATATCCCTAATAGTTTGGTTCTTTCTTAATATATAATGATACTCTAATGGGATGTGTGTAATGAATAGCTATAAGTATTATCCATGAGGTTTGAGAAAATTATGATATTATATTTTGGCGGTTGGATCATTTCTAAATAAACGAATTAGAATATAATTTTGAGAGTTATCTCATCTTCATTGGATTTTTTAGATGTATTTTGAGGCCGGAGTGGTTCCTCAAGTGATTAGTTATATTTTGGGCGTTTAGATGTTTTATATTTTAATTTGGGGTAGATTTTCCAAATCTACATGGTTTTTGGTAATAGTTCACCCCAACTACAATGATAATTGTTTTAGGAATGTGGTTGGATTAAACCATTTGAGGGATTCAGGAGAGTGTGTGACCATATATGAAACTGTAGAGGAATGTCACATGGTTTGAAAAACCATTCACACTATCCCTGGGACATGGTATGCCTTCTATATACTGGTCTACAAGTGTGGCATGTTGTTTAGTAAACCATGCTTCCAAACAATGTTCTATAATTAAATTGTGTGAAAAAATAATTTTATCGTCCTTAATTAATTGTGTTTCACAATCTTTTCGTCACATTTTCTCATATTATTAGACCGCACTATACCCTATGTCATCTCTACTATTCTAATGGAGATCCACTCTATTTTTTTATTCAAGTTTAATTTCTTGTGTGGAAGAACCTTATTAGAGTGTATGACTCCCCTTTATTCTTTTCTTGTATTCTTTTAATTTCTGGTATTTTTATTCCACATTTAGATAATATTACATATTTTATGGTGATTTTATGGTTTTGTGTTCTCTTCTAATGAAAGGTGTGCTGATGACCAATATTTAATGTGAATACATCTCTAGGAATGAAGGGGTCATTCCAAACCTTGACCCATATTAATTATTTGTTTCTCGAGTGGTTCATAGTTTATTCATCAGGGAATTTTAATACATTGAACTATTTTAAATCAAACCATTTAATTGTTCCATATATTAGTTAGAAAATATAGAATAAAATTTTAGATTCCCAAATAAAAAGGATATTCCAAGAGGAATTCCTTATATGTAAACATTGCCTGTAGTGGGATTATTTAAATTATATTTGTTTCTTTGAGTATATTTGTGGGATGTGTGAATTTATTCAGTTAAAATTATCATGGTAATATATAGGTTTTGAATTAATGATCGTGAAATCTATTTTCACATTAATTGTTGATATTAAATTGTAATTTTTCATTCCTATTATTTTTTCTTATAAAATGTAATAATGTTATGTTTTTATTTGGATAAAATTAATTAGTGAATTAAATTTATCAATTATCATTTGGAATGTGAGTTGTTTATATCAAAAAAATAAATGTTTATTATGTTTTGGAATTAGTAATGGGTGTGATGATTTTATACAGTGGTTACACATCATTGTTGATTTAAAAAAACTGCTCTAATAAATAGTGTTATACTTTTAATAGTGAATCTTAACTAAGTGGATTGATTTATATTATAATATAAATAAAATAAAAAATTTGCATTGTGATATGTTATGATTTGGAATAATTATATGAGATCCTATAATTCAATGTGATATACAAACAAGGATATTTTGAGATGAAAACCAGGAACCCAAGTGATTCATTATGGTTGGGAATTATGGAATGATCACTTAGATTCCACATTCAAGATGATTACATAAGAAGAATGTGAAGAGTAACTATAAAAAAATTTCTATGGGGGATTTTAAATTTTTAGATGAGCTCTTAAATTCCACCAAAGTTATTGGATGAGGGTATAGATTCCTTGTGAAGACTGATGACTGAGGAAAGATATTATTGGATTATAGATTACATGGGAACACTAAGATGATCCCTAAAAATTTTATGTGGTAATTCTTGGTAATATAAATTCTATAATAAATGTTGGATTCCATTTAGTTATTTAATATTGGCATGTTTATCTTGAAATTAATAGAGAAACCCAAAAAATTTATAAAGCAGGTGCATATGATCAAGTTTATAGACCTCAATATCGACAATGATCTTTCTAACCTCAGGTATCATCATTATCCTCAGACATCAATGTTTATTTATTTTTTTCATTTATATTATATTCTTGTTATTGATAAAATATTTACCATGAGAACATTCATTGGATATTTCACATAAGACTTCTTATTTTAGGGATGTTGGTGGTGGTTTCACACTATGTTTTACCCACACCCTACTCAAGAAACCATGGTTCTTGGTTACCCATAATGATATCACTATTTGATCAAATTTCACAGGTATAGGGAAAGGCCTAATGTTTATGAAAATTGTTTTAATATACTAGTGTTGGTATCAATGATGGTAACATGTATGAATTGGAACTAGGTTTGGAGGAGTTCTTTGTTTCCTTTTTTTTATTTTTTTCCAATATATGATCTATCAATATGGGATCCTGGTTAAATATAAATTACCTGTATTTATTAAATCTTATTATTTTTCCCATTTATTGGTGCTATCATACTATCTTCAAAATTTATGCTGCTTGTTTTATATGTTTATCATTTCTTCTTCAAATATAAATACTCTGAAACAAAGGTAATTGTATCACCATTGTAGCCTCATATCACATAACCCCTAGTTTTATTTTGGATATGGTCATAAATTATTAAGACCTTTTTGGATAATTCCCATGGGAACCATTTTGGTGGATTCTAGGTAAGTTAATTTCAATGTTTTATATAAGGTATTTTCATTCGTCACAATATTTTAGAATTTGTATAGTTGAGATTAATAATGTTTGAAGGCTTGGTATGATCTTATTACTTGGATTTAACCAACCATAGATTGGGGAAAACCCAAGCCATCAGCGATATGACTAGTTGATCTTTTTATTTCAATAATTAGTGTTGTATTTGACTTTCACCTTTAGTTAGACACATCATTTGTTTTTTATTATTTATGTAATTTAATTACTTGGCCCAATATGGAATGATGGTATGGGTCAACTCATTAATCATTCCAGGAACATAATGATTATAATTTCTTGTATATTTCTAGGTACATGGGTTTTAGATGTCATTTTCATGTTTTTTTGGGATTATTTTTATGTTTATGGTCATGTTATCCAATATTCATTTTTATTTACATATCATTTTTATTTAAGTCTGCCTATACTCTATGTTTTACTGGTATATAGGGGATTGGTATATAATTTTATTGTAGTATCATATATGGTGTTTTCCATCTATGGATATGGTGAATCATAACTGCCTAATTCCCATGAATATCTCATAATGAAAAGATAGATATAAATGTATTGATGATGGTATTGTTTAAGTAAATTATCAGTAAACAACGTATAAAAAGATTTCATCTGTGTCTTGCGAATGGAATTCTATTTAAAAAACCTTGTAGAATGTTTTATATTATAAAAATGTAAATTTATATTGCAACACAAATCCTCATAAATTGTGATTTTATTGATTTTATTATAATTGAAAGCCTCTTGGGAAAGTTGTAATGTCAAATTTCTTTTTTGGAATAAGATGCCATGTGTGTTGGGAATGACCCATGGCTGGGTAAATGGGGATAGATGAATATGTCATTTTGTGAGAACCATGAGATGGGTGTTTCTGATATTAGATAATGTGTGACATTGATATGGGAATGAGTGTTATACCATGTGTGGTGAAATTTATGAGTCTTGGTTAGGGGATGAATAGTTGTACATATTAGACCATGAGAGTTACTCTGTTTTACTAAGTTACTTCCCTCTAATATTTAAGGGAGACTCATGAGAATGGATTACATGATCTTTGGTTATGAAATAGTGGATTTATGAAGGGGTGGGTACCTTGGATGATGTGATTTATTCACATTTAGTGCTTCCATGTGATGGTGTACTATGTTTTTTCATGGTAAAGGGCCTCATGACTATGTTGGTTTTGATAGGTAGGATAATCCAAATTCATAGACCTTTAATGTTGAGGTATTTTGAAGACCGTGTACATGAAGTTACAAAATTATGATTTTGGAAATTTTACCTTAGGTTAAGTGTGTAAATGTTATTTGTTGTGATTCATTCAAGGTTTTAAGCATGTTTTGAGATAACATTTGTGATCTCTAGTTAGTGGAAGTGATGTTCTAAGAAATGGATTATTTCTTGGTATTTCATGTTAGCCTATGATCGATGACTATTGAATCATGGTATAACGAGTTCGGTTATATGAAATATTCCTAGTATCGTTTTAACCCCTACATCTCGGTAAGGTTGGATGGTGAATAATTGAGCACCTTTAGTCTGTATGGAATCAAAGAAATCCATGTAACTTTTATCGATGCATGTGAGTTTTTCCAATTGAATTAAATTAGTTATGTGATGACTTAAATAGTTCAATGTGAAATCACTTCGGGTATTTGTGCTCGTTATCAATGTGGGGTTACGGCATGAGTGGTGTAGTACATTGCCCAATCACATTTGGAGTATACTTACAATATAATTGTGTCAGTGGGGATACACATTTGAAGTTCAAGAATACTACAAGTGGATGTTGGTCATGTTTTCGGACTTAGAAAAAGTGCTATTTTTTATAAGGTGAAATACCAATGGTGATCTCAGTTATGAATGACATAAATGTACATGATCTTGGTTTGTGTTTGGGGTGTTAGAACCTAGTGTCAGTCTGATTCCCCTCATTGGATCATGAATTAGGATACATGATTGATAAGTGGGGGAGTGTCCAGTATCTCTGAATAAAATGAATATGTTAGAATATTTTTGAGATCAGTGTGCATGTAAAATGTTGGTTATAAAAGATATTATTTTTAATCAAATAATAATGGCCTTCATAAGACATTATATATACAGATGCCAGAGGGTTTTTTTAAAATGGAGACAACCATCATTTGATAAGGGCAATTTGAATTGGTATTTTGTTTTTGTGATATAGTTGATCAAGTGGATTAGTGCTTATCATGTGGTGATTGGATTATGAGAGTGGATCAATAGGAGCGAGTTATGTGTTTTGAGGACTAGGTTCAATAGGGTTACTAATAATATATCATAGTTATGAAAGTAATATGGTAGGGATCCCACCATAAGCAGTGGAGGTAATTGGCCTCATTTTGTGGGAGTCCGAATGAATTCTTGGTATGATTTTTGTGTGTTCTAAGAAGTTAGTATTCAAGGGTTGATGTTGTGTTCATGAGAGATTGAGTTATGCTATATATTTACATTGTTTTCAATGAGATATTGTTTGTGGGATATTAAGATCATGGTTTTTACCAGGGAATATGATTAATGATATGCTCTAATTTTGGGGAGAATCATTTTAGTCATATTTGTGTGACCCTTGGGTTAAACAATTCATTGATGAATTTAACCAGTCGTTGGATGATCATGAAAACTAATGATAACTATGTGCATGTTCATGAAATTTATCTTGGATTACTGATGAAAAATATAGGGTGGTATCCATTTAGTGATGATCATAGTATGTGAAATAGTTTTTGGACTCTGAGGAGATAACATTATCCATTCTTCATTTTTTTCAATAGTAATTTGGCGCTAGGGTGAGATCATGGTGAATTTTTTGGGTAATATTTATTTTGACCAATTAAAAAATCTGATTATTGGGGTTAGACAACATTGCATTCTTAGGATGACCCTAGTATACCTCTATTAATAATGGTATCATGGTAATGTGTTGGAATGGGGAATTTTTAGTGTAATCTGAATGTTCTTATGGAGGGTTGGATGGAGGAGGTTTGACTAGTTGTTCTACGATAGACTCAATGAGGTGAATTTAGTATCACTTAAAACACATATTTAGAGATTTAATGGGAATTTTTAATGAGTTTTTAGGATCCTTTTAATTAAGTGAAAACATGTGTTGGATATTATTTTATTGTCCAGGAATACAAAATTACTTTGAAGATGGAAATAAGAGTGGTATTGGTGTTAACTAGTCCTCTAATGTGTTATGAGAAACAGAAAATTGAAAACTGTTTCATAGGGGTCAGTGGACCTTGGAAAACATAATTCAAAAGAAAAATTATGATAATGGAAGGTTTTGACGTTTAGAATCACCCCCATGTGCTAATTTCATATGTTGGGAGAAACAGGCGTACAATAATCTAATGGAAGACAACCCAAAAGTGTTAAAAATTAAATATAAAACATGGAATTATATCAATGTGGAAGATAATATAGGCATTGAATCAAGAGGGGGATACATACTGTCATCTATTGTAGATATATATTGGAATTTTTATGGGTGTTCAAAAATGGAACATGGATACTTTGTGTGAATTTGATGACCAATTAAGCCTAGGAGTATGGTTGGTTGTCCACAATGACTTCTTAGGGATGGAATGTTTTATAATGGTGATATTGTTTGCACGACCTGTATAGATAATCATTATGGTCTGATAATGTTCTAATTTTGGATTCTAGTGGATTAATTTTTTTTAATAATCATGCATCAAAATAAATTTAAGAGAGGTGAAACCTTCTGAAGGGATTTTTTTTAATATTTTTTGAGGCTCAAGGGGTGCCTCGGGTGCTAAGTAATGTTTCAGAAGGATTAGAGTTTCAAATTTTAGCATTGAGGAGAAAATCATGAGTTATATGTCTGGAACACTATTAAAGATAACCCTGATCCCAAACCATTTAGTATATCTTGTACATGCACATGGTTTGACTAAACTATGAGAGAGAAATGGGAGACCAAGTGACATTATAAAAATATTACAAAGGCATGTCTCATGGTTTTCACTAGGATTAGAAAACAGTGTTTACTAACTATAGGAAATGGTATTTAATAGATTTCAAGGTCTACACGGTTGGTGTATTTTTTTGTAAACAATGCAACCAAATCATTCACCTCGTTAAATGTTGGGAAGTTACTTTTTTCCCTTTACCTATTTTCACCCCATATTCCTCCCATTCTTGCTTATTTTCACCATACCCCCACTTGACCCTCCCTATAAAATCTCATTTCATTAGATATATCATCCATTGAGTGTCATATTTATGTATCACTGGTTGTGTTTTATAGCATTGAGTGAGTCTTTGACTCATAATCCATGTTTTTTTTCTCAATCACTATCATGTAATTTCTAACTTTTATATTCTAATATTCACTGTTATTAAGGGTGTTTTATAGTTCATTCTTTTCTCTGATCCATGCCAGACAGGTTTATAATGTTGAGTGGGAGGACATGTTAAAGCGTGAGGTAGGTGGTCCCTAGACATAACACATACTCTTGTTTCTTTTTTAGTGGTGCATTGTTCTTTCATGTCTACCTTCCTAAAACTTGAAATAATTTTAATAAAACCATTTAATAATTTGTTCTCTTAATTAGATAAACTAATATAAAATAGTATATTCCCAAGTGAAGGCTATTCTATTTAGAATTCCATGGATATAGACATAACCCATATTTTTATTCATTAAATGTTAAGACTTTCTGAAATAAAATAAGTGGGTGAGTGGAATGTATTTGGAAGAAATTATTGAGTGAATAAGTAGGTTTTAAATCTATGATTGTGAAATATAATTTCACAATAATCAAGGATCATGAAATTTAATTTTTATGGTTTGTTATATTTTTCTATAAATTGTAATCATGTAATATTTTTCTCTAGACTACAATCTTTGTTATATTTAATTTCAAATTTAGGGTTAGGAAGGAAAATGTAATAAATAACATAGTTGAATTATAATATTGTTTTTTAATGGAAATGAATACTAAAATTAGATATGGTTGTTATATTTCATAATGGTTATTGAATAAATAAATTTATTATTAGATTCATATTATTTTAAGTGATTGATTTTTTATTTTTATTATGACTCTTATAATAGAAATGAAATACTAATGTTGGATTGTGATGAGTGATGATACAGAAATTCATAATGATCACTTTATATTTTATATGATAATGTTACTTTGAAATATAGGTATGAGAACTGGTAATCCACATAAATCAGGGTAATTTTAAATTTCTGGATGATCACATGGTTTCCACATGCATTAACATTACATCAGAAGGATAATAGGAGTACCAAGGAGAATATGACTATATATGGTTGGATATTCTAGAATGAGGGATCAGATTTCACTGAAATTTCATGATGAGAATATATATTCTATGTGGTGAATGATGATTGAATAATTTCATCATGAGAGCATATAATCCATGGTAATGCTGGGATGTGTACTAAAAATACATATGGTATTTAAGGTAATGAGTAATTTCAGGATAACCCATGGATTACAATATATTTATTATAGTTGATGAAATCATTTATATATGCTTAATTAGAACCCGACACTAGAAAAAGTTGTTAGGGTAGATCATATCCAGAAACCTATTGATACAAAATTATCTTATCAACCTCATGTTTCATCATAAATTTATGAGAAATGTGATTACTTTTTATTTATTTTATTTAAATAATTTTATGATTACTTAAGTTTTTACCTTTAGTAGTTTGATTTGAAATTTTATTTTGGAATTGTTATTTAAGGTAAGTTGTCTGTGGTGGCCTAATAATTTTTATTCACACCCCGGTCGATCCCCCAAGGCCCTTAGATTCCTAAGAAGATATAATTATTTGATCATATGCCATGGTTATAGGTAAATGCCTAAAGATGATGATAGTTGGATTAACATGCTAGTGTGGGTATGTATGATGGGACTAGGGGAGACTCAGGGAAAATTTAGAGGGGAGTTATGTGTTTACCTTTTTATTTCTTTTATTTCTTTAACGAAATATTATCCACCCATGGGGGGTCGTTGGCATGTGCAAGATACTTGACTTTATGGTATTTTTCTATTGGTAAACATAATCAAAACTACCCTATTGTCATTCATGGTTATTTGTCTTGATTTATATTTTTATTATTATATAAAATACTATATCTACTCTGACATGCGTGAATATTCTCCACAAGGTAACCCCTCATACAAATTCCACTAGTGAATTGAATCTATAAATTGGGAATTAGAAAATGTACATTATGGAACACCGACCAATGGCATCACTTCTGTGGCCTATGGGTTGGGGAATTACATTATGAATAGTAATGTTTTACCCACTAATTGATATAGGTATTGACTCCTGATCCACAATGATAAGGGATAATAGTAGTGATTTGTGACCAAATCTATTATTAAGGTCATTGTGATTAATCATGTTATATATTATGATTTCTATAATTTTTTCTATTTTATATTCCTATATTATTTTTCCAGGGATTGTGATTATATTCACATGTTTACATTCCATCGTATATTCCTTATGCATCCATGATTATTATTTTTTTGTCCTACATTCAAATTCCATGATCCATATTATTCTATCATATATTTGAATGAAATATTACAATCCAATGAATTTTTAATTTTCTATTTTTCCCATGTCTAATTTTTCCACATTATTTAAATTTAATCCCATATAACTCATTGATATATATTTCCCATACTAATTTATTAATGTAACACCTTTTTATTTTTTTCCCATTCCAAAGGTATATTTTTGTATGAATATATATTAGAATAATTATATATATTGAGAATATTACAGATGATTGAAATAAATAATTTTTTTAAATATATTTATATAGATATTATTGAAACACAATAAATAATACTGTATAGAGATTATGTTTTAATTGATGAAAATTAATTTTTTTAATTATGAAAATTTTGTAAAATATATTCATGTTATTCTATGATTTTTTAATATTGTATTTGGGAAAAAATTGTTGATGTATGTTGATATTTTTTTATATTTACATTAATGGTATTCCAATGTTTGATGATTTCAAATCATTATTCTCTCCATTAAATAAAAATTGGTCTATTATATGAAACTACATTATTTTATCGGGAATTATTTTTAAAAATATTTTTTCTTAATGAATGATTCAATAGATATACTAAAAAATCCTTATTCATGAATTTAGATCCATTTTATGACTAATTTTTCCAATATAACATCCATTTTGATTCTCAAAACTCTTCATAATTCACTATAATATCTCACATTATCATAATTTAATTGATATAGAATGGGAATAGGGCATATGTTCTAAAATTCTAGAAACTTTATTGAAATAATGAAAAACTTGTTTGACTTCAATATCATTAAACAAGTATTTTTATAGTGTATTAGTTAAATATGTTAATTCATATATATCCCCACCACCATGTAACTCATGTTCACCCTACATACATTCTGACCTATGTCCCAGGATAGGTGTTATTTAAGATAATTCTTAAGTATATTAATCAAAGCTTTAGGTTAGACAATATTTTCCATGCTATTTTCCCAAAACGGATTATTATTTTTTGAAAAAGATGACTAAATACCTTTATACTCATGCACTATATCTCTAAATCATTATAAATAGAAAAATTATTGTATAATATTGTGCATTCATTATAATTAGGTCATCATTAAACCTCAAAATTATTCACATATTCATTAAAAATATTACCTGATTCCTATAATTATAAAATTAATAAAAAATAAATATATTATGCATCCTCCCATTAATTAAGGTAACATCATTGTATTTCTTATTTTATATATTTTTCATTAAAAAAAATTTCACAATTATTTTTCAATCATTACTAAAAGTAATAGCTTCCCAATCATAACTTTCAATTTTATTCTATTGATTTTTGGTTTTTGTAATTTGAGATGGTATACCATGATAGAGTACACAAATATTCGAGTTTTTATAGATTTTTAAGAATCCTAAATCACCACCAGTTACTGTAGATTACAAATAATATTGATTAATTTAGTGCACTCCATTTTCTTCATTGTCTTCAGTAGTATTTTGATAAATTTTTTGTCTTTTTCCAGGGTTTATCAAAACATATTCAAGTTTCTAAATGGTAATTAGAACGATTTTTACATTAGATCTTCTATTTTTTATACTTTATAAAATACCCTACAATAACATTAGGTAGTATGACCATTGATTCACTTGAACTTTTTTATTAGGGAGTTGTAAAAATATACCACCCCACATATCTTATACTGTCATACCCAATATAGAACAAATACTTTCCACCAATCAGATGTATCTTCAATTTGAATATCTATTGATATTAATATATTTTTTATTATTTCTTATAATATAGAATCTAATATTTTTATTCAGAACAGTCATAAATAGTATCATTATCATTCACATTGACATTTAACTTAGTCTTAGAGTAGATATTGTTCTTATTATATAACTCATTTAATTTTTTATATTTAGAATATCCACTAAATTTATTAATGGTTATTTTATACATTATGGGAGATATAACTACCTTATTACCATTTTTATTTCTTATTCCCAAACATTGATTACATGTTTTGGTGTCTAATGTGACTGTATATGGTGTCATGGAAAATCAAAAATTTAAATGGACTAATTAATACATTTATACACTATTTTCTTGATTTAACATAATTTAACAAATTTATTTTGACAAACAAGGTGAGTAATCCTCAATTATTTTTTAGTATCAATCATCAATTCTTTATGATTTTATATTAATTCGTTATGTGTGATCAATTATTTAGGATAATATCATTTATCTTATTTTTATATTAATGGAATACAATGGTTTATTACTTCATACATGTGGAATACAATAGTATCCATGTCTTTTCATTTTGTTTTGATTCAGAAAATATTTTTTTCAATGAATAATTATTAGTTTTCAGAAAATTTTTTTTCACCTTAAGATTTCTGATTTACTTTCTATCATTGAAAAATAACCATCCCTATTTAGGATTCCTTCGGTATTTTTTCATTACATTTTACATACTATGCACTAATACAACCATCTCAATTACATTAATAATCTTGGGGATGATTTTATTTTTCCATCATAGATGATTTTCCTCAATCCTTGGAGTCCCCTTAATCTATTTCACATTAAAAATTATTTGATATTTCATTATGTTTTGAGAGAATTTTTTTATTCCTTATTTTTTGGACTATAGTTATCCTTTGAAATAACTTACATCATTTAATGAACATTATTCTTTTTTTTATCTTTCACAATTACAATCTAGTTTGGTCATCCAACATCGATTTTTTTGTTCACATTGAAATTATATAAATAATTTTCAATATTTCTATAAGTGAAATACTTGAAGAAAATATTATCATTATATTTAAAATTTCTTCATTTCTCTCCATTTGATAATAATGATACAATACCACTTAAATCAATGTAATTATCCTCAACATTGGTTTCTTTATGATGATACTTATAATGATCACTATATGTAGAACACATTGATGCTTTGATAATAATATCCATATAATATTTTACATTTTATCCATGACAATAGTTATCTCCTAATCTCCTAAGAAGAAAAAATTGTTAATTTTAACATTGTTTTACACATTCATGTAAAAGTCCTCATGGGAAGAAATATTCTTGTAAAAATTATTCAAGAAGATTATTCTCTATTTATTTAAATTTATATAATAATCCAAAATTTCATTATATATTTAAATCAAACTCACATCCTTTTTTATATAAAACAACTATTACACCATCCTTCATATTTTAATCACAAGATATCATCAAAATGATCCTAACAAAATATAAACTGAATAAAATTTAATTTTATTCTAACTAATAGATGTCATGATTTTTTCTGAATATTCCATGCACTATATTCAATTTTTTATTTGTATTGACATCTTCTCTAATAGGGATGAATGTTCCACATTACACACTCATATAACATCTTAAATATTATTCATGTTTAGTAATATGTAGATAAAACATACATCAAGATGATGTAAACCATTATCTATGTTATAAAAATCTTCTAAGACATGACATTGAGGATATAAACCATACACCAACTATATTGTTAGAATACATTTATATTGAAGATAGAGAATCCATTATTTGTGATGTTTTTATTGACCACTATAGACCCCATTGATCAAAATATATATGAAATAAATTAATCTCTTATATATTGTAAAATTTATATATAACTACATCAATAATTCTATGAAATAGTCTCATAGACCCACATGAGAGTTTTACTCCATTGATAGGGGAAATCTGTGGTTTTTAAAACTAAAAACACTCAATATAAATTATTTTCATTACCAAAAAATATGCTTGAATATTGACTATGATGATATGAAGATTATAGATAGATTAAAAATCAATACACCAATCATTAGATCCAATATAAAGTTTATCTACTATTATTTTCAAATATATATTTTTAGCATCCTTGATAAATGTTATTCAATATTTCACATTTGAGAGAATGTTATTGAGGTTATAAGAGAATCATGATTAATTTTGGGATTTTCTTATAACAACATGAGATGGTCGTTGCATGAATGACACATTTATAATATAAATTTGTAGTTTGCGGCACAAATGGGTCGTTGGGAACTAGTTGTAAAAATGTTTTTTTTGGTGTAATTCTATTTATACTATAATCCCTATTTTACAATATTAATATTTTATACAATATGTAATGTCCCAAAATTTTATCAATGTAATTTCACCCATAATATAGTAATTTAATATAGTATAATCACATAAAATTATAGTAGGATTCAAAATTCATGGTCATGCGTAAATAAACTAGTAAATTCTATGTCACCTTTAAACATAATTCTTCCATTTTTTGATTTGAATTTTGAAAATTTGACATACACAGTTGCGATTAGTATGTTGTTTGCAGTCTGATAGCTCAAACCTAATTTTTGGTGAATATTAACATACACTTATGAATATTAATGTTACCATTATTAATAGTAATACGAACCTTATGAATAATAAATAGTCCATGTTAATAGGGACCTTACAAATAACACTACAAATAAATTTTATGCATCCTATGAGTGACAATATGATATAATTTCATTATGGTGTTGGTATTTTTAAAATTCATGAATATTTAATTATTAATTTGATAATTTAAAATAAAATTTATTTCATAAAAAATATACATAATCTAGTATTTTTATGTCTTATGATTATATAATAATTTTATAAAACGTGAATTAATTTTACAAAGTGTTTGAAAAGAAGTTTTAATTTTAAAATTGGTATTTTTCATGTAAATATTGATTTTAATTAAAAAAATAAATAACTCAAATTTACAAAATTATTTTCATATAATGGAGTTCATTTTTTGAATTTGACACATCAAAAAATGGTTACGGTAAATTTTTAATATTTTTTCGAAAATACATGAATGTTTGGAGAATAGTAAAATACAGTATTTTACGGTATTAATACATTATAAGTTCAATCCACTATTCCTGAAATCATGGGTCATGTAATAACCATAATAAAAAACTGAAATGTGGTATTTAATGTATTATTCATTGAATAATTGATATTTCTTTTCTTCTAGAAAATTAATAAACTAATTGAATTAATATGGAGAGACACCCCTCCCCTCCACTATAAATATCACCCCACACAACCTCATTTCCCCACACCTTTAAAACTTCATGCCGTGTCAAAATTCATACCAAAACTATCCCTTATCCCCTAACCCACGTCTAGGAGCTCTTAGTATAATCCAAATACCAAGCCTAGGTTCTTTTAGGAGGATCACAATATTAGAATTCAAGAGGTAATTCCTCCCTCTATTTTCCTTTAATTTGTTTTTCCAAAATTCATTTCATTTATTCTCTTATCCTAAAATTATCTTATCCAAATGTCATAATAAATCTATTATTATTGATATAATTATATTATATACTTTTAATAGAATATTATTCATTAAAATCCTCCCTATATCTATTTCATTTTTTAAAAATTAAATAATTGACCGTGATGTGTCAATTTATAATCATCGTGGGTGATGCACGATCATCTTACTTGAATGACATAAAGGCTATCAATAAAATCATTAAATGCTGGGAAAAATATTTTAATATGTATTTTTAAACCCCTTTAATGTTCTAGAAATAACATTTATAAATTATAATAAATGATAAACAAACATGTCCGTTGTGATCCAAAAACTGCCCAAATTAAACAAATATGATCATTATTAAATTTTATCTAATGATTCATCATAATGGAATATAACTAACTTAGTTATAATATTACATAATATACTTTAATATCATTAATAACATGTAATCAAAATCCGGGATCATTATCCATGTTTTACATGAGCATCCATTCATGTGTACAAGTGAACTGTTAAAGAAAACTATGAAAAAGAACACTCCCAAACAATGAATTTAAACTCTATATCTCATCCAAAGGCCCATAAATGAATTTAATAAATCTATAATGAATCGAATACATTTCTAAAACATAATTTTTGTGTTAATTAATAAATTAATTGTGATTATATGTGTCATTAAAGTGAAGAATGTGTTTGGACACAAATTAAGGGGAATTCCCAATCCCAACATTCTATTTTTTGGTTTTTCCTTCTTTCACTCCATTTTCTGTATAGTTATACCTTAAAAATAATTTCTTCATGATTATAATTCCTTTTTTCGAATTTACATGTTATCCATTGGTGCTTATGTCAAACACAATGTTTTATGAATGAACTCTTCTTTCAAAAACACACCTTTTACTTCTCACTCATGGTTGATGGTTCTTGTGTCAAGAATGTTATTCCATTTTTCAGTTGGGAACCAAATGTATATGAATGTATTATTGATGAACTGAAACCCATTTCATTACATGGTTTGTTTTATTTTCATGGTTGTTATATGTTCGATGTATCATGCATGATAAAGTAAATATTATGATGTGATGGGTGTGACCAGAATTATATATCACTCGAGTACATTGGGTAATGTAAAGAACCTCATGAGTAAAGTGAAATATTTATGAACATGATTCTATATTTTTCCACAAATATGTTTGGTTGTTTACCCCTTATACATTATGTTTCATTTTTTTTAATTTCCACATTCCAAGTCTTTGGTTATGTTTCCTCTCAAGATTATGTTAAAATTCCAATGTTATGATGTCAATGATTATTCTAACCCCATTTATATTGTATCATGTTATTACATATCCTATTACTGGGCTTTTATCTCACCTATATTTTATGTATATCCTATGGTGATTAAGTTTACTATGGGGAACTCAAGCTCCAATAAGAATCTAGATAAGAAAAAATTAATAAAAATGTTTTCTGTTTAATGTTGAAAAAGTAATTTATGGTCTTATTTTTCCCAAGACTCTAAACCTTTGGATCCTTGTTGTGTAATGTTTTTATGATTTTTATCACTAAAATGATGTAAAAGTAATGCATGAAAATCAATGGTTCTATAGTTGGAATCAGAGGACTGTTTAGTTAATTTGTGAATTAGGATTGGTGAACCTTAATGAAAACCTTTATTATGAGACTATGTATATGTAACCACCCAATATGCATTACTGGACATATGGATCTCACAATATATTTCCATATTCAAAATTCCACAATGTAACAAATTATATGTTGAATTATTTTTGAAATATGTTTTATTCTATCCATTTCAATTTTATAAAATGGTGGGTGTCACGACCCGTCCCCTGGGGCCCATGCCGTGACAACACCAAGCCCGCCTTCCATAGGCCAGGGGATGTCGACTACCACCGAAAGGCATATTCCCTAAAACTGGGAAGACTTTGCCTTTATATCCTGCAAACACACTCAACCATACATACAACAAGATATGAACTCAAGTAAACTGTAATGTAAAAAGAGTGTGTACAGTAAGTAAAAGGGGCCAGAATACAAGCCTAACTGGAAGGTACAAGAAAACTAAAAGTACAAGTAAACTGAAACGGCTCCTATGGGCACCTGCCAAGGATCCTAATTGAAGGGTAGGTACAAATCTCGAACAGGTTTTATATGTGGTAAATTTCATCTAATTTCCACCTCTGAACTACCTCTAGTCCTGGTACTCTCATCCTCATTCAGCATTGTCCGTCGTCTGCACCAAACACAACAAGGTGCGGGCATAAACCATTTATGGTTGAGTGTTACGATACTCAGTATGGACCCCGTGACCCTCGAAGGTATCACAAAAACCACAAAGGACAAACCACAAATCATGAAAACATTTGAAACCCTAATTAGGTATATTCCCATACATATACATAAGTTATCAAGTATACCCATATAATTCATGAGGAAACACAAGGCCCAAATACTTAGACAATGTATAACTATTCCATGAAGGTAACCCCACAAAGTTAAGTACCAAAAAGGTAATTCCACACAGAATAATACCACAAGGGTATCACCACGAAGGTATGTACCATGAAGGTAAAACCACAAAGGTAAGCACCACATAGGTAACATCAAATAAAGGAAAACCACAAAGGTATCACCACAAAGGTATGGACCAAAAAGGTGCGCCACACATAAGATTACCACAAAGGTAATGACTCCGCTCACACCAGGTATAACATAGATATGGTAGTAAATATGATTAGGTGTAACTACTGAATAATCTTACTTTGTTAAGAGGTAGACCCATGTTGGATCCTAAATCATCATACCTGCATAGGATCTTAGTACAATAGACCCACATATGATCCTACAGTAGTCCCACATGGATTCCTAGATTAGATCGAAGTGATACTCTTGAAAACAGTCCCATGTAGGATCCCAAAGCACATAACCACATAGGATCCAAAAGCACAGACCCACATAGAATCCTTTTCTCATGTTACAACCAGCTTCAGGGCTCCCACGGTACACTCACTTGATTCTGGGAGAGTCTACTCCTCAAGCCACAGGTAGATAATCCAACTACAATGAAGTCCCACAAAAAAGTATCCCAAAGGACTGCCATGTAAAGGTGGTCTCAATGCAATTGACAGTGCCTCAATCAGATGCATGGTCTATAAGTTATTGGAATTTTAGTCTCGAGGGCCCAGTTGGAGTCATGTACGATCCAACTTGGTCGTACCCCAACTTTTTCCAAAACAAAAGTGGAGTATATCAAAAGGAACATCTCGATCCAAGGAATATGGAACTGTAGGTGGTTCATCAAATGGACGCTCGCAGCTAAAGATATGGTCAAAATAGTGGGAAGGGTCGTAAATGGCCCGGGACCGGTGCGACCCGGTCGGACCGACCCGACACGACCCAGCCTGGGCCGACCCGACCTAGCTTGGGCCGACCCGACCTAGTTTGGGTCGACCCAGCCTGACCCGGGTCTGACCCTGGGTCCACCTTGGCCCACTTTGTCTGGACGGGCCCACCGACGCGGTCCGTCCCGTGGTGTGGTGGCCCATAGTGTGGCGGCCTGCGTTGCGGTGCGGCGGCCCGCAGTGCGGTGGCCCGAGTTGCGGCGGCCCACATTCCGGAGGCCCGCGGTGAGCCTACCCACGATGAGGCGGCCCGCAGTGAGGCGGTCCATGCTGCGGCGGTGCACGGTGAGGCAGCCCATGGTGCGGCGTCCCGTGGTGCGGCAGCCCACAGGCTTACAGCTGGCCAGATGGCCCGCCTCCTCCATACGGCATGGTCGGGTGTTGCGACTCCACTGGAGGACGACAAAGCTGGCTGCCCCCCCTTCGCTGCTATGGCACACGGTCGTGGCTCTTGTTCACATGGTGGTGCGGACGCACGCCACCGCCTCCCCTTCGTGTGGCCGACATACATCAGCCACCACGCTTTCTCTACCACAGGCTACGGGCCCCAGACTTTCTCTGATGGCGCAGTTGCACCGCCGCCATCTTCACTGCTGGCCGTGGTGCCTTCCCCCACTCCCAAGTCCAACCGGTTCCAATCACCGTTACTAGTGTTCATCCTCCTCCATCATGAAAAATGCATCAAAAACCACAAAGGTTGTGAAGAAGTCGAGCCATGTTCGTTTGGCCTGCACCCTCCGCATTAGAGTAGTATCATGCGACTCATGGGGAGAGATTCAATGTAAAATAAAATTAATAAAGATTATACAAAATAACTCCCCTACCTTAAAGGTTCGTTGACGCCAGTGAGGAGGGAAAGTCAGACGTCGATTCATTGTTGTTTAAGATGTTCCTAGTCGGAGAGGGCGTTATTCATTTGAGAAAGTGTTCTTCATTAGAGAATGGTGTTTCTCCAATGTTCTCCCATTCTTTCCAACACTTCACCCTCAATTCTACCAAAATTAAATAGCCAAATTACTAAATTATGCATTATTAATTTAATTAGAGTTGGACATTAATTAAGTTGATGTTGTCATAATAAATTAATGGAAGGTGGCACAACTAATTAGAAGAGAACCAAGATTCACCTGCCTCATTAAAGAGGGAGTTCAATGGTCGGGTGGTCCCCACCATTAATTTCAAATTGTGGGGTTTTCCAGCTCGGGTGGTCCCCACCACTAAGAATTCAAATGGAAGATTAAATAATAATATAAAAGTTTGTTCTTTAGTTTATTTTTATTTCCATGAAAAAAACCCAAAAAATAACTTTCACCCTCATCTTACTATGGTCGAGGTGAAAGTATCCTTAAGTGAATATTGGCACGGTGAGTTCAACGATGTCCTCAAATTTCAATTCCGAGCACCGGTTCAAAAGTTACAAAAACTCACTCGCATGTTTACTGAACGTACGAAAAAATATTTAGAAATTAATTCTGGGCACACCGGGCCTCAGAATCACGCGCCGACAATTTTCGCAGACTCATAAAATTTCCATATAATTAAAATAAAATTCACATGGAATTTTCAGGGTAATTATAGTGGGAACTAAGAGAAACCATTCCAACCACCCATTCGAGGGACAATGTAGTTATTTCCCGAATGACATCTCCAATGCTCTAGGAGTTGGAGTACAAATCAATATGGTGATGATGACCCATTTGTCTCGAGTTATGAATAATAAATTGAATATTGTGAAACGTCCACCTTCACTTATGAGGGATAAACTAGCTACGGTGTTTTTTATGTAGTAACAACCACTGACATTTAGTAGATCATCTAATCCACTTGTTTTGGAAGAGTGGCTCAACTCAATGGAGAAGATATTTTCTATGCTTCATTATTCGAATATGGAGAATGTGAATCTGGTCATTTATCATCTTGATGGATAGGCTACCCAGTTGTAGGATTTTCTTAAGAAAACAATGACGAGGGACGAAACATAAGAGATGGAGTAGGATGTCTTTATGATTATGATTATTAAGACATATTACCCACGAAAATATTTTATGGAGATGAAGATAAAATTCATAGAGCTAATGAAAATGGATATAGATTCATTAATAGCCTATGATGACAATTCTACAAGGCATGAAATGTATGATTTGGGATTTGTTATCATTAATAATTGAAAAATTTATTGATTCACTAGTGGTTTAAAACCACAACTTCAAAAGGATCTTGCAATTTACAATGCTAGGAGTTATGAATATTTTTGTCAATGTGATCTCAAAGTTGAGATAATGTTTGGATAATAGTCACATGGGTATGATGAGAGGAGATGAAATTTAGAGTTTCATGCTAGAGGATTTAATGAGAAAGATGGAAAGAAAATTCAACCACCCACAAGTCGAATATGTGGGAAGAAGCATCATGGGAACTACCTTAATGGAATGAGGAAATAATTAATGTATGGAAGAGAAGGCCAACAAGCTCAAGAATATCAAAAATACATGATAAGGCGGGAGAATTTGGTGGAAGAAACGACAACCCCACCCAAGGTTCAATGCAATAAATTTAGTGAGTAAGGTCACTATGAAAGCTAGTATACTAAACCTTGAGTACCCATGGGTAATCAGCGTTAGTAGACACCAAATCCAATGGAAGAAAAAAAAATTCTTATTCTTTCACTACTGTGGAAGTATAGAATGAAAATAAAGTCATACAATGTACACATCATATTCATTGTAGATTGGAAAAAGTATTATTTGATTTTGGTTCTATACATTATTTTATATAATGAATGTTTTCTAGAACTACTGAATCAAATACACAAAACTTTGAATTAGAGATATATGTAAAAACCCCATGTGGTGAAATCATTGAAACTCTAGTATAGAAATCTTCTAATTTTGGTGTATGTGAGATGATTCTTCCAGAAAATCATGTGACAGTTCCCTTGGTGGAATTCGATGTAATAATGTGTATGGATTGGATATCTTTATACACATCACATATAAACCATTGGGAAAAGGAAATATCTTTTCATATCCAGAACCATCCCATGCTCCTATTAAAATGCAAGGATGATCCTAAATCTCCTTTGAAAAATACATCAACGGTGTTGTTTTTGATTCCCTGTGAAGAGGAAAACCTTAATCAAATGGTTTTGTGAAAGGAAGTTATCCACTTATGGGAAATTTCCATCATGATGGAATACTGTGACATATTTCTTGAAGAGTTACCCAGAATTATACCAGATCGTGAGGTAGAGCTCCAAATATAAATCATACCAAGAGTTACTCATATATAAATGTGTTTCTATAGGATGGAACTTATCGAACTGTAGGAGTTAAAGAAGAAGATTCTAGAGCATTGGAAAAAATGGTTCATACAATATAGTGCATCATCTTGGGGAGTGTCAGTGCTGTTTTTCAAGAATATGGATGGATCAAGGTGGTTGTGTATCAATTACTGGGAACTCAATAAGATCACCATAAAGAACAAGTATCCACTTCCATGGATTGATGACTTTTTTGATCAGTTGAAAGGATCTCAATACTTCTCAATGGTGGATTGTTGTTATGGATACCAAAAGCTTAAGGTGATGAAGGAATATATTTAGAATATAGTATTCCATACAATGTATGGGAAATATGAGTTTCTGGTGATTCCCTTTAGACTTACTAATTCCCTTGCAATAATTATGTATTTGATGAAAAGAGTCCTTAGACATTAACTCAACACATATTTTGGTATTCTTTATCGATGATATTCTTATCTAATCCAAGATAAAGGAGGAACATGAAGAAAATATATGTCTTGTGTAAGTGACATTGAGAAAGGAGAAGTTTTATGAGAAGTTAATTTAATGTGAATATTGGATGAAGAAAGTCACTTTCCATGGACAAGTGATCAAAAGTGTGTGAATTTCTATGGACCCTTCAAAAATAATGGTGATAGAGGAATTGACCAGGTCCTCTAGTGTCACAGAAATCCAATTTTTTCATCGATTAGATGGGTAATTAAAAATATTTTTGAGTAATTTCTCATGATTTTCAATCCCGATAACTTTGTTAAAAAGGAAAGGGGCTGAGTATGTTTGTATGGATGAATGAGAGAAAATCTTCATAAAGCTATAGAGAAGGCTAATAATTTCTCCTGTTCTCAAATTACTAAAAAGTGGGGAACATTTTTTGATATGTAGTGATGTTTCCATGAAAGGATTTGGTTGTGTACTCATGCAAAGTTATAATATGAGAGCCTATGCCTCACGACAGTTGAAGATCCATGAGTCGAACTGCCATATGTAGGATCTAAAGATACCAGCTATGTTTCTTCATTGAAAATATTACAGGACTACCTCTATAGTGAGAATTGTGAAAAATATATCAATTATAAGATTATAATGTATATATTCACACAAAAGGATCTCAACATCCATCAAAGGAGATGGTTAGAGCTATTAAAAGACTATGATTTCTATATTCACTATCATCATTGAATGGAGAATAAGGTAGATGACTCTCTTTGTAAAAACGAACCAACTACTCTATCCATGTTGTAGATTGAGAAAGACCCTATCTTAAATGACATGTAAAGGATATATTTGGAAATCATAATAGTAGAGAATAAATCTGAACTATCCCAAATGATTGTCAAACAATCTATCAAAGATAAGATCAAGGAGGAACAAATGGATGAACTAGAGTTAAAAAATATGGTTCATGTAGTAATGGAAGGTAATATGAAAGAGTTCCACATCAATTATTATGGTGATAAATGGTTCGTAATGTGGCATTTTCTACATTCATCACCTGGGATAAAAAATCATATATTTGATAATGAAAATTTCTCACCATTCTTTACCCATCCTGGTAGCCCAAAGATGTACTGTGATCTCTAAGATCACTTTTTGTGGGACACTAAGAAGAAGGGTAATGTTGAGTATATCTCAAGCTACAAGATATTTCATCAGGTTAAAGTAAAGAAACTGAATTCCAAAGGGATGATGAAACAATTTTCGATACCCATGTGGATGTGGGATAGTGTCACTACAGACTTTTCTATGGCTCTCACAAAGTCTTCCAAAGGAAATAATGTGATATAGTTTGTGGTTGAGTAACTCACCATGACATATCACTTTATCAATATTATGGAATATCTATCAGTTGATGAAAATTCTATAATATATGTGATGGAAATCGTGAGACAAAATGGGGGTCTTGTCTGGATTTTATGTGGTCATGATCTAAAGTTCTGATCTAAATTGTAGAGGACTCTCCAATATTCCTTGAGTATTGAATTGAATTTATACGTGGACAATCACCACAAACTTATTGAAAATCCGACAGGACTGTAAAAATGCTCGAAGATATTCTAAGATCATGCTCACTAGAACTCATGGGTGGATGGGATCATCATCTCCCATTGGTTTAGTTCTCATACAACAATAGCTTCTAATCCAGTATTTAGATGGATCTATATGAAGCATTATAAGTAAAGTGATGTTGAACTCCAACCTGTAGGGAAGAAGTTTGAGAAAAAATATACTTGGACCTGATCATGTACAATAGATAACTGAGAAGGTTCAAGCCATATAATAACATATCAAATATGATTATAATTAGAAAAAGTGATATGCCAACAACTGTTTAAGGGACTTGGAGTTCGATGTTGGAGATAAAGTCTTCCTTAAAATATCACCATGCTAGAAGGTTGTGCAGTTTGTAATGAAATAGATGATAAGACCAATGTATATATGCCCCTTTGAGATCCTTGACCGCATATCAGTCACAACTATCAACATTATCTTCCAAAAAATATGTCTCACGTACATGATTTGTTTCATGTATAACTCTTATGTAGTACATACCAGATCCCCCATATGCACTGAACACCGATTTGGTATAGTTGGAGGATGATATCTCTTATGAGAATCATCTATTAAAGGTTCTAGATCGGAGAGATAAGGTTCTATGAAAAAAGAAATCCCACCTTGTCAAAGTGTTGTGGAGGAACCATATGTATGAAGAATAATCTTGGGAACCATAGGATTCGATGAAGGAGAAGTACCCTAAAATATTTTTGTGAAACAAACATTCGAGTGTGAAATTTAAAAATGTGGGAATAATGTAATGGCCTAAACATTTATCAATTAAATTTATCACTTATTGTACTAATGTGATACTATAGAATCACATAAAATAACATTATGAAACAAAATTTTACATCATGATTAAATGAAATTCTAAATTCAATATGACCTTTAAATATAATTGTTCTACTTCTATGATTCAAATTTTGAAAATATGACATAAATTTTTGTGATTAGTAAGATGTCTGGAGTCTAATAGGACAAACATAATTTTTGTTGAATAGTAACATACCCTAATGAATAGAAATGTTACCCTTATGATTAGTAATATGGCCCATATGAATAGTAAATCTTCCATGTGAATAGGAAACTTACGAATGATAGTATAAATAAAATTTATCCATCCTATAAGTGAAAATATGATATAATTATATTATAGTTTTGGTATTTATGTATGTAATTAATATTTAATGATTAAATTAATAATTCAAATGAAAATTTATGTTCATTCAATATATTCATAAACTATAATTTGGATTTCTTATGATTATATGTTAATTTTAAGAAGTCCTTAATTAATTTTTCAAAGTGTTAGAAATGTTGTTTAAATTTTAAAAAAAATTATTTTTAAATTAAATTATGATTTAAATAAAAATTAAATTAATAAAAATTAGAAAATTATTTTCATAAAATGGAATTCATTATTTAATTCTACATGGAAAAAAATGGTTATGAAGAATTTTTAGGATTTTTTTGAAATAAATGAATTTTCAGTTAATAGTAAAATTTGGTAATTCAAAGAATTAATACATTGTAAGTTAAATCCACTATTCATAACATCACCAGTGATGTAAGAACCAAAATCATGAACTCAATTTCTTTATTTACATTATTTAGTCATGTAATAATCAATACTAATTTTCATGAGGGAAATTATTAAACTAAATAATTAAATATTGAGAAAGAACACCTCGCCTCTATTTTTAATAGAACCCCTCACAACCTCATATACTCACACATCTCAAGCTTCATGACATGTCCAAATGCTTCCCAAAACACTTCCTAATCCCCTACTCCCTAATCAGGAGATCTTGGTCTCCTCAAAATACCATGCCCATGTGCCTTGAGGAGGATCTCAAGAGGATAATTTAAGAGGCAATTTCCCTCACTCTTTTCTTTGAATTTACATTCAAATTTCATTACATTTATTCTCTTATATTCAACTAACCTTATAGAAATGTCATGATATCTCCAATATGATTTATATACCATTTTTATAACGTGTTAATTCTATTTTACTCATTAAAATCTTCCTCCCATCCCATTTGTTTTATAAATATGAAATCATTCCATGTGATGTATTAATTTATGATCATGTTGGAAATATGCCTTCATATTTCATCAACTCCTCAAAGGATATAGATAAAACCATTAAATCGATAAAAATATATTTTAATATGTATTATTTAACCACTTTTATGTTCTGGAAAAAACATTCACACATAATACTAAATGATAAATCAAACTTGTTCATTGTAATCCAAAATCCGCCCAAATTAAACTAAAATGATCATCATTAAATTTTATAAACCGATTCATAGTCATGGTATATAAAAAAATTAGTTATAATATAATTTAAAAATATTTAATATTAGTAAAAACATGTAATATCAATTTTTTATTTTTCTCCATGTTCTACAATAAATTCCATTCATGTGTACAAGTGAGTCATTAATGAAAACTAAGAAAAAACACTCCCGAGCCAATAATTTATACTATATAACTAATACATAGGCCCATAAAAGAACATAAAAACCCCATAATGAATAAAATCCATGTATAAATGGTTCTTTTAATTGTTATTTAATTAAATCTAATGTGATTATATGAGAAATTAATACTAATAAAGCATTCAGACACAAGGTAAGTGGAATTCTCAAACTAAACTTTCTTTCTTTAGGTTTTCCCTCTATCACTCCATTTTTAGTATGGTTATTGCTTAAAAATAATTTATTCATGATTATATTACCTTTTTCGGGATTTACATATTTTCCACTAATGTTTATGTCAAAAAAAATGTTTTCCAAAAAAACACTTCTATCAAAAACACATTATTTAATTCTCACTCAAAGTTGATGCCTCTTATATCAAGTATGTTATTCCCTCTTTATTTTTGGAACCCAAAGTTTATAAATGTATTTTTTTGTGAAGCCCATTCCATTCCATGGGTTGTTTTATATTTAGGATTTATATATGTTTTATGTGGCATGCATAATAATGTAAATGTTATGATGTGATGGGTTCACTCTGAATTATATAGTTCAATGAAAATGATATGATGTGGTGGGTGAAATCAGAATTATATATTGGTCAAAGGCATTGGGAAATATAAAGAACCCCGCATGTAAAGTGAAATATTCATGGAAATGACTCTATAATTGTTCAAAACTATGTGTGGTAGTTGACCACTAAGACATGATGTTACATTTTTATGCATTTCCACATTCCAAGTCTTTTCTTAATGTTTTCTCCAATGATTATGATCCTATATGTATGTGATGATGATAATTATTATTCTTTCCACATGATATATTGATTCCAATTCTTATATATCTTATTACTAGCCATTTAACTCACCCATTTTTTATGTATGTCCTCAGGTGATTATGTGTACTAAAGAGTACTCAAGGTCCGATAAGAAGCTAGAGAAGAATAGATTAAATAAATTATTAGGTTTTATATTACAAAATCATAATCTATGGTAATAGTTTTTTCCAAGACAATAAAACTTTGTATCCTCATTGTGTATTGTTTTCATGTTGTCAATAATTAAAATTATGTAAATTCAATTTAGGAAAATGAGGGTCTCTATAAAATATTGTTTAACAGGAGGAGATATATTTAATAAAATATTTTAATTATGGGGATTTTATGCCACAAATATTAGGTTTACACCATAAAATCATCATTCCCAATTGGTTTTATGATCTATAAAATTTAATCATAATAAATTTGGATTTTCCCTCCTTACATTGAACCCTAGTGATGAGAACCATGTAAAAGACACCATGTCAATTGCGCGGGAGGAAGAGTTGGATTTGCAAGTCCCGATGACACGTGGGAGATTAAAGAGTCTAAATGCAACAATGGGAACCCATATCACTTCATTAAAGGACCGATGGATCTTGCCTTGCATGGATGGAGAAAATGGGCCTATTATCTCACTTATTCAAGCCCAAACATGATTTTTAAAGATTTTCCCAAATGGTTGCACGAATTTGGATGCCTTTCCCACATGGAGAATTATAGAGATGGCATATTTGGACACCAAAGTCAAATCCGGTGGGCTATGCACTCAAAGTCAAGTCCAGTGGGCTATAGTTGGAAAGTTGTGTGATACTTTTCCAAAAGTCTTTGTTAGACTTTATCTTTTTGACTTTTAAGGGGAAAACATAGGTTTATCCATTATGACTTTAGGGTATTAGTCCCTTGACCATTGTATCATCCCCTTGGCTATAAATAGCCACCCCATGGCATTGTATTTTTCATCCAAGAATTAATTGAGAGCTTATGCTTGTTTCGCCCCGTTGTGTGAGAATTGTTCCGAATTTCCCCCTTGGTCTTGTGCATTCTTGCCTTGTCAATCTACAAGTTAGATTGGTGATCCAAGATCACAAATCCCCCAATTCCGTGCCTCAACCCAAATGCGTTGTTGTGTGGATTGGCTATCGCATCCCTCCCTTGAGTGTGTTGTCTAAGTAGTAGGTCGCACTCCTTATAGTATTGATTGACTGCTTGTATCTTCTACCCATACCCATCATCGACCACTTAGCCCCGAACCGCACCCTTCATCCGCCGACCTACGCCGTGAAGATCGGGCCACCCCATGCGTCTCACATCAGTTGGAATTCATTGAATCATTTCCATATGTCATCAAGCATAAAAAGGGTAAAGAAAATACTGTGTCCGATGCACTTTCACCTAGATATTCTCTTTTATCCTTGTGGGATTCAGAAATTCTTGGTTTTGAATACATTAAGGATTTATATGCCACTGATAGTGATTTTAGAGAACCATATGAACATTGTAAACCTGGAGTTAGTTGGGAAAAGTTCTATTAACATGATGGATTCTTATTCCGGATTGATAAGATTTGCATTCCCAATTACTCTATTCGTTTACTTTTACTAAAGGAATCACATTCGGGTGGGTTAATGGGGCATTTTGGTGTTGAAAATACTCTAATTGTTCTTATTGAGCATATTTTTGGCCCAGAATATCTAGAGATGTTGAGAAATGTGTGGGAAAGTGCATTGTCTGCCATAAAGCCAAATCAAAACTGAACCCACATGGACTATATCTTCCTCTCCCAATACCCAACACCCCTTGGGAGGACATATAAATGGACTTTATTGTGGGGTTACCATGGACCAAGAGGGGGAGAGATTCCGTTTTTGTTGTGGTGGATCGGTTTTCAAAAATGGCACATTTTATTCCTTGTCACAAAACTGATGATGCCACTAACATTGAAACACATTTATTTCAGGAAGTAGTCAAACTCCATGGAATTCCAAGGACCATTGTGTCAAATCGAGACACAAAATTTCTTAGTTACTTTTGGAATACCTTGTGGAGAAAACTATGTACAATGTTACTATTTTCCACTACTTTTCATCTGCAAACCGATGGGAAAATAGAGGTGGTGAATCGAACACTATCATCCCTTCTGCAGAAAATTGTCAAGAAGAATATCAAGAATTGGGAGGAGTGTCTGCCACATGTGGAATTCACATATAACAGGTCCAAGAACTCAACTACTCAATATTCTCCATTTGAAATTGTTTACAGTTTTAACCATCTTTCCCATATTGATCTAGTTCCTTTTCCTTTACAGGAAGAAACAAATAAAGATGCAAAAGGGCGCGAAGAATTCATCAAACAACTCCATGATATGGCAAGGAAAAATATCAAGCGGATGACCCAAAAATATGATGATCATGCAAACAAGGGTCGCAAACAAGTGTTGTTCGAGCCCAAGGACTTAGTCTGGATTCATATGCGAAAGGAGAGATTTCCCGACAAGAGGAAATCAAAACTCATGCCACGTGCAGATGGACCTTTTCGAGTTCTTGAGAAGATTAAAAACAATGCTTACAAGATAGATTTTCCAGGTGAGTATGGTTTAAGTGCCACTTTCAATGTTTCTGATCTTTCTCCTTTTTTGGGTGTAGAGGATGAAGAGTCGAGGGCGAATCCTTTTCAAGCGGGGGAGGTTGATGAGAACCATGTTAAAGACACCAAGTCGATTACGTGGGAGGAAGAGTTGGATTTTCAAGGCCCGATGACACGTAGGAGATTAAAGAGGCTAAATGCAACAATGGGCACCCATCACAGTTCATTAAAGGCCCAATGTTTCTTTCCTTGCATGGATGGAGAAAATGGGCATATTATCTCACTTATTCAAGCCCAAATATGATGTTTAAATATTTTCCCACATGGTTGCACGAATTTGGATGCCTTGACCACATGGAGAATTTTAGAAATGGAATCTTTGGACACCAAAGTCAAATCTGGTGGGCTATGCACTCAAAGTCAAGTCCGGTGGGCTATAGTTGGAAAGTTGTGTGCTACATTTCCAAAAGTCTTTATTAGACATTATCTTTTTGACTTTTAAGGGGAAAAGGTAGGTTTAGCCTTTATGACTTTAGGGTATTAGACCCTTGACCATTGTATCATCCCCTTGGCTATAAATAGCCACCCCATGGCATTGTATTTTGATTCCAAGAATTAATTGAGAGCTTATGCTTGTTTCTCTGCGTTGTGTGAGAATTGTTCCGAATTTCCTCTTTCTCTTGTGCATTATTTCCTTGTCAATCTACAAGTTAGATTAGTGATCCAAGATCAAAAAGCCCCCAATTCCGTGCCTCAACTCATGTGCGTTGTTGTGTGGATTGGCTATCGCATCCCTCCCTTGAGTGTGTTGTCTAAGTAATAGGTCGCACTCCTTATAGTGTTGATTGACTGCTTGCATCTGCTATCCATACCCATCATCCACCACTTAGCCCCGAACCGCACCCTTCATCCGCCGACCTCCGCCGTGATGATCGGGCCACCCCGTGCGTCTCACATCACCTAGGCCCTTCTAAGAGATTTTCAGGAATCAGAACTCCTTGGCGATGGCTACTATTGGTGATTGATCACTTTGGTTGTTTAACTATGCCTCTCCCAGTATAATACTATTATTATATTTTGTTTCCATTATACATGGTAATAGTGTTGGTCTATATACATGTATCGGTTCATCTAATGTTGATGAATCTTGATTTATTCTTCCATATGTTTTATGAGATCTTATTCAAGGGGCTAGTCCTTACATTGGGTGGGGTGTGGCATGAGTGATTCTTGATATAAGTGGAAAATAACCCCTCAGGAAACCATTGTTTTTTAAATATTATTATAAGATTATGTGATCATTGATATTGTCACCATTTTTTCATTCATTTATGTGGTTGTGTATTTTGACTTTTGGGTGTGAAAAATGAGTTTTATATAGCCGGTTCCTCTTATAACCATTGTTGAATGAACTGTAATTTCTCCCATTTCATAATTTGATTTATAAATACATTATTATGAACGATTACATTTCATAAATTGATTCATATAAAACATGGTTTTATAAATTGTTTTTTAAATTAAAATTATTTTCTCAAAGCATTTTCAAATGGAATGTGAAGATTATTTACAAGGATGGTTTAGTAAAATAAAATGGTTGTTTTAAATTTATAGTGAAATCAATTTTGAAATTATTATAGAAATATATAAATTGATAAACCTTGGGTACTTAGGTGGAAGGTGTAACTTTGGGACATCATTAATTTTACTATTAGGTGGTTCACACATTGTCTATTACACTTCTCCCTTATCCTTTCTTCTGGGGACTTTATTGCGACATTGTTGCATATGGTGGGTGTTTACTCATGGGGTGTTGCTTTACTCCATTCCATGTGATCTATGGAATTGAGCATCCATTAGTTGTCGATTGCAGTATGAACAAAATGAGAATATAACCTTTTGGAATACTTTTAAAACATACCATTTTTATTTTTCTATGTATTTTTCTAAATTTGACATTAATTAGTTGAATATGATATATGTTTATGGAAATAATGGTTGTAATCTATTTTTCTTGGCTAGTTTTTGATGTTTGAAAAATTGGGAAATATTTACAAATATTTTTTAATAAACGTAATTATTGTCTATCTTATCATTTTTTCTTAAAAATATGCATATTTATAATTTTTTTATTGATTCATCATATGGATAACTATTTTTCAATCCCACTACACCTATTTAGTTCAAACCCAGCACACCCTTTCAGTAGTGTAGACCATGTTAAGTATTTAAATAAAGGAAAATCATGGTTCCATAGTGAGGTTGTGAGGATTACGTTCCCTGATATTATGTAGCTTGTGGTGATTTGGTTGGACATTTCCCCCAATATTTGGTAAAACCCATGTTTTTAAAAGATAAATTTTTTTTCTGTATTGTATGAAATATGCAACACCAAAACCAAACAAATGACAATTATTTAAATACAAATGGTATATCCCAACAATTATATTTTAAGGTCTAATTTGAAATCATTAATTTATGATATACATATATATATACATGTACTAATAAATGTAAATTTATAGGTAAATTATTGGTAAATAATCACCCAATTATTGGTAAATTTATTTTTCCCTTTAAAATACTTTTTCTTCAAAAATGATTTTTTGATCTTATTGTGAAATTTATAGAATAACTATTTTCTAGAAAATTTATAATATTTATTTGTAAAAATTAACCCCATTTATGATATTAACCTATCAAAATTAGCTTGGGGTGAAATTTTCAGTTTTTTTATTAAATATTTATTTTTTAATAATTAGTGAAAATTATTATTTTAATGTAAAAAATCATTTTTTTATAAATTAAGTAATTTAAATGTTATATTATTAATTTTATTTTATTTGAAGTAAACATATGTATTCTGGAGTAATATTTTACACAATTAATTATATTTAACCAATCATTATACTGAATTGTATTATAAGATTATTTGTAGTCATAAAAACATATTTTATCTAAAAACACTATTTAAAATGAATAATATTTATCTATTATATATAATTAAAAAAAAAATAATTTAAGATGCCAACCATTTTATAGATCTATCATACTTGTTTTAAAGTACTCTTTCACAATGATTTGGTTGCTCAGTGGGTGGGTTATGATTTTGATTTGTTTTGGGTGAAGTTGGAGATGTTTGGGAGCCCAAGGATTGTGCATGGTTGGAAGATGATTATGGAAAACTATGCATCTTCTCCTAGGAAACTGTAAACCCTATTTTCCTGATATAGTTGGAAGATCATATGGTTTGCATGGTTTGACCAAACTACATGAGCACCCTTTGAAACAATGCACACCAAAATAGGCGGTTCACGGTTTGTGCATAGTTTTTCAAACCATGTGCCACATTGAAAAAACCACGAACCCGTTGGAACCAGGTCACAATTATGGTGCAATGTTTGAAAAATTGTGCGCCCCTTCCTAGGAAATGTTTTTTGTGGGATATAATTATTATTAAAATTTTAAAAAGAAATCATGAACCCCATTGGTTTTTACCATTTTTACCCCCACTCAACAATAACATTTGTTCTATAATTTTCAATGATCCTAGAAGGATTCTACGTCTCCTCATACAACTTTAATGGGGACTCAGGGATCTGATCAAATTATTTTCTACACTACTATATGTTTTTTCTACCAAGATTATTTCTCTCTCTCCCGTCCCACTTTCCAAATGAAGAAGAATTATTTTTCCTTTGATGGAAGTGGTTTTTTGATCTTGGTATTAATGTTTGGGTTTTTAAGGATATTGATATTAGGTTTTTGTCCAAGATCAGACACATCATTGTAATTTTCACCTTTCTATATGAATTGGGGTATTTTGGTTGGGATAATTCCCATCAATGACCTTTTGGAAGGGGTTATAATTCTAAAATCCTATAGTCAGGATTATATTTTTTCTTATGTGATTGTGAAACTGAAATTTTAATGTAAGGATGTTTCAATCTATATTGATTTAATTGAATGATAGATTTTCCCATGGGAAAATGAGTTTTTTTATGAGATAATTAAATTGATTTATTAATGATAATTATTCATGAATTGAATAATGGTTTAGGAAGGTAATGACGAACCATGGGATGAGACGATGTGATTGAAATATTTAGTGTCCCATGGTGTGTTTTGAAATGATCTAAACGATGATTTAAATGTTATGATAGGTTGATAATTGAAATTGTGATATCAGTTTCAATATGGAATATTCTAATGGAATATAAATGGTTGGATATATGGAGCCCCAAAATTTGATATTTTTTATTGACTTCTGGGATAAGGATTATTGTTCCATATACCAATGGAATTCTATAGGACCAATCTAGGCCCTAAATTTATTAATGAATTATATGTTATCAAAAAGATTGGGGGAAATAAATACTATTCCAAACATGCATGTGGTTCAAGAGTGCTTCTCTAGGCCCCCATTCTTTGAATGTTAAGATGATAAGAATTGACTAATCAATACCAATGATTGAAAGAAAATGTGACATCCCTTTGGGGATTGTTCCGATACAACATGGAATGAAGAAGGTATTGATGGTTTGGGTGTCCTCAAGAATAGAGTTTTATTTGGTTATATTGAGAATAAATTAATGTGAAAAAATATTACTTTATTATTGATCCTTATACTTTATTCAAATTCATTTAACTCTATAGACTAAATTTTCCATTAGTCACCATTGGGTGTTTCCTAATAAGTTGTACTCACACAATACCCATGTAGCATAATCATTACCTAACTTGACATCTTGGTTATAGGATAGGATAAGGGAATGATCCCTATGTTAGATGGATGATTTTAGGATGGAGCATGGATGAGGGAACCATATATGATTTTAGGAAAAATATTTATGAGCTCAGTGTGTCTTTATTTTGGGTTTTCAATTGAAACATGACTCATATATGGCCTGAAATATCTCCCGCCTAATATGGGTATTGTTTTTCCCTTTTGGTTCATCAGGTGATATTGTTCTGTATTGGTTATGGGATTATTCGTTTTTATGTTATTACTAGTTGATTTTTTATATTTTTATTATTTGATTTAGATGGTATAGTTTCCATATGATATATCAATATTATCCCATCTCTTATAGTTATAATCCTCTATCATATGGAGTGGCATTTCTATGGTCATGTGACCAACCAACTCATATCACTGGCTTGTGGAACTCGGTCTGGGATGTTCAAAATGGTCCTAAATGTGGTTTTATTTTCTCTTATTTTTTTCTTACTATTTGGGAATGGTAGAAAAGAGATTAGGATGAGTCATGACATGGTGATAACCTCATTCGTGGGATTATTATTGGCCCCTATTACACCCTGAGTAGGGAGGGGTGAATCAGGGTGTCACCTATTTCTTTTAAAGTAATGCATCTTGTTCCCATATTGGTAGGGACTTTTTAATCCTTTCAAATGGAAGATTGAAATTGTTAAACATTCATATGTAGAGAGAAAACACAACCGGATTACATATTTCACCTCAAAAGGGATATTCCAAGGTGTATAAACATAAAATGTGTTGGTCATATCTAAATAAACTAAGATTCACTATTTATTGTGGGGTACCCAATATCAAACATCTTCAAACTTTATCACACACACTTACTTTACATGAATTATAAGCAAGCACACTCCCTCCCTCTAACACATCCCTAAACTCTCACTAGACCACTGTCTTGGGAGACATATTACTTAGTTTAATTATTCGGATGAAAATTGAATACATTGTTCATTTACATATTCATTCATGATTATAACGAGACACTAATTGAACTATAGTTATGAATTGATGCAAGTGAATTTCTTGATCAATCAAACTGGATATTCAAAACCCTTTTGTCATGCAACCTGACCAATTTCACGCAACACTATTACTTGCGTGCAACATTTTTTCCCATGGAAGTCAATCATTCAAAAAAAATTGTTCAAGAATCACACATGATCATTTTAGAAACAAGGAACATTCTTTGCACAATCCTTCTTTGTGGGATATATGGAGTGCAATTATAGTGAAAGGAAAAGGCACCAGATATTTGTAGGAAAATTTACTTTGAAAGAAGGGGGTATCCACCTGTATATTTAATTTGTCAAACTTGCACACAAGTTCCTTGAATGCCTTCCAATATGTTCTCTCCATTACTCCTTCACTGAAAATATCATTTTTACATCTCCTCTAGGGTCAATGTTCCTTCAGAACCTTCCAATATGATTTCAACTTTCTTCCTCTAGTGAACATATCATTTTAATGACACATTCTGAATGAAAACAAAATATCTATTTTGTGGGCACACAAAAAACATCATGTGATGTGGAAACCCATAATTTTACAAGGAAAACAATTCTTGAAATTGTTTCCTTTTCAATTTTTTTATGTAATGCTCCCAAAACACCACATGTGAGAAATATTTCAAAACACATTCACCATTTCACAAAACATTTTTAATATAGGAACATCCAATATTTTTCAAAAAAAATCATTATCCTGCAAATTTTGTACCCCAAAAATATGGAAAACACTGCGAAATAATGAAACCGTAAACTCTAAATAGATATACATTGTAGAAAAAGGTTTGTTACAAATACCATTATAAATCCTGGTGTGGATTGATAAAAAAAAATCTATATTCTATTTCCAGATGTGAAAAAACATTATATCTCTCATGAAATTGACCCATTTATAGGAAAAAACACATGTACCTGAGTTGGTATTTATTTTTTTGTGTTGGTGTTAAAATTGAATTTTATTTCACTTTGAGTGATGAAATTTTTGAGTGATGTTATTAACTTGTGAGATTTATCCATCATGGCCCTACATGGCATCACATTTGTGTATGTATCCACCAATTTAGGCACTTAAGACATATTCTGATGTGTATCATTTTGGGGACAAATATAAAATTATTTTATATGGTGTTTTTTTGAAATAAAATTCTTTTATTTTTTTGAGTAACATTAAAATAATGGGGAGCCTAATATAAAAAAATTATAAATTTTTAATTATGATAAATGTGTAAATTGAATATTTAAAAATATGTGTCTAAAAGGAATCCTTGAGATATGAAAATGTTTTACCCTTTTTTATCAATGACCTATGTGAGGGATTGTTGAGGGTAGTGATAATGCCAGGGTTTTGACTGTCTTGAGGGATATGGGGGATATATGGTAATAAATTTATGTGAGTCCCTATTATTTAAATGTGTAAATAATGTGTTATGTGTCCAAATATGTTTGTTTGGAATTATAGATATATGCCTCCATGATGACACATTTTGATAGAACGATAGGAGGATATTGATGGAAATGATCCTCCAGTTGTGTAACATGTGGCTTGATTAGTTCCGGTTGAGGGGGATGAATAATATTTATATGAGAAAATTTCATTAATCTTGAATTTTTTGGAAATATACCCAGTTACGTATGTAAATAATATGTTTTATCTGACATGGGAGTTCCAATTTCATCACAAACTGAAACTTATTGGAGAGGGTGTACATGAAGAAAATGAGTTTTGAATTGTGTCTTTATAGACGATCCTTGAGCACATAGAGACTCCTATTGTGAATAGATTTTAACTGGATATATATATGTTATGTGGTTAAGTAATGGTTTTGTCAGATATTTAGAACCAGGATATACAACTGAAGAACATTGAGTAGAATAGATTCTTAGAGATGTTCTTTGAGAACTTTTAGACTAATATGATCAAGTATGAGAAGGAATTAGTATTTATTAGGATGATCTAGTGGAATATAACCACAATGGACTATCTTGGTTATATTTCTAATTTGTTGTTCATGGTCACTTCTTTGATAGGTGAAGATGATACTAAAATGGAACATTATCAAGATGGCCATAAATAGGAAATGAAGTCCAAAGTTAACATTATTAGGATGATGAAGTGTTCTAAGGTGGTGAATGAGGTTATCATTTTTTAAGGAAACCTTAAGGATGAATATAGTGGGATGCATGTGATTTATGCTGGATGAATAATAGGTAAATCATCCAAAATTAGGATGAATCTCTCTGAGTTTGTTAACTAAGGAGATGGAAAAAAGTGTTCGTGGAGATGAATTAGTTACTCAGATTAGTAACTAGATATATTTCCATCAGTGTAGTAAGTGGCATCACATACTTAATCATTTTCCATGAACACCCATGGAATATAGAGGTTATTTAAAGATGTTTCACTTAAAGAGGTATTGCAAAAACATTCTATCTATGGGTATTAATAGAGTATATAGGAATAGTCCTAATACTATTAGGCGGTCTTCTAACTCATATTAGTTGGTAATATAGAGTTATATTGACTATGTAAGTTTAGTAAGTGGACATTTCCTTTTTGGAAAATGATTCCCATATCATAAGAGTGTTGAAACATATAGGATTCAGACTGTTTCCCACGGAAAAGGGGTGAGATAGTTACAAGTAGTTCAACCTATGTGTGTTGATAAAGGGGGGTGTACCATCAATTATTATAGGTATAATTTTGTTTCATTAATGATTTATTGTGCCGTATTTTATATATATGGTATTATCATTATTGTATGTCTTTAAAACATTGGAATGGGTTGAGACTTACAGTGGATTATGTTATAAGGTTAATGAAGTTCAAAAAATAATTTGAAATGTTGTTTAGGGACATATAGTTATGTCAGGGGTGTTCTCTCTAGGTTCGAGAGTAATATTTTTGGTTTGATATTTACATCCTTCACATTTTCCGATTTGTAATGATTTTTCATATTGACAAGTTAGTATTATACAGAGACCACATAGATTTCTACAATAGGATAGTGGCATTAACATCTTTTAAGGGTCACATTTATGTTCATCGTGGACTGTGGGATATCTAGGATGTTCATGAAGGGATAGTTCATCATCGACTACGGGAGATCACATCCAAGGATGTAGCTATTTTTATATATGGCATGGGTTTGAAACATGATGTCACCCAAACAATTGTGGACTTTTCTAGGATGTGTTTCTTGTAGTATTATTTGGGATTCCCCCAAATAGGGATGTCTTGTTTGCAATTGATCTCATTCTAGGAGCTAAAGCTATTTCTATTGCACATTATATAATTAAAGATATAGGGCATCATTACATTAATACGTATATAGATTATTAAGTAGATATGGGTATTATCCTTCTGAGTACATCACAATAGGGTTCACTAGCATTGTTTTCAAAGAAATATGAAGGAATTCATAATGGTTTGTTGATTATTATAATTTGAACTCAAAGAAACTGAATAATCAATATCCTCTTCCACATATCAATTACTTATTTTTCCAGTTGAGAGGATCTTGTGTTTTCACCCTGACTGAATTTAGATAGGGGTATCATTAGTTTAAAGTTAATCATTTTTATATTCCATGGATTTAATTAATAAGAATTTATTTCCTATATTATGTTTTCATGCTACCATTAGGGAAAAATAAAAGTCACAATGAATTTTGGGCCTTGATGGACCAAATCATCCACCCATACCTATATCAGTTTTGGTTTTTTATGTCATCTTGGTGTACCGCGAGACTCATGAAGATCATACCCAAAATCATGAAATCATCATGAGTACAATAAGAGAGAATTCGACAGACACCATTCTATATATGTGTCAATTATGGAATGAAAGTGTAAAATTCCTGGGTCATATCATCTCTGAGGAAGGTTTGTCAGTGGACCTAGAAAAAGATCATGTAGTAGTATCTTGGGAGTATCCTAGGAATTGTTTTGATATTTGGAGAATTCTGGGTTTTGTGGGTTATTATCTAAGAATAATCTACAAATTTTTCCATTTGGAATAACAACTTTATGTCTTCACCATGATAGGGTTTATGTTTTAATTTTTTAGAGAAGGTGATAATTATTTATAGGATTTTATGAAGAATATGACTACTATACCAAATTTGATCCTATTTCAGTTGGGTTAGGAGTGTTCGGTGTTTTCAGAGGCATCTAGGATCTGACATAAAGTCTTTTTGATGCTGGTATATCATGTTATATCATAATAAAACAATATTTTAGGCCACATGAACATATTTATCCTAAAAATGATCTCGAGTTTGATACAATGGTTTATGAATTGATGTGTTTGATGAAATATTTTTTCGGTGAATATTTTACTATGTATACAATAAATAAGTACATAATGTATATATTATCATATTATGATTTTAATATCTAATAGTATAGAGTGGTTTATTATTTGTAGTCATTTTATTTTGAGCTAGCATATACACTAGAGAATCTATATAGTTTTTTAGACACTTTTTTTATGAAAACATATAACCCACAAGATTATGAGTCTTGTTATAAATGAAAGATGGTGAATTTTTTTAGTTGAGGTGAATATTGTTTTTCGGTAAGGCCATTACAAAATGACCCACATATTAGAATCATTGGAATGCAAACATTTGATCAGGATCTGGGAGAACCAATATGATGCTTCAAAGTGTTTTTTCTTTAAGGAAATCCTTGATGGTGGAGAGTCACCTTTATATTGGAATATAGATGAGAATGAAATCATCTATATATGAAATCATGTTATTGTGTCACCATTTATTAAAGATGATAAGATTCATGTGTTTCATGTATCGATGTGGGAGCTAAATCTAGGTATGACAAAAATGTAGCATGACCTACATTGACAGTGTTGGTTGCTAAGACTGAAAAAGGATATTGTAGGGTTTGTGACATGATGCTACATCTGTCAATAGGTGATGCCCGACCATCAATGACCCTGTGGTATACTAGATTCATTTTCTATTCCTAAATGGAATTGTGACAATGTTAACATAGACATTAAGGTTTCTCTTCCAAGGATTCCTCATAAGAATGATTCATTATGCTTGGTTATGTATCATCCGATGAATGTAGCCCAATTCATGCCCATCCATGAGAAATTATTATATGATCAATTGGGGGACATGAACATATGATATAAAGTATGTCTATATGGGGTACCATGTTTTATAGCTTCAGACCATGAATCTTGTTTCACAATGTGATTCTTAAAATGATTGAATATGGTGATTAGGAAAAACCTATTTCTGAGTATGGGTTTCCACCTTCTAAAATATGGGATGTTGGGACAGACTATACTAGTTAGGGATGATATTCTACGGAAATGTGTCTTAGGCATTAATTGGTCTTTGGAGAATAACCTAGCACTCTTTCAGTTTTTAATAACAAAAGCGATCAAGAAACTATTTGGATGGAACCATATGAGGCACTTTATGGTAATTTGTGAAGATCACCACTATACTATAGAGAGGGTGGGGATTCATAGTAAATGGGATGAAGTCTTGTACAATAGACATTGGAGCAGGATCAGACGATTAAAAAAACAATATGGCTATGACTCAGTGTAGGTAAATGTTGTATGATGATCGACATTGAAGATCCATTGAGATTGATGTGGGAGATCATGTACTCCTACTGTTCTTGTCTATATTGAGTCATTTTCAGATTCAAAGAAAGGGTATGTTGGATCCTTGGTACGTTCGGCCTTTTGATATTTTTGAGAGAATTTGGAAAGTGGTGTACCGACTGTATCATCCACATAGGTATAGTACAATGTACAATGTTTTTCAGGTGTCAAATCATTAGTGGTATCACCCCAATCCATCCCATGTGATTGATGTCAATGAAATTGAGGTTTATGTTGATTATTCCATTGAGTATCATCTGATTATTTTTATGGGCCGTAGTGAGAAAGTGTTATTGGGAATGGTTGTGCTGATATTTCAAGTATTGTGGAAACATGTGCATTCTAAGGAGGTAACATGGTAGAGATAAGAATATATGCTAGATTAGTGGATTGATATTTATTTACGTGAAAATCATAAATATTCTAGAGATTAAATCAAATATATGACCTTCTACAAGGTGTGTATATTGGAGGATCATAACCTTCTTTAGAGATTTCAAGGGCTCTCTTTTCGATACACTATTACCTTGTTTTAGTAAAACATTTTGTGGGTTTTGATATAAGGTTATTTTGGTTGAAAATATAGATGTTTAAGATCACAATGGGTTTTTAACAATTGTTAAATGAGTTGGTAAAACCATATAGATTTTCCCAAGAAACTGTGTGCCTTATTTTTGTTATATAGGAGGTGTTGCATGCTTGGCACACTGTTCATCCAAACTGGGCAGCCAGCCTCCCTAACCAAGCACCATAAAAATGGCTGTTTTCATGGATAGTACATGGTTTGTTAAACTATGTTCCACATATGAGAAACATTTTTCTACTTAGAAGTGGTAAATGGATAAGCTGCATGGTTTGAAAAAATATGCGCCCTACCCTCGAAACAATGCTCAAAAGATTAAATTCCTCCAAACATTTTTAAAAAAATCATGAACCCCACTTTTTAACCCTTAATCTCTCCCACTCAAACCTATCCAATTTCCTATGGGTTTTCAAGATCTCAAGAGGATTCCATGTCTTATTATACCATATATTTAATGAATTGAATATCTAATTAAAGGGTTGTGTCCTCAACAAAATATGTTTTCTTTAGTGATTAGATCTTGATCAGTCTCCTATCAATATTTCTAGATGAAGAAGATTAATTTAATCTCCCTCAGTATTGGGATTAGATCTAGGTTTTAATGGTATTTTCCTAGGATATTAATCTTAGGTTTTGGTCCTACATCATAGGTTCCTATTTGATTTCAATATTTACATCTCAATTTGGTGATATTTGTATTGTGAATATTGGTCATTGACCTTGAGGTAGGTGATATAACTGTAAAATCCCATGGTCTTGATTATAACATTTTATTGTTTATTATGAAATAAAAACATCAATGTTGTGAAATTAAAATGTAAATTGAATTAATTAATCTATTTATTTTCCCTTTCAATAGTGAAATTTCTGGATTATGTGATAATGAAATTGGTAGAATAATGAGAATTGTGAAATGGGTGAATAATGGTTTATGAAAGTGATAGAAACCCATAACATGATCTGATATGATTTAAATTGATAGATACCATTGGGGTGAGATGAAATGATTTAAAAGAATCTTTATAAGTTATGATTGGTTGATAAATGAAATCATGAATGTGGTTGAATAATGAATTATGATAACAGATGATAAATGGTCGAAAATATAAAACCGTGAAATTTCATTTTTGAGAATGAGTTGTGGGATAGGAAATGCTTCTCAAAATTTCCATATCATTCCATAATACCACTCTAGGACCCCAATATATTTATGTATTAGATGTGATCATAGAGTTGCGGGATAGGGACTGCTGCTCCAAATACCCATGGGGTTCCATATTGCTTTTTTGGGCCCTAATCGTCTGATTGTGGAGTTGAAATGAATTTATTTATGTATATAAATTTTGGAAAAACAATATTATATCTCTTTTAGGATGGTTCATACACTTGCATGGCCAGATATTGGTATTGGTGGTTAGGGTTTCATCATGAACCACAATTAATGTGGTTAAATAAAGAATAAATTAATGTGAAAATTTTATACATTATTTTTTGTAATTTAGTCATTATTGAACTACATAAAATATTATAGAATGGATAATGTTATAGACACCATTGGTGGAGTCCTACTAAGTTTTAGTCACACTTTACTAAGGCTACCTAAACAGTACTAGAGTAGAATTAATGAGTCAGAAATATATAAGGGAAAGAGCCCAAATATAGATGTATAAGATTTGGATAGAGAATAGGTGAAGGAATCCTAAGTCATATCAGGTACCATTTTGGATGTTCAAGTGTGTCTTTATTTTGGGTTTTCATTTGGAAATTTACATGTATATGCAATGTCATATCTACAGATTTGGTTTGAAATTTTTTTCCCATTTTGGTTAATCATGTGATACTATTCTCTATTGGTTATTGTTTTATTTTGGGTATTATTATTATGATTTAACAATTTTTTGTTTCTCTTTTTTTTGTGACTCTTTTTTATGGAAGGTGTACCCTCCCCAAGATATATCTATATTATACCCTTGCTTCTAGTTGGAATCCTTGGGCATACAGGGAGCTGTGGGTGAGGTCAGGTGACTAACTAGCTCTGGGAACCCCCATGTGGTACCCAGTTCCGGAAGTTATACCTAATGAAGAATGGTTTAAATTGAATTATTTTAGACTTTATATCTATCATTATGAATTTAAATTCAGGTAATTAATATTACTAGATATGGATTTATGTATAATCATCCTTTCTTGAAAAAAAAGCTTTTCTTAGAAAACCCCTTTTATAACCGTTGTGTTTTTTATATTAATTTCATTGTTTTCACTTATGTGAAGTGAATTTTTTAAAACTGATTCCAAATTTAGAATCATCATAGATAAAATTGGTTTATAAGTTTTACTTAATTTGGAGAGAGTATGAATTGTACCATAGTAAATATTTATTACTATAGTAAATGTCTAATAGGTTAAATATAGATAAAAATATAATAATAATAATAAGAAAAAGAGAAAAGGGTAAGATGAATAGTATTCATATGTATATTTGTTTTAAAATTAAATACTAATTAAATTTATTATTTATTATTTCAACTTTATTAATCTTTAAGGAATGGGTCTGATAAGAAATATTTTTAAAACGAAAAAACTCCAATTTTATTTTTGTGTAACATGAACACTCAAATAAGACATTACTTTTTATGAATACATAATTGAAAAAATAAATATTTTTTAATTAAATAATAATATTAAGTAATATTTGTAATTATAAAAGATAATTTATTTATTTATTTAATTTTTAATTTTAATAACTGCTCATGAAAATTTATTGTCAAAATTCCAGTATTTTTCAATGAATTTCGAATTTAATTTTAAAATATTAAATTTAACTATTTATAGAATTATTTTGATTAATGTACTATTACTTTTTGAATAAAAAAATTATGAATTGGTGGACTATTTATAATTCTCTATGATAGTCGATTTTTAGGTAAAAATAAAATACGGTATAAGTATACCATTTTTATTATGTTATCATAATGAACCTGAAATGATTAATAAATTCTATAAATGTTTATTCGAGACCGTAAATACATTTCCCATTTAAAATAATTTGATTTTTTTATTTGATTATTTTTTAAAATAATTTTTGAATACTCCAAAACTTATGTTATGTTTTATGGTTTTAAAATAAATGCTCTATGAAAATGACTCACATCCACATATCCGAGAGCTATATTATAATGATTTAGTCTTATTGAATTATATTATAATGAAAAAATCCTATTCGGAATGATTATTTGGAAATCTAATGGATGGTTTTTTGGATTTTGATTACATTTTTATATATATCCAAAACCTATGTCTAGGAAATAAAAAATAACTCCCCTCTATTTTCCTATATAAACCCACACATGCTCCCATTCCACTTTAATAAAAAAAACATGTATCACAAAAATAATCTTAACTAACCTCTCTATTGTCATCCAAATGTTCCCCCAATCACCTATGTATATCCTCCCATGCTTTTGGATTAACCCTCTAATATTATGGGATCTCCCACTCTTGTTTTTAGTTAATCACTTCTTTCATGTTGTGCCTCTTAATTTCTAGTTTTTCTTGTTTGGGTATGTTTTTATTCATCCCTATTTATAAAATTTTTAATTAAATGTTTTCATTTACCCTCATTTACACTCATTAATCTCTCCCATTAACTTTTATGTACACCTGTTTTTCTACCAAAATTTTCCTGCGATTTTCAATAAAAAAATAAGGGACCTCTCTCTCTCTTTTTCAATTCAGAGAGCTTCATTGTATTTAGCCTTTTAATTATCAATTGGTTATTTTTTCAGGAATTTATAAATAAAAGTATAATATAAAATTTATCTCCAAATTATTATAGATCATTTATCTCCCCAAATTATAGAATTCACCAATGTTGTTACTTTACTAAATTATAACATGGGAAATTCTCTTTATTTTCTTTATTAAAGCACCATATTTATGAAATGAAAATTTTCATCTATATAATCGTTTTGGGAAATAAAATCCATATAATTCATACTACTACTATTATTTCACTATTATTATTTACCACTTTGACTCTCATTAATCCATCTCATAATTCATTATGTTCCCCGTTAGGCTGTCGATATAATCAAATGATTTTCCCTGCTAATTTTTGTTCAAGAACCATCCATGACACATGACAATTCATTACCAAATTCTCAGGTTGTATTAGGTTTTTACATATTCATTATACTATATTTTTTTTACTTCCAGGTGATCAGAGACCCATTTATCTATCATTTATTTTTTTATAAATTTTCATGTACAGTTGTAATGCAGCCAAAAATGTCATTGTAATTTTCCAAGACAAAAATATAGAAGATGTATACCTGTACCCATTTCCACTCAAGGGTAATCATATAGTTTTACCTATATTTAATTCATTTGGGACATCAATTATTCCATCCACATTCATTAATTTTTGTATTAAATTTAATGAAAAATTATTCTATATTCATTGTTATAAGTGGCACATTTATTCATGTGTATATTATAAAAGAGATGGGTGCTCCCATAATTATATATCACTCAAATGGAGTTAGTAAATATTTAATCTCACGAAACAATAAGAATGGGTTTAGGGAGTGAACATAATCCATCGTGGTACTTTTTCCACCATGGTATGACTTCTTAATGAATATAATTGACCTATGTGTATGATGACATGTTCAAAGTTGATTCCATTTTCACATGCTTTCTTTATGTTATCATGATACGTCTTGCCTCATTATTTATTTTTATGACCTTAAAATCTTCTATGTTGAATTTATTTTAGGATTTTATAACATGTAAATCATTATTCATTTTCTTCTTCATTTATATTACTTTTTTGTGATTTAAAGGCCACCCCTTTCTTATGTATGTGCTAGAGAAGACACATACATTTTTAGAGGACTAATGATTTAAAATAGAATCATAATAATATTTTCAATATTTTTTTGGTATCCCATGATTGAAATTTTATTCGATGTAATGAATTCCAAAATGTACTAGACTCCTCACGCATAAGTTTTATTATGTCTATTCTTATTTAAAAATCATGAATTAATGTGTAATAAAGTCACAGGTGTTCAAATTTGGTATCAAAGAGAAAATTAATCATTTTTAGGATTATGACTGGGAATATCTAGAAAACAACATAAGTATAAGTCAAAACATACTAAAAAATTGAAAAATAATTTTTAAAGTATTTATTAAGTGGTTTCCAAGAAAGTACATCCATGTCATGATACTACATGTTGATGTGGATCTATCATATATATACCTAGGGAAACACCCAAAAATTTATTGATCTAGACTTGATAGGGAACTTGTAAAAAATTGTCCTTGTTGCAAACCAAGTATGTCACTATTAGGGATATTATTTAGTAAATTCCCAAGTTAATTAAAATCCATTATCAAGGGAATAAATTTCCTATAAAATTCTGTGCTAGTAAATAGATCATGGATAACATAAATTGAAACCTATAAGTTAAATAGTTAAGGAAATACATTTTATTTATATGTTAACCAATAAATGAAATTTATTTCTAGGTTATGTTTTTAATAGTTCAAAATAAATAATCCATAATTATCCCATTATTCTATTCAATTGATAGAAATAGGAAGAATTGATTCAAAAATTAATGTGAAGGGAAATTTGATGTCTTCCCAAATGAGATGCTTAACATGATGGGTGCTTTGGTAAGACATATTTTGATTATTCCAAACCAGCTATCAAAAATAATAAATAAGAACTTAAAAATAATTTAATGCCCAAATAAATCAATGAATATGAGGATGAAATCTTAAGGATATTCATTTGAAGATAATGAAAATGGATAGAAGTTTTAATTTCTTGTGTGTCAATTATGTGGAAATAATCACCAAGGTAAATGTCAAAACAAAAATCTATAGTGAAATATGCATGGAAAATTAGGGAATAATGTAGCTAGTTTCCATAAGAAAAATAATGAGTATGAAGGTGGGGAATAGATTATATCACATGAAATATTTTTTTGTTAAATATATTATGAGTGGAAAATATGGGCCTTATATGAGTAAATGCCATAATACAAGGGTTAAATCCTAGAATAAGAAATAAAATATGGTATTGAAATCATTGATGTGTAAGGATTGAAGTGATTATGTAATAGAATTTTCGATTTATGTTTTAGAATGAATATATCATTGAAATTATATATATAAGAATTAAAAAACATTTATGGATCGTTCCATAGAAGAATATCATTTATTATTTGAAAAATATTATTAATTGTACTAATAACTCTTAAAAGTAATCCAGTGATGAGTGATATTTTATAAAATAAATGATTGAGGGATTGATAAATCATAATATTTGTTTTATGTTAGGATAAACATAATGAGTATTGGGATGTTTTTTATTAGTCTAATATTATGTTTAATATATTTGATACATCTAATGGAAATTTATGTTATTTATTTTATGTGAGATTAAGGTTATTTATGGAAACATAATACCTAATTGGATACTTTTTATTTTTTTTCGTGAATAAGGATATTTAGGTATATGTTTTATTGGGAAGAGGTATATATAAAAATTATGTTTTATACAAAGTTTTATTTGAGAATAATTAGGTTATGTTTTTGGATGTCTAATATGAAGGATATGAGACTGACTTTGAGGTTAAAAAAATCATTAATTTTGAGTTCATTGGTGTTATGTGGGATATAAGGAATGATCTACGTTAACCCTATGAAATTTTTAATGAATATTGGAGATTAATGAAATAGGGTTTATTAATTTTTAGTATTATCCTACTTTATGATAATAGTTTCGGATTTATAAAAGATATGTGGTATACTCTCTTACTCTTTGGTAGATTATTTGATCTCTTGGGTCATTATTCTAGTGATTATGGAATAAAAAATTTGAACTTGAGTACTAGTTATTTGGAGTAAAGTTGGCAATGTGGTGTAAATTAATTAAAGGATAAAATTATAATTTTCAATAATGTATATTTCTTAATTCTTCTAGTCAAGATGAAAAATGAAACCTTTAATCAAGTAATATAATCATTAAATAAAAATGTTGACATATAATGATATTTTTTAATGATTTTATGGTGTTTTCATCCTTCAATTATTTGTGTCTTTTTCATCATTGACATTATATAAACCATGTACTCTAGGATTCTATTTTATTCACTGGGTGTTAGTTTTTTTTCATAAATGTCTATATTTTCACTTCCCACTATTTTTATCCTCATTGGAAACCTAGATATGTTATATCATTTCCCTACCCTTTCTCTCTTTTTGAGTGGCTTTCTTATTTACCTTATCTATGATATGGTTTTTAAATAAAGATATTTTCCAGTGTAAAATTATTTCATACCAATATCAAGTGAAAATTTCAAGGATAATTTTTTTTAAATGGGGAAGAATATAAGGACCCACATTTTTAAAAGTTAAAATTTTATTTGAGATCATATATAGTACACATCACTGATCCCAAACAAACCATGCTTATTTAAATATAACCCTTATTACCTAGCTGTTAAATTTAGGTTTATGAATATGATTTAATTATTTATGAAATATATATATATATATATATATATATATATATCCTGATCACAATAAATTTATATATAATTTCTTAGTAAATAAACTATTTTTTGGTAATTTCATTTTATTCTTAAAATTAAATTTTCTTCCAAAATAAATTTTATTTATTTTTTATGAAACCATGGTTTCAATTGTTTTATATAAAATTTCTAAAATTTATCTAATAAAATGAAACCCATTTTTGATATCATCATATCAATATTATATTTATGTGGAATTTTGGAATTTTTTAGAGAATATGGATTCTTTTGTGAATAGTTAAAAATATTAGTTTTATGTAAACTTTTAATTTATATTGATAACAGAAGTAATTTAAAAATTATATTTGTCTTTTAGGGTTAAATAATTATAATAAATTTATAATAAATTAAATTAATTTCATATAAATCATCATTATATGATATTTTGTTATATGTTTATTTGTAGGCTTAAAACCTAATTTTTATGAATACTCTTTTGAAAATGCATAATGTTTCTATATTATTGTCAATTAGAATAAGCTAAAATGATAAATTATTTGAAATAAATTACTTTATATTATATATCTATCATTACGATTTTAATTCATGAAATTTATATTACTAGCTATATAGTTAATGTAACATAAAAATTGCATTTTTCTGAAAACCACTTTTGGTTGCATGTGTGTGTTTTAATTTACATTAAATTGTACCAAAAATATTAATTGAATTATATAAAATTTATTCCATATTATTAATCTTCCTAATTAATTTTCTGTTTAATGTTAAACATAAATTTTCAAAAAATATGAATACAAATTGTAGTAAATATTTATTAACATAGTAAAAGTAAATTTTTGTATTTATGGGTAAATAATAATAATAATAATTTATCATGGAAAAAATGGGTAACCATAATAGTATAAATATATTTATTTCTTTTTCAATTAAATACTTATTATATTAATTTTTTAGTTTTTTACTTTATAAATGATTGATTAAGGAGGTTGATAAATATGTGTTTTAATATGACCAAACTCAAATTGTATTTTTGTGTAATATATAATTTGAATTTTTGAAAATCATTTTGATGAATTAGTGACTTTTAATAATATATTATAATTTAGTAAAATAATACTATAAATAATTTTTTATAATTATAAATTATTATATAATTTTTATTATGTCAAATGGAGTTTTTACCAGGGTTCAGAGAATGTTATTTTTAAAAAACCATTATTTCTAAATAAATGTATAATTTTATTTCTAAATAAAAAATTCCAATATTTAGAAATGTATTTCTATAAAATAAATATTATATTTCAAATCATCACATATAAATTACCCAATGTTGAATTTTCATAATTTTCTATGACATTTGATTTGTTGGGGAAAATTAAAAAACGATAAAAATTTACGTTGTCTATTGTGAAATCATAATGTCCCGAAATAATTGTAATAAACTATATAAAGGTGTTTTCAAATCCAAATATATTTGTACTATTTAAAATTACCTGTTCTTTTAGTTATGTGATTAATTTTATAAAACCAATAGGAATCCCTAAAATTGTAAATTATATTTTAATGTTTTAAAATAAATTCATTATAAACAGGGCACACTTACACATACCCAAGTTTAATATTTTAATGAGTTAATAACTTGTACTTAGTAAATAATGGAAGATAATATTTTTAGGTACATGCCATGGTGAATAAACAAAGGAGGGCTTGTTGGTTTTGATTACATTATTAGTTAGTGACCAAAAAACTATCTATGGAGAAAAGTAAATAAGTCCCTTCTTTTACTATATCAACCCACCAAAGATAACCTTGAAATTCTTTTAAAAACATGTAAAATAATCCTACTATTCCATACAATTTATAGTGTCATACCAAGGTTCCCTAAATATCTCAATATTCTATTCCAGTTCTTTTGGGATCAACCCCTCAATGTATGGGATATGGCTCTCTTCTTTTTATTCAATAACCTATTTTATGTTGTGCCTATTAATTTATATTTTTTCTTATTTGGATATGTTTTTTTACATCACTATTACTTCAATTTTTATGTCCATATAACGATCCTATTTTTTTTGAGTTTTAATTTTTCTAGAAAATGCATGTTATATTATTTTATACATAGAAAAACATAATCTCTTTAAATGAAGTGACAATAATTTGAAACGTCACATTCTTTTTTTGACTGTTATAAGACCATTTTTTAATTATGACTATTTTCCAATATGACCATTGGGAATTAGACTATTGATAATAATATTAACTTTATAATTAGTGTTTATAAGTATAAATGAAAAAAGGATAATTAATGCATAAAGGATAAAAGATAGCCTCAACTAGTAGAGTTGTGTCACACAAAGCCCATTTTCCAGAACATGGGAGGGTGGTAGAATCATTGGGATTATCTCTGGTCTAAGCCCAAGATGGGCATCAACAAGTGAGTCTTGAACTGGATCACATACGAGAAAAGTTTATGTTTGTAGAAATTACCACATTGAAGATATTAGCTGATCCTCCCCTGGATATATCAACATCAGACACTTTACCCTTAGGTCTTGTGTCGATATTATAAGGGTTTTTTAGTCAAGACCATAGTTAATTAATTTTTAGTCATTTTTGAAAATAAAATTTATATTCCATCAATTTCTTTCAGATAACATTCTTTCATAAAAATTTTATGAATTTGATAATGTGATTTTTCAGATAGAAATTATACATTTTAGAAAATATATATTTATTATAATAAACAAAATTATTATTAATAATGATTATATTAATTAAATAATATATTTAAAACACTATAATTTTCATATAAATGTTAAAATATTTTTTTTTCAGGTGTTATAACTTTCAATATGTATTCACTATCCGCTCTTATTTTTAATAAATATGGATTATTATATTTAAAATTTAAAAATATAATATTTAAAAAAAATTTATGGGTAAATAAATTCCATTTTTGAAATCATCACGTCAAAATTAGGTTATGGTGAATGTTTTTTAATTTTCAAATTTGCTTTAGTTTTTCGTGAAGAGTAAAAAATATAGTATGGGTTTTCATTAATGACTTCATAATTATGTCATAATGATACAATGAGTAATATAAAATTCTATTAGATCATTTTTGATGAAAATTACATAATAGGTGTCCCAAGTGTCCAATAACATGGTCAGATAACACCTATGAGCACATGGTTTTTCAATTACGACTACATAGGTGTTCAATGCCATTATTTATAAATTAATAAACAAATAAAACTATTTTTATATAAATAAACACCCATTTTCCATATTATTCAATTCTGAATTCATCCTCTATGAATCTCCAAGATTTAAACTCCCATGGAGTCCTCCCAATTTTTCCTCATGCCCATATAGTCCCAATCATAGTGTTTTAGTAGTTACTCTTCATGGTAAAGGAAATCTCATCTTCTCTTTTTCTTTCAAGTTTATTTTATTATGTGGTATTCATTTTATGTTTCCAAACTATATTTTAATATACATTTATTCTATCCCTTTATAGTAATAAGAGTATTTTGTTAGTGTGTTCCCCTTTTCCTCTCTTTTTACCATTTTGTAAAACCATGTTTCATAGCGTTACACTGTAATTATATATATATTTTTAATTTCTCTCATTTTCTTAAGAAAATTATCTTTTTGTATTATTTTTTTGAATAACCAAATCAGTTTGTTTTCTAGGTTTATTAAATGATATTTTAGAATTATCTATTTTATATGGGTATTAAAATACATGAGACCTACTTTCCCGTTATGTTGGATTGAAGAGACATAATCTTGTCATTAAGAACTATTTAAAAACATCATGATTTTTATATGAAACCATTTTCTTTTATACTCAATGGTTTATTTATAATATTATATTTTATGATATATATGGTTTATGTTAATTAATACATGTGAAGGGTGTTCCATGATTATTATCCTCTGCATTGGGTAAAGAATTTAATCTCTAGAGATGACTTGTTTTATGATACCTTGGTGAATAACCTTGGTAATTTTTATAAAACCTCAATGAAAAACATTGGTGATATTATTATGAAAGAAAAAATTAAATGTTTTACCCACATTTACATGTTCTGATTCATGTTATGGATGAGGCTCTCATCACCCTATGATGATTGTAGGAATGGAAAACGTCATAAGAATAATGAATAAACTTACTCATGTTATGAGAAATTACTTGAATCAAGATGAGAGACCCAATTATCCTCAAAGGGGAAAACATCCCATTGATCCCATTAGACAAAAACAACCACCTTATTTTAGTGGATCAAACTAACCATTCATTTCTGAAAATGGATACTCTACATAGAATATATCTTTTATATACATCGTTGTTCGGAACAAGAAAATGTCACAATAGTTGTGAACATCATAGAGGGAGAAGATGATCTGATATGGACACTAATTAAAAACATGAATCCAAGATGGGATATTGATGTATAGTGTGGGAATAGTTGAAAGAAAAAATTTCAAACAATATTCCCCCCATTATATGTGAACAAAAATAGAGAAGGAACTCCTAGAACATAAGGAGAACGAAAACTAATCTGTGAAACATTTACATGATATTTACAAGTATTTCTCTCTACTAATCAAACATTTTCATGGAAACTAATATAAATGTTGATGGATTGTTAAATGGTCTATGACCACATCTATGGATGAATCTAGATGGTCATGACTATGATATTTATGAGGAGATAATGGGTAGTTTAATAAAGGTTAAACTAGAGTTCGGTGAGACGGAGTGGTCTCCAAAATAGAATGAAAAGAAGAGATCTAGAGATCTAAAAATTGGGACTATCTATGATAACATAAGAGGAGAAAGGAATGTGAAACTTCCCCCATGAAACAACTATTGAATGAATAATGTAGGGAACTACTTTCTCTGGAGCGGAAAATGTTACATGTGTTGAAGAGATTTTCATATTTCCCAAAAATATCATAGTAAGGTTAATATTAAACTTCTAAACACTAACTAAAAAGAGAATATGGTGAAATCCCTGCATGAAGATAAATTCTTATAGAGTATAAGGATTGAGAACTTCTGCAATCACTATCCAAATATGAAGTTAATGTATTAGAATCACCATTAAACTCAACCTTGGCCAAAGGAGAAATGTATATCTTTTTCTATCATGACAACTATTGTTTAAGATCTGAATGATGCGATATATGGTATTATAATTATTATTTGCAAGCTAGAAATTTCTTATTTTATTCCAGTTCTACACATTCCAATATTTCCTCCTTCTTTGAAAAGAATATAGAATCAATCCCCGAACTTCTAGAAGTACAATTATCTTTCAAGACGCTTTGAAGGATTATCCAAGATTCAATAGTGAATAGAAAGTATATTATTAACATTGTTGAGAACAATTTCGTCACAAATATATTAGTATTTCTGAGGATAGAATTAGAAATTATAATAAGGTTGGAATGGATCTCAAATAATAATGAAATTATCAACTGTAGAAGTAAGTAAATCTCATTTATGTTGAATGGGAAACCTATAGTAGTCTTAAAAGGAGAGTTATTTCAATATGATAATTTTATATAAGAACCTCATGTATCCTTATTTAAGAATATTAGCAGTGAATATAAAGATGGAAATGAATGTATACAAATATAAAATGTCCCCATTGTTTTTTAATACATTGATGTAATTCCTGAGGATTTTCTTAGACCTCATTGGGAAAGAGAATAATAGTTCTCCACTTAACTCATGCTTTTATCCATGATAAGACTCCATATAGAATGGAAAATGTGGAGCTGGAAGAATTAATGAAACAACTCCAAGATCATTTGGAGAAGTATTTTATCTAACTAAGTGTTTCCCCATGGGAGAATATGTTCTCTATGTGAAGAAGACTGATAGATCAATGCAGCTATGCATTGATTATAGATAATGTAATAAAATCATAGTAAACAACATGTACCTTATTCCATGAACTGATTATTTGTTTTACAAGCTTTATGGGGCCGAATGTTTCTCCAAGATAGATCTCCCATCTGGTTATCATAAATTTTGGGTGAAGATAGATTTTATTCCAAAGGATTCCCTCCAATAACGATACGTGCATTATGATTTTGTTGTTATTCCATTCAGCATAACTAATTCTTATGTTACTTTTAATGATTTTATGAATATTGTATTTGAAAAATACCTTGATAGGATTGTGGTGGTTTATATTTATGATATTTTTAATATATTATAAAATTTATGAGGTACATAAGGATCATTTATGGGTTATATTTAGAAATATGTGGAAGGAGAGGATATTTATAATGTTCAAAAATGGTAATTTTTTTACAAAAGTTTTCTTTCTTGGGGAACATTATAACCAATGATAGAATATTATTTTTCCGATACATGAACAATTTTGTGTGGTAGTGGCCCTATATTTCAATAGTAACTTATATTCGTAGTTTCCTTAGATTTGTATGATATTATAAGATATTTGTGAAAAACAATTCATGAATTTATAACCCACTAAGCACATTAAATTGAAATGGGGTTAAGTTTATCTGGAAAAAGGAGTCTGAAGAAAATTTAAAAGAGTCAAAGAAGAGATTGGTAACTACACCCATGTTAAATCTACCAAATATCAAAGAAGGATTAGTTATATTTAGTGATGAATATCTTATAATTATTGGGTGTGACATCATGAAAAATTACAAGGTCAGTGCTTATGCATCTCAACAGATATAGCCTCATAAGTAAAATTATCCTATACATGACTTAGTGTGGGATATGGTTTTTTCTATGAAGATATGGAGGCACTATTATTGTGGAGAGAAATGTGATATATACATGGAACACAAAAGTTTGATGTATATTTTCATAAAAAATGAATCGAAAATGAGATAGAATATATTGTTGGAACTTCATAAAGGTTATTATTGTTCAATTAATTATTATCCTAAAAGAGAAAATAAATTTATTGATCCATTAAGTAGGAAAAACCTTATTGTGATGGAAATGAAAAGGATTGAAGGAGATTTTTTTATCAAAAACCTGGTAAAGCTGGACATGAGTATCATAAGGTAAGGGACATCATTAAAACTACCAAAAATGATTTCTCAACCATAATTACTATATAATATCAAGAAACATCAAATAAAATATCCTTTATTATAGAAGAATATCATGGATGTGATGAATGATAGGTTTCCTAAGTTCAATATTAATCACGGAGGATTACAAACATTTTTTATGAAACCATGTGTTTTATGCTTTATACATATATCAAAAGAGTTGATGGATAAATCTCATAGCTCTACGTTCTTTATATATTATGGAATCACAAAAAAAGTATCTGGTCTTTTCTGATCATTATTGGTGGGATAACATTTAAAGGGTGATTACCAACTATAATAAAAGTTACATGGTGTGTCAACAAGTGAAGGAATAGAGACAACTTTCTATAGGTGTATTAAAACCAATACCCATACCAACATGGAAGTGGGACAATATCACTATGGATTTTTCACTCGTGTTTGGAGAATATCAAAAGGAAACAATGCAATATGGGTTATAGTGGATCACCACACCCTGACATACCAATTTATCTCTAATCGTGAAGACTTATCTCTTGTTCAACATTCTATGATATACATGAAGGAAGTTGTAAGCTTGTATCTGGTTCCATTTCTGTCATTTAAAACCTTGATCTGAGGTTCACATAAAAATTATGGAGATGACTTCAACATGATCTGGGTACCAAATTGAATTTTAATATGGTTTATCACCCCCAAATTCATGGACTATCTATGAGGATTCTTCAAAAGATAGAGGAAATGATAGGAAAATGATCAATGGAATTTTAAGGTGGGTAGGATCTACATATCCAATTTTTTGAGATCAGATACAACAACATCTTGCATTGGAGTATTCAAATGGCACCATATAAAGCTCTATATGGGGTGCGATGTAGAACTCCTACTTGTGGAGATGAATTTGGAGTGAGAAATAGTATTGGTCTAGATCTTTTGAATGATATGACATAAATTTTCCATGCTATCCAACAACACATTAAGGCATCTTAGTGTTGGAAAAGAGCTGTGATGGAAACTGTCGAAGAGACAAGGGGTTTTTATTGGCAACAAAGTACTTATTCAAATTTCACTGTAGAAGAGAGTCATGAGATTTGAAACAAAATGTAAGCATATCCCTTCTATATTTTCACCTATGAAATCCTTGATCACAAAGGAGAAGTGTCATATCTTCTAACACTTCAACAGAATGTATCAAAAGATCATAATGTATTCTACATTTCTCTCTTGAGAAAGTATATACCTAACCCTTCACATGTACTAAATTTAAAAGGTGGTACCACTAGGATATTACCTCTCTTATGAGGAGAAACCAATGGGGATCATGGTACATAGAGACATTGTTATACACAAAATGACTACCCAACTCGTCAAAGTATTATGGAGGAACCAAAAATATGAAGAAGCATTGTGCGAACTAGAGGATACAATGAGATAGATGTAACAAAATTTTTTTTCTATAGAGTGAACATGATAATATTTAGGGGAATAAATTTCTTTAGGGTGAATAATTTAATGATCCTAACTTTGGGAATGATAATTATTTCATGATAATTTCTGTTATATTATTTCATGAAAAAATCAATATATATATTTAAATTAAGTGAGAATAATTTGAAATGTGAATGTGGGGTTTAGACCATTATATGAATGTTATTCGATTATAACCATTATTCCATATGATAATTGATAATGTTAATGTTGATAATAATTTTAACATTATAATTAGTGTTTATAAGTAGATATAACAAAGGGTAATCAGTGAATAAAGGAGAAAAAACAGCACCAAAAAGTAGCGTTGTGTTGTACGAAGCCGATTTTTCATATATTTGGATGGAGGTGGTGTCACATGGCTTTAGCCTCGGTCAATAAAATGTTGATCTTCAAAACATGAGGCTTGAACTGAATCACATAAGAGATAAGTTCAACTTAGTGTAAATCACCACATGGGTGATGTTAGCTGAGCCGCTCCACGAATCAATCACCACGACACACCTAATGTATTTCTGATATGTGGGTGTTTTAATGTGTTATATGTCTATACCATAGTTACTTGATGCATAACCCTTTTGTATAAATAAAATTGTTATTCTGTCAATACTTTTTTGAGATTTGTATTTATTAAAAAAAGATGGATTTGACAATTTGACCTTTAAATAAAAAATTTTCTACTCAAGAAATATATTATTATTATAATAAAAAATGATATTATTAATAACATTTTTATTTAAAAATATGATAATAGCAGAACTATTTAAATATAAATGTTATAATAATTTTATTTTTTTAATATGTCAGGAATTTCACTATGCATTTTCTATTATCTATTATTTTTAATAAATAAGGATTTTATATTTAAAAGAAAAAAATTTCATATTTAGATAATAATTATTGTAAAATAAATATAATTTTTTAAATTATCACATAGAAATTAGGTTAGTGTGAGTTTGTGATAATTTTCTATATCACATTAGTTTTTTAATAGTAAATATATTGTTTGGATATTTTGGGTATGTTTAATCACTTAATATTTATGTCACAATGATGTAATATGTAATATACATCTTTGGTAAACTCTTCTTCATTAATTTAAGATAATTTGTGCCCCAAGAGTAAAATACCATGGAAGATTACAATGGGAAGGCCCACGGTTTAGAAATTACCACCACTTAGTTGTACAATACGATTATTAGGAAATTAATAAACAAAAACCCATATTTTAGTTATAAATTTCATCCCATTTATTTACATTCATTAATTCCTAATTCATCCACCATGATGATCTGACTGTTTTAACTCACATGGAGTCCTCCAAAGGTTTAATGAATCTCATATGGTCTTAATCTTCATGTTTTTGGAGACACTTTTCATGGTTAGGGAAATCTCAACTTCTCTTTTCCTTTAAAGTTCACTATCTATGTGGTATATTTTTCAAGTTTCTGAACTATGTAATTCTATCCATTTTATTACATCATGTTACTATAAGTATAGTCATTTATGAATGTTAGAACATTTTCCCATCTATTTTTATCATTTTTTAAACAATGTTTCCTTCTGTTGTGTTGTATAATTTTATTCCTAAAAATTATCTCTTTTTCTTAAGAAAATTCTCATGTTGTGTTAATTTTTTTTTGAATCCCAAAAGATCATTATATTCTAATAGTATTCACCTTAATATACAAATGATATATTTTATTCAGTTATTAACAAACATGAGACCCACATTCCCTTCCCATGGGTTTAAAAAGTCATAATGTTATTGTCATTAAGAACATCCTAAAAATGTCACGATTTTGATATGAAACCCATTTCATTTATAACCCAAAATTTATTTATGAAATTTATATTTATGATTTATGTGGATGTAATTAATTAATAAATATGGAGGGTGAACACTGATATTAGTTCAATACATTGGGTGTATAACTTAATCTCTATAGATGATATGTTTTATGATACCTTAGTGAATAACCTTGATACTTTTTTTGACACGTCAGTGAAAAAACATAGTGATATTCTTATAAATGATACAATTATATGTTGTAGCCACATTCCCACATAATTTTTCATGTTTTTTTAATATTATATATCTCTTTTTTTGCTTTTATCATCCATCAATAATGATATTTATCAACATCTTAGGTAAACTATTTCTGATTCTTTATCTTACTGGAATTATGCCCACCCTTTCCTTTAAGGATTGTCCCCACATTATAAGATGTAGTTAATTTACATAGGATGATCATATGATGAATCCTTTCATGTGTATTAGAATAATGTTTTATATTTTCATATAATATGTACCTTGTTTCTTGGATACTAAACATTAAATGATACATTGCCTTTATAATTTAATGTAATGTTATATAACAAAAAAGAGTGATTCCATAGTCCTTGTGATCAAATACCCATTTCACTCTCATTTATCCCTCCCATAGACCATTATGTATGCCCTTAATGCTGAATAAAATTTCCTACTATTTTCTATACCAAATGTAATGGACCTCTCTCCCTTTTTTAAAATTCAATAACATTATTTGTATTTGTTCTTTTGATATACTTTTTTTAATGTTTTAATGATTTTATAAATATACATATAATTTAATATTTATGTATTAATAATGATATAAAATTAATCCCCAATAATTATATTATTCACCAATGACATAACTATGATGAAATTTTTTAAGGTATCCTGTCTTTCTACTCTATTTAAGAACCATATTTATGTAATGAACATTGTCTTAGATATTAAATTTATGAGATATTATTTTATACATACCTCCTATTATAATTATTTTTCTATTTAATTATTTTTTAATTTCACTATCCCTAATACCTCCCATGATTCATTATGTACCCTCATTACGTCGATAAATGCATCCTATGATTTCTCCATGATATGTTGTTATTCATGAACCCTCCTTGTCATATGACAATTAATTATGAAATATTCATTATTGGATTATGTTTTTATATATCCATCATACAATAATTTATTACTTTCATGTGATTAGAGATCCATATCTCTGTCATTTATCTTTTTTAATGAATAATTATGTAAAATCAATTTTCTAAAGAAAAATGTCACTTCGATTTTCCAAAAAAAATAATTCAGAGGTTTATAATCATACCCATTTCAATGAATGGATACTCACCAAGTTGTAACTATAAATCATATATTGGTTACATATAAGAATTTTACCAACATTTCTTAGTCATGGGACAAACTATTATGAAAAAATATTATATGTTGAGTGTTCTATATGGAACTCTTATTCGCGTACGTGATATGAAGGCAATGGGTGAACCTTTCATTATATATCACTATAATATATTATTTAATCATTTAGTCTAATTAGACATCATGAAAGGATTTAGAGAGTGATCCAAATCCATCACAAGACATTGTACACCATTTTATGATGTGTTGGCAATTATCCATTACCCATGATAATGTTTCCATATTTAAATATGTTACCATTTTCCCATGTTGAATTTATGCTATCAGGACATGTCATTCCATTTTCACTTTTACGATTCTCACCCATTTTAATATACATGTATGTTCATATTGTCTAATATTTAATAATTTCATCATGTTATTTTTTTTATATATTTACATATTTGGATTTATATCTCAACTATTTTTTTATGTATTTCCTCATGTTATCCCATGAAATTTTAAAGGACAGATGATATCTATGAAAATTTAAAGGATGTTATAAATAATTCTTGTATACCATATTCTATATGTTATGTTATAAACCTAATTACTTGATATACTAGAATAATCCATCTTCTAGGTTGATTATGTGTATTCTTTGGTAATTAATAATTAATTAATATGTAGTAAGACACTACTACTCCAACTCTGAAAACCCCATGGCCATATTTTTTTATTTATTTTTTGATGATCCACTTTTAATGGTTGAGGGGGAACTCCTAAATTACCCATTGGCACAAGGCACAAGGACCATACATGAATTAAAGGCCAAGAGGAACATGGTTCAATACATGAACATGAAGGCACAAGACTGGAAACACATGAAACATCCCCTCCTCCAAATTTTCATTGTAAAGGGACCTTTCTCCCCACCGTGTATGGTTGATAGACCAGAATTTCCCCAAACATAGTTTCACAGTGTCTATTACCGATGGTAGTTTCCATACCATATCATTCTTCCAATATGGTTATCTTTTCTCTGATGGTTGATACTTTTCTCTGAATTCTCTTTGGGTTCTTCCCGTATGTGGTCCTCTCGAGCTTCTTCTTTGGTCTATGTGGCCCGAATGCCATGTGGTTTGAGGTCCATTGGTGTCCTGAAGGAACATGGTGGCCTAAAGGCCATGTGGCCTGATGAACATTGGTGGCCTAAAGAAAATGAGACCCATTGGCCCAGAATAATGGCTCAAAGGCCTAAGTTATATAAATAGTTCTGATCGCTACAATAACACAAAGTACCAACTATATTAGCTCTATAGTACCCAAAAAATTCACCACCCCCGTATTGGATCCTGGGTATTTTGGATTCCAAGAAAAAGCCTCTTACTCATGGGTACATAAAAGTTGGTATAATTGAATTATTGGTCATATTATCACATGGTGTTGTCATCTTTGTTTATGTTTTCCATTTTATTTGTAATTTTAACATTGGGGTATGTAATATAGTTTTAGAGTTGTATCACTATATTTATTTTTCATCTTCTATGGTATATATTTCATTTTTTCCTTGCAATATTATATTACTCTATTTACATGTGTCATGTATCCTTTTTTTGGTTGGGGGAAATCATTCCCAATGTATGTTGATCGATGCTCACGTTCTAGTTTCTAGCCCACGGGGATCAAGAACACCATTAGGGTCTTATAAAATTTTAGTTCATATTCTAGATATATGATTTTTAAAGGATGTGATGTAATAATTTGGTACTTGAGGAGGATATGATCAGTCGTAGGAATATTTTTAGATGAGGGAGAATATTTTTTGGACTTGAGAGGTAGGTTGTGGTGAGTGAATGGTTGGTTGTGGTTGTAATGATTCAATAAGTTACTATGGGATATTAGTTTGTGTGACACCTATGTTGATTTTTGATCTTATCCACAGTTTCTTATCATGGGTCGTATAGCTTAAATTTTGGTTTTCCTATTGTTCTGAATGTTTTCTTTTATTTTGATGTGTAATTATATTCATCTGAGACGTCTTCTATGGGTCCCTCTTAGGGGAATAGCGGGAACACCATTGGGGGATCTTCCTCGAGATAATATTTTTATAAAGGTTATCATTTTATTATTCTGTTCCATGTAAAAAATGCACCATAATTCAATATTCCATTTGGTTAGGTACAACCATGAGTTGGAGGAGAAAGGTTTCGATATTCAATGTTCTTAAATGAGAGACCACCATCCATTAATTTTTTTAATGAACATCAAGATGTGGAGAAATTGGGGAAAATATTGATTTGATATTCATTATCATGGATACACCATATAATTTAACTATGAATTGAATAAAATTCAGTCTTGAGGGTCCCACCTAATGATGGTGGGATTATACAATGAAAAAATATAGACACATAGTCTTGGAAATTGAGGGTTTTAAGATGTCTTCCTATAGAAGTAATTTCCAAATTCTCTAATAATGTAAAAGTATGTAGAGTTTATATATTTGGGCATGGGAGATGATTCAGTGTCATAGTACACAAAACAGTTCATGAAGTTAGTTTTTTTATCTAGAGGCAGTGAAGAATGATTAGATTAAAGATAAGAAGTAACTTCAGGGTTTATGACTGAATATCAAATAAAATATATCTAAGATAAATATTTCTAACTATGTTGAGATGTTATATAAGTATATGATAATCGAGATGATAATGGGAGGTTGGATTAACTAGTATTACCCTTATATTATACTTATTATAAGCCTACATGGTTCTTAGTGAAAGAATAGAATGTGGAATGACCATCATATGAGTGGTAGAGATGAGTTTTAAAAGTGGGTCTCATCTGCACAATTAGTTATAGTGAGTGTTTTTCCTCATAATTGATTTTGGAGTGTCATGTATAGACACACAATATTGTCTTATTTTGTTCTTAAGAAGATTTGTAGTGGTTTTTTCTGTTATGGAAATACATTTTGATTCTATTATGCTCTATCTAATTATGTTTACATTGAGATATCCTTATATCCAAAGACACTAATGAGAAATAAAAAGCATAGAAGTATATACGGCTCCAACCATAGGACTTAGGAGTCAAGAACCTTCACATGGTGTATGGGTTTTCCGTGGATATTTGCATGAGTATAGGGATATTGGGAGGTACCAATTTATTGAATTTTATATAATGATTCCTCTATTTTATACATGATCCATTGGCTCATTTTTATATGCCAATTTTATTATGTGTAAAAATTTCTAATGGATCTTGTGTTATTTTTCATGGTGTTATAAAAATCTATTTGAAAGAGGATTTATTAGGGGTTTTAGTTTACATCCTTTTCTTCATAGATATATGATTCAAATTTAGTCTAGGATTTCCTTTTATTATTTCATCTCTATTTGATGTCATAATTATAAAGGATTTTCTTATAACTGATCATGTTTAGATTGATTATTAAAATTTTCAGGTATTCTAATTTTATATTGGTGGGTCCTATAGGGTGTTTCAGGGAGATTAGGATATGTGGTCTAGTTATGAAGGACCATTCCATCAAGAGATCAAGTGTTTTTTGTCATAGTTATAGTTGAGAATAATTTTTTTTTATTTTTATTTTCCATCCTACCATTAAAATTAAGTGCTTCACAAGTGTTTTCCTAGATTAATTCTATGATCTTCCTCTTTAGATAGAGGTATAATTTATGAAAAATATAGTGTCGAGTCCACAAAATATATTGATACCCACTTATTTCATTGAACCAATGGAGGAAAAAGAGGTCAATTTACAGTTGGATGATCTAATATTAAAGGGTTTTTTTCATATAGTTTTGTTTTGGGTAGTCCCATTACTCATTTAAAAGATGGGTGATGAGTTTCTTCAATTACGTGTAGAATTTTGGATATTGAATCTGGCTATAGTTTTGATTAAGATCCATTTTCCCCGTGAGGAAGGCTTGTTAGATTAGACAAATTAAAAAGGTAGGTTTTGAATATAATCCTTTAATTCGGTTATCATCAACTAAGGGTTCAAGAGTTTTACATACCGAAGATGGGGTCCAATATTAGGTATAGACAATAAGAATATCTTCTTACTCCTTTTAGTTTTAGTAATGTTGTTTTATTTTTTGTGGTTATGAAAAATGGATACTCCATCAGCACCATTAAATAGTTATATTCTATATTTAGATTATACCATGGGTTATTAGTGGTCCAAACATGAGAATAATATCCATCAAAGTTTAATTTATGGAATCTTGAGGATTCACTCACTATATGGAGTGATACAATATAAAGTTTCCGAATTCAAAAAGTGATGTTCATTGGGAATGAGATTTCCAATCCTATCATATCAGTTGATCATGAGAGGATGATGACTATCTTGTCAATGTAGGAGATAGGAATTGACTTTGGATGCAAATATTCCTTGGTCATTCTATGTTATATCGACTGTTAATCATGAATTTAAAAAAATTTGTCTACCCTTTGAATGATCTTAATAGGAAATGGGTGAAAATAATATTATATTCATAGTGTGAGACTTCCTTCCTTGTGATGAAATGCTTTCTGACACATTAACCTATTCTGATCTTACCTGTGTAAGTTATGTGTTATATAGTGCATGGTGATAATTTTAGGGAAGGTTTGAAATGATTGCTTATGTAGGATGATGATATCATGTCCAATTTCTATAATTATCTTTGTTCAGATGGTTTAAATTACCCCACTCATTATTTGGATCATGATATGGTTTTTCATGGGATTATGTGTTGTAGGCACTATCTTTTTAGGATATGTTTAAGGTATTTTTTGACAATAATATTTGGAGTAATATCCATTCTCAAATAATATTTAATCTTATATAGAGTTTGTGGGTGGAATATATTTAGATGTTCATCTTAAACATCACCTACATCCCAAGGATGGGGACTGTCATTTTAGATTATTTTATTTTGGAAGTTCCATCACATACTATCTTGGAATCATATGAAGAGTTCAAATAGATGGGATAATTTATTCAGTTGAATCTAGATAATATAATAGTTGATTGAAGAAATATTATGAAATGTGTTCTATTATCATCATCTCTCACTATGTTTGTTATTTTGGGTCAGTAATAAATGATGATTTTAATGGAAACAATGAAACCACTTATTTTGGGGAGACCGTTTCTAGAAGGTCCCTCCCCTATGATATTATTATCCACTTTGAGAATTGATTTTTTATCATAGTATCTTTGAGGATTTTTTTGTTTCATAGTTCATCAAGGGAAGTCCATCTGAGCACTATAAATATTTATTCTGACATAAGATAGTGAATCTGGTATAATTCTATGAAGTGTGATATTTCTAATTATGTGTCCCACTATTTAAAATAATAAAAAATAATGGTAGATCATTTTAATACTTTTAATTTTCCCTAGAATATTCTTGGATAATATTTAATTATGATGAGGTGTCCACATACCATTAGGTTAGATTACCACATAGTTCTTATCAGAAGAATGCTATCTGGTATTGGTTCATCTATTGATAATACAAGAACATTAAATTCCCATCTTGGACACCAATGTGGTTGAATATTATGGTATGATGTATATGATAAAGATTATGTAGTTACACAGGGTTCCCTAAACCATTTTTTTTTACAGGGATACCATATTTACCTCCTAGTTTTTAAGAGTATCCTTGATTATATGTGGACTCTAGTTAGGATGAGTACCACTTACCATGCATAAAATAACTGTAAAAAATGTTTTTTTATTAAGATAAAGGGGTATATTCTATTTACATGTATCATTGATTTTGTTGATTTTGGTAAAGCCGTTTGATAATGGTTGATTTTCATTATAAAATAGTTACCAATCATCAATCCATATGGTGGGATTTGATGATATGTATGGTTTCACATATAGGTCACCTATTTATTATTAATAGGGGGTGGGACCTCTATTTTATAATATTCTTCCATTTTTTATGTTTTTATGAGGGTTTAAGAAATATGTGGACTTCATTTTATAGTGATATTTGGAAGAAATATTTTGTGGTCTTGGATGTAATCATTTCAATTTTTTTATGGATGGATCAGTTTTTATTAATTTTTATCCCCTGTTGGGTCACCATCGACTTGGAAAATTGGGGATGTTGTCTCTAAGATATGTCGAACCATTTTAGGTTATTGAGAATCTTGGGAGGGTTTTTATTGGATCTACTAATTCAATTGATTATTATACAATTTTTTTCTCATATCTATGCTTAGAAATTATCATCATGATCCTTCACAACATTTTATTAGGGATGAGATATATTTGGATCCAAATGATTATATTTTTGAGTAACTAGGGGAGATAATTGTGTCTCAGGTGAATGTACTGTGTGAGAAGTGTATCCCATTAGTAATAGTGTTATTTTTAAATATGTCATATTCCCATGGTATTGGGAGTGAAAATCAATAATGAGGTGGAAATAATATCACCTCTTTCTAAAGAACCCTTATTTTTGATGACTACGCATGGAGATAGTGTCCTATAATGTGGATATTTTATTAAGATGGATAAAATATATACCCTTTTTTCTATTTCAGGGTGTGTATATTGTGTTAAAAGGGATTCAAGAATAACTTTTTGAATTATTCTTTAGAAATTCGTTTTTTTTAAACTACATGACACTTTAACAGTGTAAATTTATAGTTTCAAAAATATTATGGTCAATCTGTATAAGCCATGAAAACGTTTTGAGGAGAAATTCTACATCGAATGTAAAACCTATTTTATTTTGTAAATATATCACACACAATATTTATTACCATAGGTGATGTACATTTTAGTGAATGAGGATTATAGGGATTTTACAATATAAATCACTTAATTACACTGTAAACCCTTCATACCCACATGGTTTTATTCACTATAAGCCTAAATCCAATTACATTCAGGTTTATTCTCCCTGATCCAAATGCCATGATCATCTGTGTGATTTTGGGTGTCTCTTCTCCTTTTAGAATCCTTTGTTCGACACTTGATCTCCATGTATGTTTCAACGCATCATTATTTGAAATCAATCTCCCAAATCATACATTTTCATTAGTCGTGATTGTGGAGTTGGGATATGTTCATGAGTCTATTTATCATGTGATTATGATTATATTTTGATTCTACATGATATTTTGTGTGATCGTCTTTTGAGGTTTTGTATTTTTTTTCTTTTGGTGCTACTTGTGTGGTTCTCATGGTAAGTGTGACCTAATCTCTCTAATGATATTATTTCTCAGGGTTACTATTCTAGGACATGGGAATCATTAATGTTTATACTAATTTTTGTTATATGATCCATTTTGTGGTTGCAGATTATGTCACTTTTGATGTTTGAAATTATTTTTTGGTATGTGTTCCCCTCTCCATACTTTTTGGAATGAATTATGAATTCTATAATTTTATAAAATTATTTATAAAAAAAATTAATTCTATAATTTCTTGTCATTATTTATTTTCAATATAATATGGATTTTAACATGGTTTAAAAAAAATTATTTTGAAGGAAAAAATGAAAACAGTGGAAAATATGTTTTTATGTAAGGTTTTATAAATGAAAAGGGGTTATAGAATTTTATTTTGAAAATCACTTCTGAATTTTTTTTAGAAATTTAAAAATGGGAACCCATGGGTACTTTTGTGTATGGGGTAGCTTAGGTACATTATATGTTATTCTTTTGGGATATCACTCTTTGGGGGATAATATTGTCCCTAGGAATATTTTCTAGGAACATAAAATTAACATATCATGCATTTCACTCAGGGAGTTTCCCAATACTCCTTATGCATATTTTCTAAGGACATGAGTGTACACTAGTTTTCCATTGTGAAACAAGTAGCCTTTAACTTGAAAAAGTGTGATCCCTTCCATGTTTTCATATATTTTTTTGTATTTTTTTTATTCTTGCATTGATATATCTTCTTGAAATTGTATAAATATTTATTGAATTTATTAATTGAAACTATTCATCCCATCTTGTTTTTGAACTATAGAAAAAGGAATATATATTCCATGCTTTTGATATAAATTGATTTATGACTTTATAGGTCCTGTTTTTCTTTAATGTGCACATATTGGGATTTTTTATATAGATATATGATATGGAACACCTGGGTGGTATCCTACTAACCATCTTTATCTCAGATCCTACACACCCCTTTGGTCTTATGTATAGATAGTTATGTGTTTTGATATAGTAAAAATAAATCCATCGTAGTGGGGAGATAAGGATTTAATCAAATGGGAATGCATAAATGATGGTGAGATTATGGGATAGAGAACACATTATCACATGGAGTTGTGGTATTTTTTTAATTTCCCTTTATACTTGGAATTGTACCCAATGTGTTTTAAACAATTTAAGATTTTTATTTCTATAAATGAATCAATTTTATGGCATTATTTTATTTTTTCTTCATCTGCTTGTTTTGACTATATATATGTGTCATGTATCTTATTTTAGGTTTTGGAAATCATTACATATAATTTTTTATTGATTATTAGTTGTTAGTGATTATCCCATTGGGATCAAGAATGATGTTCGATTCTTGCCTCATTTTGGATTGAAACCGAGATGGACGAGTTATCTGGGTTGTGATATGAAAAAATTCCCACATGATTAAAAATTGGAATCTAACTATTCATATTATTTTTTATTAATTAATAATAAGTTGTAATGGAGAATATTGATATCCCTATTAATAAATTACTATAAACAATTTTTTCTTATTTATGACATAACAAAGAATCATCTAATTGGGTGGATGATTTATCTCATAGTCATGTCATTTTATAACAAACAATTTCAATGATGAGGCCCTTAATTTATTTTTAGATAGGATGTAATAATGGAATCAAGGCCTTTAAAATTCCCATTTTCAATGTGAAATAATATATATCCAAAAAATCATCTTTATCTTCTAATATCTGAAAATATTCATCATGAAATTTTAGATATAATATAAATTCAAAATACATACTAACTTGACCATTTAACATGACAGAGACTTTCTTAGTGTGTATATTCATATCCAAGGTTAATTATGCCTTAATCAAATTTTCTATCCTCTATGGTATTATTAGTTCTCATTTGAAAGGGTGAGGAACTATATCCTTTTTGCTTTAATATATTTTATAGATTGAGTTTTTCATCAAATAATGTGTAACAACATGTTTTTTATGTGTTATTTATCTGGAGATAAGAGAGCTTCATATTTTAGTATTCAAGGTGTATTTCCATGCACAACACCCACTACCATTATTGTAATATCAATGGTCATCAATGGAACATAAAATGATCTTGGTGTATGACACTATGGAATATTTATAGATATCAATGTGATAAAGAATTATTCTATTTATATTTTTCCTTACTTTATTACAATAGTGTTGAAACCTCATTACTGAAATAAAAAATAAAATTTTCTATAAAGAATGAATCTCAATATAATTCCTTATCTTACTCAAAATTCTCATTTAATTGGATCACCATAGTGTAGATAAATCCTACTTAAAATTTCATCACCTCTATTCATTTAACCTATCTCCAAAAATTATCTTAATAATACTTTAGTGTGTTTTCAGTAAACAAAACAACAAATCACTTTTAGTATTCATGAATAAATTTCCTTGGGAAACAATGTCAACAAAAATGGTAATTAAAAACCAAACAAGTGGACATAGTGGTTTTTATTAGATTAATCATACACATGATTTAAAAAATAAAATTGATCATATATTAATTCAGATTAATTCATAACTCCACCTTCTAAATTCAATTCATGATAGGATTATAAAATCTCCAAAACACATCAACACCCCAATTATCATGGTATATTAAAAAAATATGGATTTTTTTTGGGTATAGACTAAGGGTCTCATACATTATTACCATGTGTAAAACTCATGATAACACATCCTAATGCATGTGATCCCACAAAACCTAATAATAAGACATCCTTTTTATTATGGTAGAATAATGTATCAAGAAATATATGCATAGTTTAAGAATATTTTTCACAGCATCTCCTACATTTATGTATATCACTGAAATTTTAAAACCTACTTCTATTGAAAATATTCTAACGACATTATCACATCAATTAGTTACACTGAAAATAATATACGATGAGTATAAAACATTTTTATATAATTATGCAACCTATTTAAATAATTATACCTCACTGTTGGTCATAGTATAAGAAAATTTTCATTCTATCTCCACAATCTCATTATAGGAGGAGACTGTTATAAAAAAATCTATATAAAACATAATCTATCGGTATTATTATTTACTGTATGTAAAATTAAATAAAATATGTGATATATATAAAACATGTAACCATCAAACTCCATACATATGTTGAAATAAAAATAACAAGATAGAGTTGATTCTAGGGAATCAATTCTAACAAACTCCCACTTTATCTATTGTTCATATCTAAATGTCGAAACTTTTTTTCTATTATAATATATTCTTTTTTCTACTTTGATATGGATTTATTAAATAGTCCCAAAATATTACCCATTTTGACTAATCTTAAAATTATTTTTCATATCTCTATGTGAATCACTTTAATAGAAGAGTTTTCTAAAATATATGTATATATTATTATTATCAATATGATATGTTACAATATACATTGATTTTTTATTTATTGGAAAATAATTTCTAATTTTTTATAACAATTCTTGCTATCAAAATAAAAATTTTGACCTAAATCAGTATGGTTTCTTTGGAGAATTGTGTGAATGCATCCCATTTCAACAATATTTGAAAATTCTACATATATCAGGAACATGAATTTTTTAGTGTCAATGAATATTTTACAAGAAACAAAATTAATCTATCCAATAGTTTATTATATAGTTTTATTATTTTATTTCATTCCATATATTTTATATTATATCAATTATGTGTAATGGATTTAACTCATCACTTCATTCTCCATAGATGACATAGAACACAACTTTGAAAATATATTTAATCTACATCACATTGAAAAAATCTACAAATGGATTATTCTATATAAAATATTTCAATGTGTATTAAATTTATGTAATTTAACTTATTATAAGATGAGACTTTGATCTATCTTGATACATCATAATTTCCAATGATAAACTAGTGAAACACTCCAACATTTTTATGGTATGTCTCTTTTTAAATTCAATTCCTTTGATAAAATACCTTTAATAGAACAATTTTTTTAAACAAGAAATATATATTATTATTTTAATGTTACTATTATAATTTGTCCATTAAATTAGAAATTATGAATAGTTTTTACTGTCTTATGAAAGTATATGATTTATAAAAATAAAATATAAATTCTTTAGCTAACAACTAATTAGAAATGAAAATATAAACCAATTGAATATAAAGGAATTTTTTGATACAACCAAAGTAATATTTTATTAATAAATTATATTAACTATAATTAATAAATTATATTAATGAAATTATAGTTTTTATATATTAAAACAATTCGTCATTATATTAATTCAATATATTTTATAGGTATAACATAAGAAAAAACCCAATTTTATGTATAAAAATCAATATTCTCCCAAATGCAGTTTAACCACCTATTAATGGTGAACCTAATATAAATCATACTTTTTACACATTTATATATTCTATTTTACAAAATAAACTTCTACTTATAAAGGGGAATTAAAATATTTACATTAGGTTAATTATTGGTTTTTTTAAGTTTCATGATTTGATTAATATTGAAGAACTTATTTTTAATTGACAAAAAAATTATTGAAATAATTTATAGTGATAAATTATATTTTTTACTGGTTTTAAAGTAAAAATATATTATTTTTTATTATTTAATCTAATTGATTTCATTAACAATTGTTTTTAGGGAATTTAGATATAAAAATGTTTCAAACCTTCCCATGTTTAAACTTTAATAACCCATTTTCATAATGTCAATGGGATTTATTTTAAATAAATTACTATAAGTAGTTATTTTGATTTTTATAAAATATATTCCATATTTGGAATCAGTGGTTCCAACATTTTTAAATATGTTTCCATTATTTTTTTCATGTAAATAGTGAATTTAGTAATAATTTAATTACTACGGTTAAGGGTAATTTTGGTAATTATGGGTAAACATAATATTATAAAGAATATAAAATTATCTTAACGGTTGTACTAAATTCATTTGATGGGCGTGTTTCAACAATAATCATATTTTGGCCAAAATTATCACCTTTTTTAGGCCAAATATTTGAGAGTGTGACATTTATTATATTTCATTTAATGAATTGTTATAGATGTCAAACTAAAATTTTAAAAACAATACGACTTTTAATATAGTGTTATATATAAGATAAATTATACTATAAATATGAATTTTAAATTTTTTTTCATTAACATGATAATTTATATTAAATTTTTCGAAAATAAATAATTATCGTAACGGCTTAAACAATGTTGATGCATAAATTGCATATGTAAGAACCCGGATCTTCGTTCCAGGTATGTTTCCCTTTTTCTGGAGTTTTTGAGAAAAATGAAGTTTCTGGAAATTTTTGAAGTACACGTCGTGTACTTTCTGAGTATACACTATGTACTCTTTTCCCACTCGAAGTCGTGTGCTGGCCATGTATGGGCCACACACACTGTGTGTAGGGGTGACGTGGAGGCCATTTTTGGTGGAGTACGGAAAGACCTAGTACCCACTGTGTACTCTAAAAGTACACGCCGTGTACTTTCTTTTTTTCATTAAATGGACCGGGGTCACACCTAATCGACGAAAATCACTTCTTCTCCTGCTTCTTCGTCCGAGAGCCCCGAGAACCCATGGATCTTCGACGATCCACCACTCCTCCGTTCGTTCTCCGATTAGACCACGGTCTATTGCATTGGAATTGAAGCGGTGAGTTCTTCCTTCTTCTTGAGCCTTGTTTTCCAATTCCTCCTCCTTCTCATGTTATTATGGTTTGAACGTTTTGGATGTTTTCTAAGATATACGACATTCAGGGGAGAATCAATCTTCATGGTTCAAGTATATTAATCTCATAGGATCGAGGTTGGTGGTTTGTGCCTTACTGTTCAATGTCTTTGAGTTTTATGTGAAAATACCACCAATACCCATGAACGGGGTATTGTGTGTTTACCTTTTTACCCTTGTTGTTTTCTTGCCTTATGTGTATGCTTGTGTAGAGATAAATTTATCATGCTAGAGGATATTTTGTAGTGCTTGGATGTTTTGCCCATGCTTTTCTCTATTTATGACCTTTGGGTCTTGTTAGCCTTTGGCTGTTATGACTGTTGTCGTGCCTTGTGTCTATAAGATGGAGTGTTTTGAATTACATGCTTGTTTCCTTGTAGACTATTATCCAAGTAGCTCTATAGGTATAATTTGATTATCCAAGTTGATATGTAGGTGTACTTTGGCCTTATAGCATTAGTGTTCTCTAACTTGCATGGGGCTGAGGGAACCTGGTGCTATAGACTATAAAGGATAGACCGAGTGTACTTCCCAGAGAGTCTTTAACGTTATAGACTATAGGAGGGTAGACCGAGTGAGCTTCCTCAGTGAGTCTTAGACATTATAGGCCACGAGGGATGGCCCGAGTTAGCTTCCCAGTGTGCCTTCATATATTATATACTACAGGAGGGTAGACCGAGTGTGCTTCCTCAGAGAGTCTTACCTTGTTTTATTTCTTTTAAGAACCTTCCCAGGCTAGAGGAGGAATTGACCGAGTGAGCTTCCTTAGAGAGTCTGTGGTATACCTTTGGCTATAGGAGGAATTGACCGAGATAGGTTCCTCAGAGAGTCTCTAGACCTTGGGGCGAAGAGGGTTATACTACGTGATATTCCTCAGAGATTCTCTGACTACCCTAGACTATAAGGGGAATTGACCGAGTGAGCTTCCCCAAAGAGTCTCATAAATTCGTATGACCAAGCCAGAGGGGTTAGGATGAGTGACCTACCCAGAGGGTTGTGGTACTTATTGGATAAGACTAGAGGGAATGGGTGTGAGTACTTCCCAGAGGGTTTTTATGTTTGTTAGATGTTTTCTTCACTACTGTTGTTGTTTGTGGATTGATTACTATTGTGTATCATTCTTCTTTACTACTTAATGTTTACTGCCTATTGCTTTTCTGTTGCTGTTTACTGCTTAGTGTACTATTTCTTTCCATATACTCACTGACTGTTAGGCACAGATCTTCAGGTGGTTTCCTACTGGGATTTTATCTCACACCATGTTTGGGAAATGTTTTTGGGCCCAAGAATACTATATTGTTGCAGGTATTGACAAGGGCAAGCGCCCTTCGACTTCTGGTACTTGATTGCTTGGAGCAGGAGAGCAAGGGACCAAGGTCTGGTTTGCGATGCTGAGGAGCTGTTTACCTTTCTTTTGTACTTGTTTTGGTACTGTGGTTTTTTTCAGCATTGTGACTTGTTTGGCTGCTTTCTTAGATATTTATCATGCATCATTTCATATATACATACGTGCTCCAGTTTATTGATTTAGTCTTCCACTATTTATATTTTTGGTTATTACTGCTTCCGCTATTTCATGTTTATTTCTTTTCTGCATTGTACTCTCCCAATGAGGGCATAGTTTCCCCACCATCACACTAAAGGCCCTCACTGCTTGTTGACAGCCTCTGGCATTTGGGGAAATGAACTTGAGGCCATGTGACCAACCAGGTATGGGGCGCCTCTGGGTGGCTTCTGGAATCGGGACGTTACAAAGTAGTATTAGAGGAATTCTTTTCCCTTGACTTACTGTTTAGAGCCTTTAGCCAGGGATAGGATGGATTCAGTACTTGGTATTAAGCTATCCTCAGGAGTAGCTAACCCGTGTACAGGGAAAATCCATACTACCTCGTTATTTGCAGTTTTCTGGTTTTGAGATTTTACGGTTGATATGATTTCACCTAGAGTGATTCACATTCTTCATGTTGTTATTGTTTGGACTATTGCGGTTCTATTTCTGTCGCAACCAGATGAGATGAGGGTATTCCATCTCATGCATCACATAGGCACTTGTAGAAATCACATGCCATGCATTCTTGTCATACCATCTAGGGTGCATTAGCAATTTCATGCTGTTGTGATAGACTTTGTGTATATTATTCATTCAGTTGTGATAGATGCTTGATAAAATCTATGCTACCTTGTTAGAGGATTATTTGTATTATAATTTGATTAAATGAACTCCCAATTTTGATTCTTGAGTTGTTATGGGCCCTCTTGAATCGGAAATTGGTGGATTATGATCCTGTTTTCTCTTGTACATGACTGTAGGAGATGCCAAGATCTGATTCACGGGGAGTATGGGCCCTCACAGATAAGAATTTGGCACCTCTTTGCCTTGTTTTCTGTGTTTCTGGGCTTCTGTACAGTTTCTGAGCTACTTCCCAGAAAAACCCAGAATACACGGCGTATACTTTCTAGATACACACCGTGAAGTTTTCAGGCCGTGTTACTGACCGTGTGAGCTGGGACACACTGTTGTAGAAATTCCTTCAGGAACATGCCGTTTACAGTAGTTACACGACATGTAGTTCGAAGCCGTGTACCTGACCGTGTCACTAACAACACGGGTCGAGGAAGCTCCAGTAGAACACGTCGTGTTGTAAAGGAACACGCCATGTAGTCCTATCTGGGTACCCGACTGTTTCACAAACAACATGGGTCGGTGTTACCTTCTCTTAGACATGCCGTTTTGTTTTCAGAATACGCTGTGTAGTCTTGTTCAGGTACCCAGCCGTGTCACGAACAACACGGGTTGGTGTCACCTTCTCCAATACACGCTGTGTTTGTTCGGAACACAACGTGTAAGTGCCAACCATGTAGATAGCCGTGTAGTTAACAAAATAGGCCACCGAGACCATATCTAGTACACATCGTGTCCCTAGGGAACACGCCATGTAGTCTGGGGTTAGTTGGACCGTGTGGGTTAGTCGTGTAAGGAGACTCAGGAAGGGGTTTAGAGTTCAAGTACACGCCGTGTGTGGGAACAACACACCGTGTAGTTTGGGGTGTTACACGACCTGTCGGGAAGCGGTACACGCCCATGTTAATGGCTAAAGAAGACATGTCGTGTAGTTTTTATACACGCTATGTAGTCGTGTTTTGTAAAACTTGATAGTTTCTTCCCCCTGTTCCCATTTTTTACTCCCACGTTTTCAGTATTTGTTAATCCTGGTCTAAGGTGTGCTTTTGATCTTTCAGAGATATGCCTCCAAGACGTCCTCCGGTCATATGTCAGTTGTTAGACGGTGATCAGACACCTGATATGGCCGATCAGGGGCCTCCTGTTGATCCACCTATAGATCCTCCTACTGTACCAGCCTTGGCACCAGCAGTTATACCTGTCACAGGCGCCGATACATAGTTCCGGGAGGACTTCCTGAGGATGATGCAGACTTTTCAGGGAGCGCCGCCTCCTGCCTCTTCGATGGCTGAGTTGATAAGGGATTTTCAGCAGTAGCATCCTCCTACTTTCTCAGGGGATGGAGTACCCCAGGCTGCAGAGTCGTGGTTCGAGGCCACCCCGACTATCTTTGAGAATCTGGAGATACCCCCAGAGAAGAGGGTAAAGCTGGCCACCTATATACTTCGAGACACTTCCAAGAGGTGGTGGGAGGTGATCTCACAGTTAGGGTGTCAGTAGGGTATGTCATGGGATGAGTTTCAACATACCTTATATGACTAATTCTATCAGGAGACCCTGAGGGCCAACCGAGCCTGTGATTTTATGAGCATGTAGCAGGGTACTCTTTCTATTATGGAGTACTCATCTCGCTTCACTAAGCTGCAGCATTTCACACTGATCCCAGTAGTTGATGAGTTGATCCTTGCTAATAAGTTTGAGGATGGTCTCAGGCAGGAGATCCATCCCTAGGTGCATATCTTCCCGTTTACTTCTATATCCTCAATCATCAACCAGGCGCTGATCATTGAGTGCAATCTGAGGGATTCTGGAGTAGTGAGCCAGGGTGGTTCGATATCCAGAGCTGGTGTTCCTCATACGGACAGTAGGAAGCATCGTAGAGAGTATTCTCAAGGTAATCGGGGGTTCGAGGGATGTATCTTCTGGCAGCCAGGTTGTATGGTACCTGTGCGGTAGGAGCAGGAATACTAGGTCTCAATGTCAGAGAGATCTAATGGAGTGCTGATCTTGCGGAAACATGGGCCATCTTCAGCGTTTTTTGTCAGATCTTCTCACCTTCAGCCGGTGGTAGGGGTTCCTCTATGACCCCACATTCTGGAGATGCTTCACCAGTTTCCCACCAGTCTGGGAAATAGAGTTCTTCCGGCCATTCAGGCTGAGGTGGAGGTCACGTCTATGGTGGTCAGTCACCAGGTCATCATCGGCAGTTGAGTGGATCAGCTCAGAGCGGTCAGCTAGGGGCACAGGGCCACGGTAGAGGCCAATCTTTCACCGTGGAGTAGACCTATCTGGAGCAGGATCCCAGGCTTTCTACAGTTCGATGTATGATCTTAGTAGCCTTAGTTTTATCTTCATCTCTTTTCAATACTGGTGCTTCCCATAGCTTTTTCTCTATTGCGGTTGTGGAGAGCCTTGGGCTCTGTATCATATCGTCTGCCGACTTGTTGACTCTTGACACACCGTTGGGAAGGAGGACATCTAGCATACATCTTTGAAGAGAGTTCCCTCTTGAGATTGTGAGGTGTCATTTCTTATGGGACCTCTATGTCCTAGATATGTCAAGCTTTGACATCATTCTTGGTATGAACTGGTTGGTTCCCTTCCAGGCAGTCGTCAATTGTTATCACCGCATGGTGAGTTTCGTATCACCAGAGCGTGGATCTTTCCTTCATAGAGGTGAGTGGGATGTCCAGGTGGGTAGAGCTGGACCAGATCATCATGGGCTATGGGAAGATATAGCCCAGATTGCCAGTCTTTATCTGGATGGCCAGGAGACTTCACAGTTAGACTTTCCTCTAGTGGTGGATCATTTCAGGGATGTCTTTCGAGAGGACTTTTCAGGTTTGCCTCCGGAGCGTGAGGTAGACTTCTCTATTGAGCTCATTCCAGGAGTAGAACCGGTGTCCATTCCTCCTTATAGGATGGATACACCTGAGTTTCAGGAGCTCAAGAAGTAGTTGGAGGAGTTGCAGGAAAAGGGTTTCATCTGACCCAATATTTCTCCTTGGGGTTTGCCTGTCCTATTTGCGAAAAAGGCAGAAAACACCCTTCGGCTTTGTGTGGATTATCGGAAGCTAAACCAGTTGACGGTCAAGAACTGATATGCCTTGCCGAGGATAGATGACCTCTTTGATCAGATTCGGGGAGCTCGGTTGTTCTTAAAGATCGATTTGAGGTCCGGTTATCAACAGTTGTGCGTTAGAACATCAGATATACCCATTACAGCCTTCATAAGTAGGTATGGTCTATACGAGTATACAGTCATGCGGGTCGGTCTCACGAACACGCCTATAGTTTTCATGGAACTGATGAACCGAGTGTTCCATCCGTACTTGGACTCCTTCGTCGTGGTCTTCATGGATGATATCTTGGTGTACTCTCACACTCGACATGACCATGCCACACATCTTGAGATCATTCTGAGTACACTGAGAGGGCATCAACTTTATGCTAAACTCTCGAAGTGCCACTTCTGGATGGATCATATTCACTTCTTGGGTCATGTCATCTCAGAGAAAAGAGTTTCACTGGACCCAGATAAAGTAAGAGCTGTAGTTTCCTGGGAGAAGTTGAAGAAAATCTTTGAGGTGCAGAGTTTTCTAGGGCTGGATGGATACTATAGGTGCTTCATTAAGGACTTCTCGCGCCTAGAAGCACCATTTAAAGGTCTGACCAAGAAGGGGGAAAAGTTTTTATGGTCAGATTCATGTGAGTCAGCCTTTCAGGAGTTGAAGGGGAGGTTGACGTTAGCATCGATTCTAGTCTTTCCTGAGCCAGGTAAGGGATACACTATTTACTGTGATGCTTCGGGTATCAGGATAGGAGCTGTGCTTATGCAGGGAGATGGAGTCATTGTGTATGGGTCTCGATAGATGAGGCCACATGAGAGGAACTACCTGATGCGGGATCTGGAGTTGGCAGCTGTTGTTCATGCCTTATGCTGTTGGAGAAACTACCTTCTGGGAGACAACTGTGTGGTTTTCACCGACCAAAAGAGTCTCAAGTATATATTCACTTAGCCTTATCTGAATCCGAGACAATGTAGGTTGGTTGAGTATCTTCAATCCTTTGATTTAGAGCTTGCCTATACACCAGGAAATGGTAATGCAGTGGAAGATGCGTTGAGCAGAAGAAATCAGATTCAGGCGCTTCAGGAGGCCAGTAGTGAGTGGAAACTTATGGCTCTGTTCTCTGAGATGCACATAGAAGTGCACGACAGGCAGGGACAGACTTTCCTATCTTCTATAGATGTTACCTCTACACTACTTGATCGGGTACAGATGAGGCAACTATCAGACTCAGAAGGCTTAGTCTTGTGGGAGAGTGTGTCAGGAGAGGACCCTCTTCCTGGATGGACAGTGGGCGAGGATGAGATCTTGCATTTCTAGGGATGTGTAAGGGTGCCATCAGACATACACGAGGAGTTGATGCAGGATTTTCATTCCTTAGTTTGGGCAGTTCATCTTGGCGTCACCATGACGTATCGTGACCTACACCGCCAGTACTGGTGGCCAGGTATGAAGAGAGATGTTGCCGGTTTTGTCATGAGATGTTCCACTTGTCAGCAGGTGAAAGCAGAGCATTAGAGACCAGTGTCGCTTTTTAGCAGTTAACCATTCCCAAGTGGAAGTGGAAGGATGTCATGATGGACTTCGTGAACGGGTTACCGAAGTCACCTCGGGGGAGTGATGTTGTCTGGGTTGTCGTCGACAGGCTTACGAAGGTTGCACACTTCTTGCAGATCTATGAGACCTTCAGTGTTGATGATCTGGGAAGACTGTACATTCGAGAGATTATACATCTACATGGAGTTCCACACTCCATTGTTTCAGACAGGGATGCGTGCTTTACCTCTCGGTTCTTGCAGGGAATTCAGAAGGCTATGGGTAGACATGTACTTTTGAGTACAACATACCATCCCCAGACTGATGGCCAGTCCGAGCACACGATCCAGGTTCTTGAAGATATTCTTCGAGCTTTCATTCTAGACTTTGACGGTTCTTGTGAGAATCATATTCCTCTAGTGGAGTTTTCCTACCACAACAGTTTCCAGGTGACCATTCAGATGGCACCATATGAGGCTTTGTATGGTAGGCCATGCCGATCACCCTTATACTGGCTGGAGGCAGGAGAGGCAGCTCCGCTAGGACCTCATCTTGTTCAGGAGACCTCAGAGCAGATAGAGTTGATTCAGAAGCGGATGGCTACAACAAAGTGTCGACAGAAGTCTTATACTGCTCAGCGGAGACACCTCTGGAGTTCGAGGCCGGAGATCAGGTTTTCCTACGTGTCGCACCGAGGTTGGGACACAAGAGGATTCAGAGACAGGGTAAGATTTCACCGTGGTACGTCGGGTTGTTTGAGGTGTTAGAGAGAGTTGGTCCGGTAGCCTATCGGTTGCAGCTACCTCAGAGGTACCGGGATATACACTACTTCTTCCACGTCTCTCAACTCCGACATTACTTTTCAGACCCGTCTCATGTCTTCCAACCTGAGGAGGTTGAGCTTGAAGCGGATGCGTCATTTGAGGAGCATCCTATCCGGATTGTCGATCGTAGTACGAAGGTTCTCCGTGGGCGGTCTGTTACTCTAGTATGGGTGCTATGGTAGCATGGGCGAGTACAGGACAAGACCTGGGAGAGGGAGGCCGATGTACGATCGCAGTGGCCGGAGCTGTTCGGGGTTTCCTCTTCTATGCCTCTCTAGGGAAATTCGGGGAAAAATTTCTTCAAGGGGGGAAGTTTGTAAGAACCTGGATCTTCATTCTAGGTATGTTTTCCGTTTTCTGGAGTTTTTTAGAAAAATGAAGTTTCTGGAAATTTTTGAAGTACACGTCGTGTACTTTCTGAGTACACGCCGTGTACTTTTTTCCCGCTAAAAGCTGTGTGTTGGCCGTGTCCGGGCCACACACACGGTGAGTAGGGGTGATGTGGAGGACATTTTTGGTGGAGTACAGAAAGACCTAGTACACGCTGTGTACTCTAAAAGTACACGACATGTACTTTCCTTTTTTTCATTAATCGGACCGGGGTCGCGCCTAATCGACGAAAAGAACTTCTTCTCCAGATTCTTCATCCGAGAGTGCCAGGAACCCTTTGATCTTCGACGAGCCACCGCTCCTCCGTCTGTTCTCTGATTTCAGCATAGTTGATTGCGTTTGAATCGCAACGGTGAGTTCTTCCTTATGCTTGAGCCTTGTTTTCCAATTCATCCTCCTTCTCAAGTTATCGTGGTTTTAAAATTTTGGACGTTTTCTCAGATCTACAACGTTCTGGGTAGAATCCATCGTCATGGTTCATGTATATAGATCTCCTAGGATCGAGGTAGGTGGTTTGTGCCTTACCGTTTAAAGTCTTTGAGTTTTATGTGCAAATTCCACCAATACCTGTGAACGGGGTATTGTGTGTTTAAATTTTTGCCCTTGTTGTTTGCCTTCCATTAGTGTATGCTTGTGTAGAGGTAAATTTATCATGATAGAGGATATTTTGTTGTGCTTGGATGTTTTTCCCACTCTTTTCTCTATTTATTACCTTTGGATCTTTTTATCCTTTGGCCGTTATGACTATTGCCATGCCTTGAGTCTATAGGATGGAGTGTTTTGAATTACATGCTTGTTGCCTTGTAGACTATTAGCCAAGTAGCTCTATAGGTATAATTTGTTTAGCTAAGTAGCTCTTTAGGTGTAATTTGGCCTTATAGTAGTATTATGCACTGACTAGAATGGGGATGAGGGAACCTGATGCTACAGGCTATAAGGTATAGACCGAGTGTAGTTCCCAGAGAGTCTTTGACGTTATAAACTACAGGAGGGTAGACCGAGTGAGCTTCCTTAGTGATTCATAGACATTATAGGCCATGAGGGATGTACCGAGTGAGCTTCCCAGAGTGCCTTCAGATATTATAGAATATAGGAGGGAAGAACGATTGAGCTTCCTCAGAGAGTCTTACCTTGTTTGATTTCTTTTAAGAACCTTCCCAGGCTAGAGGAGGAATTGACCGAGTGAGCTTTCTTAAAGAGTCTGTGGTATACCTGAGGCTATAGGAGGAATTGATCGAGATAGCTTTCTCAGAGAGTCTATAGACCTTGGAGCTAAGAGGGTTAGACTGTGTGATCTTCTCAGAGAGTCCCTGACTACCCTAGACTATAAGGGTAATTAACCAAGTGAGCTTCCCTAGAGAGTCTCATAAATTCATATGACCAAGCCAGAGGGTTTAGGCTGAGTGCACTGCCCAGAGGGTTGTGGTACTTCTTGGATAGGACCAGAGGGAATGGTTACGAGTACTTCCCAGAGGGTTTTCCTGCTTTTTGGCCATTTGATTCACTACTATTGTTGGTTTTGGATTTATTATTGTTGTGTATCATTCTGATTTACTGCTTACTATTTACTACCTACTGCTTTGCTGTTGCTGTTTACTGCTTAGTGTGCTTTTACCTGCCATATACTCACTGATTGTTAGGTAAAGATCTTCCGGTGGTTTCCTAGTGGGATTTTATCTCAAACCCTATTTGGGCCATGTTTTGGGGCCTAAGCAGACTATTTTGTTTCAACTATAGACAAGGTCAAGCTCCCTTCGACTTCTAGTACTTGATTGCTTGGAGCAAGAGAGCAAGGGACCAAGCTCTGGCTTGCGATGGTGAGGAGCTGTTTACTTTTCTTTTGAACTTGTTTTGGTACTGTGGTGTTTTTCAACATTGTGACTTGTTTGACTGCTTTCCTAGATTTGTATCATGCATCATTTAATATATACATATGTGCTTGAGTTTGTTGATTTAGTCTTTCACTGTTTATATTGTTGGTTTTTACTGCTTCCGCTATTCCATGTTTATTTATCTTCCGCTGTGTACTCTGCCAATGAGGGAATAGTTTCCCCACAATCACACCCAAGGCCCTCGCTGCTTGTTGGAAGCCTCTGGCATTTGGGGAAATGCTCTTGAGGCCATGTGACCAACCGGGTAAGGGGCGCCTCTGGGTGGCTTCCGGAACCAGGACGTTACGATATAATTAATGGAAGAGTCAATTAGATGATATTAATAATATTTAAATAAATATAATTGTACATAATTAATGTCAACCACTAATTTTTGGATGAAGTAGAAATTATAGTGATTTATTAAAGGAATTTTTGATGTTATTTTGTGATATAATATTTTTTAAAATGTCATGAGATGAATAGTGTCAAAATTCAAATCAAATATATTCTAAAATAAATAATATTTATTAAAATATTTAAAATTAAATAATAGATAGAATTTGGAAAACTAATTGTTATGAATTTATATATATATCTTCATTGGTCCAATTAGATATACTTTTTTCATTTTAGAGTAAATATATTGTCTTATAAGTTAATAAAACACATGTTGTCATGGTAAGAGTTAAAGGAATCATTTTAGTGTTTAAGCCAAACAATAATAAAAATAATATAACATAAAAATGTATAAAAACTATTTTTTAGGGTATTTAGACCCATCCTCATCTTATCTTAATAATATCTCACTTTTCATTCCTTTTTAATTGGAAATTAATTTTTATTAATTTAATATTTATGTCATTTCAAAAAGTGATCCCTCCCTCTCCTATAAAAGAGAATCCATTTTTATCCTTTAATCACACTTAAAAACCTAATTTTTTTCATCCAATATCTACCCAAATATCATCCATTAATATTTTTCCACATTTTAGATTCCAGTCTTCTGGCAGAATGCTTTCTTTATAGGATTTAAGGTTTTAATAATTGGAATTACACCAAAATAGTGGTAATTATTTTATAAACATAATCAAGTTCATTTCTTATTCTAAAAAATATTGACATTTTATTCCCATAATAAAGTTATAAATACAGTGTAATATATATTATGGGATGTTATTATGATTATATTATATGATTTATCCATCCAAATAAAAATTAAAACACTACAGCTGTGTAAGTACAACTTACCGTCTCCACATAGTGATGTAATCTGTTTTTCATGAACACTATAATTGATAGTTATAGTGATGGATATAATGAATATAAATAATTAATAACACATTATATTTCATTATTTTAATAAATATACCATCTAATTCCATACTCTATCACCGTTTTGGGAATAATTTTGTCACTCAAGCATATGTACGACCTGCCGTCTCCCCGACGTGATGTGATTCATTTTAAATGTTAATAGTTCATGAATTATTATAAACATGTATATAATGATCTAATATTTATATCATTGTACAAAACATAAATATGTAGATTTTGGATATATATTATATAAAAAATAACTCTTACATTAAAAACAAAACATGCATAATGAATCTGTTAACACTCAAAACATGGGTAATAATGAAATTTTATCAACCAATGGGTGCTAAAATAATATACGAAGATCATATATGATATAAATATTAGGTATATTTTTTTGGTAAAAATTGATAACATGTATTAAACCATTATACAAGAGGATAAATCATAATATCAAAAATAAATGTAGAAGGTAAGAGTTAGTTTCAAAATATCATTATTTTTCATGATTGTTTATACATATGTATCTACTTGGGAATATTTATCATCCATATCCATATTTCTTATTATATTTTCCAAAAATATATAATTTCATCTAACCTATTTTTATTTCTTTTACCCATGTTCATGTTTTTATATATGTTTTTGAAAGGAATCTTTTTTACTTTATTAAAATGATGCAATTTATCACTTTTTTCGAAAAAGATACAAATATGAAAGTTTATTTTCAACATATAAAACTTGAGAGTGAACTTTACCACCTTCATAACTATTTTATGTTTTCAATATTCCTTTAAATGTTTAAAATTTTCCTTTTAATTAAAAAAATTTCGTTAATAAATGCATGTCTTTTAAATTAAGGATTTCAATATAAAATGGAATTTCTCTCAAGATATTTATGACAAATATATTAGAGTATTTTCATCTATTTCAGTATATTTTTTGACTCATATGATTGATTAAGTTATTAACTTATAATACAATGTTACTAATTTTAATTAAGGGATTACGATTCATGGTTTATGGTTAATGTATTAACATTTCGTTTTCTAGTTTTCCAATAAAAATGTTTATGTTGTTTCTATTTTCATATGAGGGGTGCATTGGATATTGTATGTGACGGGCAAGGCCAGCTACAACCCTCTCGATAAATTAGTAGGTCTCATGAGATGAAATCATTTCCTAAAAATGCATTTACATTTTTTTCAAGCAGTTTTAAATTGGTAGGAGGATGATCTTGACACAAATTAGAATGTTTACTACTTGTAGACATTATCTATCATGATGATATATTTGGATAGTATCAATCATAACAATAGATCTTGATAGTGCATACAACCAACATTATACATTCCATAATTATGATTATTCCATGTGATTATTTTATTAGTTTAAATATTGATGGTAATGGTAATTGATCTTGTGATTAATCAAATGACATTTGTATCAATTATTTACTTTGCCATGTTATTTTTGTCATATTTTTTCACATCTTTCACTATACTCTAACCCTTACTGAGCATCTGATATCTCCCATTTCATATGTTTTCTTTTTTCCCAGCTTTCCATGATGTGTATAACGAATGACATTAAATGTGAATCTAGGATAATAGTGATGTTCTCAAGGTATTTTTTATGTTGTATTTTTTGTTTCAAATTGTAATGATAGGATAAAGTATGTAAAAAGGATTAAAAAACTGCTAAATTGATCGGTCCTTTTGGATTCAACACTTGTATATATCAAAATTTAATAAAGTGGGGAAATTTCTCTAGGATACTGGGTGTTGGGTAATTACAATTGGAATCATTGAATTATTATTAGAAACCTTGGAATGTAGATTAAGAAAACAAATATTAGAGAACATAACCCTAAGATAGATTTTGAAGATAAGTATAGAAGAACATTCCAATATTTTAGTATGATAGTGACTATGTGGTTCATCCTAGAAATACATCCCAATCTAGTTAATACATGTGGATGTGGTTATGAAATAGATGTATGTAGGGTAATAACTCGGACAAGGTGCATTTGGCCTCACTTTGCGTAACTAGGTAGAAGACCACAAGACTTACCCTGCTCATGGTCTGACACTCTAGGGGGATATTCTTTGAAAAATTCAATTTTTCTTTACAAACCAATATGATGGATTTAAAAGTAAATATTTCTGAAATTAATCACTATATATTAATATAATATTATTTAGGCCCAAATTTTTCAATATATGTAATGTGTTACTAATTTGATAATATTCCTTAGGATTCATAACCGAATATAATCATTGTAATTATTTTGAAAAAAACATTTTGGAAGGAATGTAAATGTTATCAAAACTAGTAACCCAAGTAGGTATTTCCCTCTAATAGAAGATAATTATGTTAGAGCTAGAGCTACAACTTGTGGTGAATAACTTATAACCATATTCGGATAATTGACTTTAGTAATAAATAATAAAATTACATGTATGGAGTATCCTTACCAATAGAATAAAAGAAAAATTTTAGAAAGCTTCATGAGACAACAACCTTCAATATTTAATGGCTCTAATAATACATTTTAAGATGAGAAATGGATAAAAACCATATAAAATATATATCTCTAAAAGGGAGGTAAGGAAATAGAGAATTTTTTATTGGATGTTTATAACCATTTTGGTGATGAAAATAAATTGTGGTAATTGATTAAAAAAACTAAGGAGGATTATGAAAAAGGAAAAAGGAATGGAATTATTTTAAGGACCTTTTATTAGAAAAATATTTTCCTCATAAATATATATAGGATATAGAGAGGCAATTTTCAAGTTTTAGGAATAAGTAGGTTGACAATATTTCTCAATATGAATCCAACCATACATGATTATAATGTATTTATACAGACTACATATTTAATCCAATGAGTAATATTGATCGTTTCATTTATGGTTGAAATCCATTCTTCCAAAGGGATCTATTGTCCCAAAAAATTTGATCAGGTGAAGATACTATCTCAGGTACTATCTGGTAAAAAAAGAATTTTCAATTCCTTATGACATTAAAGGAAATAAGCAGAAGAAAAAGGACAGAATAATAGAATATAGATAAAGGGAATAGGGGAATTAATGATTTTAACCTATATGATAATTGGAGAATGAATCAACATGGGAACTACATTAATGGATTGTGGTTTTGTTATATGTGCATAGAAAAGGGTCACTGAAAAAATAATGCTATATGAAGAACGAAAAGATTGATATTCATTGTTTCTACTGAATTGAAATAGATAAGTACACAAATAAACATTATTAGCATGAAGTAAATATAATTATGATTAATAAAAGGGATTAATTTCCATCATATGATATTACTATAGTCGATGGGTAATAATTATTGTATTGTTATTCTTAGATTTATGATTTATGTTGTAAAATATTTTAGCAGTTATAATCTACTTATAAGAGTCAGGGGATATATCAGGATTGTACCATAGTAGTTAATCATTATTTATTTGGAATAATGAATGGAGATCAAGGAATTAAAACATTTTTTATCTGGTATTAATGTTACATTAGGCTGTTTGGGGAATCAAATTTTGGAAATTTAGTGATCTCTTTAGTAAATGTTTATTCATTGAATTTGGATAGATGTATTTTTAATAGTCAAACCACTGATGTTTTGACCAACATTAATAAATAGCAAGGATTCAATTTTTTAATGGTTGGGACAATTTAACACCACGTGATTTTTATGGTATGCCCCTTTTAAATTCAGTTACCTTGATAGCTAATGTTTCACGCGACATCATGATTATACAAAAAACTAAGTATAATTATTTAAATTTTACTATTATATCATATAAATAAAATTAAAATTTATAAATAATATTAACGAACCTTTTAAAATACCTGATTTATTAAAATATATGTTCAATTATTTGGTTACCAATTAATTAGAAACTAAAATATAAATCGTTTGAATAAAAAGGAAATATTTTTTTATGCCCCCATAATATTTTTCATAATTAATTAAATTAATTATAATTAATTATTTATATTAATGAAATATATTTTCTATACATTCAATAAAATATTTTTCATATTCTTAAATAGATTTTATAGGTATAAGGTAAGAACAATGCCAATTTTAAGCATAAAAAACATATATTTTTCTAAAGGATGTTTTACTGCTTTTTACGGGTGAACATATTTTAAATCCAAATTTTGAAACATTTACATATTATATTTTAAAAAATAAATCTATTTCTTTATGAAAGAATATAAAATTACCTTTTCTTAATTTTTTTTTATTTTAATGAGAAGTTTCATGTTTTAATGAATAGTAAAAAATATAAATTATTAATTGAAAACAGCTTTTCTCAAAGATTATTTTTATACTGGAAAATTATATTTTTGATTGGTTTCAATGTAAAACTATATTATTTTTAACAATTATAACCAATTTAGTTTGTTTGAATCAATTTTACATTTAATTTAGATATAAAAACGTTTTATAATTTTCATGTTTGAACGTTAATAACCTATTTTCTCACCCATTAATGAGATTAGTTCTAAGTTAATTTTTTTTCTCCTCTTTGTTCTGAATTTTGAAAAATATATTCCTTATTTTGAATTAGTGGGTCCAAATTATGTAAATAGTATTATATTATTTTTGGGAATATGAATAGGAAGTTTTCTAATATTTAAATTTCCATGGTAAAGGGTATATCAAGTACTTTTTGGTCAAAATAATATTATAAGGATTATAAAATTAAAATAGAACTTTTCGTAATATTATTTTCTTACTTGTGTTTTGACGATAATATTCATTGGGAAAAAATTGTTATCTCTTTTAATCGACTTGGGTGAGATTATGAAATTTATTATATTTTATTAAATGAAGAGTCAAATAAGTAATACTAATATTATAACAAATATAATGTTTTCAATATACTATTATACTAAAGATGACATTGAATAAATATTCATTTAAAATATAATCTTTTTTCTAAATCATTTATTTTATATTTAATTTCAATAAATAAATAATTACCATAAAAGCTTATCCAAAGATGATGATGTACTTTTTTAATTACTGGTTGAATCAAATAATTGATAATATAAATATTAAAATAAATATAATTCATATATTTAAAGTCATTCAAAATTTTTATGGATTAGATTTAAATATTATTTATTTTTTAAGGGTTTTTTCGAAGTTCACATGTTTTGTAATATTTTTTAAAAAGTGATGAAATGGATAGTGTCGAAGTTGAAATTATTGATTCTGTAAAATAAAAAATATTTATTAAATGATTAAAAATTCATAAAAATATAAACAACATCTAACTAATTGTAATGATTTTTAATTTTCCTTTTATGACCTTTTTCATTTTATATAAAATATATTGACCTTTAATGTAACGCCCCGACCCTAGTTACCCAGAGTCGGTGTATTATTACATAACATTGGAATGATCACAAAAGATCATGTCTCGAAAGACTGATTAGTTTGGTAGCCTTGGAAACACTAGATACATTCATAATTCTTACATTAAATCATAAAGTAAAAAACTACAACAACATAGCCTCCATATTCCACACTCATATCCCCTCAGACTATCCCTGTAGGTCTGTCATAAAATACTTCTTCACATCCTGGAAAAAATAAAACATAGAAAGGGGTGAGGTCAGATGCTCAGTAAGGATAACAATATAGAGGAAACATTCCTAAATAATCATAAACATTTAAGGAAATGTATAAATAAAACAAAAGACTTTTAAACTTGATCTTCAGCATATTATGGAAAAAATATAATGAAATACTGCTATTTTCTTTTTCACATGGATATTATACTAGTCTAATAATCACATGCAATATCAATAACCACTTTCATAATGATGGAATGCATAATGCCAGACTATCATAACCACATAGTCAAGGCCTTATGCCAAGACTAAAAATAAGATTTTGTCAAGGATTTTTGCCAAGATAGTAGTTTGTCTCATGATACCTAAAAATGCATCGATGAGCTATATCGGGCTCCACCCGTCACTTAATAAGTCCAATGCATTCCTCATATGAACAGGTTTAAACATAACATAAGCTTTCGCATTAAAACTAGCATATGAAATGTCAATACTTTTTCCATAAACCATGAATGGTATAAAAATAAGAAATCCACAATCGAACATATCACAAAACATTCAATATAATATGGATGTTTTGTATCATAATAAATGAACTTCAAATAATCTTAAAATCCATCAAAGGATGTTGACATAGATGAAATCAAAACTATTTGAGAGAAATATCTCTTTTTTTGAAATCATTTAAAAGTAAAATAATTTTAAAAGAAAAAATTTAATTTGAAAATATTTATATAAGATTGTAATGGAAGCTTCATCGATTTTATAATGGCGGAAAATAGTTGCACCCACCGTATAAGTTAAAAAAGACATTCTTGCCTTAATTCTATTGAAAAGGTTAAAAATGACCTTTTTTGGAAAAGGACAGAATTATTAATTTATAAACATCTTATAAAAAGTCAAAAAATGGTATAAATGACTTTAACCAATAGACTATAAAATAGTAATAATGTTTTGAAATAAATTTTTAAGAAATATGGATGTGGATGATAAAGAGGTCTCAGTAGATAATTACGTATAAACAACCTCGGAAAATGAAGAGATTGTGAAATAAAAACTTACATTGAACTTCTCCTAGGTTGAGGGTAGTTTAACATCCTATATAATGGTGAAATAATAGTTATTAAATTATACAATAATCATATACATTAATATGATATCATATATGATCTTTTAACATTTTTTGTTAATAATATCTTAGTATTATCTTCGTTTCGGGTCTTAAAGGATTCACTTTACTTTATATTATTTGTTATTTGAGTTATATTTGTTATGGATGGGATGTATCATATTCATATCCAGAATGTAATCAAGTCTTTAAACATTTTTTTTAATAATATAATGAAAATTAGTCTTGGATGGATATGATGGGGAACGAATCTCATCGCGTTCGTGGAGACGGTTATCCATACGTACGCACGCGCGACAATATCATTCTCTTGATATTAAAATAATATATAATTGGATGAAATATCATATATAAAGAATAATTATCATGTTATTTTTATTATTTATATGAATTACACATCATTATTATACCCATACAAATAATAATGTATTGAATAACAATTACACCACGATGTGGAGACGGTAATCCGTACGTACGCACGTATGGTGTCATGTCACTCAATGGATGGATAGAATAATGAATATGGATGTACCATATTTATAATAACATAAAATTATATAGAATATACTGGATTTATTATTTCAGAATTGAAATAACAAAGAATGAAGAAGTGGAAGAAGAAAAGAACTTGAAAGAGTGTGGTGAAATTATTACCTCTTCTTCGGGTTCTTCCTTTTGATTTGATCAAAATGGCTCCTTAATTTGGATTTATGACTAAAGGAAGGCCTCTAGGATGAATTGAGAGTTGTTAAGAGGATATTTGGGCAGGGGTTGGCTGGGCCAAATGGCGTTGTAGGTGTGAAATAGATAGAAGGGGAGTTCCCTTTTATAAGAGGGGTGAGGGGCACCTTTGAAAAAGCTAGAAATGTTATTTTATAATAAAATAATTTTCGGTTTCTAATGGCTCCAAAAGGTATTATTTAAAGTCTAAGGTGGGTATGGGTTGATAACCACTAAAACAATAGGTTTTAGACAGGTTTGGGTCACTATATTAACTTTATCTTTTAGATTTAACTCTTAGTTAAATAGTTTGACATTTACCATGTCTCTTTATATTTTTTTATAATATGGTTAATAAAATTAATATATACTTCCAAAAGAACCAAAATTGGTTAATTAATGATACAACTATCATTATATATTTCCTTTGGCCAAACCTTAGATTTTTAGGAATAGAATATCAGTTAATAATATAATATTTATTTTAAAAACACTTTTATGACAATTTTGACACTATTTGTTATTTTGTTTCTGCTAAATTCATAACAGAATTTTTACTTCCAAAAAATTCATCTAAACAACCCTAATATGTCATATTAACCTGGAAAATAGTTGTAATTCATAAAAAGTCTAAAATTATATTTATTTGGATATTTATAATATCAATTATTTTAATATTTCATTAATTAGGTAATTACTGCATCGCCATTGTGTCATAAATAAATTAAATTATTTAATGTATAAAAATTATAAATAAAAAACCATTATTTATGAAATATTTTTATATTTATAATTAATATTTATAGTCGAATTTATCTTATTTATAACCCTATATTAAAAATGTTTTAGTTTTTAAACATTGATTTTAACTCTTTTGACTCTTCTTTGAATTAAATAATAATAAATGTCCTAATCTTATCCAAGTGGACCAATGAGGTTCATATTTTATTCCTAATGTTTTTTTTTGTTCGAATTATACTTATCCAATAGAATTAGGACATGTTTTAGGGTAATAATAATATCATTTTAAACCTTAATTACCTGATTTACTTTTAACCATGGTAAATAAAGGTAATAAGTTAATATTCACCAAAAATAATTTTTATCTTATTGAACCACATTTCAATCCTTGATATTAACCTTGTGTCTTGGATTTTCCAAATTCAACTCACAAAAGCGGTAAAATTATGTTTTATGTGAATTTGCAAATTCTCCTAGGAGGTGGGTAAAAGACGTTGAAAAGTTGAATAAAATTTTTATGTATCTAAAATTATTATAAATCCACACCAATGAATTACATTGAAATTATATAGGTATTATGTATCTATTTTGACCTAAAATGAATTTAAATAAATTAAATAATTATTTAAATAAAAATTCTGTTTTATACTACAACTCAATGTTTTTCACTATTCTTCAAAAATTGAATGTTTTCAGAAAAATACCAAAAATTCACCCTAGGGTAATTTCGATATTCCGAATCCAAAAATAAAGTCCATTTTCAAAGATAAAATTTATAAAATTTCAAAAAGTGGGTATTACTATTCATAATGGCTAGTTTGATTGGTTGTGGTCTGTGTTAGAACTCAAAGTTGTGTACGATACACGCTGTTGAATTATTCAAAGAGAAGAATACCATGTAAACTTGGGGTGTTACATTCTCGCCTCCAAATAATTTGGTCTTAGGAATTTATATAATATTACTGCATAAAAAGACTCAGGTGTTTATTCATCATAAGTTCCTTGGATTCTCACGTTGTCTCTTCCATATTATGGTTTCTCCATAAAACTTTACCAGACGTGTTGTCCGGTTTCTCCACCCTTGTTCTCTGGTATCAATAATCTTGACAGGCTCTTCACAATAAGACAGATCAGGTTTAAGTTATAATTCCTCATAGGTGAGTAAATGAGTTGGGCCAGGCATGTATTTTCTCAACAGTGATACATGGAAAACATTGTGAACTTTGGAGAGACTTGGCGGCATTACCAAATAGTAAGCTACAACCCCAATTCGTTCTATAATTTTGAAAGGTCTGACCTACTTGGGACTCAATTTTCCATTCTTACCGAAACGTATAAAACCCTTTAGTGGATATACCTTTAATAAAACATTATATCCTACCAGAAATTCCAAATCCTTCCTTCAGTTATCGGCATACCTCTTCTTCCTACTTTGAGCTGCTTTGATGTGGTTTTGGATTACCTTCACCTTTTCCATCGTTTCCTCCACCAGTTCTGGGCCAACAAATTTTCACTCACAAACATCATCCCAATAGGTTGGTGTGTGACATCTCTTTCCTTATAATGCTTCATATGGTGCTATTTGAATACTTGAATGGAAACTATTGTTATAGGAAAATTCTACTAGAGGTAATTATTGATCCCACATACCCTAAAAGTCAAGAGAGCAAGATCTCAACATGTCTTAAAAGGTTTGAATAGTCCGTTATGATTGTCCATCAGTTTGGGGGTGGTAAGCAGTGCCCAAACGAAACTCATTATCCAAGTATTTCTTAATAATTTTCCAGAATCTTGATGTAAAATGTGGATCACGATCAGAAACAATCGATAACGGTACTCCATGAAGTATTATAACTTCATTAATATACAGTCTTGCAAAACGTTCAAGTGGTAAATGTTTTCTTATAGAAATAAAATGTGTTTACTTGGTAAGATGATCCACAATGACCCATATTTCATCATTCATTCTAGGAGTATTTGGTAGTCCCATGACAATGTCCATTGTAATGTTATCCCATTTCCACTCAGGTATGGGAAGAGGTTGCAGGACTCCTCTAGGATGTTGCCTTCCAGCATTCAGTTGTTGACAAACCATACATCATGACACAAAATCAGAAATCTCCCTCTTCATGTTGTCCCACCAAAAATATTCCTTCAAATATCTATACATATTGGTTCTCCCAGGGTGTACAGAGAAATTGGAACTATGAACATCATCTAACAATTCCCTTTTTAGATCAGGCATATCGAGAACACAAAGTCTCTTCCTAAATTTCAAAATTCCATCTTCATTCACAAGGTCACTCAATCTCCCATCATTCACAGCTTTAATCTTCTTTTGAAACGCTTCATCATTGGTCTGACAACTCTTTATTATTTCTAGTGAATATGGTTTGGAAACCATTTGAAAAAGTATTGATGTTTCCCCTTCCACAGTTATTCCCATATCCATCTTTACTAGATCCATGTATATAGGATCCTTTTCAACTCTCATCTTGTTCAGAACTCCATGATCCTTTCTGCTCAATGTATCTTCCACCTTATTTTCCTTCCCTGGGTGGTAGTGTATCTTGCAATCATAATTCTTGAGTAGTTAAAGCCATATAATTTGTCTCATATTGAGTTCTTTCTGTGATAAAATATACTTTAAACTCCTGTGATCAGTATATATCTCAAAATTTTCACCATAGAGATAATGTATCCATATCTTCAAAACAAATATTACAACAGCCAACTCAAGATCATGATTAGGATAGTTTTTCTCATGAAATTTTAGCTATCGTGATGCATAGGCAATGACCCTATCAATCTGCACAAGGAAAAAACCAAGTCCTTTCTTCGATGCATCACTATAAATAACGAACCCATCATTCCCCAATTGTAGTGTCAAGAAAGGAGCATTGACTAATCTTCTCTTCAATTCTTCAAATAATTCTTCACACTCTTTTTTCCAAACAAATTTAACCCCTTTTCGTGTGAGCTTTGTTAATGGGTTAACCAACCTGGAAAAATTCTTCACGAAATGTCGATAATAACCTCCTAAACCAATAAAACTGCATACCTCAGTTATACTCATTGGTGTTGGCCTTTATTCGATTGCTCTTGTCTTAAAAGGATCAACAGAGATTCCATCCTTAAAGAAAATATGGCCATGAAAAGAAATCTCCTGAAGCTAGAATTCACACTTGCTAAACTTCCCATATAATTCATGTCTTCTCAGAGTATTCAAGATAATGCGCAAGTGATTTTCATGATCTTCGTAGCATTTAGATTATACCAAGATATCATCAATAAATACCACTAAAAACACATCAAGATATTCCTTGAAAACTCTATTCAATAGATCCATGAAAACTGAGGGTGCATTAGTCATCTCAAAAGGTAATACTGTAAACTCATAATTCCCATACCTGGTTCAAAATTCTATCTTCGAAATGTCTTCCGTCTTCACACACAACTGATGGAATCCAGATCGAAGGTCAATCTTTGAAAAGTATTGGGCTCCATGTAGTTGGTCAAATCAATCATCAATGTGAGATAGGGGATACTTGTTATTTATTGTTATAGCATTGATCTTCCTGTAGTCGATACATAGCCTCATAGATCCATATTTCTTCTTAACAAAAAGGACAGGGGATCCCCATGGAGAAACACTAGGGATAATAAATCCCTTATTACTCAATTCCTCTAGTTTATTCTTTAGTTCCACTAATTCCACAGTGGCCATTCTATAAGGGGTCTTAGATATGGGCCTTGAACGAGGAATTAAATCAATGGAAAACTCAATTTCTCATTCTGGAGGATGTCCATGTAAATATTCTGGAAACATATCAACATATTCTCTCACAATAGGTACATACTCTATTTGAACATTCCTTTCCTCAGCCATAATAATTTCATTCTCTTCCTCCCCAATATTTGAATTTAGTTGAGCTATTGGGGGTGGATCTAGATAAGAATTAGGTGGTGACGATTCTTCTCTAACGATAAGGTTTTCTTTATCATCGTTATAAAAAATAGTAACCTCCTTCTTCTTACAATAAATTTTTGAATCATGGTCCGAAAGCCAATCCATACCGAGGATTATATCAAATTCAATCATGGGTATGACGATGAGATCAGCAGATAAAGAACATTTATATGCCCTAATGGGAACTGATTCACAAAACTTTGTAGCAATGATACATCCCTTAGGAGTTTTGACTAGGAACTCCCTTGTTAAACCAAATTGGAAATATCTCATTTTCTTAGCAAACTAAGAAGATACTAAACAATGCGATGATCCAGAATCAAATAATGCATTGTCAAAACTCGAGGAAACCAATAAATTACCTGGAACCACATCTTTTGCAGCTTCAACCTCAGTAGTAGTGATAACATAATCTTGTCCTTGATCCCTCGGCCTTTTTTGAGGTAAGTTCCCATGAAGCTTAAGAAATTTATTTTCATAATGTCCCATCTCTCTGAAAATGTAGCATTGAACATGGGTATATTCTTTCGTCCCCTTGAAATCATGAGCTTGGTGGCCTTTTTCACCACACTTGTAATAGACTCCTATTCCCTTCAAGAAATTACCGGGGTGTTTCTTCCCACATTTACTACAACATGGATATTCAACTTTTCCATTCATCTCCTTATTTCCATTTCTAGAGTGATCAACGGATCTCTTCTTCTCTTTCTTTACTTTAAAGTCGTAAGACTTAGAGAGTTATTTTTCTATCTTGATAGCAAATGAGAAAATATCCTCGTATGACCAGAAGGATTGTGAGAAAAATTCTCAATAGAGAAATGATTTTAACCCATAAAGGTAACAATTAATCTTACTTCTTGGGTTACGTATATAATCTACAGAATGCCTTACTAACCTAGTAAAGTTAGACTCATACTTTTCAACATTCTCATCCTCCTTTTGCCTTAGAATCAGAAATTGTCTTTCTATATCTACTCGATGGTCATGAGGAATATATTTGTCTAAGAAAATATCTTTAAACTCCCTCCATTCCATATTTGATACTTCATCATCTTCCTTTGTGTTTTGAATCAATGAACAACATTGATCAGCATCTCCAGTGAGGTGGTAAACTACCAAGACAACATTTTCCCTTTCGCTACTCCCCAGGGCGTGGAATATTTTCTCTAAGAAATTTATCCATTGCTCAGCTACTAGTGGATTTGTACCCCAATTTAATGTTGGTGGTTTTTTCCTCATGAAGCGATCTAACATTGATCCTCCACGTTGTGGATAAGTGTGTCCATATAGGTAAGGTTATTATTCATAACCTAAGTGAGTTGTCCCAGTATGGTGATTAGTTGATCAACATGAGTTACATCACCAGATCCACTATAATTATCCTGAGTAGGAGGGAAATCCCTACATGGAGTGCGTGCATTGATACAGTTTCAATTCCTTCCACTAGGCGCCATTTATAAACAATGACATAAACAAGATTAGTTTATGAATCACAATACATAAATCCAAACTTGTAAAACTCTTAAAGTAAATTGAACAATTTACGGTTATAATCCATAATCATAAAAATGTTTTATTTGAGGAATTATTTACTCATAAACCCTTTATAATGGTTTTTAAATAAAATGAGAATTATCTTAATCATATCCCCCTCGGGTGTCATAACCAAGTGTGAAGAAAGGCCCGTTGTCGTGCACCAGTTCCCGTTTGAGCCTAGATCAAAGAGGTGTTTGTGGGATTTACCCCTACGTACATCTGTGCCAGAGCCACCTCTACCAGTTCGTATCCAGACAGGGATTTATTTCTCGGAAAACTCACAAAATCTCTACAATACCAAAATTCTAGGAATTTCTTCTATACTAATCCTCAAAGTCCATATTAGGTCTATGTGCCCTAATCAAAGTTTATCTAAATATAGATTCCAAGGTTTGTACTAAACTTTCTCCGATACGAACTGTAACACCCTGACCCCAGTTACCCAGAGTCGATGCATTATTACATAATATTGGCATGATCATAAAAGATCATGTCTCGAAAGACCGATTAGTTTAGTAGCCATGGAAACACTAGATACATTCATAACTCTTGCATTACATCATAAAGTGAAAAACTAGAACAAAATAGTCTCCCTAGTCCACACTCATATCCCCTCAGACTATCCCTATAGGTCAGTCATAAAATACTTCTTCACATCCTGGAAAAAATAAAACATAGAAAGGGGTGAGCTCAGATGCACAGTAAGGATAACAATATAGCGGAAGCTTTCATAAATAACCGTAATCATTTAAGGAAATGTATAACTAAAACAATAGCCGTTTAAAATTTAAATTCAGCATAATATGGAAAAAATAAAATAAAATTATTCCATTTACATATTAACAAGGATATTATACTAGTCAAATAATCACATGAAATATCAATAACCAATTTCATGATGATGGAATGCATAATGCCAGACTATCATAACCACATTGCCAAGGCCTTGTTCCAAGACTACAAAAAAGATTTTTTCAAGGCCTTGTGCCCAGACACTAGTTTATCTCGTGATACCTACCGATGCATCGAGGAGCTACAATGGACTCTACCCGTCACTTACTAAGTCTAATGCATTCCTCATATGAACAGGTTTAAACAAAACATAAGCATTCGTATTAAAAATAGCATATGAAATGTCAATACTTTCTCCATAAACCATGAATGGTATAAATATCACATACATAGTCAAAAATATACCACAAAACCTTCAATACAATATGGAAGTTTTGTATCATAATAAATCAACTTCAAATAAGCTTAAAATCCAACAAAGGATGTTGACATAGATGAAATCAAAACTATTTGAGAGAAATATCTCTTTTTTTGAAATCATTTAAAAGTCACATAATTATAAAATAAAACATTTAATTTTAAAATATTCTTATAAGATTTTAAGGGATTCTTTGACGATTTTATAATGGCAGAAAATAGTCGCACCCGTCGTATAAGTTAAAAAAGACATTCTTACCTTAATTATGTCGAAAAGGTTAGAAAGAACCTTGTTTGGAAAACGAAAGAAAGATTCCTTTATAAACATATTATAATAATTCAAACAAAGGTATAAATGAATTTAAAACATAGTCTATAAAATAGTAATAATGTTTTGAAATACATTTTTAAGAAACATGGATGTGGATGATAAAGAGGTCCCAATAGATAATTACGTATAAACAACCTCAAATAATGAAGAGATTGTGAAATAAACCCTTACAATGTACTTTTTCTTGGTCTAGGGTAGGTTAAAATCCTGTATAATGGTTAAATAATTGTAATTAAATTATAAAATAATCATATACTTTAATATGATATCATATATGATCTTTTAACATTGTTTTGTTAATAATATCTTAGTATTATTATCATTTCGGGTGTTAACAGATTCATTTTCTTTTATATTATTTGTTATGTGAGTCATATTTTTTATGGATGGGATGTATATTATTCATATCAAAAATTATATAAAGTATTTAAACATTATTTTTAATCATCTTTTGAAAATTAATCTTGAATGGATACGATGGGGAATGAATCTCATCGCGTTCGTGGAGATGGTAATCCGTACGAACGCACGAGCGACAATATCATTCTTTTGATATTAAAATAATATATAATTGGATGGTATATCCTATATACATAATCATTATAATGTTATATATATTATTTACATGAATTAAATATCATTATTATACCCATCCAAATAATAATGTATTGAATAACAATTACACCACGACTTGGAGACGGTAATGCGTACGTACGCACGTATGGTGACATGTCATTCAAAGGATGGATAGAATAATGAATATGGATGTACCATATTTATAATAACATCACAGTATACAGAATATACTGGAGTTATTATTTTAGAATTTAAATAACAAAGAATGAAGAAGTGGAAGAAGAAAAGAACTTGAAAGAGGGTGGTGAAATTATTACCTCTTTCTCGGGTTATTCATTTTGATTTGATAAAAATGTCTCCTTAAGTTGGCTTTATTACTAAAGAAAGGAATCTAGGATGAAGTTAGGGAAGTTTAGAGGATATTTGGGCAGGGTTTGGTTGAGCCAAATGGCTTTGAAGGTGTGAAATATAGAGAAGGGGGAGTGCCCTTTTATAAGAGGGGTGAGGGGCACCTTAGGAAAAGCTAGAAATATTATTTTATAATAAAATCGTTTTCGGTTCCTAATGACTCCAAAAGGTATAATTTAAAGTCTAAGGAGGGGATGGGTATAAAAACACTCAACCAATAGGTTTTAGATAGGTTTTTGTCACTATATTAACTTTATCTTTTAGATTTAACTCTTAGTTAAATAGTTTGACATTTACCATGTCTCTTTGAATTTTTATATTATATGGTTAATAAACATAATATATACTTCTAAGAGAACTCAAATTGGTTAATTGATGATATAAATATCATTATATAAGTCCTTTGGATTAACCTTAGATTTTTAGGAATAGAATATCAATTAATAATATAATATTTGTTTTAAAAACTCTTTTATGTCAATTTTGACACTATTTGGTATTTTGTTTTTGCTAAATTAATAAATTCATTTTTACTTCAAAAAATATTCATATAAACAAAATTAATATGACATATTAACCTATAAAATTAATTTAATTCATAAAATATCCCAAATTACCTTTATTAGGAAATTTTTAATATTAATTATTTTAATATTTCTTTAATTAGGTAATAACTGCATCACCATTGTGTCATAAATAAATTAAATTATATAATTTTTAAAAATTATATATAAAATACCATTATGTAGAAAATAATTTTATCTTACTAATTTATATTTATAATCGAATTTTTCTTATGTATAACCCTATATTAAAAATGTTTTAGTTATTAAACATTGATATTAACTCTTTCAACTCTTATTTGAATTAAATAATAATAAAGGTCCTAATCTAATCCAAGTGGACCAAAGGTGTTCATATTTTATTCCTAAGGTTGTTTTTGGTCTAATTATACTTATCCAATAGTATTAGGAGATGTTTTAGGGTAATAATAATATCATTTTTACCCTTAGTTGCCCTATTTACTTTTAACTATGGTAAATAAAAGTAAAAAGTTACTGCTCACCAAAAATTATTTTTATCTTAATGAACCACATTTTACTACTTGATATTAACCATTTGGATCAAATTTTATAAATTCAACTCATATAAGCTTTAAAATTATGTTTTATGTGAATTTGAAAATTCTCCTAGGAGGTGGGTAAAAGACGGTGAAAAGTTCAATAAAATTTTTATATATCTAAAATTATTATAAATTGACTCCAATGAATTAAATTGAACTTATATAGATATTATGTATCTATTTTGACCAAAAATAAAATAAAATAAAATAAATAATTATTTAAATAAAAATTTGGTTTTAAACTATAACTCAGTGTTTTTCACTATTCATCAAAAATTGAAAGTTTTCAGAAAAATACCAAAAATTAACCCTAGGCTAATTTCGATATTCTAAATCCAAAAATGAAGTCCATTTTGAAATATAGAATTTATAAAATTTTAAAAAGTGGGTATTAATATTCATAACGGCTAGTTCGATTGGTTGTGGTGTGTGTTAGAACTCGAAGTTGCGTATGTCACAAGATATTGTATTATTCAATGAGAAGTGTACCATGGAAGCTTGAGGTGTTACATTTATGGAATAAAAACACATGTTGTAATGGTAAGAGTTAATGGAATTAATTTAGGGTTAAAGTCGAATGATTAAGGAAATAATATAACCTAAATGTGTATAAAAGATAATGGTTGAGATTATTTAAACCCATACACATATTAGATTATAAATAACTTATTTTTTATCAACTTTGAATTTACAATTACTTTTCATTAATTTAATATTTTGAGAATTTCCAAATGTGAACCTCCCCTCCCCTATAAAAGGTCACCAATTCTTATCATTTCATAAAACATAAAAAAAGTTTGGATCAACCAATATTTTCCCAAAATACGTCCATGATTACCTCCCCACATTATTGAATCCATAGTTTACGCACAGAACACTTCTTAGTGGTGTTAAGCTGTTAATAAATAGAATTCCACTAAAAAAGAGGTAATTGTTTTACCAACTTATTCAAGTTCATTTACTCTTATACATTCTACTCATGTTTTTATTCCTTAATAAATTAATAAATCCAGTATAATTTATATTATTTGATTTTATTATTTTTTTATACCATGATTTATCAATCCTTAAAAAAATTAAAACAACGTTCGTGTGTACGTACGACTTACCATCTCCCCATCGTGGTGAAATCTATTTTTCAAAACCACTTTATTTTGATGGTTATAAAGATGGATATAATTGATATAAATAATAAATAAGACATTATATTAATTCCGTATAATTAATATAACATAAAATTTATTACCCTTTCACCATTAAGGAAATGATATTCTCACCTGTGTGTAAGTACGACCTACCATATCCACAACGAGATGTGATTAATTTTACATGCTAATCTTTAATGTTTAATTATAAAAATTAATATAATGATTAAATTTTAATTCTATGAACATAATCTAAATATGGATTTGTTGGATCTATATCCTATGAAAAATAAGAGAAAAATTTGTGACAAAACATGTATAGATAAATGGTATAGTTAACACATGAAGCAATGGTAATAACAAAATGTTGTCAACAAATAGGAAATTAAATAATATCATAATAACATATATGATATTATAAATATGAATATGGTTCTTTTATAAACTCATAACATGTTATAAACCAATATATAAGAGGATAAATTATATTAAACTAAAGAAAAGTACAAGGTAATGGTTAATTTTCAAAACCCATTATTATTTTGGATTGTTTATACCTAAAAATAGTTTTTGAAAATTTTATAATTCATGTCAAAGATTATTAAAAATATTTTCCATAATATAATTACTATTATACAACAAACTTATTATTTGTTTTACCATTATTTGATTTTATATAATTTTTTTAAAGGAATCATTTTGTCACTTTCCAAATAAGGTACATTATGACTATTTCAAAAAAGGTGGAAGGAATGGTTATCTTTAACATATAGATCATTAGAGGCCCTAACCATCATCATGGTGACTTGATTTTTTGAATTTTCAAATATAATTTCCCAATGTTCTTTTAAATTAAAATGTTTTCTTTTCCAAATTTTTGGATTTTATGTAAATGATTTCAAAGTAAATGTGTATTTTTTCAAGATATTTATAAAGATTATATTAGAGTATTTTAATATCTTTAACCATCCTTTTTTGAATCTTATATTTCATTTATCTTCATTTATTATGGTAAAGTATTAATTATTTTATTGATATTTTTATGATCTGTTTGATTATTGTTGTGCTATTATGATATCATTCCTGGTTTATCGTTAAAGTATTCACATTTCATATTCTATTTTATCAATACAAATGGTTATCTTTTTCTATTTTCATATAAGGAATTAATTGGATATATTATATGGTCGGTGAGGATCTCTATATCCCGTAGATGTATAGGTAGTTCCCAATAGATGAATTTTGTTGGTGGAAAACCTTTCACATTTTTTTTCTAATAAGATTTAAATTGTTGGGAGGATAGATATTGAAAAAAGTAAGATGAGTTTCTAACCACAAACTTAAACTATCATGAATATTGATATTGACCTAAAATATCTTGAGGTTAGATCTTGATAGTTCAGAAATCCATCATTATGAATTCCATCATTATTATTATTCCATGTTCTAATTTGAATTGTTAGAATATCCACAGTAATGTTATCTAGATCATGTTATTATTTAAAAAGAATTTGTATCAATAATTTACCTTTCCATATTTTTATGACATATTTTAACATAGATTATAATTTACAATTACCCTTATTGATCATTTATGCTCACACATTTCCCTACTTCTCATTTTTTCAAGGATTCTAAGATGTGTATTATGATTCATATTTAGGGTTAAGTGAGGAAAATAATGATGTTATCAAAGGATTTTTTATATTGTATTTTATTTTTTAAATTTTTGCGTAATGTTATTTTTTATATTATAGCTACCAAGACATCTAATATGACCATTACTTTGGGATTCAGAACTTGTATATATTATAATATAAAAAATTGAGGCATTGGATCTGGGATATTGGGGTCTGGGTTGTAACAAATATTAAATGATGTCCTTATTTGAGAACAGTTCACTTAATCATATATTAACTAACTATAAAATAACTATCTTACTTCCCATTTAAAATATTTCTTCAATATATATAACATGAAATAATGATGGAACTCTCAATAGTCTTATATATGAACATGGTTTATATATCCTTAATGGACTAAAATTATCTTATGGAATTATAAAACTTAACATACCATGATCTCAAAACTGTTATTATTGATACCTGGATCTCTATAACATGTAATAATTATTTCATTTGTTTGAGTTCAAAATCCCCTTTTGTTATGTCATATTAAAATATTATAATATTTTAATACATTTGAATATTTTTCATTCATCTATATTTTAAATTTTAGAATCATTGTAAGATGTTATTGACTGTTTAATTATAATATATTTTAGCATATAAATAGTTTACCTGGTTTCACCATAGCCAATGACTAGATTATTATTAATTACCATTACAGACCAATCACTCATTAATGTATATAATATTGGACTCCATTACAAGTATTTTTTAAATACCAATTTGTATCCAATTATATAAAAACTATTTGGTGTTCCAATAAAAATCATATGTTTACATTTATTTATAAATTCAAGAATTGAATTTATATCACCTATCCATCATTAATATTCCATTCCACTCATATATTACATATTAGATAACTTCTCATCATTTATAATGAATAATGGGATACCTTTTTTTGTGACTAAAAAATTATACTTATTCAATTCCATAACAATGTATTTATTTCTTTAGAACAATTTATTTTATATAGCCTTATAATGACCGTTCTTATTTTAATGATTTTGTTTCTTTATTATTAAAATTTTCAAAATATATCTTGGTCCTAATATATCATATATAGATGTTCTCCCTTTTTAAATATTTGGATCTTATCTAGAATATAACATTTCATTCATATGGATTTTGTAGGTTATAGTTATTAGTTTCATTTGGATACCCTATATATATGCACAACATTCCATATAATAATTGAAAATTTTTCAATAATAATCATGAACAAATCATCACCCCCTAGTATAAAAATATATGACAACGTAGGTCTCTTCCAACACCACAACTCATATGGGAAATATTCTTTTCCTTTTTCAGACACAATGTAATGTGCATATTCCAGTGTTTGTAGTATATATTAATAATCTCATTATGGATGAATAACATAACTTTTCATCAATATCACCAAGTTTAATAATATTTTTATTGAATTATAATATTATCCCAAATTCATGAAAGCAGTAAAAATTATTTTTATTATATTATATAAATATTTCCAATTTTAGTTTATTTAACTACTTATCAGGATTATTTTTCATCACATTTACATTAAATCAAACTATTAAAGGATCATTATTTTTTCGTCATTTATAAATTTCTCTATCAACTGATAGAATCAATAAAAGTAATGATATATTAAAATCCACGGTAATATAATCCTTGAAAAAGTTGACATATACCTATATGAACTAATTCTAAAATATTTAGGGAATAAATACCTTATGCTCTAATCTATTTCTTAGTTACTACACATGGGTTACTAATATATAATATAACTATTTTTTCTAGATCAAAATAATCTAAATTTTAGTATTAGTTTTACTATTTCAAAATATTTGTCTTCAAATAGCCAAATCAACAACACCACCATACTGTTTTTTCGATTCTGAAGAGACTCTCTTTTGGTGCATATGTTTTGGCCTGATGGTTTATTGTGATTGGGGTGTTTCTTTCATAATCAATATTGTCTAGTCATCGTTATCCTTTTTTTTCTAAAACATCCAATGGATCCATCATCCATAAATAGGAATGGACCTACTTTAAAAAGCTAGGTGGTCCATTGGGGATTCTGTCCCATTAGCACTTAAGGAATTTCATTTGGTTGAAAGAGTAGGTGGTCGGTATCATCGCACCCTTTTGAGGGAATTCCACCTATATTGGGACTCTATTATAGGATTAAGATATCTTTAAGAATCTCTTCCTTACTCCTATATTGGATTGGTTACACTAAAAATATTTTCATATGTTAGTTATATTTTTATGAAATGAACGGGGAATCTCATGTTTGTATCTTTTTTTATGCATCAGTGGTTTCTCATACATTTCTTAGTGATGAATAGATTTTGATATATTGAATTTGTATAACTAGGTGCTCTGGAATTTGATGCCATGTATAGAGGTGGTTAATATTCCCTGTAAGGTATTGATCCATTAAAAGGCATTCTACATATCCTGGTTATTTTTGGAAGCCAAACCCACATAATTCATTAATCATATACATTTTAATTTATTGTGTAAAAGAAATTTGTGAGGGAATATAGAAACCTGGAATTTGAGCTTGAGTGTCGAGGATTTTTTATGGATCCTTGTATTAGAATGAATAAGTGTTATCATGGTTTAATCAATACCTTAAGAATGGACCCATGGTATATTCCCTTAAACGATGGATATTTATATCATTCCACTCATCAGAGATTATATACTAATATTTCCATGGCTGTGGAGATTCGATATTCTAATGATGGGTTTATTATGACACCCTAATCCAAATTACACTATGATTTGTGTTATAAAAAATGGATAGTAAGTGATCAATTTTATTGAATATGGAAGTGGGGGATCAGTGTCTAGGGAAGTACCAGGTATTTTAAATATGGAGATTGGGCATAAATGTGGTGCCCTATGTATCATGGTCATGATAAGAATTAGATTCATCAAAGTTCAACTATGTTCTTAACCTACTGATGGGTGAGGTAGAGTGATCATGACTTGGGAATTATTAGATCCTGATGGTTTTAATTTTGGATACATGGATAAACATACAATGAAGAAAGATTATATTGCATCTTATGACTTATTATAAAACCCAATTTTTCATGATTATAAAAGGAATCATATATAATTTAGTTCAGTTGATTTATTAATCCATTGATGGATGAGGTATAATGATTAACCCATGTAAATTATTGGGTCCTGATGTATGGAATGTCAGAGAGATGCATGGAATTTCACTAGGGTAATGTTTTATTTGAGCTCAGGACATTGGAAGGCATCCAATGTTTCTGTATTATGATAGGAATAAAATTTCTTACAGTTCAAATAATTTCTCAGTTCGTTGATGGTAGAGGTAGAATGATCTTCCCATGGGAATGATTGGGTATCGATGGTTGTAATGTTAGAGACACGAATGAAGATAAACTGAGGTGAGGTTATATTTTATCTTATGCCATAGGAAGGATTGATACATATCATGATTATGGAAGGTATCATAGTTCTTTTAGTTCTGCTAGTTTGGGATTACAAACTGATGTTTCCATTATCTTGATAGAGATATTTCATGTGAATAATATGATCATTGAAACTATCTATGTCCACACTCACTATGCTTGATGTGGGAAAAACTGATAGAAATTAATCAATGTAATTTCTTATGGATCCTGGACTTATGAAATAGGACTTCCTTCTGGATGATTAATATGGAGCTCAGGCCTTTGTGAGGTATCCTACATAGCCTGGATATAATAATAATCAGATTCTTAATAGTTCCCATAAATTTGGGATCAATAATAGAGGATTCCCTTTAGATTGCAGAATACACACCTAGGGTGGTTGATGTTATCAAGCCATAGAATTACATTTACCATGGCCTTCTAGTCTTCCTGATATGCTCTGAATGTTCACTCAATATACCTTGTTTGTCTGCTTGACATGTAGTGGTGTTTCTACTCCACATATCCAATAGAAATTATGTGGTCCATTTTTTCTTCTCATATTGATTTCACAAAACCAATATGGAATCTATGAAGGTCGTAACATTATCTATTCAGACTTATTGGAGGAAATCATCATACCTTGCTGGATAATCCTTGATTCCATCACATAATTATGGCTTACATTCCTAGAGGGAATCACAAGATATTTCTAAAATTCCTTGGTTTCTTCATGAGAGTGGGATGACACTCTTTGAGGGAATCCCTTGAGTCAATGTGACATGTATCAGAGGGGACCTCATGTCCTAGTTGATTTGTATATAGGTATTCGTGAGACCTAGATGGTGTACCTAGAAGAGGTCAAAATAGCGAGCTGACATGTCCATGTGAAACTGAAGGACTCAAATTACATGTACTACTTCTGCCATATTAGTCGAGATACACATCCGAAGGAAACTCCAAGGATTGAATTGTGAGCCTAGATTAATTAGTGAGACTTGAGTGACATTCCCATGGATATTGATGAAACTTTATTTGACATGTACTTAGGACTGAACATGATGAAAATAATATAGCAAAGGAGCATCAGAAGATCTAGTAGACATGTCATTGTATTTTATCACTTCCTTGAATGTTCACATGAAGCAAATTAGGAACAATATATGTGTCCTGCACATAATTCTCCCATATTTTGGACATTCTTCCAACTTATTATTTAAAATTAATTATACAAATGTAATATTATCTTGTTTTATGTATCACATGATCTGATAGATGTGGTGGATGTTCTTCGCATTTCCTCATAGAATTACATTCTTTTATCCATAGTGATCACATAATTTGCTTATGAATGATGCATGATCTCACTTTCTATATTCTAGATTATTCCTAATAGATAACTTATCAGTCACACAATTATCCACCTTGATAAATATACACATATTCTTGGTGTGATACTATGTATAGATGAAAAAAAGAAAAACCTTATTCTAGATATTAGTGCCCATTTTTCATGACATAGTGTGGGATTTATAATCAATGCAACTCTGGTTGCCTATTTCTTTCTATGGAGCATTTCCTGAAACTCTATGATGGAGTCAAATAGTGGGTCTTGGTGTCACGTGTCATCATGTGGTCCTATCATGAATCTCTACAAGGTTATTTATTTCCTTTTAGCAACTTCAAGATCTTCCCATCTGTTTCCCATTTATCGGATTATTTCAAATTTATGGGGTATTTTCTGTAATCATAAACAAGCTAATGGACTTTCATATTTTCAGTTCGACGTGTCTTGGTGACTTCACAAGATTATGATGACTATTGGAAGGTCTTCACTGGATCTCTGATGACTCATCAAGAAATCTTCGTGAGATAAGGATGACTTGTATGGGGTCCTTCACAAAATTAGTTTGTCCTGTCAAGGGGTCTTGTGAGACTATGTTTCGAGAAGCTTAGTAAGGTTACATGAGTTTTACAACCAAGATAGGATCTCACCTCCTCCACATTATATTTACATTGTTTAATTTTACAATGGCCCATGATTTCATGAGGTTGTTCTTGTGTTTTCATATAAAATCACTCTACAACATTTGGATGTGTTTCCTGAAAAATATATGTTCCTACAGAGATTCACTATCATTACATGGAAAATTCCAATTGCATATCATTATTGAGATAAATGGGAATCACAAGATCTCCTAAACCAAACTTAGGTTCTTCATGTGATGAGGGTAACATGTCAATGGGGTTTCACGAGATAAGGTGAACATGTCAATAAAGTCTTGATGTTTCTTGAAAATAACTAATGGTTCATCACATGTTGTTTACAATACTAATAGGCACCATCATCATCAAATTTTATTTATATTAATTATTTTAAAATGGTTGGGTTTCTCTTGAGTTTTCATGAAATATATCGAGGAAATGCATTCTATCTATTGGTTCAACATCACATTAATTGTACAAATGCAATTGGCGCCCTATTATAGGATATTTTCCTCCTATTTTAGAAGGAAAGTCGGATCATTTAATAAGATTTAACTTGTTTAAAATCCACTTGACCTGAGGAAGATAATGTGGGTAAAACATTAGGATCTGTGACTGATTAAGGAGCCTTCAGTATTGCATAATGTCTTTGTCAAAGGGACATAGTGGTAGCATCCAAAGGATATGTATTGTGTAGGGATTCTTCATGTAACCTTATGATTGTTATGTGATCACATGTCTCCTCGAGGACCATGTGGCCTACATGTCTGAACTAAATTCTTATTAATTTTCATTTAGTGTAAATAATTCTCGTATTCTGGTATTTCTTTTTATATATATTTTCTAATGCTCACTTGGTGGGAATCAAAAAAATTTCTCCTTAGGAGCGATGGTCATAGGGACTAGGGAAAAATTATGAGAAATGTAAATTCCCATCAATGTCATTAATGTTATCATGAATTGGTGTCTTTAGAAATTCTTTGTCTTCTAGGTTATGCTTGGTATTTTATGAGGAACCCTTTAAATAGGTTGGGTGGAGAGAAATTAATCTCTACACTTACTCATCCTTCCCGAGCTCTTTGTCCCTACTTATATCATGTGTCCCAATCACAAAACCCTTTCATATGATCGGATCGCAATACCTCACCATAGAACCATTATGTGAAAACCACTTCACCAGACTCCTTCTTCCCATGATCCCAAAAGAACAAACAATGCAAATTGAGTTCACAATTCTGTGAACTTTTTTCATGTGCATGTTCGATCTTCATAAGGCTTTGTGAGATATGTAGGATTGATCGTAAGATATGTTTTACTATCAAATGTCTCATGTGACCATATCAAGGTCACACGATCATGATCCTTCATGGGGTTATGCGGTCACTCAATTCCCTATAGGTTTATGTGACCCATGAGAAATTTGGGAATCCGATGATTCACACGCCATTAGCCATTATTTAATGACATTATTGTTTCAAGAGATGTTCATTATTAAACTAAAACATCATTTATTTCCATTGATGATATTTTATTTTAATGTATCTGACATATGCAACATACTTCTGTTCAGATAGATTCCAATTATCTCTAATGTTCCTCCACCTTGGAAAATCAAAGGGAAATGATTTATAGAAGCCAAAATGTTGACACCCTATATTAGGTAAATTAGGATAATGACATTATAAAGAGGATCTCTTTATCCCAGCTCTTGTATTTCCCTTTACCAAACTAGATTCCTCTATACAGGTTTGGTTTTCTATATGATGTTGTCATACCTCCACCAGGTGTCAACTTCTTCTAAATATATTTAGGAAAAATTTTCATTGGATTCCCATATAGTTTCTACTCAACTATAAGGATTTTCTTATATGTTGGACAGTCTCCCTTGGGTCTGGTTGGATGCATTTAAGCTCATCAGGTGATTTCTCAGATCTAATTTTGTGGATATTCCTCTTCTCTGAACCATCCTGGTAATGTATGGAGCTTGAAATGGGATATCCATACTAGAAGTAAATTTTCTCATGAATGGTCATGGCCATTATTGGCAAGTAAAAAAATATAGAGTTTGTTGATTAATTATACATGGTCCATATTTATGAAATAGTATAGTTTTATCATTTTATTATCTACCTCCAACATGATCTTATTTGATAATTGATCAACCATTAGTTCCATCACAACTATTATTTTTATTTATCCAAAAATGTGGTGGGAATTATCATATGATACATCTACCACCTAGACATGTTCTCCACTCTTAGATAGATGTATGATAAATTAAATAAATCGGTAGATTCATTGGATAACCACTAATAGACTCCAATCTTTGTGGGGGACATGATCACTATGTTATGGAGAAGCTGGAAAAGGTGAATACCATGAGCACACTTATCTCATTTAAAGACTGATCAACATATTCCTTTTTCACATAAGAGATAGGTCAACCAATATAAAACACAGTCAGTTACCTTACCTGGAATTTTTTGATACTGTTAGATCATTTTGGGATATTCTAGAAGCTTAGGATCAAACATATTATTAACACTAAGTGAAGTCACTGATCTCTCTAAGCCATATATAGGTGGGATTCATGCCTAAATTACAGAGGGAATTGAATTTATCATAAGGGGATGAAATCTTATGAATCAAGGTTAGTATGCTTGAAATGGAAGTGTAGATAAAATATGGTAAGTATATTAATTTGGAGGTGCATATTTGTTCTCACCTTTGTAAACTTTTTGGCCACATTCAACAAGGAAGTTTCCACTGTAGGATTAGTGGATCTTTCAAGTTATTGTTGGGATGGATAGGTGATCATTTCCTTTTCTATGCCTATTAAAACACCCCTAGGATACCTGATGACTTATCTCATTCGATATTTTTCATCACAACTAGGGTCGGGGCCATGTCCCTAGGATCGAATGAGGTAAAATATGTTCTAATCCAATTTGACAACTTTGATTTCACCCCTTATACCATACTAACATGGCTGATCATCTATAAACTATATGAATCGCTCGACATTAGTTCATATATTATCTTCCTTTTGGACAAGGTTCTTACATCTGGGATAGATGATGTGGTCATCTGTGATACAAAATCTCCATATCTATTTTCCTTTATGTTCAACATTCCCAAACATGTATCCCTACATCATTTGGCCAATGTGCGAGTTGAGATCCACCCTAGGATCATCCACCAGTTCCAAATGATGTTGTAAGGTGAATACAATGTTGTTGAAATCATTATTGATCCCACTTATGTAGCTTCCATTCATTATCAGGACTATGAACAAGCTTGGGTAAGGTCCTATCCAACTATTGTAAAAAGTTGAAGGGGTTGTCTTGTGGATAAGACACTTTACCTACCTACTTCATTGCAAGTGGTGATAATATATATCATTCAGGATATGGGTGATTCATCAAGTAAGGTCCATCAAACTAGTAATGACCACCAAGATATTGAGAGAAAAATAAGCAAAGGAAATTAGTCATTCAGAATAGGCAACATGTTATATGTCTATTTAGGGAAGAGAATATGAGTCTTCTTAGATTACATCCCTTCTAAATCAAATATTAATACTCCTCCTAATTCACGTGAATCATTGGTCAAAAAATTCTAGATGTGGTTTAGGCAGATCTGGAAGTATATTCACGCCCATAGTTTCTGAGAATCCATTTTTAATGTTTTTTAACAATAAGTGCTCATTTATTAGTTTATAATGACTTGGTGGCACAAGTCATTGAACTCCAACCAGTATACGATTCTGCAAAAAAAATCCTAATTTGGCATAATTTGGACACCAATGAGAGGGTATTATGCTATCTTTAATATGATGTTACCCTTATGAGAAGATAAAAGAGGCTAGGGATGGATTTGAGCAGAGTCTATAGTTAAAATTGAGTTTTCAATACTAAATGGATTCCTGGACTATGTATATATAATTGGATGAGGAAATCAAGTAATGTTTGGGTATTGATCTCTCATATTTATAATCATTATTGGAATACTCTTAGAAATAAGTTGAGGAACTAGAATATTTAGACATGGACCTCTGTCCTATTGAAGAAGCATAAGAGGTTGGGTGAGTGGCACTACGACATTCTATTGACGCTTCTCACCAGGCTCTTTCCAACTTGGCCAGCTCAGTCGCTCAAATCCTATTGTATTTGAACTATTTATATTTACTCCATTTTTATGGCATTCTTATAGAGTCTCTAAAATGCGGGGATTCTTCTACTTTCTCTCTATTAATGAATAAATTTTCTAAAGTTTATATATTTTCCATTTTTATCATTTATAATGTGCCTGTATTTTCACTGATATGTTCTTATATGAACCACCAATGATACACATACATTGAAAATATCATGTAAAACTGAATTTATGGATCTAAGTACTTAAATAAAAATAGATTCTTCCCAATAAGTTCTCGTGATTTCCCACCAACAATAAGATTCTTTATTGTTGAATATTTTATAATTATATTGATATCAACTAATTCACTGATGGTTCTTCTAGACAATATATATTTCTCAGAGCAAGAGTTCTCATTCCTTTTCTGAAGCTGATAGGCTTGGAATGTGTATCTTTGATTTTTTTCCAAGACCATATAGTGGGTCTTAAAGGCTTCTCTATTCTTGTAGACTCCATTGAAGCTATGCTGTAGTTAAGGATCCTTTAGTTCAGAACTTATATCACATAATTTTAAGGTCTTTCAGTCCATATAATATATTTATTAGTTTTAAGGTATTTTATCTTGAACATTATATTAATTTCCTTTAGGGACTTTTTTCATGGACCCTATATTATATTATTTTTGGATCATTTTGCATGGACTTCTTATTGCTTTAGATTAGGGGATTTTGGATCTATCCTTCTATCACATTGGTTTAGGTTCTTTTAGCTTTGCCCATTTATTTCTTTATTTTATGTTATTTTATCTTAGATCTCCAATTGATATAGTTTATAGACTTTTAACTCGTACATGATCAAAAATCATGGAATTCGGTGCATACATTCTATGAATGACCCAAAACACACAAAGGCATTGAGTTATGCCACATTGTTTCTTGGTCTCACAGGGATCGAAAATCAACTTATGTAGAGTAAAAAATTTATTTGATGACTATATGTCCATATGTAAGATCTGTAAGAACATTTACGAATCTAAATGAATACTTTTATAGTCATGAAGCGGGTATCTTGAAGCTAAGCATATTTTCTAGGGACCATGGAATATATATGGGGGTAATATCGATCGATGGTGAAGTAAAATGAGAAATTAGTCCACCTAGATAGATGGAATATGAGTAATATATGTAACAAACTAGAAGATTGATTCCATGATAACGGGATGGGGAAGACTTGCTACAGATGGCCCATGAAAACCTAAGGTACCAGGTTCCTCCATGGTGTTTCAAAGTCTCAAAAGGATTGTAGAATCATTCTTGCAAGGGATAGATGTCATTAGTTGGGATATCAAGTCCCTTATGAGTTGGTATAATTTCCAATAAAATATGATCTCCACTCCCTACTAAGGGACATGAATGGCTTATGAAATGTAAAATGTCAGTTTTGTGAGGTTGTGTATGGGATGAAAGATATCTACCAAGGGTTATGGATAACTAGGGATGTTTTTATTTTAAATTGAAAATATTGAAACCACAACAATAGGTTTAGAATCACGTGGTGTAGGACATCAGAGGATTGGGAATAGAGTGTCACATTATTTCATGGGGAAAGGGTAGAGAACATGTTTACTTATGTCAAGGATGTTGAGCCCTCTGGGATAAATTTTCAATGAGATTGTAAATCTTGATGGAAGGTTCTCAGGTCAAGTGGATGATGTGGGAAAATCATACATGGAATGGCCCAAAATACACTATTGTGCTGAGGTCCTCTATAGTGATGTCATGGATCAGAAGGATTAGAATGATATTTTTTGGAGTGATGAATGTGGTTGATGGCCATTGGTGTATACGAAGGATCCATATTTATATATTCGTAGTTACAAAAAGGGAAGCTTAACAATGAGTTTCATTTCTTAGGGATATGGAATTTTTATAGTGACCTAAAATTCTCAAATAATAATGTATGATTTTTGGAAAGTGTAATATCGAAGAATGTTTTGAGCACCCAAAAAGTTATTCCACCACTTATGGAATATATTATCATGGAAAAGAAATGAGAAAAATAATTACTCAAAATTTTTCTTTAATTAAGGTGTTTATCAAGCATTGATTGTGTTTTAATAGGGCTATAGTTCAGTCTATATGAGATTTATACATTGTTTATTAGTGCCCTATTTTTTCCATAAACTGTGGGGTTGAAGTGTTTATAGAGTGAAGACATGACTTTTTATTAGGAAATCCTTTTTTGGGATTTCATCATGAAATGTTTTTTGTCTCATTCAATAAAAGTTTAATGTATTGTGATTTCGACCAAAATAGGATATATTTTATGATATTACATATTCGACCAATGTGTAGATATTTTATGTTTGTGGTGCTCACATACCAAATATGGGGAATGATACACAATTTTATCATTAAGATGCTCAAGACCAATATTACCCAACATCCTTCTTAGTGTGAGATGGAAATATTATAAACCCTGGAATGAGGTTCTCAAGTCATGGGTAATAACATGAGACACTCATACTTTGAGTAGTTTACATCACATTAAGGTGTTGAGTTCTTCCACTGTGATGATTGGTATCACAATGATCAAGAATCCATTCAATCATAGTGACACATATTGTTACAACCATAGGTTCATATGATGAATCCATAGGTATATATGCATAGTCATGAAAATGTCCCCTTGATGTAGGGTACCATTTCCATTATCCATTGAAGGTTCTTGGAAACCTGAGGGTCTTGAGAAACGTTGTATGTTTTCTATGTTGAGGTTCATTAAATGATGAAAGAATCACACCCTACTCATGTTGAACAAGGTAATCCTCTCACATTCCTTTAAAAAGAGATAAAAAATGGGTAATGGTCTACATTGTTATTTTTTTGGTAGCAGGGAGTTATTATCTTCAGGTATTTTAAAATAACTTGGTAAGGAAACATTCCATACAGTTTATCTCCATGTAATAAGTGCATCTTTTTTCTATGTGGTTTGATGTCATGCAGTAAGGATGATCTTGTTTCGATGTTTTTTTGTAATATGACTAGGACTTTGGGATTGAAGTTTAATGGATTGTTGTAAGAATATGGGAAGAGATGTGAAATATTGTGTATGATATAACATGTGCTCAAGAAAATCATATGTATATTTGACGTGTATGTTTACCTAATTAGTTTGTATGAATTATCCCATATGAATTTCGGGTGAATATATTATCAGTTTTTGTAGCTGGACCTAGGATAAGAGATCCAGGTGCCACTATGTATCCTATGATTGAAGGAATCAATCAATTGATGGGTTTTAAAGACCGTGTAGCTTAACATCATTACCTAAGGATGTAGGATCCCCAACAAGAAATTGTAATTTTTTGGTTGTTCCCATGATTGGAATATTGGTTGTCACTAGGTATCTCATAGTTATAGGAATCAAGACACACACATTTCATGAGAATGAACCATATACATGCCTAACTCGTACATATAATGGGGGGGGATATTTTTATACTTTTTATTGTGATAGGACCAAGAGTTTTATTTTAAAAAATCACAAAATATCATATAAGGATTGGAATCAAGTCGCACATAGTTATTGAAAAATATATGCTCTACCCAATTCTAGCTTAGACATAGAGGAAGGGATTATTTTTTATGATTATTGTAAGTGGGATCATGATTGGATATCTGAGTGTCAGTACATATCATGTGTTGACAATAAATAACCACACACAATCATTGAGTGGAGGTATCGTAGGATACCACACCTAAAAAGATTGGTCATTTTGGGAGAGGTTTGAAAAATGTGGTGATTTATGTTTTTAAAATAATATCCATTGTGAATTTTATCATCATGTAGTAAAGAATCATGGCATGCATTTTTTGGTATTGCACTCAAGACCATGATGAGAATTTTATGGGACTTCATTCCTTGCTTGTGCATGGAATCCATCACTAAAATTTCATGTATCACATGATCTTTTCTCAGTGTGAGAAACGAGTAATTGCAATGGTTAATCTTACTATGAAGAGGAAATTTAGGGATATTACATTAGTATTTTGTATCACGTGGTAGTTTGACCATGATATAGGATTGATGAGTCCCTATATATCTCATTGTAAATGAGAATAAAGTCAAACATATTTCTGGGAAACCTATTCAGTTTGATGTTTTGTAGAAAAGGACATCAGTCATGATGTTTAACTTATTGTGGTAAGGACATCATCAATGCTGTTCAACATCATTGATTATATACATGTATCTACCGACATGAAAATAAAATGAATAATATAGTCGGACCCATGTTTATATGTTTGAGAATCACTATGTATACGATGATTATAGGAATAAATCCACAAATATACTAGAAAACCCATACATTTTAATGTCATGTGCAAAGGGAATAGATAACCCGATGTGAATGAATACAAATGTTGTGGATCTGTGAAATTTTACATTATGTGGTACAGTCAAGAGATTTCTTGCAATTTAAAATATTTCTATCAGAATGAATCTATATAGTATATCATCACGTGTTCATGATGTGGGGTATAGTGTTGTTTAAATAATTTCTTCCAGGACCTTGGAATTTGTGTAGTTTATCATCTTATATCAACGACTTCTCCATATAGTTTAACATCATGTGTATTATTCAATAATATATTTATTTAAATCATTCAATTAGGATGATGGGTGATTAACGATTTCTATGAAAAGAATTTATTGATATATCTCTCAATGGTGGGTGGTGTGACATGATTCCTATTAATTTTGTCCAATGAGTATGATCTATTATGGAAGAACTTTTGAATGAGGTATGGCCCTTCCCATTTGGGTTCTACATTTGGAAGATTTTCTCGGGCATCTTTTGGGTCCAAAGAGACAACCCCAATTCTTTTTAGAGGAAATAAAATAGCTGAATCTTTTTATTAAATTCCCATGTAAACTGATTCTTATGTACCTCAAAGTTTTGCAATGCACATAACCTATTCTCATCAATCCATTCAAATTCAACCAATCGCTATTGTGATTTGTCATCTTCTGATAGATGTTAACAAATGGATATTCGGAGTGAAGTCATATGGACTTATATGGGTTACACCACATCATACGTGTACACCAAAGAGTATGGTGTTACTTTGGTAGAAGTATGAGTGGTAGAGAGGTTGGCCAATAAATCATGGAGTATCTTTTCTGACCAAGAATTATTATTAATTTTTACCATAATATATAGTATATTTTATAGTTTTTTTATTGAAGAATTTTATATATCCATTTTCCACCACATGATAGAAATATTTGTGATTAGACTCAATATTTTACTCCTAGTACAATTTCATCAAATTTATAGAAAAGAAGTCGGTTGTATTTTCCATCAATACTATGTGATAGACTCTAAACCTGGTGATGATATGGGACATTATAATCTTTATGATTTTCTTTGTCCTAAAATCCATGAGAGGTATATCTTCCTCCTATATGGAAAATATTCATGTAGTAGTAAGGATGTAATTAAACTACTTTGTTGTGGCTAAGTGATATGGCCCCATGATATCCATTAACTACATGTAAAATGGATTTAAATATTTACTTGTATAGAGAGATTATAGGGTTTTTGGGAGATATTTTTCATGGATCTGGTATGAATGAAATTTCTTGGTTAGTTCCACAGAGTGATGTATCATAGTTTTGAAAAAGTAACGCCGCCTCCAGATCTGGTGGGAGAGCATAGTCTAAAATTACTGAGCTCTATAGGAACCTGCATGGACTAATTCTATGATGGAGATAATATCTCCATTTTCTCTTAATCTGAGAATGATTCCATTGAAATCACTCATATAAAAGAATTTTTTACATTTGGACCACCCAGTAAAGTAATGATCGATGCATGATGTGGGATATGTTCTCATCCAAAAATATATATCATGAGAGTCCTATCTTGAAGACAAATGATTATGGAATCCTTCCATCTAGGGGTAAATATCAAATCACCATGCTTTGGGGTATTTTTCCAAATTTATTTATTTCATATCACATATGTTTATTTATGAGACCATTCTACAATTTCTGATTCATAATACCACTTCCACCTGATCAAGGTCATCTTAGACCATGGATACATTAGCCAGTGCGTTGGAACAATTATTATATGATTGGGGAACATGATTCAATTTGGGCTCAGAAGGAAACTCTATGATCAATCCCTTGATATAACAATTTATAGGGTCCACATCCATCTTTTTTTATGGAATATTCTCCACTAATCTTTCTTATCACAATTTATAAATCCCCTTTGATATTTAGGTAGGCTATATGAAGGTGTAGGGATAATTCCATGTGAAAAATGAGAGCTTTTTATTCAACCTCGTTATTTTTATATCCCTATAATAGTGATAATGGGTTTCGAAAACATATTTTCCCTGAGACACAAATATGATCCCTAATAAAACTATATCGAGTCTCGATACTTCCATCGTTTTGATGACAAGAATTTTATAGGACCAATAAAAATACATGAACTATGTCCAGGGAGTGTCACAGGCATAGAAAACCCCTTAATCTTGAAGATCAATGTCCTCCATTTTTTTCCACAGGGTAGGACGTTCTATGCTGAAATCTTCAACGGATTTACCATTCACAATTTCAAATTATGTAAACTAAATTTTTTATTAATGAAGAATGACCACCCAATATATTAGATTACTAGTCAATATATGTAGGTCAAAGACGTACATGAGAATATAAATATTAAAGAACAGGTGGACATTGTGTTGTTGCACGTAATTCCCCATAATTGGAATTGTGAATATGAGTTCAGGGAAGCTCTTCTCATAATCATAGTATCAGTTCTTAATATCTATAATTGTTTGGATGAAGTAGTAGAGACTGTTTTCATTTCCCACATCTTTTTTTGGAGGATAATTCCCATTGAGCATTCTATGATGGAAAAAAACACAATTAGTTGACTCCATTCTACTAGAAACATCTGAACTATTGGATGTAGCAGATTGTAATTGAGAAAATCAAACGTTTCTAGGTTTTCATCATCACAATTATAGGCAATTAAATTCTTCCTTATCCTATTAATGGGGATATATTTTTCTTCCATGTTGGATATAAAAATCCGAATGTAAGAGAGCTGACCTTGTATCCCTCTCAGTTCACAGAGATTTTTGGGGAGTGAAATTTATAAAATAGCACTAGACATCTGTAGTTCAAACTCATTGTTATAGTGGAATATCATAAAGCCAATGAACTTCCTAGATGTCACCCCAATGGATAATTTCAATGGATTCATCTTTAGACTATGTGTTTGTTTCTTGTCAAATACTATTTTATAGTCTTTGAATTGTTCACATCGCTATCGGGATATGAACACTACGTCACCGACATCAAAATTAACTATTCTCCACATTAAAAACATATAGATATAATAAATGAAACATAGATATATGGAACTATAACTATTTAATGAAAAATTATTGATATGATAAAAAATGATCCTATGGGGATCTATGAAGGCATTTTATTCTTTATCATTAGGGGAAAATCTGCCTATTTATATCCAGAATATCCATCCATTAAGGAATGGTCATCGATGAAAGTGGATTCATTGATCCAAATTTCTATGATCGTCAATGGAAAATCAACATTTTTTCAGTGCTGATTAAGGACTTTGAAATCTATTTAGACATTAATATGGATATTATTCTTTTTGGTAGGGATGGTTTTGGTGAGTCAACATCATTTTTTCTCATATCATACATATTTGTATTTGAATAGCTTGGTAAAATCTGCCTATATATTGTTGGCATGAGAGGGGTGTATACTCATGGATTCTTATAAGAAGCCTCGATGCTCATTAGTTAATCTGAGAGGGTGCATATCCACCTCAAGATTTAGTCTAGGAGTTTCCGTATAGATCCAAGACAATACATATTGATGTTTATTAAAAAAATTATATACATCCCATTATCTTGTAGGGGCATGGTGGATCTAATATGTGTAGGTTGATGGTCTTCTTATGTTGAATCATTTACCTTTCTGATATCATTAATGGGGTTGTAATCTCCTTCCTTGAATGTTGGAGGGGCATTCCTGAGGTATTCCACATCTTCTTCCACCATTGAGTTTGGGGTGAAACTTCTAGATGATTTTGGAAAAATGGGGGACTCTATTTCACTCTTAGGGTGAGATCGACTATATGAATAGTCATAATCATCATCTACTACATAATTCATTACTAAGAGATTTGTAGACTATTTTTTTACACACTCTCTTAGAATAGAAGGTGTATGGAACTTTGGGGTTAATTCTATCACCTCGACAAGATTCATGGGGAAAAAATAGTCACTATCATGTACACTCTATGGATTTATAGGGGTAGTCCCCAATACTATTGGGGGGAATAAATCAATATATAATCATGAATCATTGGTTTTTCCATCCCTTATTATAGAAACATGACACATCATATGTGGCTTTATTGGTCTCAAAAAGGGATCTATCAGCATGTAGTTTTCTAACCATTTCAATGATGGGGTATTTAAGAAAATTATGGAATGTTGAGGGTACTGTAATGTGGATATGGTACCATGTCCTTCTGAGAAGGGAATTTTATGTTGTGTCTTTATAGATAACCTTAAACGAACATTCAAATGTGAGATCCCCAATCATTATTTTGAATTTTATCTTCCCCATAAGTCATTTCAAATGTTTATCATACATTTGAATGGTAAAACTTATGGGTTATGGGTTCCCTTCACTATATCCTTATCATTGTATGGTCTATATTGGGTTGTGATTGATCCTAGAACCATTTATAATCATATCCCTTTGGATATAAACATTATTGATTCTTACAGAAACATATAGGTGTTTTTTGTGTCCTTATATGACCACTTACTAGTTATGTTCAATGAGTTATATTAAGAAATTCCATTCTACTAACAAGATCACCATTCGATAGACCTCAGATGTTGCAACTTCTGTCTCAAATTCCTATGGGATTTGTAGGACATTAACATGTTCCTATCTGAGTTCTATTGAATGCTGGAGCTCATTGAGGGTTATGATCTTTTCTAGGACAAGAACTAGATGCTTAAAAATGAAATTATTTTGATGAAGAGGTTGGCACTTCCCTAGGAGGGGTTTCTCCTGGACATGTGGCTCAGTAAATGTGGCATTTTAGGTAGATGTGTTTGTTTCTTGTGAATAGGTCAAGGGAGAGTCCATAACTAGGGGTTCATGTCACACTATAGATCCATTTATTCTTGGTTTATCGAACAATAGAACCCCCTCTAAGTGGTCATGAATGAAAACTATGTGTGGACAACCACTGGAGGGTTTTATGATGCCTATGTGCCTCATATGAGCATGTTTTAGTGATTTCCCTTGAGTTTTAGTAGCATAAATTGTCACGACCCGTCCTCGGGGCCCGTGCCGGGACTACCCCAAGCCCGCCTTCCATAGGCCAGGGGCTGGCGACTAGCACCAAAGGCGTAAATCCCGATAACTGGGAAGACATTGCCTTTATAAAACTAAACAAAACACCATAGAGCACAAGCGGAATCAAAACACTAAGTACAAAAAAAGTGCTGAAAAGTAAATGGGCCAGAATACAAACCCAAATGAAAGTACAACTACAACTGAACAAACTACAACAGAGAAAGACAACAGCTGGAAGAAAGGAAGCAGCTCCTGGGTCGTCCTCGTCGGATCCTACATGAAGGGTAGGTAGAGATATCCTCCTCAATGCTCTCACCCGTCAACCTCCTCCGTGTGTCGTCTCATCGTGTAGTCCACCTCCGGGTACTGACTCGTCGTGTAGTCCACCTCCGGGTACTGACTCGTCGTGTAGTACACCTCCGGGTACCATCCACTCCTCGAACACTTGGCCTCCGTCAGCACTGCCCGTCATCTGCAACCAACACAACGAGGTGCGAGCATAGCCCGTGCAGGGGTGAGTATAACGATACTCAGTAGGGACCCCGAGACCCTCAAGGTCTCACTAAAACCAACAAGGATAATCACAAAGAAGATCTCAATAGATAACCTCTACTTAGGTATATGCCCATACATATACCTAAGTTATCATGTAACCCATCTCAATCCTGAGGAAACACAAGGATTTAGAAAACAACGGATAACCACTACCCAGGTATATGCCCATACATATACCTAATTTATCAAGTAACTCATCTCAAACATGAGGTAAACACGAGGTCAAAAGTCTCAGATCAAACCAGGATTTTCATTATCGAAACTGTAACTGCTGAAGAGCCCCGTCTCTGGAGTGTAAAGTGGTTCTGTCACGACTCCGAGGTACTGCTCACTAACCTAAGACTACTGAGGTACTCCTCCTGTCAAGTACTGTGGTCCTGCTGCTACACCCAAGCGCTTCCCACCATGGGTCTGCCGCTACAACCAAGCGCTCCACCTCATAGCCTCAAGAGGTACTCCTTTTGTTGAGTACTGTGGGCCTGCTGCTACAACCAAGTGCTTCCCACCATGGGTCTGCCGCTACAACCAAGCGCTCCCCCTCATAGCCTCAAGAGGTACTCCTTCTGTTGAGTACCGCGGGTCTGTCGCTACAACCAAGCGCTCCTCCGCCGTGGGTCTGCCGCTACAACCAAGCGCTCCCCCTCATGGCCTCCAGAGGTACTCCTTCTGTTGAGTACCGCGGGTCTGCCGCTACAACCAAGCGCTCCTCCGCCGTGGGTCTTCCGCTACAACCAAGCGCTCCCCACTGGGCTATCCGAAACACACCGAGTCGATCGGTCAAGCAGTCGTCAGGTCTCAGCCGGCTACATGGTCTCCGTATTCCGCATGCTCGTCTCCGGGAGGGTCCGCTCCACGAGCTGCTGGTCGATACTACAAGTATCACAAGGTTACATGAAGAAGTATCTCAAGGGACCACATCGTCACAGGGGTCTCAACACAACAGACGGCGCGTCAATCGGACACCCGGTCTGTGAGTTACTAGCCTTTTCGTCCGAGGGGCCCGGTTGGATTTCGGGTACAATCCAACCCTGCCACTATCCAACATCAACCAAAACTCGGGCGAAGTATGCCAAAAGTTCCGTCTCTTCAAGAGTAATTCAACGAGACAGACGGCGCGTCAATCGGACGCCCGGTCTGTGAGTTATTGGCTTTTTCGTTCTAGGGGCCCGGTTGGTTTCATGAGCGAACCAACCCGACCGCACTCCGACGGCATCCAAACCTCGAGCGGAGTAAGCCAAAAGATCCGTCTCACTTAGAGGAATCCATCAAAGTCGACAACACGTCAATCGGACGTCCGGAGCTCAAGATATAAGTGTTTCCGCTCCGAGGGCCCGGTTGGTTTCGTGTACAAACCAACTCGGCCGAACCCAAAGTCTTCCGAAACTTTGACTGCGATATACCGAAAAGACCGCCTCGATCCATGGATCGCATCTCCGCTGACGGCGCGTCGTTCAGAGGCCCGTAGCTCAAGTTACGGGCAAAAGACCGAAAACGGTCCGAAGACGGGGGGTCTGGGACCGGGCCGACCCGGCTCGGCTCGGCCGAGCGGCCGAGCGTGGCAGCCGTGGGGCGCTGCCCCCGCGGGATGGAAGAGCCGTGACCCTCGAGGGGCCGCGCTGGAAATCAGCAGACGCGGCTTTTGCCGCGTCCCGCGTGTGTGAGCCGGACCCATGCAGCCGCGGGTCCGCTGGCCGCCGCCGGCGCTGCCAGAGACTTCTGCGGGCCACCGGAGTTGCTCCAGTGGTCTATTTTCCTTCCCGTCTGCGCCGCTACTCCTCCCGGGTCCCGTTCTTCACTGCGGAAACATCAAATCTCCCTTGCGCCACATTTTGTCGTCGCCCGCCAAATCCGCACAACAACGAAGAACTGCGGAGGGTTGTCGGGCCGTGTTCGTTTGGCCCGCACCCTCCGCGTTAGGCGATAACAATCAGGAAGGATAAATCAACATATGAACAAAAATTTTAATAAATTAAAATTGTTCTTATGAAACCGGGTTCTTTATTTTAAAAGAAATGATCACGGGAAAAATAAATAAATTATTTCACAACAAACCCCTACCGATTTCCCGCAATCAAGAATACTCATCCCATAACCAAACTTCCTGCGAATCAACTTGATATTGAGTTGATCTGCGTTCTTTATTTTCAAAAGGAAACATCCGATGAAAAAGGGGTATTATTATCCTCAATTAAAAACCCTACCTCAACATCATCGAACGAGAGTTCTTTGCGGAATCGGCCGTCGCGGAACAAGAGGATCGTTGCGTTGCGGAAGGGCGTTGTTTCGTCGCGGAAAGGCTTCGCGTCGACGATCTTGAACGGATGTTTGAAGATTTGCTGCGGAAGACGGAATGTCGCAGAAGAATGTCGCGGGAGGAGAGACGTCGATGTCACGTCGTCGATCTCCGGGGGGTTTGGCGTTCTTCGTCGCCCTTCGTCGGAGGCCGGCGTTCTTCGCGTTCTTCACGTTCTTCGCGAAGGAGGATGAAGATCTTTAGAGATTCTCCAAAGGTTAACACAACAGACAGATAACAAAATAAGTCCTCATCTTATTTTATTATCAACTAAAGAATTTGAAAAACCAAGGTAAGTAACGAATAATTAATTCAAAGAATTAATTGTAAAACTTAGCTGCCCAATTAAATAGAGGCGTTAAGAAAATAAGGTAACGCGTCGGTTGACTTCGTTTAATAGGGTGGGGGGGGTGCGGGTGCGTTACTTAAGAAGAAAAGAAACGGTGGGGCTCGTGTGGGTCCCACCTCACAAATATCCTACCAAGTGGGTAGGATATTTTGAATTGCACCCTATCTGCTTCAACCTAGCTTAAGTAGCTTAAAGTGGTCTTTAAGCGGCTTTAAGTGAAATGAAATAAAATTGTCGTACAACTTTATTTTATTTCTTATCTTAAACCCCAAAAATTTAAAACCACAACTGAGCAAACGCAACTCCAGAAGAGGCGTTTCTAAGCAAATACTGGCGCTGCGATTCCATTAGTACCCTCAGAATTCGATTCCAAGAACCGGTTCAAAAGTTAGAAAAACCCGCTCGTTCGTTCACTGAACTTACCCGAGTCAAACTTCGGAAATTGATTCCGGGCACACCGGGCCTCGGAATCAGGCGCCGTCAGAAACTATGCTCTTGTAAAATTCCAAATAAAATTAAGAAAAAAATTTCCTTGAAATTTACGGGTCTTTACATCACTCCCACCTCAGGGCTTTACGTCTTCATAAATCTTTAACACAAACTAGGGTTACAAAGCAGTACTGAGCACGCATCTGAGCCTTCCACTCCCATGTGCTAACCTGGAGGTTCCCGTGCTGCTAAAGAACGTGCACAAGAGGAATCAAAGATCCTCCTAGGATCCGCTCCTATCGATCCTCGATCCCCACATGAACCTCCGTAGAAGTCACCTCATCGCCATCGTCCAGCTCCTCATGGTCGATGATATGCGAAGGGTAGAGCACGTATCTCCTCAGTTGAGATACGTGGATGTCGTTGTGCAACTGGTGCAACTGAGGTGGATGGGTCAGCGGTAAACCACCCCGCCTACCCAACTGAGGACCTAGAAAAGGTCCGTTGAACCTTGGGGATAACTTGCTGCCTTGGCCACATCTCTGTAAACCTCGTCGAGGTGAGACCCGTATAAGGACGTGATCGTCATCCTCGAACTACAGAGGTTTTCAATTCCTGTTAGAACTGAAACTCAAAATGACTACTTCCACAAGGTTAAGGTTGACCGACTCAAGAGTGACCGGTCACACCCTCCTATGCAAGAGTTTATCCTGTGCTGCCTGGGGTTTCCTTTTCGCCGACCAAGGAAAACCCATCCCGATGTTGTAGTTAAACCACAACCTTTTTTCCTAATACCGTCAATTTGTGTATGAACTGTGATTGCACAGTCCATACTCAAACCAACGTCATAAGGCCTCGACGCCGCCACCAAGAGATTCCAACTGAAACTCTCGCCTCAAGGGTCTGACCACACTGTCGGCGTAAGTGTGATTATCGAGTCTCCTCCCAAGGTATCTCCAGACGTGAGGGTCAAGTCCACGACTTACCGGAAACTCTAGGTCTGGGAAAAGATTTGTGAAAGCGAGGAATGATTCATATCGACGTCTGTTACTACAGCAGCTAGTAGTGGACACAGACTGTCCCTTGAATCATTTTTAGAGCCATTGGGTCAGACTCCTTGACCGCATGCAGCCGCACTCTTCCTCCGACCTCCAGCTACCTGAGCCTGGCCGGGATAACTAAGGCGGGTGGTTGTAGCATGTTAAGATGTACACCACCTCATACTTCTCTCCTAGCTCCGCCTCCACGTCAGCCGCTTCGCAGACTCATATTTCCTTTAAGCTTCCTCTTATGGAAACATTTAACATGCCCGAGTCTCCAAGACTGGCGCCAGTTTCCTATTTCTTACTGCACTGTGCAGTCTTCATCCACTCCTGGATGATCTGCACCTTCTTTGCCTACGATCTGGAAGAGCTGCTAAAATTTCTCCTTTGCCGAAAAGAGAAACTCGGTATCATCCCCTGGATAAACCACACCCATTGCATAATATAGTCAATCCTGACATGAATGATGCATTCATGCCATGGATGACGTCGTAAGGCCTCGACGTAACTACTAAGAGATCCAACTGTCACTCTCGCCTCCAAGGGTTGAGTCACACTGTCGGCATCAGTGTGAGGTCACTGGGTCTCCTCCAGTAGAAATCTCGAAAGTGAGGGTCAAGTCAACATTTTAACCGGGACCACTCAGTATCAACCCAACAAAAGGACCGGAAAGCAAACAAAGATAAGTGTCTTTTTATTATTGCAGCTCATAGCACAAATACACGAATACAACAGAAAAATGGAACTAGAGTACAAGGGACGTATCCACTAGTTCCACTCCTGTCCACCTGCTCCCGGAGCTCTACTGCCTTGTCCAGTGCTCGGCTGTTGCTCAAGCACCCGCCACTGCTTCTGCCTCGGTGGCTCCTCCAAAGCCTGCGGATCAACTGCATGAGGAGTCAGACAGTCACATTCCAGGTGACCCTTTCCGCCACATTCATAACACTTCTTACTCCTCGTACGACTGGCTCTGGCCCTCTTGGACCTCTGCATCATCTGTCTACTGCCCACAGATGACTCGGCTACTGATCAAAAAACATGCGGCAAAGGCAGCAGCTCCTGAACACGCTCAGGGTGTAGAGCTACTGGAACAAACTCCACCCTGAAGAAGGTCTCTATGTCTTCCCATGTGAAGGCCATCCCGTCGCAAAACTGGAACAAGTGGCTCCACCACCTGCCTGCTGCTGCCTGAAGAAGGCTTGCAACAAAGATCACCATGAGGTCTACCGGCATCCCCACTAGCCTGAAGACTCTCACCACAGCCTCCAGCCAATCCTCAGCCACCTGCGGGTCCGTCTCTCCCCGGAACCTGGGTGGTCTCTGGCGCTGGAACTCGTGCAGCGCACTCAAGTGGCGTGCATCGCCTACTGCTGGGGATGGTGGCATCGGTGGCCCAACGTATGGTAGTACCGCTGGTGCCTCCGCTGGTGCCTCCACTGCAAGAGGGCCCTGTACCGAAGCCTCGTCGCTCGGCAAGCTGTCAGTACTCACGTCCCTCTGGGCTCTAGCTGGCCGTCCGTGAAAAGGCATCCTGAAAGAAACAACGTGACATGGTCAAACGATTATACCTGGCGAGCTGACCTGGTTTGAGCTGACATTTAAAAACTTCTGGAAACACACACGTAATCAGTGTTTTCGTGCACAGAGTCGGAAATTGGTTGTCAGGGTCCTGGTGTATGGATACGTCGGCCGCCCGCACCAACACTGGACTCCCTGAACTGAAAACCACACTCGGTACTCTTAACACTATTGCTTCACAGAAAGGGAAAAAAGATCAGAGTCCCAAGTTCTGCGGTAGAACTGAATCGCCTCAGATACCAATTTGTCACGACCCGTCCTCGGGGCCCGTGCCGTGACTACCCCAAGCCCGCCTTTCATAGGCCAGGGGCTGGCGACTAGCACCAAAGGCGTAAATACTGATAACTGGGAAGGCATTGCCTTTATAAAAGTAAACAAAACACCATAGAGCACAAGCGGAAGCAAAACACTAAGTACAAAAGAAAGTGCTGAAAAGTAAATGGTCCAGAATACAAACCCAAATGAAAGTACAAATACAACTGAACAAAGTACAATAGAAAAAGACAATAGCTGGAAGAAAGGAAGCAGCTCCTGGGTCATCCTCGTCGGATCCTACCTGAAGGGTAGGTACAGAAAACCTCCTCAACGCTCTTTTCCGTCAACCTCCTTCGTGTGTCGTCTCATCGTGTAGTCCACCTCCGGGTACTAACTCGTCGTTTAGTCCACCTCCGGGTACTGACTCGTCGTGTAGTACACCTCCGGGTACTGTCCAGTCCTCGAACACTCGACCTCCGTCAGCACTGCCTGTCGTCTGCAACCAACACAACGCGGTGCGGGCATAACCCGTGCAGGGGTGAGTATAACGATACTCAATAGGGACCCCGAGACCCTCAAGGTCTCACTAAAACCAACAAGGATAACCATAAAGAAGATCTCAACAGATAACCTCTACTTAGGTATATGCCCATACATATACCTAAGTTATCAAGTAACCCATCTCAATCCTGAGGAAACACAAGTATTTAGAAAACAACGGATAACCACTACCCAGGTATATTCCCATACATATACCTAAGTTATCAAGTAACTCATCTCAAACATGAGGTAAACACGAGGTCAAAAGTCTCAGCTCAAACAAGGATTTTCATTATCGAAACCGCAACTGCTGAAGAGCCCCATCTCTGGAGTGTACAGTGGTCCTGTCACGACTCCGAGGTACTGCTCACTAACCTAAGACTGCTGAGGTACTCCTCCTGTCGAGTACTGTGGGCCTGTTGCCACAACCAAGCGCTTCCCACCATGGGTCTGCCGCTACAACCAAGCGCTCCCCCTCATAGCCTCAATAGGTACTCCTTCTGTTGAGTATTGTGGGCCTGCTGCTACAACCAAGCACTTCCCACCATGGGTCTGCCACTACAACCAAGTGCTCCCCCACATAGCCTCAAGAGGTACTCCTTCTGTTGAGTACCGCGGGTCTGCCGCTACAACCAAGCGCTTCTCCGCTGTGGGTCTGCCGCTACAACCAAGCGCTCCCCCTCATGGCCTCCAGAGGTACTCCTTCTGTTGAGTACCGCGGGTCTGCCGCTACAACCAAGCGCTCCTCCGCCGGGGGTCTGCCGCTACAACCAAGTGCTCCCCACTGGGCTATCCGAAACACACCGAGTCGATCGGTTAAGCAGTCGTCATGTCTCAGCTGGCTACACGGTCTCCGTATTCTGCACGCTTGTCTCCGGGAGGGTCCGCTCCACGAGCTGCTGGTCGATACTACAAGTATCACAAGGTTCCACGAAGAAGTATCTCAAGGGACCGCCTCATCACAGGGGTCTCAACACAACAGACGACGCGTCAATCGGACGCCCGGTCTGTGAGTTACTAGCCTTTTCGTCCCAGGGGCCCGATTGGATTTCAGGTACAATCCAACCTGGCCACTATCCAACAGCAACCAAAACTCGGGCGAAGTATGCCAAAAGTTCCGTTTCTTCAAGAGGAATTCAACGAGATAGACGGCGCGTCAATCAGACGCCCGGTCTGTGAGTTATTGGCTTTTTTGTTTCAGGCGCCCTGTTGGTTTCGTGAGCGAACCAACCCGACCACACTCCGACAGCATCCAAACCTCGAGCAGAGTAAGCCAAAAGATCCGTCTCACTTAGAGGAATCCATCAATGTCGATGGCACATCAATCAGACGTCCGAAGCTCAAGATATAAGCGTTTCCGCTCCGAGGGCCCGGTTGGTTTCGTGTACGAACCAACCCGGCCAAACCCAAAGTATTCCGAAACTTTGAGTGCGATATACCGAAACGACCGTCTCGATCCAAGGATCGCATCGCCGCTGACGGTGCATCGTTCGGAGGCCCGTATCTAAAGTTACAGGCAAAATACTGAAAACGGTCCGAAGACGGGGGGTCTGGGCCCGGGCCAACCCGAAACGGGTCGACCCGACCCGGCTGGACCCGGTCTGGTCCGGCCAGGGTGCGGCCCGGCCCGGCTCGGCTCGGCCGCGCGGCCGAGCGTGGCAGCCGCGGGGCACTGCCCCCGCGGGATGGAAGAGCCGCGGCCCTCGAGGGGCCGCGCTGGAAATCAGCGGACGCAAATTTTTCTACGTCCCGCTTGTGTGAGCCGGACCCGCGTGGTCGCGGGTCCGCTGGCCGCCACCGCCGCGGCTAAAGCTGCGACGGCCCTGTTCGGCGGCGCGCCGGGGCGCGCCGCCTCCGGCCGCCGGTGCCGCCGGAGACTTCCGCGGACCACCGGAGTTGCTTCGGTGGTCCGTTTTACTTCCTGTCTGCGCCGCTGCTCCTCCCGGGTCCCGTTCTTCACTGGGGAAACATCAAATCTCCCTTGCGCCATGTTTTGTCGCCGCCTGCCAAATCCGCACAACAACAAAGAACTGTGGAGGGTTGTCGGGCCGTGTTCGTTTGGCCCGCACCCTCCGCGTTAGGCGATAACAATCAGGAAGGATAAATCAACATATCAACAACAATTTTAATAAATTAAAATTGTTCTTATGAAACCGGGTTCTTTATTTTAAAAGAAACGATCACGGGAAAAAAAATAAATTATTTCACAACAAACCCCTACCGATTTCCCGCAATCAAGAATACTCATCCCATAACCAAACTTCCCGCGGATCAACTTGATATTGAGTTGATCCGCATTCTTTATTTTCAAAAGGAAACATCCGAGAAAAAAGGGGTATTATTATCCTCAATTAAAAACCCTACCTTAACGTCATCGAACGAGATTTCTTCTCGGAATCGGCCGTCGCGGAACAAGAGGATCGTTGCGTTGCGGAAGGGCGTCACGTCGCCGCGGAAAGGCGTCGCGTCGACGATCTTGAACGGATGTTCTAAGATTTGCTGCGGAAGAAGGAACGTCGCAGAAGAATGTCATGGGAGGAGAGTCGTCAGCCTCACGTCGTCGATATCTGGGGGGTTTGGCGTTCTTCGTCGCCCTTCGTCGGAGGCCGGCGTTCTTCGCGTTCTTCGCGAAGGAGGATGAAGATCTTTAGAGATTCTCCAAAGGTTAACACAACAGACAGATAATAAAATAAGTCCTCATCTTATTTTTTTATCAACTAAAGAATTTGAAAAACCAAGGTAATTAACGAACAATTAATTCAAAGAATTAATTGTAAAACTTAACTGCCCAATTAAATAGAGGCGTTAAGAAAATAAGGTAACGCGTCGGTTGACTTCGTTTAAGAGGGGGTGCAGGTGTGTTACATAAGAAGAGAAGAAACGGTGGGGCTCGTGTGGGTCCCACCTCACAAATATCCTACCAAGTGGGTAGGATATTTTGAATTGCACCCTATCTGCTTCATCCCAGCTTAAGTAGCTTAAAGTGGTCTTTAAGCGGCTTTAAGTGAAATGAAATATAATTGTCGCACAACTTTATTTTATTTCTTATCTTAAACCCCAAAAATTTAAAACCACAACCGAGCAAACACAACTCCGAAAGAGGCGTTTCTAAGCAAATACCAGCGCTGCGATTCCATCGGTGCCCTCAGAATTCGATTCCGAGCACCGGTTCAAAAGTTAGAAAAACCCGCTCATTCATTCACTGAACGTACCCGAGTCAAACTTCAGAAATTGATTCCGGGCACACCGGGCCTCGGAATCAGGCGCCGTCAGAAACTGCGCTCTTGTAAAATTTCAAAGAAAATTAAGAAAAAAATTTCCTTGAAATTTACGGGTCTTTGCATAAATGGATTTTTTGGGAAACACTACTGAAATATTATGTCTAACAATGCTTGTGTTATCCCAGGTATCGTTAGTTCATACACATGTGGAATCATGTTCCAGATTATGCATGTAAAACTCATATTTTGATGTGTATGCTTTATCCGGTAAGAGGTATTCTAGGTGTATCTCACATTCAAAATAAAATATGAGTTTATCATCCTATGGGGTCTTTATTTGGTGAAGATGTTCTCATACTGTGGATGTTGTGGGAAAAAATCATGAAGATTTAGAGCTTGTTTCTGGGTTTAATATGACTCTTCCTCTTCTATTTCATCATAATATTGGTGTTCAAGACCCCTTTTCTGAGAGTTTTTTTATGTTTCCTCCATAGATGGTGGTGCTATTATGTGTTTATTCTGTTGTACTCTTAGGACGGCCAGAGTAGAGCCATCTATTTTTCAATTAATCTAGTTGTCGAACAACCACTCATTCATGGTCGAAACAATTTTCTAATCACCCTCTTCTTCTGACTAGTAAAAGGTGATGTAGGTCAAATACTATGAGAAGTCATCTAACACCACCTACCTATAATTTTACATGCCATGAATGGTGTAATTGAAGATGAATAATTAAATATATTATGACCTATCCATTTGTGGAAGGGGGGGGGGGGTAGTCCGAATAGTCAACAAGGTTGAAATTATCATGCTTCCTAGGCTACAGTATCTTGAGTATGTCATTGTCCATGGCTACCAAGAAATATCTGGGGAATTGTTCATTTTGGAAGAAGTGTGATTTATCCATCCATTCCTCAAACCCAGGGTGACCTTGATTTCATTGTGCTTTTGTCCAAGGTTGATTTTTTTATTGTAGATGCTCGATAAGAGTGGTTGGGTGGTTCAGAACCTTCCTAGGTATGTTGATTGGCACTAATGATTGCATGATTGTTACATCTGTTTCTTCTTATTTACATGAACTTCCCCCAATTTTGAGTGTATGAGTCGAGTGTGGGATCAAGATCACTGAATTTAGTCCTTGAGATTTTGTGTTGTTTTTTGAATTAATGAAACCCACTATGATACTTCTTGGGATCAGAGGTTGCTACAACGTATCCATACGATTTTCAACACATATCTCCAATAGTTTCTCCTTTGATAGATGGTTGTTGAGATAATAGAATAATCCCTTCCATCAACATATTTTGGTAGAACCCCTCTCATTTTCTTATTGTGTTCAGATCCTTAGGTCTATGATCATCAGTTTCCTCAGTGTGGAGCTTAAATGATGAAGGAATTAATGTTAAAGGTATTACCATCCTATAATGGATCCCTCTGGAAGAATCATGTACTAAAAAATTCTCAACGTATCAGATTCTATAAAAATATATGATCTTGTTCGCCTCCTATTAATCTTGAGGGCCCATCATTGGCCCACATTGAGATATGTTGTGTTTGAAATACTGTTCAGCATAACCTCCATCATCAATGTCAAAGAATATTGGATTTAAAATATTAGGTGGGTGGGAATGTGTCATTCATCCGTTTAGGATTTGTCTTCCTCTCATGTGGCATAGGTTCACATCAATCTTTCATGGAATCCATTTTAGTAGTTAGGGACTCGATGACGTTAAGCAACATCTGGGAAACAACTGCATGAGTTTCCTCCCATCTACATGGAGATGGTGTGGGTCAATTTTTTTGCCCCACATTCATCACTCATTGATTATAGATTATTCCAAACACCGAATGATTGAATTGATGAGACATAAAATGATACCACAAATGAGGTAAGTCATAATAATTTTCAAAAACCTCATTTATGTAGAATGATTTCTTAGAACATGAGAATTTGTGATTCTTAGATATTTCTATTTCTATTAGATCAGATATGGGATGAAGAATGATTTCCTTAGCCTGAATATGACACTGATAAGTAATATTTCCCTTTAGTAGCACCTCAGTCAGTCATCTTAGAGTATTTATCTCACTCTCATATTGAGACAATTGTTCCTCCATGAAAGGAATCTAAAATAATCTATGTGGTTATTGGGATATAGATACACCATTCCCATTAACATTATTAGTGTTCCACCATGATGGTGGAATCAATTCATTCAGAGGCACCAGGTTTTGGATCCTTCTCTAGTTATGAGTGTGTGCAACCTTATTTGGTGCATTCAGATCATCCTCCACTCTATGTATTTTTTCCATGTTGTGGCCCTTTGAATTTTTTTAATTGATCCAAAATATGGTTCTTATTGGTAATTATGACATTTACATAGGAATATTGAGAAACTATGGTTTCCCCATTACCTTCGGCACATCATGATGATTTGGTACAAACTTCATTGGGGTCATTTATTTTAAACCATGGTCATACATGGTCATTTTTTCATGTGGATTTAGTGGGGACTGATCATCTTAATTGTACATTCCTCCTATATCATCCGGTGAATAGTGATGTTGAGTGAGATTCATGTCATGGTTTCCAAATGTGCCCATAATATAATATATTTATCTTGAATTGTTTGGAAATTATTGGATGATGACCATTGAATTTAAACTCACAGCTAGGAGAATAATGGTTATCTATATGGTGACAGTGATGATGAAAATTCCCCAAGCCTAGCAGGATGGGGGATATTCAGGGCCACAATTGTAATTCATTGTTCTTTTTGTTGAGAAATCCATGATAGAATACATGTATTTGGTGAATCCCATGAATGATATTGATAAATAAATTACCCCATCCTATTGAGATAGGGTTGATCAGAAATCACAATTGATTTCCCAAGGACCCTGTCAAGAGATGATGAACCTAGTGATGATGATCGAGATATAAATTTCTTTGTCCCAACAGGATTGGGTTTGGTTGTAGCTATTGAGGGTATGTCTTAAATCCTCTTATGAATTTAGGATATGAGTGGTAGAGGAAGTGCAAGATACTCCCCAAATCATATGGTTTAGTTTTACTCATGGATGGTAGATATGGAAACATCTTCAACGAAGTTCATAATGTGACACAACTGTTATTATATAAGAGTTGGGTGTGATGGAAGGCCATGGTGAGAATATATATTTTTGATAAGTTTTCTAATGTATCGCGATATCGGTTTAAATTTCTAAAATGATTTAATATTTCTTTTTGGGTCCCTATTTTAAGTATGGACAGTTATCCTCTCCCTCTGTTCCAAATTTCTAAGCATCGTTGATGAGGGGGAAGTGTTCTGTGGTAAAAATATATCCATAGAGTTCCCTAGTCCCATGATTTCATCTAAGGAAACAACATTAAATTATTCTATTTCTAATGGGTTATTCAGTTTCATGGGTGTGGAAAAGTGTTATACTCCATAAAGTCATCATCATCGAATGCAATCACATGATGCAGATTTAGAGAGTTGTTGTCTAAGTATAATTATTCTATAGATGTAAGCATGATTTATATTTTCGTTTATTGTTTCTAGTTTTGTATCCCAAGCCATAGTGATAGAGGCTAGGTCTAACTAATAAAGAAGAATCCTGATGGTCTGATGGTGGCCTTATATCCTGGATAAGAGACTGGTCTAGTATTAATTTTTTGATGAGTAGCCTACAAGTTATGGAAATAATAAGGAATGAAATATTTTTCATTATAATATGGGACTTCATTTTTAGAAGTGGAGAGTAGCTAGAACATGATGGAGGGGTTTTTTCTAGCTAACTCTCTCCATATCACAATATCAGACTCCACTTAATTTAAAATTTTGAAGGGATTTTAGCCTAACATTTAAAAGTTTTTGGAATGTATTTTTATCTTAATGCCGCTGTGAGATTATAATCCAACTAATGATTAGATATTGGAATATTCCAATGATTTCTCATTATCAACTGGAATATGAGCATGTTCCCAAAAATTTACCATTCTTACATTGTAAGCCTCTGTCAGGATGGGGATATGGGCCTAATCTATAGACACTGGAATATGTCTTGGGTCTTTATTTTAAGGAGTATGAGCCTATCTAATTTCATGTTTTACTCTCACCTAGGGAGTCACTATTACAATGGGAATATGATAATGTTTATAATATGCATTCCCCAATAGAATATGTTGAAATTCCTTCGTAATGGGAGAAGGTATATGAGGCTCTTCTTGTATTTCCCCAAAATGATGGTGACATAGTCATTCATCATCGGATGAAAGAATATGTGCATGGATTATATGATCCTATATAATATTAAAGGAAGATACAAACATTTATTATGATCATATCCCTAAGAATGTTCCATTAACACTTGGTTAGCCTCATAAAAAATAGTGATATGAGACTGTTCCTTGAAATTTGGAGTATGCCACTGGACTTCTTCGATAGGAATATGAAGCCTATAAAGAGGAATGTTCCGCACTTATTTGGTGAGCCCCATCCAAAAATGGGATATGATCTCGATTTTTGATGTTTGGAATATTGTGACCGAAATTCTCCATAGTTCTATACCTTTTTCTTGAGAAATTTCCTTCTCTCACCTGGTGAGCCCCAATTGGAATGAGAATTTCATCCCAATCCAATGCCTCATTGTTTAATAAAATATTACAATAATATTCATATAAGGGAGAAAGAATGTGTGCATGCTCTATAGTATCCACTTGTTCTTAATGATCTGAGTTTTTAGCTTTCATAGATGTAGGCATACGAGATTGAACATGTCCATGTTTATTTACTAGTGATAGAATATGTTAGTAGAGTTATTCCATTTTTTCTAAAATATATTTCATTTTCTCAAAGTGTGTGTACGAATATATGCCTGAGCATTTTCTGTATCGAATATGCACTTGAATATATCTTCAATCAATGTGGGGATATGCACCCACTTTGATACTCCTTATTCTAAAATAAAATGTTGATTAACATCATGCATGAGGGTAAGGATATGTGCCTCCTCATGCCTTTTGTGGGAATATTCCCACACACTTGTTCAGAGTGAGTAGGGATATGATCATTTTTTAGTGTTATTACTAGAATAAGTTGACAGGTGTCATCATTCTGAGTGGGGATATTATCCCCCTCCATGATATCTGATTCCTTTCTCACCCTATGTGTCTTCCCTACTTCCAGTTCATGTCCATTATAGGTGGAATTGTTTTGATTGGTAACCTCAGTAGGTGACTGGTGGGTACTAGTAGGAAGGTTCTAGAGATAATGGTCAGTAGGTTCCCTCCTCTATGGAACCTGAACTGGGAAAGATCCATATTTGACTCTTTTTTACACCATCATCATATAATGATGGTCGTGATATTTACGCGCATGGGAAAAGCTCATCATGCGGTTGAATATAGAAATGAGGGAAACTATATTAGCATTATCCTTACCTTGATTATACAGACATGTTAGTTTCCGTACATATTAGTCCCTCACTGGCAGTTTCTAGGGTAGAGGTTGTACTTGTTGAGTGGTATTCCCAGACCATTGTGTTCACCACCTGAAGTTGAATATTACCAAATGGTGAGAGCATTTTTTGACCCATATGGGTTTTATCCTTATGTGTTTTATGGGAATGAACTCTTGATGAAGTAATTTTCACATATTGGGACATTTTTAATGTCATATTTATTTATAGTTTCATAAAAAATATGGAACAAGGTCCCCGATTAGTGGAATATGATAGGAATGATGTGTGGTGTTTCATATTTTCCTAGTTAACCCAATTTTCCATTTATTCCTGAAATACCATTCATCTCTTGTGGACTTATCAACATAAGGAAAAAACTTATTTCATGATAATACCAATTATGGAGGACCATCTATAAGATTTATTCTAGTCGTATCAGATTTTTCTATGTAGGATATGGATCTAAAAGTGGTCTAATAAATAATTACCCAATAAATTTTTTATTATAGAGATTCATGTTGGGATCACCATTTCTATTTGTGTATAGTGTGAAAAAAATTCCTAAACATATAATAACCCGACCATTTTTTGTTAGGGATTTTCACATTGGGTTCAAAATTTTTGTTTTGATGGAGAAGGGATCACCTCTTGGTGCATTTTGTGTTTGGATTATGGTTCATTGTTTGTGGTTAATTTCATTCATGATCATTAACATCGAGTCAACATTTTCATTTCTAAAAGAAATTTCCAATTCTTCATTCATCCATAACTAGGTATGGACCTTCCTTCCAAATTTTGGTGGTCATTTTTTGTTTTAGACCAATGATCCATAGGGACTCGTGTCCGTCATGATGATGGATGTTCAAGCTAATCACACCCATTTTTGGGGAATTGCCTCATTCTATGGGACCATCATTTAGATTTATTAAGTGTTCATGAGTCTCTTCTTAACATAGATATGGGATCAGTTACCCAGAATAGATGATCATAGTTCAATTCTACTTTTATGTAATGAACTAGGAATCTCATGGGTGTATCCATAATTAGTAATTGGAGGTTTTTCATATATATCCTAGGGATTAATAATGTATTATATGTTGAATCGAAATTACATGGGGATGTATAATTTTCATCCTTGTATGGAGGCAGTTAATATTTTTTGGAAGGGATTGATACATTTGGAGGCGTCCTATATATCCTTGTAATTGCAAGAATAAGATCCCGCATAATTCATTTACCCCATGAAATTTAATATACTGTTGAAATGATATATGTGCGGGAACTTGGGAACTTGATATTTGGGAATGAGTCTCAAGGCTATGGCCAACCTACCCGGGTTATAGAAATAATCTGTGTTATCCTATTTAGATTACATAATTAGGATTAGACCCATGTAAGATTCCTTTATATGAGAGATATTTATATCTTTCCACACATCCGGGATTACATACTAAGATTTACCTGTCTAGTGGGGATTGAATATTCCATTGATCTTTTCATTATGGCTCCCTAATCCCTAGGGAGATATGCTCATTGTGAGAAAAATGGGATATAAAATCATCGAAATCATTTGATATGGATATGGGGCTCCTTTACTGAGGTATCCCTTGGTATATTTAATTTGGAGCCTGATCGTCAAGGAGGATCCCTTTGAATCTTGGATATAAAAGGAAGCAGAGTCATAGTAGTTCAATTTATTTCTAACTTCTATATTGGATGAGGTATAATGATCATCCCATGGAAATGAATGGGTCCCAATGGTTGGAATGTCAGATACATGGATGGACTTATGCTATGTTAATGTCATATTTCATCTCAGGAAATAGAAAGGAATATGAAATATCTTGATTTTGGAAGGAATCAACATCCCCATAGATTAACTGGTCTCTCATTCCATTTATGGATGTGGTAGAATTGGTTTCCCATCAAAATGATTGGGACCTGAAGGTTTAAATATCAGATACATGGATAGAACTATGCTGGGGAAATGTTATATTTTATTTTTCTCCTTTAGATGAAATCCATCATATTTTGATTATGACATGAATCAGATTTCATATTGTTCAGTTAATTTCCCAGTCAGCTGATTGATGAGGTATACTGATCTTACCATGGGAATTATTGGGTCCTGATGGTTTGCTTGTTAGAGACATGGATGGACTTACATTGAGGTATGATTATATTTGATCTTATTTCTTAGGATGGAATCCTATATATCAAGATTATGGTAGGAATCAGAGTTCCTATATTTCAGTTGGTCAGTAATGACACACCGATGTTTCCCTTATTCTAATAGAAATATGTCACCTGAATGATATGATCATTTTGACCCCTAGGACCATGTGTGATGTGCTCAGTGTGGGAAACAAGGGATATGTAACAATAAATTCATTTATAGTAGATGTAAGACTTATGCACAGAGACTATCCTTTGGATTCTTTATAAAGAGCTTAGTCCTCAAGGAGGAATCCTACGCATCTTGGTTATCATATGAATCAAAGTCATCATATCTCCCTTAATTAGAGATTATCCACTGAGGTTTACCTTTTGATTGGGGAATAAAAACTAACTGTGTACAATGTTATCATGCCTTGGGATGCATTTTGAACATGCCTACATGTACTTATGTTATTCATTGATTTTCCACTAAGAATTACTTGAATCTATACTTGATACATCGAATGGTTTTTTATTTATATTTAAAATTTCATTTACATGATCTAGTTGGCTTGTCTGAGGGATTTCACAAAACATGGATGGATGTTCGATGGGTTTTGAATATCTAGGATGACTTCTCTAGAGGACATCACATGTCTTAGAAGGTTGATCATGGATGACATCACATGATATTGGTTGACTTGCATAATGTGAAATGCATAATCAGGATGACATGCCCTGGTTTCATTATTAGAGTTGGTTGACACTCTCAGATGGTGTCGTGGGAGTCAATGTGACATGTCTTAGAGGGGCTTGCATGTCCTAGCTGACTTGTCTGGTTGTCATCATGAGACATGGTTGGCATTCCTAGAAAATGTTGAAAGTGACAATGGACGTGGTTGGTTAGAACCGTGAGACATAAATAACATGTACTAGTGTCTCCATATCAGCTATGAGACATGTCTGAAATACATTATAAGGATTGGGTGGTGGGCCTAGATGACTTCACAAGACCTGGGTGACATGCATGTGTGGTGGAATGAAAATTTATTTGAAATGAAATAAGTAATTATCATGATCCAAATAGTATTCCAAAGGATCACTGTTGGATCTAGGTGAAATTCAGTGGTGATATCACACTTCCTAGGTGGTTCACACAAAGAACATGAGGATCAATGTATATGTCCATTGCAAAAGTCTCCCATATTTTATTATTTATTCAATCATTTTTTGCATATTCCTTAGATATATTCAATATTTTTTTATTTAAATTAATGTGTGATCGAGAAGATGCATGGTATTTTCTTTTTGTGTCCTTCCAAAAGTCCTTTGAGTGATTTATAGTGATCACACGATGTGATTAGGCAGGAATCATGATTGCTACAACTATTTTCTTGATCATACCTCATGTAAAACAGCTCTGTCGCAAGAGTGGTCACTCCATGAAATCCTCTCTAGATCTTTGTGAGAATTTGTGTTTAGATGAAGAAAGGTTAACCTTTTTATGGACATTAGTAACCATTTTTCAAGATGGGGTGGGTGATTTAAAGGCCCTACTACCCTAGTTGTTCTCTGATTTGTGTGGTTCCAATCACATGACTCCAGAATGGATTCTATTTGAGGGTCTTAGAAATAGACATCTTCATGTGGTCATACCATGAATATATATGGTGGAATTTCATGTACTTCATCTACCATAATCATTTATCATCAATATAAAATTTATTTTATTATTTATAATTTTTCAAGTCTTGTTTTTTTCTCAAATATCCTAAGGGAGTTTCATATTGTCAGGTTGACATGTTCATGCGGCATTTAAAGAATATGATTCTACATGAATTTCCCTCACATGATAATAAGTTACTCATTTAGTACTCCCTATCAGCTATGATTGATATTTGCATGGTACTTTGTAATATCATACATGATAGTTGAGGGTTCACGAGAGATAGTGTTGCATGTAGCATATGCATGTCATGTGAGTTCTACAATAGCGAGAGGCTCCAGCCTCCTACACTATTTCATTCATTTTATTATTTTAAATTGTATGGGGATTTATAAGGGTTTTCATGTTTATTTTAGGATAATTAATATACAACTTGGTTATGTGTCACATGAACAATATAATGACCTATGGATATGTTTAATAATTTCAGGGACATTCTGTGATACATGTTCTTTTTTCTTTTCATGTATTGGTTTTGTTCTAGTTCATTGAAAAAACCAAACCTTTTCATGGGTTTTGGGTGATATTTTTTTTTATTTTTGAACTTGCATATATGTATAATTGTCATAAATTTGGTTCCCCATTTATTGTTTGGGTGTTTTTGGGGAAAGGGTGGTTACTTCAGGATTTGGACCACCCTGGAGCCCATTTCCATATATAAAAACCAATTTTGATTCTGTTATAACATATTTGTATTTTAACATTATTAACCCATTAAATTTCTTATACTTCCTACCCTAACATATTATAAAAACCATATCCTTATGTACCCCATAATAATTCATAATCATGGTGAATTTTGGATACTTATTTAGGTATTGGGCAGCCAGTGGGCCCATTTCCAGTTTTTGTAAAAAAATGTTTCTTTTATATAATTTTCATATTTTAATATTTTACAGTTATTATACCTTCAAATAGAATAAAAATTACCTAGAATCACCAACATTATATATCTTTACTCTTTGGAGCTCATGTTCATCACATATTAGGGAGAAATTTCTCAAGGTTCCTCAAATCGTCCAGATTTGAGAAGGTAAATTGTTTCATCCATTAATCATTCATCTATTAATATTTTATCCCAAATTTTTTTACCCTGGTTCTTATAGACATTAGGAGACCTTAAACTGAGTTTTAAGCCATTTCCTCTCCTATATGAGTGTGGATCTAAGGGAAGACGAAAATTTTTCGAGTTTCCAAGGTGAGATTCCTTTCTGTTGTCCTCCATCATTCTACTCTATCAATTATTTCATGGTTATTTCTTGTCCCTTGGGAATTAATGATTTAGGGTTATTTCTAGAAAGGTTTTTTATGGATTTTATATTCATTTAGGGATGGTCTTCATAGTTTTAGTTTTTTATAAACCCGTGTCGGGTGATTTCAGTTGTGTGTTTCCATTCCGCCAAGTATTTGAGGTTGGTTTCCCATTGAACATGAAATTTTTATTTAAGTTACATATATTTCAAGCTATTTTCATCTACCTAATACTCTAAAAATTGTAATTTATTCTTTGGATAATTTTTTGGTGTGTGAAATAGAGGTTAAAACCTTTTTTTAGTAAAGTGGTGTAGTTTTGTTAAAATGGTGCACACCGCGTGTTTGTTCAAATGATTTCATAGCTTCCACATATGATTTTTGAAAATTTTAAGATGTATGTGTATCTTGAATAAATTTATGGAATTAAATTGATGTTTTATTCCTTTTTGTGTTCTTAAAATTAATTGTTTTGTTAAAAACATGCATGTCATGTGTTCGGTATGTTTCCCAGTTGGCTTTTATGAACTGAGTGTGGTTTAAAATGACTGGTTTTACTTTATAATCATATCAGATGTTGGAAAATAAATTATTTTGGGTTACTTATGTGTATTCCAAGATGGTTTTGGTTTTCAGAAATAAGGTGTATTGGTTTTAAGGTATTTTGACATGTGTTGCTAATGGAAGGCCCGTTTGGCACTTTTATAAGAAAGGGTTGTGTAATGGATAAGCAATGTGAACATTTTCAAGGTGGTTAAAAATGTTTTTAATCTTAAAATAGTTTCTTCTCACATACTTATTAAATGTGGTATTTTTGGCTTTGAAAAATGCTGATTTGGTAAAAAAAATATAAACCCTCATTTGTCCTTTCCTAAAAATTGAAGATTGGGTGTTTTACATGTATATACCATTTTCACCAATTTTAATTGTTTTATGTTCCCTGAAATTATTTTATTAAATGTTGTTAGGGCTGCGAAATATGGTTGGGTAAGGTTTTGTTGTGATTTTTTCCTTAAAAGAGTGTTTTTGAATGTGTTTTATCAGCAGATCCTCATTACACTCTTGGAAATTGTTTTATGAAAATTTTATGTGGTTATTGATCCGTGAAATAAATGTGAAGCATGTTTTTTTTGGATATTTGTCTATTTGTGGTTTGGGAATCGAATATCGGGAAAACCTACTATTTTTTAAAACTCACACCTATATTCTTCTTCTGTTTTTATCCCTTGTGTCGGTTTCAACTTGAGTTCTATTGCCTTGGGTGGCGTGACATCATTGTTTTGGAGAGTGACCAGAGGGGTCACATGGAGTTAGTTGGTTGTTAGATTTGGTCAGTTGAGTTTTTGGTTTAGTTGTAATTTTTGTTTCTTGTAAAAACAATGTTCAGTTCAATATTTATATAAATGTATTTTTGGATTCCCATTTCTTTTTTTTTTGTTTTTTTGATTGTTTATATTTGGTAGAAATCATTCCCCTGTGTGATCTATTGATGCCTTTGGTGCTTGTCACCATCCTGGGAGGATTGGGAATGCCTCTCATGACATGTCCCGGGCTGGCCTGGGTGACCGGTTCAGGGTCGACTCAGGTTGGTTCGTGAAAAAATGGTATCAAGATTGTTGGCTCTTAGAAGACCTTTATTTTTAGAGTTCCCTTGTTATATAGGGGATTTTAAGGTAAATAGAGTAGGACTGTGGGGACTTGATGGGTAGTTTTCGGAAGATCATGGAAAACTCTTTCTCATTATGATCCTTGCATTTCCACTGGAAGTCTTCTTTATTAGTTTCCTTTGTTCTTGTTGATTGTTTGGTGTTGGGATATGACAAGGGGAGTCTGACTAATGTCTACCATGAGCTCTCAGGGACTGGAAAGCCATGTGGAGCCAGAGCATGATCATAATAAGTTTCTTTGTGTTGGTGTTTTGTTTGAAATATGTCCTCTAACCAAATTTTCTAGTCACCCACCAGCACTAGTTCCCTTTTGTGGGACTCTTGGACATTTATTGAATTCTGAATTTTTATTTTGAAAATTACTATGTGAGAATTGTGGAAATGGGTTTTAAAGGAAGTATAGTATTTTTAAAAGTGGAAAAGGAGTTTTCAAAAATTAAATATAATAATTGTTTGTGAAGGTTGTGTGTTTATGGAACAAGTTTTGGGGAGGAAGTGGAAATGATTAAATAGGATTGTATTTTCCCTAATCTAAAGTTGTGGTTTGTTGAAATAATTTTTTTTTGAAATTGTGAACCATTTTAAGTTGATTCTCAATATTTTCTTTAAATGGGGTGTTTTGGGATGTTTAAAAGTGTTTAAATATGATGAGTTTGTTTTGAGTGGTCGGCGTTTTCCTAGAATGGGTATTAGTATCCATGGAAATCGGACTACAAAAAGATAACATTTTGAATTTTAGAAAATGGGAAGGGGTAGTTTGGAATAGCTTGGTTGTTTTAAAAGATGTTAAAAATCAAAAGGTAAAGGTTTTTAAGAAATTGGTTTTGATGATGTGTGGTTTGATTTGTGAAATCTAAAAAGGGTTTTTGACTTCGTGGTTGGTGTTCCTTTGGAAGTTACAAGATTTTTGGGTTGATGTTGTTTTGTTTAGCCTTTGGTGTTTTCATGGGTGATCACATTCATGGTATTATTGATATATCGAAGGATAGACAATATGGAATGGTGTTTGGGTGACTAGGGTGTCATGGAAATGTGCATGTGAGTGGTACCTGATGATACACCGTTGGTGAATATGGAAATACACCAAGTTAGTTTGTTTTTCAAAAGAGTTTTGAGCAGAAAAGTGTGGATTTTCTTTATAAACCTATGGTTATGATGCTAGTTATGTTCAATGTCTTAGAATATTTTTTTATTCAATATAAATCAATGTGATATAGAAGTCATACTATTGTTGTTTCTTGAGATGGTATCTTGTTGGTGGCTCTGTTTTGGAGTAATGTTCATTGGATTCCTAAAGATGTGTTGGATGTTGCGATGTGGCCATGGATAGTTCTCTGTTGGAAATCTTTCTCGTTGATCAACCTAATGATTAATTTCAAATGTCAAATCCACCTATTCGTATTATGCCTCAGACTTTTTGTTAGAATAGATAGTTTTTTGAGATTGATTTATGGGGACTTCATGGTATGATGATTCTCTCGATCATAGCGGTTGTGTTTGGTGATCCTTGGTGTGTATCACTGTGTTCCTTTTTCATTTCACTCCTCATTCTTTGTAAGATAGAATGGTGGTGTGTATCCATCAGTCTCTATTGGGTGTTGGTGTTTTTTTTGATCTAGTGTTTTTCATGATGTAATGTGATTCGTAGCACTGGACTGTGAAGCAATAGATGCTTCAAACATCAGGGCTCCAGCTGGAGGCCTCGGAGAGAAGCTTTTCACGCAGTCATTAAATATCCGGAGGTGTGGGGATCTTGACTAGGATATGGCCTCCACCATAGTTGTATGGTAGTTTCTATGTATCAATTTTGGTTCCTTTTCACTATGAATTTCACTCTGTCGCAACGATTATGGTGGACAGACCTCTCACACATGTTCTATAGTTATGCCTTCATGGATGTGGGTTTCCAATCAATGTCCATGTGTGGATTGCCTATGTAAATAGGGTACGGTACTGGTGTTACCTATTCATAGGTAGAGAGTGTTGGGTAGTTCATTTTTTTTATGTGGATTTAGTGGAATAATTATTGGGTCCCCTTTCCTCCCCTCCCCGAGTGGTGGGGGGGAGGGGGGGGGGTCTGGAACCATTCCGAAAGTGTTGGTCGAGTTCTTGTCCCCTCCATTTGGGAGTGGGTGGTTTAGATGTTCATGTTGTAACCCTAATAAATTGGGTTTGTTGGTTGTTGTTAGAGATTTTTTGTTGTCCTGTGTGAGTGAGGCCTAATTATAGTTCATGTAGAATTCATTTTGAATCATTTCTAGTAGGTCTCTAATGGTGGGGAGACCCACTGTGTGTCTCAGTGATCTTTCCCTTAAGGATTTTTCAGATGGTAGTTGTGATTTAATGAAAGGGAGACCATTCCAGCCTCTCCAACCATGTAATTGGATTTCATGAGTGAACTATGATTTGGGTGATCGTTGGGTTCATTTGGAGAAGTACCAACAATCTAGTTCATGGCTTTTTTGTGGAGGTGGTGGATGGATCATTCCATTGATTATCTGGAAGTGGTTGTGAGATGGTGTTTTGTTTGGGAAAAAGGATTAAGTTCCATTAATGGTGAATGATGTTTACATAGAATTAAATTCTCTATTGTGTTGATAATGAATACTTAGTTTTTGTTATGTTAGTTGTAAGGTTTTATGGCTTTCTGTGGGTGGAAGCCGTTAATGGTAGGGAGAATTGTCACACCCTGGTTTTTTCTTTTCTTTTTATATCTTGGTTTTGATCTGGTTCATTGAAAATCTTGATGCATTTCTTGGGTGTTAGGTGAGATTAATTTCTAGTTTTTAACTTCCATATACGTCTAATTATATTACTTTATGTTCCCCTTTTCTTGTTTGGGTGTTTTTGGAGAAAGGGTGGTTACATCATGATTTGGGCCAACAGTGAGCCCATTTCCATATTTAAAAACCAAATTTTATTCTTTTTTAAATCCTCTGTTTTTTAACATTTCTCACCCATTACACTTCCTACTTTTCCTCCCATGACATATTCAAACCTCCATATCATTTTGGACCCCATAATAATTCATAATCATGGTGAATTTGGGTTACTTATTTAGGTATTGGGCTAGCTCATGAGCCCATTTCCAGTATAAAATAAATATTTTTTTTATTTTAAATATTTTTCAATTTTTAATATTTTTTGGTGATTAAACCTCCCACCTGACAAAAAAATTCCTAGACTCACCCCCATTGTCAATTTTACCTCTTTGGAGATAATGTGAATCACATATTAGTGAGAAACATCTCAGGGTTCCTCAAATAGTCAAGATTTGAGAAGGTAAATTGTTTCATCCATAAATCATTCATTTCATACTCTCTTCACCCAAAATATGATTCCCATAGTTATTCCATACCTTGTATACCATAAAATGAGTTTGAATCTATTTTATCTCCTCTATGAGTGTGTATATAATTGAATATGAAGAGTTTTCTAGTTTCCAAGGTGAGATTCCTTCTCCTTTGTTCTCCATCTTCCTCATATTTCCATTATTTCATTGTTATTTCATCTCCCCTAGTCATTAAAGAACATGGGTTATGTTTATGAAGGATTTTTATGGGGGTTATATTATTTAGGGATTTTATTCATAGTTTTAGTGTTTATAAACCCGCGGTGGGTGATTTTAGTTGTGAGTTTCCGTTCCTTCATGGATTTGAGGAAGGATTCCCATTGAACTTGAAATTTTCATTTACGATAAATCTATTTATTGTTGTTTCAATCTTCCTCATAATTTTAAAATTTTAATTTTTCAATGGATAATTTTTTTGGTGTGCCAAGATGATGTTAAAAACCTGTTTTTGGTAGTGTAGGGTAGATTTGATTAAATGGTGCAAACTGCATGTTTGTTTAAATAATTTCATAGATTCCACACATGGTTTCTGGAATTTTTAATATGGTTCAGTATATTGCATAAATTTATATCATTAAATTGATGTTTTATTCCTTTTTTGTTCTTAAAATGAATTGTTTTGTTAAAAAATGCATTCCATGTGTTTGGTAAGTTTCCCAGTTGGCTTTTATGAGTTGATTCTGGTTTAAAATGATTTGTTTGGTGTTATAATCATATTGGAAGCAAGAAAAAAATATGTTGGGGTTCCTTAACTAGATTACAATAAGGTTTTAGTTTTTGGAATGAAGGTGTAATGGTTTTAATGTATTTTGACATGGGTTTCCAATGGAAGGATCATTTGTCACTTTTGTAAAAAGGGCTGTGTAATAGATAAAGAATATGAATATTTTAATGGTTCTAACCAATATTTTGAATCTTAAAAGGGTGGTTTCTCACATCCTTTTTGAATGTGGTATTTTTGGCTTTGAATAATGCTGATTTGGTAAAAACTCTTAAATCCTTGTTTGACCTTTCATAAACATTAGGAATGAGTGTTTTACATGTATATATCATGTTTTGTAAATTTGGATTGTTTTATGGTCCATGAAATTATATTATTAAATGTAGTTAGGGATTCCAAATATGGTTGGGTATGTTTTTGTTGTTTTTATCCATAAAAGAGTGTTTTGGAATGTGTCCTATCTACAAAGCCTCATTACACTCTTGGAAATTGTTTTATTAAAATTTTATGTGGTTATTGACCCGTGAAAGAAATGTGAAGCACATTTGTGGAATGTTTGTGTGTTTATGGACTGGGAATAAAATATCAGGCTAACCAACTGAGTTTTAATACTCATTCCTATAGTCATCTTCTATTTTTATCCCTTATGTAGGTTTCAACTTGAGTTTGATCGCCTTGGGTGACATGTGATCATTGTGTGGGAGAGTGAACAGTGGGGTCACATGGAGTTATTTGGTTTCTAGGTTTGGTCAGTTGAGTTGTGGGTTTAGTTGTACTTTTAGTTTCTTGTAAAAATAATGTGCTGTTCAATTTTTTTGTAAATGTATTTTGGGCAGTATTTTTATTGCCATTATTTATTTTATTGTTTATATTTGGGTGAAATCGTTCACTTGTGTTCTCTATTAATGCCCTAGGAGATTGTCTCCATCTTGGGAGGATCGAGAACACCTCTTAGGACTAGTCACGGGCCAGAACGGGTGACCTGTTCAGGGTCGACCCGGGCTGGTTTGTGAGACATTGTAATCTTCTTATCTTTAACAAGGGAAATACATAGCATGAATTCTTCTATACATGTCTGAGTCTATTTTCATGATGGGGAAAACATGCCATCAAGATTTTGGGAGATGACACATACATTCTTCCACAGTCGAGTGGTGTAATGTGAATCTCCAGGGGCACATCGTGTGATGTTTATGAAGAAAATATGCAACCACCTACTTCACATTTATTTTTGGTTTGATTTGAAAATTGTGGGAGATATCAGAAATTTTCATGATTGTCATCAAGTAAAATCATTCTCTCCATTAGTGAACCATCATGTAAATTTTACAACATCCACATTCTTCTTCAATTATGATATTTTCATCAAATTTTTTTATGGAATATCGGATTTTTTTTGCATCTTATGGTTAACAATACACGTGACCTGGGGAAGCATATCCAGATGCCACAACATATTTAGTGATTGTACAGGGTGCCTTCACAATATAAAAAGAAAATTTTATAATGGATATAGTGGGACCTTTTGAAGGATATACACGATTAATAGATTCTTCATATAACTTTATGATGGTCATATGATCAGGTGTCTCCTGGAGGCCCATGTGATATGAAATTCTTGTCATCCTTCTTCATTTTTATTTCTTGGAAAATAATACCCATATTTAGGTATTTCTCACTTTATGGAATATTTGATTCTCACTTAGAGTGCATCAAAAATGGTGTGATATAAGTCATGTTACTGGGTACTCATAATTGATTTTCAATAGAGAACTTTTATTAGAATATTTTTATATTGTAATTTTTTTTGTGAAATACTAAAATTAACACGAGCCTTAACATGAAACATTATTTTATTTTTAATTTTTAGAAAAAAATAATATATATTTTTTAAATGAATAATTCCACTATGATATATGATAAGATAACATCTTATAGATAAAACAAAATTTATAGATCATTAATTAGACATATGTTTATCTTCATCTCTATAAATTTCAATCTATATATTATTTATTATATTAGTTTAAAATGTATAAGATAAAATCTTTATCAAATTTACAAAATATATAAATAGAAATATTACTAGTAATTATGAACATACATGCTATAGAATCTTCGTCATGGTTCTTCCTCCTTTCAATAAAATTCCTTTTCTAATGAACTTTATTTCTATATATAATTAAAATGGAATCCTACTCATTTCTCTTCCCTATAATCAGGGGCCTATTAGTTGGTAGAACATAGGTAATTTTTCCCAAATCCATTAATTGAGTTATTTACATTTCCTTCTTTCATGTTCACTATTTTAACAAAACATATTATTTTCTACAATTCCATATCTATGTAAAGATCCATAGACAATTAATATGGAATCATATTATCAAAAATTTAAATTTTTGAGTTATAACTAAATGTAAACAAACATTGTGGTATGAATGAAAGAATTAGGTTCATGGATAGAACATTATCCAACTTGAATCATAATTATATCAATCATTTAAATTAATCAACAATATATAGTGTATAAGGAAAAGAATGAATTAATTCATTCAAAATACATGTAATCTGAGGATTGAAGATCAAATTTCTTCTTTGGATCACATTTTCGTTATAATGTTCTTTAGGATGTCATACTGTCATGTATCCATCTATTCCGATATGTATTTTTGTAACTAAATAAAAAAAATGAAACATGAAATTAAAAACGTCATATAAATATTTAGTATTCATTTTAGGGGAAATAAATAGGACCCTAACAAGTTTCATGAGGTAACTTATTCACCATAAGGGTCTTCATAACATAAATGTTTCTATCTTACCTTATTACTATGTGAAAACCAATATACCACACTTTGAAATTAGCATCATTTGGAATATTTTATTTATAAATAATTGATAACAACATCAATAATTTCATGGTGTTACGTACCATATATACTATAACTTTAGTGACATTACCTGAATGGGACATAGTAAATTTTTTGGAGTTTTATTCCCTTGGACCTTCCTAGTAGTAAAATTGTAAATTTATTGTAGAATATGATATTTTGAACATTTTTAGGTCTCTATGGGTTCTAGAGTATGTCATATAACCCTTGGATAACCCTATATGGACAAGTGAGGGTCGTGGGCCCATATTAAAAATATAATAAATATATTAAAATATTTTTTATTCTTCACATGACTGTTTTTTGGAGATATGCTTATATCTCAAAAAAAAGATCCCATATGGGAATATGATTCTATGGATTACTCATCAAAGGGATGTTTACCCATTAAATGATTTTATATTTATTCTAAATGGGACTCTCTGGTGTTATCTATCATAGGAATATTATTTAAATAAAATAAATATTTAACTAATTTTTGTTAATGATAGAAGAAACATTCGAAATATCAATTTGAACATTGTTAAGGATTTCTACCACGACTAGTTATTGGTTTCTATGTAATCTTAGGGAGTGAGATAATTTAATAGTGGGGTCATGGAATTGAAGATAATGGATTGGTTAATCAGGATCAAATATGTAGTAACATCAATCGATGAATATGGAGGCTATTAAAATAGAGTCAATGTGATATTTATTATCTAATGAGATAGGTATTATTATTTTAATTTATATACATTGTTCCTCGTGTGGAATAATTTATTGAATTTATCATAAAAGTATTTCACCTATGCGTTGATTTATTTTTCAAAATTGTTTGTTTTTTGTTCACATTGAGATTAATTTTCTTTAAATAATGTATTTAACCATATTTTTATTGAAATTGTTATTTGACATTTGACTCTTCTTGAAATATCTATTATATCATTACATCATTGATGTTCTATCCCAAAAACAATATAATAATCCTCCAAATCCATCATATATTATATAAGTTGTTTTTTAGGGATTTCTCCATCAATTTACGGTGTTTTGATCATTGAACATTAGTTTGGGAAAATTATTTGACTATTATAGTGTATTGATTCGTTATATGATTTAAAAAAAATTCCACAGACTGTTTTTGTGTTTTGGAATTCAAGGATCCTGGAATGGTGGATGTGTATTGGGATGATGACATAAGTGAAATAACATGTAGAGGCATGTCTGGGTGATGATGTATCATAAATGATTGTGTGACTTCATTTATCCAGTGAGGTGTGGCTAAAATCTAGAATCTAGTGAATATTTTACCTTGTTAAATTATTATTTTTATTTTCATGTTTGTATTTAGAACAAAATTATATAGAAAAGTTAATATTTATGAAGAAGATACTTTGATTTGGACAAATACCCAAAATATAGTATATAGTTTAGAATAATTAATTCTTTCAATCATATGTATGTGGTGGATAGGATTTCTAGTTGATTTAAATATCATATGATGTGCGATATTATACTACACATCATGTACACTATAGTAAACTACTCAACAATTATAAGGGAAAATATCGTTGGAGGTCATCTATCCATATAAATGGTGAGTTAGGACCACAAACCATGTTATGAAAAATTACTCAATCCTATTTAATAGGTTGTATATGTTGTAATGTACTGACTTGAGGTCCACTTAAACTCATTCCCTAAGCTGGTGGGTCACCTGGAATGAAGTGTGCCACCCTAAATTCCCGAGGCTGCAGACTAGTAGTGAGGGAGTAAAGATGGTACAGTGGGGAGAATATACCCTCTTTAAAAATTATACTAGTGGATTCAATATATAATAATAATCAATAGAAGAAGAATATATAATCAAAATAATCAACAAAAAATAGAAGAATAATTAAACCGATATAATAAATAAGAAGCGAAATATAATAATACTAGATAACACTAAAGTGGTGTCAGATACATGTAATGCATGTCATGAAGAGATACAAAAAGTATAATATGGGAAGATGCATAAAAATATTCTATATAAAAATTAATAAATGAAAAAATACATTATTCAATATCATCTTGAGTGAATTCTCAATCCTATTATCCAAATATTTGATTATAAGTATGAATATCAACAACCTATTGAAGGGATATTTTCATTATCAATACCTATTAACATTTAATATTTATGGGTACCAAAGAATGTGTGAGTAGGTTGTGAGATAAAAATCCTAGTAGGACACCACAAATGGTGTTTACCTGTAATCCTAGAAGTGATCATAACTAAACAATGTGAAAGAAAATATAATTAATAAAATATTTAGTAATAAAAATATAACCATCCCAATCAAGATCCTATAGGAAACCTGGTGGGTCTAACTAATTCGGCTCATTTATTGGAGAAATATCTGATCATTTTTGTATATATATCAATAATATATATATATATATATATATAATGTAGAGTTCTATATTGCTTCCACCTATATGATCTAGGTATGTGATGACATATGTGGCCATATACCCGGAATACTAGTTGCTGGCTAGAACGAGGAATAATTCAGTTATCAATGACTAATCTAATGAGCCTATTAGCTCAAGAAATTAGATACATTCAATATATTGGAATAATAGTTAGAGAATTCATGCAAGAAACTCGGGATGGTGAGTGAGCCATCCTGTCATCAGTCTAAGAATGGGGTGTCGCATGTAAATCCCACCATACTATCAGTGTCCATGGTCTGATACATCTTTCTCAACACTCTATGTAGAGATCATGATAATACCATGATAAAAAATCCCTTACCATCATATTAAAACCTCTATAAAGGCATATTCATATTTTTAATATTAATCATTAGGAAATAACTCTCATTTCACATGATTACCAATACTTTAGGTATAATTAATACGGGTTAATGTTTTTAACATATGAGGATATCTACCTCATATGTACCAATATTCATGTTCAAAACCATTTCAAGCATTACAATTCATAATAACCAAAAAATGGCATGGACCTACCACAACTCATGAACCATTCCATCTAATTTATCCAAGTCATTTAAAATAATACAACCAATATGATTAAGTCATTAAATTCTCAATTTCCATTTAATTCAATAAGACAAGGTAATTTAATTCATAAGGATGAAAGGAATCAAAATGATAACTAATTAAATAATGAAATTTACAACTTGTAAAATTCCAAAAATAAGTGGGAGAATCACCTAATAGGTTCCTTGTATTCCATTTAATACACATGTCTCAAGGGAAATTTCATTTAATGGTTATGCCTGAACATAATCTGTTGTTCCAACCAAATATGAAATTGACCATTAAGTGGAAACACAACTTGGAATACCATGGGGTGTGTATATATGTGGTATACCAACTCTAATTACCTAAACAAGAATCAATAAGAATATATGAAGGTGAAAGGGACAATTACACATGAGAAACTCAATATAAATGGATTCTCAGAAAAAAAATCATGTGTCACATGAAAATAAATACGAAATAAAAAAACTAAAATGGAAATCAATGTGACCAAATAATTAAGGGTTGTTGATGATTCATTTTTTGATATTAGCCTAATATTTAAAGTTGTATATGATAAATATGAATAATGGTCCAATGACCTGAAAATTTAAAAAAAGAGCTTTTACATAAATTGCGTGATGGATTCAAAGGAAAACATAAATATAAGTTAAGGGTATGGAGGGAATACCATAATAAGTACAAAACCTTCTATAGATCTGGAAAAGGACACTAGATCATAATGTTATCTCAATTACTAAATTTCAGAGAAATGGAGGTCAACGAGGAGGAAACAATGTTTCATACACTGTAAGACAAAAATAGAGAAGAAAAAAAAGGCTTAAATGTTAAATGAGGGGAAATTCTAAATTTTCACCCAAATTCAGGTGGTGTACACATTATTTCCATGGTTTACAAATAATGTGCTAACCTTAAAATATAACACTATAAAAAAACTACAGGTTGTGTACATGGTCGTGCTCCTAGAGTCGCACGGTTACTGCAAAATCATGAGTCTCATGTTCAACTGCTATTTTCCACAGTATGGTTAAAAGTAACCATGTGACATAAGTAGAACATATTATTCTAACCATGAATGCTATCTATTTATGAAATTTTATGGAACTTTGGTCTCCAAACATGCCCCAGATGCTGTAAAGAACGTTTATAGGCCATAGTACACAATTACCATGATTAAATAAAAGATACAAATTAATATAAAATTATCCATAGCATCATGATAGTAAGGTCACTACAACCTACTATCCATAAATTAATTGTTCCCTGAGTTGGCATTCTGAGGGTGAAGAGGTTTTTTTAGAGATTTGATCTGACCACTAAGCTTATATTTTAGATTCCCATTCCTAAGTGACATCCTACACTCAGTCATATTTCTATAGCACTTGAACCAATGGAACCAAACTTCCTCAAAGTGTCTTCATGATCTGATCCACTATACACATTGAATACACCTAGAATATGGAATCAACGTCAAAATTAAAATCACTAGTCAGAATGACGATGTCAGGTCTAGAGAGTATCGTCTAAGCTAAGATACATGAAAGAAATCATGCATATACCAGTACCTATAAGGATGTTCCAACTAGTAATCCACTGGTCAGATCCATTTCACAACCTCTAAGGGTCCAACTAAACTTAGTGAGATATTTCCATTCATTTGAATATATATATTCCCCAATATGGGAGAGACATGAAATAAAGCATGTTCTCCAACATAGAACTCGTGAAGTCCCTAACATATGTTTTCATATGACTTTTTTCTAGATTTATCTACCATGATTCACTTTCTGATCATCTAGACCAGCTCTGAAGTGTCTAGAATGAGACATGATCCTAGAAAACCAAACACCCTTGCCTCATTCCAGCATAATTGTGATCAACAAGGCCTACCATATAAGGCCCCATAAAGAACCACCTCGATGTTATCCCATAAGGTGTTATTATAAGAGAACTCCACAAGAGGATGTTTCATTGTCCAATAAAATCCAATGCCCAAGACACAAGAACATAGCATGTAGTCCTTCACCTAGATAGTGAACTCTATCATTACAACAGTATTTGGGTGATTAGTTGTGCAATGAAGTACCTGAGAACCAAGGCCATCTGCTACCCCATGAAGAAAATGATGTGAAACGAGTGTTTCTCTTATAAACTATTGAGTGATTGTATCCATTAATACATAAAACATCAATGATGTACATACATACCATATCATCTACCCAAAATTTCTATCACATAGGTATGAATTATGAATCCATTGTCAAACAATCAAAGAAAACCCACACTGTATCATTACCACAAGGTGATCTGGGTAGAACAGTCTAGATTTCCATTGAAACATCATCCCATTTATAGTCTGGAATGCACTATCACTGTAAAATCCCTCTAAAACACTAATATTCTTACTTCACCTAAATATAGGAGGAACATTGAGTGATGAAACGTACATTCTCATTTTTCATACCAGACCGCCAATTCTGGTTTCATTGATCTCAATACGTTTTGGTGACAATAGGGTGAACCACAAACACTAAGGAATGATATTCCCACATTAGATCCACTTTTGATTATGCTTGAACCCATACATTCCCATGGTAAAATAGGATTCCATCCCCATCCATTACCCAATGAGAATATGTATCATCATCTAAATTTATCTCTCTTAGGACAAGGCATTTGGGATTAGATAACTACCTCATTATTTCCTATTTTGGTAGAGTATGGGACACTGCTATGGCTAATAGGATAGTCCGATCATGATCCCCTTGAACCAAATTTTTAATCTATATGTATAGTCTATAAGAAACCATTATCCACTAGATTCTTAAACTGCCTTTTTAGTGTCATATACCTCAAATCATCGACTACTGAATTTCCTTTACTAGGCATTTAGGAAATCATGAAATCAAACCACTATAGGTACTCCACCCACATACACTTTTCGATATTCAGATCCCACTATATAAAAATGTTTATGAGGCTTCAATGGTATGTGAATACAAAAAACACTCTCTATATAGATAGCGACTCAAACAACATAAGCCCTACACAATATCAGCGACCTCAAGGTTGTGCGTTGGTTAATTGCATGCCTGAGGCCTCAACTGATGAGACCCACACATTAAGACTCACACATAATACATCATAACTTTTAAAAAACTAGAACTTGATTATTCTCATTGTATATTATATCTAATTATGAGATCTAGAAGAATCATTGTCTATACTGAAGTCAAATGACATGTCGACTCCATAAAGGCTACTTCACAAGATTTTGAACATAAAAATCCCACACTATTATTTGTTAAAACTATATGAAATGATGTATGGAATGATAAATACTGGATTATGTGTCTTTAATACCCATATATCACTAATAACTGTGAAGATCAATGTTGTTCTTGGGATACTCTTAAGAAACTATGGCTCTCACATTCTCTGGGATAACTAAAACTATTGACTCTGAGATTAAGAAACCCAAGAAGTGCACTATGTAAATCCAGAAGTGGCATTTAATGAGCATAGAATAGAGGTAATTCTATCTCAGTGAATTCAGCATTATCTCAATATGGATTTCATTATTCTGTTTGGAGCATGAATACACAAAGATATCATCAAAAATTACCACAACAATTGAATCTACATATGGGTTGAAAACCCAATTCATAAGATCCATAAAGACCGTAGGTGAATTAATGTTACTCAAAGGTACTTATATAAACCATACACAATGCTGAAAGATATTAGAAGCATGTACTAAGATCTGATATGAAACTGATTATTTCTCAACTTCAGATCTATCTTCAAAAACACCTTCTCTCCTTGAATCATATCAAACATGTCTTCTATTCTCAGTAGTGAATTCTGAATTGTGATTTTAAGCAGATTATAATGAAGGTAATAAATATATGGCATGGTCGGGTCATCATCATTCATGGTGAAAAGGACTGGATAACCCTATGTATAAATGATGGGTTGTATAAATCCATTATCATCAAGATCTTCTAATTTCTTCTACCTCTACATAATATCCTTTTGTTCCATCCCAAATGGAGAAATGATTATTGGTTCATCTCTTGGTAATAAATCAAGAGTAAAATCTACCTATCACACCATACGTAGACCATAAATGTCATTAGGAAATTAATATCTGAAATTATCAAATATCAGAGGAAAAATAGTTAGTCATAACCCCATATCATCCATGAAAAATATTCTGATTTGAGCTATGACATGACCCCCCTTCTTCATAGGCATTGATGGTGAATCTTACACATCCAATTCTCCCTTATGAACATGAGTAATTACATATGGTTATATAAACATAATCCTCTGATTATAGAAGCCAATCTAGGGACGATTGGAAGTAACCACTGTATTCCTATTATTACATCTAATCCAGTCTTATCAAGGATGGTGAGATTCCATAAGAAAAGGTAACCACCTATATAAAGGGTTACATACTTTAAACGAAGAAATTTCTTGAAATTGGTACCTAACGATGAGTCTAGGATCCTAAAACCATAGTAGTGATCGATCTTGAGGATGATACTCATAGTGATTTCCTCTCATATAAAGTATTGAGACATACTTGTTTCAAAAAATAAAACACTATAATTGAGGCGACCAGAATAGTACATGGAATCGTTTAAGGTCTATAGTTATACTATTCTAGCATAAGATGGTATGCATGTTACTATCATGTATCAAGCCCTTGAGTCACTACCAGACTACCCCAAGCAAGGCCTCTTTACTAACACTGATAATCATAAGTCTGACTTCCTCTACCTCAACAACAACGTCATCCTAATCTGCTGGTTGTATTCTAGATGCCTGTCTGACATGATCCTACTAACTCACCTGATCGTAGAGTAGGTGTAGATATCCTCTCACTATGAATTGGAGGGGGAGTCCGGAATATGTACTGTATATTCCCTATCACACAACAACCTATGTATTAAATTGGATCCTGTAATTACAATGATTTAGTTTGACATGAATTCTCATACTGATGAAAGATGACAAAACTATCTACCTAAGGATCCTAATAGATGCTACCTCCCCCAGTAGCCTCAAAATTCCTCTATCATCAAGAATATTAACCACTAATAGTTCAATGTGACGAACCACCCTTAATTGAATGTTAAGCATCCCTCATATTTTTCTTTTTAATTAGGGACCGATTGATAATTTTAGAAATATTTTTCAACATGAACACATTTAAATACAATTAGATGGTGTAAACCAACATATCCTTGAATCCCTTGGCAGCCACAAGATCTCTGATTTCTAGAGTTAGAGTGAAATACTATAGTTTAGTGAATTAATCAGAGTAATCCATAACTAATATACTCCACTATGGCTTGTCCATGAATTTTTTGGCTCTTTCATCCCTCAGTGTCCAAGGAAAAAACTAGTTGAAGAATAAAGTTTAGAAATCTTCCAATACCATATATATATATATATGTCATTATTATTATTTTATTTCATCCCACCATCACTTGGATGAGACACATATGATATATTCTTCAAGCATGACCCTCCAATCTAGAGGATTCTAAACATGATCAAATATATAAAGGATCACATCGATCCAATACTCCATAACATGAGGTCATCCATCCCCCCAAAAGGTGGGAGTATGTTTATAAAAAAACTAATATTTTGAATATCCTATAATTGAATCAAGTGTAATTATACCTTTCATATCAAAAAGAATAAATATAAAACCCTATTAAAACTGGTAGTTAGTGACTATTTCAATAATAGGATGAGGATCCACAGGTGGAACTTCTTGATGAATCACTGACGGATCAAGTTATGCCACATTAAGATCGCGGTTGTCACAAAATTTAGGGAATGAGGTATGAAGAAATAGCCATATCATGATACATCAATGAAAAAACACATGAATTATAATATATTTAAGGAATTTAGATGATTTAATTTATAAAGTCACAACAGGATTAAAGCTTTTCTAGAAGAACGATCACACCATTATGGATCCTTAAAAATCTTGGTCTATATGATAGAAATATACCACAATATTCCATATGAACATAATAGATGCCCCACTACCCACTACTGTTCCTGAGTTTGGGTCTATGTATTTTCTTCGCATGTATATGAATATAAATTTCACTTTATATGGAAAAATCATTTTGAATTAGTTCTTGTTAAATTGTGTAAATTAATTAATATGGTTGAATGAGATGGTATACCACGATTGATCGATAAGGGACCATACTCTATATGAACCAAATTACGATATCCATTCATCTCATACCATAACACATTCTATCCCATGAGATGAATTGTCAACGGCTCAACATCTGATAATTGACTACTGATGGTGTCTATTTAAACCTATTTAGGAAAACACTGTAAGGCTAGGAAGGCACATTATGTATCAATTATGTATTCTAATACTTATAATATGTGTTAGTATAATTCAATACATATTCAAGGAAATATCAGTATAAAACATTCAAATGCACGCTGAAAATAGATGAAAAATGGAAAAATCCATGGCATATTAGTCCATGTTTTCCAAATAATGATGCATGTAACAATAATCATTGACATAATATCATCGGGATAGGGTTGATTTAAATCCTCAATAAAAAAATAATAATAACCATGAAACAACATGTGCATCACTAAATGGTGAAATGATGTAAACAGTAATAGGAAAAAGCATAACAACAATATTAATTTGGGGAACAAAGCCTTTACTCTGAACATGGGTTCATGACTCCCAAGCACAACATATGACAATGTTCCATGAATTTCCAATCTTCATTCTATTATCTCCAAATAGTAATGATGGAAATGTAATGTATTCTCATGACACTTTTTAATGCACAGAAATAGGGTCCACATAAACTAGTGCCCTGAGATGGTGGGTCACATGTCCACAAGAAGTCCTCCACATATTCAATGGGCTTCTGACTAGCAATAAAAATGTGAAGTTGGTGCATTTTGGAGACTATACCCTCTCCTTAGAGTATAAAAATGGATCCAATATTTAATAAACAATAGCATATGCATATGTAATCATTATAATAACTATACTAGAGAATTGTACAAACATAAAGAATAGATAATAAGAAGAATATAATAATACAAAAATCAACTAAGGTCAGGTCAGATATTTATAATTCATGCCATATTTTTATAAAAATGGAGAATAGTGTAATAGGAATACAATCATGAAAAACAAAAATTAAAAAAAAGGAAAAAATATTTTCCACAAGCATCTCGAGTGAATTATCAGTCCTCCTATCCTATCCTCAAACTAAAAATATGCATATTAACAACCTATAGGAGGGCATCTTTGATTATCAATACTTGCAGACAGATCTTCTACTCTGGTACGAAAGTCATCCGGAGTATGTTCTGAGATAAAAATTGAAATAGGACACCACCAATAGTGTTTACATGTAATATAAGAAATTATCATAACCATACAGTGTGACGGAAAATAAAATTATTTAAAAATGCTAAATTAAACAAATAACCAACCCTATCATGTTCTTATAGGACACTTGGTGGGTCTCCCAACATTATCTCATTAATGGGGAAATGATATAATAATTTCACTATATATATAGAAAGAATATATATATATATAGAGTTCTATATTTCATCAACATATATGAAACTACAATCTGTAGACAAAAGATTCCATATACCTTAAATACTAGTTTCCGGTGGTATTGGGGTGTAACTCCGATATCAATGACCATTCTAATTATCCTTTAACATCAAGAAATAGGTTGCATTCCCTATATACCAATAAGAGTGATACATAATGCAAGAAACATGGGATGTTTGGTGATCCATATTTTCATCAGTCTTAGAAGGGGGTTTGGACCATAAATCCCACCATTCTAATAGTGTCAATGGTGTGAGACATCATGCTCAACACCTAATGCAAGGGATAATGATACTTCCATGTTCAAAAATAAAATTTCATCTTATCACAACCTCTATAAATGAATATTTGTAATTTTAATATTTTTCAGGAATACATGTATAAGGCCTCGACCTTAAAAATTACTTAATCGTGAATTAAATGAATAATTCACATAGAGGATCTTTTCAGGTTTAGAGTTTTAGAGAATTAGGTCATAACTATTACATCTCAAAAGATTACATAGTATACACTTCTACTAAGTTTCCATAAAAAAACTCTTAAAAAGAAACATGTCTGGTTCCATGTTTTAGATAGAATGTCTTTTCTTGATCCCATCCTTGAACCTATTCATCTTTAAGTCCCATGGAAAACATTTCAAAAACATGGGATGAGCATAAAAAGCCCAGTAAAGGACACACAATGAAGGAAAAATGTTAGTTGTTCAAAACAACAAGTAAACCATGAATAATTTACCAAAGTAATAATTTTCACCTTTATGAAGTAGTAAAAACTCTTCACCAAATAAAAGACCATTACTGACCCTTTTGTAACAAAAAGATTACCATAAAACCCATATAAATAACACATAACATATAAAGGTAACTTGGGACATAAACATACTTAAATGGAATAACCATATGGTCGACTTCCACACATACTTAATAGAATAGCCATACGGCCGACTTCCATACCCAATGCATTGGAGGTTATAACGTAACCACCCATCCTAGTATTCACAGCACCACTCGTCATATGGTTTATCACGTAACCACCCGTCGAATGTCCAAGTACCATTATAAAATCATAACACATAAAACAATTATAAAGGAAAGAAAACATTTCCACATTTCAAGCACAATATATCACTTAAATATATTGACATAACAAATCCATTATCAAAACCATTTTCAATACCAAAAAAGAGTTTATGGTATTTATTTACTTTTAAAAATATAATGGCTTGTTGAGGAAGCCAAAGATCAAATAATACTCGCGGTGGCGGAATGTTCGTTGTCACCGCGTACATTAAAAAGAAACATACTTTTTGTCATTTAGTAAAACGCTTCATATAGAAAAGATTCCTTTCGAATAAAAGTAGAAGTCAAAAGGGTTTATACACCGTATAAAAGAAATTTGTGTATAAAACAAAATATGCCTCAATGAAAGGAGATTGAGACGAAGTCCCTTACAAAGTAAGTATCCTAAGATTAAGGATAAATCAATTACATGATTATGTGTGAAAAATATGAATACATAAAATAGAAGTGTATATTAAGTGTAAAACAATAATATGTCATTCACACATAATCTTGGAAAAACAAAACCAATTACATAGATATTTAACTCAGTGAAATGAGATTGAGTAATGATTTCCCATACAAGTTCATCTAAATGACGTAAGAATTTATCAATGAGATGATTATTTGTAGAAATAGTATATCCACACAAAGGTTTGTGGAAATTACAAAATAGATATTCCACACATAATCTTGGCATAATAAAATCAATAAGTAGAGGTTTAACCCAAATAATTGAAAGTGGGTTAAAAAGTTCCCTTATAGAAATCCGACAACCTAACGGCGTCAATTTAAAATTCAAAAAATGAGTTTATTAGAGAGAAAATGGTATCTCATCACTTGGACATAAAATTTACATCAATAAGGATATATAGTAACATATCCCAACATAATAGTATGTGAATTAAAAGACATAACAAAATAAGTCTTTTAGAAAGTGGAGGGTGAAAGGTTCCCTTACCGACTTGGGTAACTTTCGAAACGTACACCCCATGGAAGAAGGGTCATAAAATGAAGATGTAAATACCCATAATTGAAATTATACTACCCAAATATTATAATAATGGGCATTATATAAACCACTCAATGTAAATGGTGGCAAACGTAGCATAAATGTCATGGGAATAAATGTGAGATGAAAAATCCCTTATGAAAACTCGGCAGCCTAACGACGCCATTTAAAACTTCCAAAAATGGTTTGATGAGATCAGATAGGGTATCTAATCATAAGAACATAAAAATTACAGTAATAGGAATATAAAATAACATCCCCAAACATAATAAATATGAGCTTAAAAGAAATGACATAAAAGAGAGTGCTTAAAAAGAAAGAGAGAGGTAGGATCCCTTACCTCAAGTCTGACTTGTCTTGTTCGTTTCTTTATATTCCTGAATAATAAACTTTGGTAAATTTATAATTGATTAAGAACCTATTTTAAATATTATTATTCAGTTCATATCACATATTATAATGTTATAATAATTTGTTAATAATGTGAGTTCATATTAGATGTTTTTGTCGATGTTTGGTACATGAGTCAAAAATGAACTTGTTTGAAAATGATTGACCATGTAGTTATAAGTAAATCATCTCCAGAATATTATTAATGATTTAAATATCATATATATCCAGTACATATTCATTTTATACTACTCCATAACATTTGGAGATAAAAAGAACTGAAATGCACCGTTCATGGAGACGGTAGGCCGTACGTACGCATGAACGCTACTTTCATTTCTTTGTCATATTAGTGGAATTAAAAATAATTGAGAGATATATATATATTATAATTCCAGTATAATATATATGTTATATAGGTCACATATGTTCATTAATTTCATTCTTTATACATTCCATGTATTGCATGAACGAGTCACATCACTTGAGGGGGCGGTAGTCCACACTTCCTCGTATGAAATTATCGCATTTGCACAACATGAAAAGCATAAAGGAATGTTTTAAATATAAAATTCAGAAGCATATAGAAAACATAAATACCATATATATAGTATATAAAATATAGTGACATCATAATTTCCACCATGAAAGGTGTTAAGAGAAGATTGAACAATCATCGTTTCGTGAGGCAGAAATTCACCATCCACAGAGACAGTATGTTCTTTAACCATTAGACGAAGGTGTGTGTAAGTGTAGCTAGAATAATTCACATAAAAACATCCTAGTATATTGAAGATACTGGTGTTGTTACAAAATAAAGGAATAAAAAGTGTTTAGAGGGTTGGAGAAGCAAAATAAAACAAAAGAACACAAGGGAAGACATTACCTTTAAATCGGGTAACTCTTTTTGATTTGAGATGAAAGGCCTCCTTGGAAAGGATTCTGACCAAAGGTGAGGATTCAGTGATGAAGAGAGGTATGTAAAGAGATGAAATTGGTAGGGTTTTTCTGTGCCAAAGGCTTGAGAGGTGTGGGTAAGGTGGTAGAGGTGGAGGCCTTTTATAAGAGGAGAGGAGGGGCACTCTTGGAAAGTTATAAATGATTACTTTATTATAAAATGGTTTTATAATTTTAAAGGTCCCCAAATTATATATTTCGAGGATAAGGAGATAATAGTTCGAAATACTCCCATCCAATAGGTTTTTTACAAGTGTAGGTCTTAGATTTTACATTATCTTTTCATTTTATTTAAATCGTTAAATAATGAGGTAATCACTGCATCATCATGGTGTCATAAATAATTTAATTTATTTAATGTCTAAAAATTATAAAACAAATATAATGATGTAAGAAATATTTTTATCTTTCTAATGAATATTTATAGTAAACAATATGACTTGTATAACCCCATGTACAATTTGTTTTAGTAAAACAACTCATGTTTCCGACATTTTAATTTTAACTTTAAATAAAAAGGTATTAATGTCATTTTCCTACCAAAGTGGCTCCATGGGGTCCCCAAGTTGACCCATGGATTTTATTGGTTGGCCATGACTCATCCAATAAGTTTAGGACATGTGTCAAGGTCATTTCATATTATTAAAACATTATTTTTACCTTAAATTACACTAATTACCTCTAATCGCGATTAAAAACTTAAAAGTTACTATTCACCAAAAATTATTTTAATCCTATTGAACCAAATTTTATATCCAAATGACAACCATGTATGTTGGATTTTTGAAATTCAAATCATAGAAATGCTAAAGTTTCATTTAAACGAAAAATCAATTTTTAAACTACCACTTAGTGGTTTCACTATTCATCAAAAATTGAAGTTTTTCAGAAAAATACCAAAAATTAACCCTAAGCTATATTTGATATTCTGAATTCAAAAATGATGTCTATTTTAAAAAATTCAAAACATATAAGTTGCATTAATTAATTTAACAATTAATTCCCACTGTCAAAACAAATAGCGTGTTTTTAAGAAACAATATCTGTTAAAAGATTGACACTAGTTTTAGTCCAATTTCATAGTGAAATTAATTACAATGACCACTATTGGATTAAATGGTAAAAAAATATTCTAATTTCACTTTAAAACCAATTCAAAAGATAATATAATTATATAAATAAATTATATTAAAATGTGGTTTTGAATTAAAATACAACATTTTTCACTATTCATTAAAAAATGAACTTTATCGGAAAAATACCAAACATTTACACAAAGTAAATTTTGATGTCCCGATTCTAAAGAAGAATTTTATTTTGTCAAATATAATAGACAAGATTTTCAAAAAGTGGATTTAAAAGAGGTTCGCCATCAAAAGGCGGTTAATCGACCTTTTAAAGAATATTAGAATATTTACGCTTAAAATTGGTTTCATTCGCATTTTTAATCCTCTAACATTTATTGTAAAAAGTAAAAATATTTGACAAACATATATAATCATTTTGTAGTTAGTTTTGTTCATTCCCGTCATTACAATGGCTTGGTGTTAACTACCATTTAAAATAAAAATATTTTATTATTAGAGTGCAACATAAGATTTCAAAGGAACTCATTGTTGCGTATTGGGTAAGCCATCGAGCATAGCGTTCCCTTTAAATTAATATTAACATTTCTTCACAAATAGGGATAAATATAAAAATTTCATATTTTTTATTTACCTGAGGTGTTACATCCTTCCCCCCTTTTGGAAATTGTGTCCTCGCAATTTTAAAATTGGGCTCAGAAACATCATTGAAAGTCCCACATCGGAACAAGAGTCGGTAAGACAATCACTTTAAAAGAAAGAAAGAGAAGTACATAGGTCACCCGAGTTAACCCATACTAGGATTCCATGTAGGAAAACATGGATATGGAAGAAAAATCAAAGGGTCATGTTCTGAGGGAGAGTGATAGAAAACATGTTTAGGAGAAAGTTAACCACAAGAAAATCACAAACTTGTGGTGGGTTAAACGGTATTCGATTTCCCAGTAGGAAAAGTTAACAGACAACATTTTTGTTTTTAAGTTCCTTTTCATTAAGAAATTTATTTATGAGCTCAACTAAATCATGAGGAAACATACTTACTTTTCGTGTTGACCTTCATCTCTTACTAGATTTCTTACACAAACTCATATTTTCTCCAAAAGACGAGTATTTAGGATGACTTGTTCACATTAAGAGCACTATAATCAACTTTTAGTGAATCACCTAATCCACAAAAGAGAACTATATATTTACCATGTCTTTAGACCTTAAACAAAACTAAAATTGTTAGAAAAGGATCAGATAATCCTAAAAAAGGATAATCCTTTATGAAAAGAAACACTACTCTTAATCTCCAAAATTTGTCAAACATTATCCAAAGTTCAACAAAGACCATTCAATAAACAGTTGTCCATAAAATTCTTTAATGTAAACCAAACTAATATTGAAACCCAAATATTTTATGGATTTAATCACATAGTCTTCCAAGGTACAAATTAACATTTATCTCCAAATAACATCAGTTGCTCATTAAAGTATCGTGTTGAAAAGTAATTAACTTAATCCTATATCCTCCGTGATAGGTCAATAATTTCGGTAGATAACCCAAAATCAACTTACTCTTGATTCATAAAAGCATCTAACTAAAAAGAATTAGTCAAACTAACCAGGGAATTCACGTAGTCCAGTGGTAGGCGATATATACCAGTCACACTTTGGTTGTGGGTTCGATTCCCACCGCTTTGTCCAATGCGACGGGTTTTCACACGGTCTGCGTGTTGTCATTTTTCCAAACTATATAATTCTCAAATCATTCCCCAAAAAGAGATAAAATCATCAAAAATAACCATAAAATAATTTAACCTCAATTTTATCTCATGTCGTTCATATTCCATCATAACATATAGTAACCCATAATTACCTCAAAAGTAAGGATCATATAAACCCAAATGGTTCGTTATAACTATGTCCACAAAAGAACAGATAACTATTCCTTGAATAAAATTTTCATATATCAAACATCAGGGCTACACATACTATAAAAAGTCTTCTAATGTAACCCCATCATCAAAAGAGACTTAATACTCTTAATAATTTCACCATAACTATTGAAGCCCTTATGTGTTGACTTCTTACTCATTCAACATTATTCATGATCCATTAACCATTCCTTTCCAACTTATTCTGAAATAATTATTTCCTACAAACAAAATAATGAATCATATCCTAAGATTCCAAAATAGGAAAACAAATGTTAAGAAATAATCCATACCTTTGATTGGTCATTGTCAGTTTCTTCATCCTCAATCGAAATGGAATTAGGTATTGGTAAAAAAATATTTGTACGATCTTGGTGATACCATTCCTGAAACTTATTCATAGAACATGTGTTTGCATAATGACCATTCACACCACATTTGAAACATTACATTGATCCCTTAGAAAGAACTTCTTTCCCTTTCCTCGATTCAACTAGATGCTTCATTTTTCCATGGAAGGTTCTTCCTTTTTGAACTTCATTTCCACATCTACAGCATATTTCTGTCCCTTTGAAACATTTTCCTAGGTGTTTCTTTCCACATCATTGAAACATAGGTTTTTGAACACATTTACCATTATGATTATTACCTGTAGTTCCGTAGGGATTTTTTTCTCGCATATATGATGCCTTATAGAAATCACCAAGGTTTAGGTGGTCAATCATGACTCCAGATAGTTAGCTGAGGATAAACACAATATTTCTCATTGCAGCTCCCATATCATTCAGTTGCTCGCTCAGAAAACTGCCACAGTTTCCTTCACATCCACTGTTACTTTGGTGCCTGCTAGATCCTGCCATTTACTAAAACCAAAAAAGTCAGTGTGAGTATATCAACAAAACCATCATGTACTAATGAGGGATATAAAGAATAATATATACTTACTCATTCACTTTATCTAAAACTAGGACTCTTTCTAAAATCCTAACCATTATGGTAATGTCACTTATGCTTAAAGAATACCCTAACCTCTAAAGTTATCTAAACCGACCTCTGATACAAACTATATGGCCCCAGCCTTAAACATTACTTAATCATGAATTAAATGAATAATTCACATAGAGGATCTTTTCAGGTTTAGAGTTTTATAGAATTAGGTCATAACTATTACATCTCAAAAGATTACATAGTAGAAACTTCTACTAAGTTTCCATAAAAAACTCTTAAAAAGAAACATGTCTAGTTCCATGTTTTAGATAGCATGTCTTTCCTTGATCCCATCCTTGACCCTATTCATCTTTAAGTCCAGTGGAAAACATTTCAAAAACATGGGATGAGCATAAAAAGCCCAGTAAAGGATACACAAAGAAGGAAAACTATTAGTTTTTCAAAACAACAAGTAAACCATGAATACTTTACGAAAGTAAAACTTTTCATATTTATGAAGTAGTAAAAACTCTTCACTTAATAAAAGACTATTACTTACCCTTTTGTAACCAAAAGATTACCATAAAACCCATATAAACAACACATAACATATAAAGGTAACTTGGGATATAAACATATTTAAATGGAATAGCCATACGGCCGACTTCCATACCCAATGCATTGGAGGTTATAACATAACCACCCATCCTGGTATTCACGACACCACCCGTCATATGGTTTATCACGTAACCACCCGTCAAATGTCCAAGTACCATTATAAAATCATAACACATAAAACAATTATAAAGGAAAGAAAAAATTTCGACATTTCGAGCACAATATATCACTTAAATATATTGACATAAAAAATCCATTATCAAAACCATTTTCGATACCAAAAAAGAGTATATGGTATTTATTTACTTTTAAAAATATAACGGCTTGTTGAGGAAGCCAAAGATCAAATAATACTCACGGCGGCGGAAAGGTCATTGTCACCACGTACGTTAAAAAGAAACACACTTTTTGTCATTTTGTAAAACGCTTCGTGTAGAAAAGATTCCTTTAGAATAAAAGTAAAAGTCAAAGGGGTTTATACACCGTATAAAATAAAGTTGTGTATAAAACAAAATATGCCTCAATGAAAGGAGATTGAGATGAAGTCCCTTACAATGTCAGTATCCTTAGATTAAGGATAAATAAATTACATGATTATGTGTGACAAATATGAATACACAAAATATAAGTAGACATTAAGTGTAAAATAATCAGAGGTCATTCACACATAATCTTGGAAAAACAAAACCAATGACATAGATATTTAACTCTGTTAAATGGGATTGAGTGATGATTTCCCATACAAGTTCGTCTAAATGACGTAAGAATTTATCAATGAGATGATTATGTGTATAAATAGTATATCCACACAACGTTTTGTGGAAATTACAACATAGATATTCCACACATAATCTTGGCATAATAAAATCAAGAAGTAGAGGTTTAACCCAAATAATTTAAAGTGGGTTAAGAAGTTCCCTTACAGAAATACGACAGCCTAACAGCGTCACTTTAAAATTCAGAAAATGAGTTGATGAGAGAGAAAATGGTATCTCATCACTTGGACATAAAATTTACATCAATAAGGATATATAATAACATATCCCAACATAATAGTATGTGAATTAAAAGACATAACAAAAGAAGTCTTTTAGAAAGAGGAGGGTGAAAGATTCCCTTACCGACTTGGGTAACTTTCGAAACGTAAAACCCATGGAAGAAAGGTCATAAAATGAATATGTAAATAACCATAATTGAAATTATAATATTAAAAGATTATAATAATGGGCAGTACATACACCACTCAGAGGAAATGGTGGCAAACATAGCATAAATGTCACGAGAATAAAAGTGAGATGAAAAATCCCTTACGAAAACTCGGTAGCCTAACGACGCCACTTAAAACTTCCAAAAATGGTTTGATGAGATCAAATAAGGTCTCTAATATTAAGAACATAAAAATTATAGTAAGAGGAATATAAAAGAACATCCCCAAACATAAGAAAGATGATCTTAAAAGAAATGACATAAAAGAGAGTGCTTAAAAAGAAAGAGAGAGGTAGGATCCCTTACCTCAAGTATGACATGTCTTATTCGTTTCTTTATATTAATGAATAATAAAATTTGGTGAATTTATAATTTCTTAAGTACCTATTTTAAATATTATTATTCAGTTCATATAACATATTATAATTTTATAATAATTGGTTAATAATGTGAGTTCATATCAAAAGTTTTTGTCGATGTTTGGTACATGAGTCAAAAATGAACTTGTTTGAAAATGATTGTCCATGTAGTTATAAGTAAATCATCTCTAGAATAGTATTAATGATTTAAATATCATATATTTCCCATACATATTAATTTTATACTAATCCATAACATTTGGAGATAAAAATAAATGAAATACACCGTTCATAGAGACGGTAGGCCGTACGTACGCATGAACGCTACTTTCATTTCTTTTCCATATTAGTGGAATTAAAAATAATTGGGAGAGATATATATATTATAATTACAGTATAATATATATGTTATATAGGTCACATATGTTCATTAATTTTATTCTTTATACATTCCATGTATTGCATGAATGAGTCACATCACTTGAGGGGGCGGTAGTCCAGACTTCCTCGTATGAAATTATCGCATTTGCACAACATGAAAAGCATAAGGGCATGTTTTAAATAAAAAATTCGGAGGCATATAGAAAAAATAAATACCATATATATCATATTTAAAATATAGTGACATCATAATGGCCACCATGAAAGGTGTTAAGATAAGATTGAACAATCATCGTTTCGTGAGGCAGAAATTCCCCATCCATAGAGACAGTATGTTCTTTAACCATTAGATGAATGTGTGTGTAAGTGTAGCTCGAATATTTCACATAACAACATCCTAGTATATTTAATATTCTGGTGTTGTTACAAAAAAAGGGAATAAAAAGAGTTTAAAGTGTTGGAGAAGAAAAATAAAACAAAAGAACACAAGGGAAGACATTACCTTTAAATCGGGTAACTCTTTTTGATTTGAGCTCAAAGGCTTCCATGGAAAGGATTATGCCCAAAGGTGAGGCTTAAATGATGAAGAGAGGGATTTGAAGAGATGAAATGGGCAGGGGTTTTCTGAGCCAAAGTCTTGAGAGGTGTGGGTAAGGTGGTAGAGGTGGGGGCCTTTTATAAGAGGAGAGGACGGGCACTCTTGGATAGTTATAAACTTTTACTTTATTATAAAATTCTTTTCGGATTTTAAAGGTCCCAAAATTATATATTTCGAGGATAAGGTGATTAGAGTTAGAAATACGCCCATTAAATAGGTTTTTGACAAGTGTAGGTCTTAGAATTTAAACTATCTTTTCATTTTATTTAAATCGTTAAATAATGTGGTAATCGCTGCATCGTCATGGTGTCATAAAGAATTTAATTTATTTAATGTCTAAAAATTATAAAACAAATATCATGATTTAGGTAATATTTTTATATTTCTAATGAATATTTATAGTAAAAAATATTACTTGTATAACCCCATGTAAAAATTGTTTTAGTAAAACAACACATGTTTGTGACATTTTAATTTTAACTTTAAATAAAAAGGTATTCATGTCATTTTCCTACCAAAGTGGATTCATGGGGTCCCCAAGTTGACCCATGGATTTTCGTGGTCGGCCATGACTCATCCAATAAGGTTAGGACATGTTTCAAGGTCATTTCATATTATTGAAACATTTTTTTTACCATAAATTACACTAATTACCTCTAATCGCGATTAACAACTTAAAAGTTACTATTCACCAAAAAATTATTTTAATCCCATTGAACCACATTTTACATCCTAATGAAAACCATGTATTTCGGATTTTTGAAATTCAAATCACAGAAGTGGTAAAGTTTCATTTAAACGAAAAATCAGTTTTTAAACTACCACTTAGTGGTTTCACTATTCATCAAAAATTGATGTTTTTCAGAAAAATACCAAAAATTCACCCTAAGCTATATTTGATATTCTGAATTCAAAAATGATGTCTATTTTACAAAATTAAAAACATATAAGTTACATTAATTAATTTAACAATTAATTCCCGCTGTCAAAACAAATAGCGTGTTTTTAAGAAACAATATCTGTTAGAAGATTGACACTAGTTTAAGTCCAATTTCAAAGTGAAATTAATTCCAATGACCAATATTGGATTAAATGGTAAAAATATATTCTAATTTCACTTTAAAACCAATTAAAAAGATAATCTAATCATATAAATAAATTATATTAAAAAGTGGTTTTGAATTAAAATACAACATTTTTCACTATTCATTAAAAAATGAACTTTATCGGAAAAATACCAAAAATTTACACAAAGTAAATTTTGATGTCCCGATTCTAAATAAGAATTTTATTTTGTCAAATATAACACATAAAATTGTCAAAAAGTGGATTTAAAAGAGGTTCTCCATCAAAAGGCGGTTAATCGACCTTTTAAAGAATCTTAGAATGTTTACACTTAAAATTGGATTCATTCACATTTTTAATCCTCTTACATTTATTGTAAAAAGTAAAAATATTTGACAAAAATATATAATTATTTTGTAGTTAGTTCTGTTCATTCCCATCATTACAGCAACTAGGTGTTAACTACCATTTAAAATAAAATTATTTTATTATTAGAGTGCAACGTAAGATTTCAAAGGAACTCGTTGTTGCGTATTGGGTAAGCCATAGAGCATAGCGTTCCCTTTAAATTAATATTAAAATTTTATTCACAAATAGGAATAAATATAAAAATTTCATATTCTTTATTTACCCGGGGTGTTAAAAAATGACTATCTTGTATCATTTTTACCATGCCTTTATGTATACATAAGGTGTATTCATGTTTATATCATATGTGGAAATTTGTCCAAAAAGTCCCATTATCCATGTTCTATACCATTCCATGCATTTCAATTCACAATAAGTAGAATCAATAAAATGGCCTTGCCACACCTCATAAACCATTTCATTTAATTTACCCAATTCGTTTAAAATATTTCAACAAATCGGATAAATCCATTCCATTATCACATTCCATTTAATTCACAATGTCAAGGTAATTTAATTTATAAGGATCAATATAATCCAAAGGATCCATAGTCAAATAAGGAAAATTACCACATGGTAAATTGTAACCATATGTGGGCCAATCCCCTATGTGGTTCTATAGGCTCAATTTAATACTCATTTCATAAGTTAAATTTCATGTAAACGCTAATCTGGAAGCTAATTAAGTGTTTTGGGAAAATAATAAATTGACAATTATGGGAAAAATCATCACGGAACACCCATAAGATGTCTATATATGGAGTATACAACCTATAATTAACTTAATGTGAATGAAAAAACATATATCAAGGTGTAATGGTCAATTAGACAGGATGAACTCATTATAAAATTAATTCTTGACAAAATCCATTGTTTAACATAACAAAATAATTATGAAACAACAAAACTCACAGGGAAAATGACATGACCACCTACCTCACGTCCTTTGATGATGCCTTGTTTGATTTCAGCTTTATAATTGAAGCATGTAAGAAAAAATATGAGAAATTTTCCAACATCCTAAATAAATATAAAATGATATTTCTCCTAAATAACAAGATGGATTCGAAAAAACATGAATAAGAGTTACGAGTAATGTAGAGAACTCCTTAAGAATTCCAACACCATTGGAGGATTTTAAAATGAACACCAGAACAAAATGTTAGCTCAATTCCTAACATTGGGTGAAAATAATCTCAAAGGAGGAGGATAACATTTTTTTTATTCACTAGATGTTGATTGGAGAGATTAAAAAAAGAATAAAAGTTAAATGAGGGGAACTTTGGAATTTTCACCCAAAATAACAGGTGAATAGTTTAGGTGCTCAGTTTACAAACCATGTGAAAACTGTGTGATGATCCACAATCCAAAAACTATAGGTTATGGACATGATCTTGTGCCAAGAATATATTTGGGAACATTGATGGTCCCATAAGGGTCATCGACCGTGGGAGCTCCCCTTGGATTAGGGTTTCCCTGCGCCATCCTTCTCCCTTCCTCCCTCCTCCCTCTTCTCTTTCTCTTGATGGCGTGCGCTCTCAGTGCCACTCTCAGCTTCCTCAACCCAACTCCTCCTCATGGCTTCCATGTTTTGAAGCCATTGCGTCATGCAATCAGTGGATGGGGTCTCAGATGTGCTTGGTGGCCACCATTGGGTTCACGGCTGGTTGAGATCATTGGATCGTTTCGCGGCGGGTCCATTTTCTTCCTCTTGAGTCATTTCACGGTTACAGATAGCGACCTTAGGACCGCTCAGAGCTGGAGGCACCCCCTTTCCATTTCTCCCCCTAATACATCTGGACAGTCTTCTCGGCTTCTTGGATCTTCATCCCTGGGTTTTGCGTTTGGAGAATCGCTCCTCCATCAAAGGTGTTATAGGTTTGGAAACATACTGGGTTCTGGCACTCTTCTGGTTTGGTTTTGGAGGATTCTTTGTCCTCTCCCAGGTCAGTACATGGTCGCAGGTGTCATCATCTAGAAATTTTGGCTCTGAAGACTTCCTCTTCCCCATTTTTCACTCTTGGGGGTAGTTATCTGCTTTCATCTTGGTCATTACGAGGTCTCAAAGGGCGACCTCAGGAATGCTCTGAGCCAGATTCGTCCCCCTTTTTAGTTCTTTTCTGGAATTTCATCGCGGAATTTTAGTCTTACAACCCTTGGTTCTAAGTTTGGAGTACTGTCGACGAAGCCTTCTCTGTCTCTCACCCTCCATCTTCGGTTTCTGAGAGTTTCTGCATCCTGGTTTTCTTGTGTCCTTATTCTAAGGTATGGAACTTTTTAGCTTTCTGTTAAGCCTGGATTTGGATGGTACTGCCTCTCCTCTAACTCCTCTGCCATTTCCATCTACCCCATCAAGCCTGACTCAAATTTAGTCAAGCTCTGTGGCTCCCATGGAATTTTGGATGATGTTGGTATCCTCGGTAATGGAACTCATGTTCTGGTCCTCTGGTATGGTTGTGTTGCATCTCGCCCTGGTTGTTCAAATATATCCCTCCCCTTTTGTCATCTTGTTCTGTGTGCTATGGTGACCCTACCCCTCCCTCAAATCTCTAATGGTCTAGATTTCGAATCCCGGCGCTGCGTTTAATGGATGGGTGGTCACTAGTGCGGCGGTAGTGCAGCTTCCCGAGGATGGGTAACATGTTTAATGGTTTCGATATAGACTCAGTGTTCAATGGTCTGACTTTCAAGTGGTGATTTTTGGACGGGTTGGCCCTGGGATGTGTTACTTGGTCATATCATTTTTTCTTTTTGGTTGATGTTCTATTCCTCCTTTTGAACTGGTCTAGTCTTGGGCATGGATTTAAGTCCATCCAACTAATGTGTGCCTTTTTTTCATGGCTGTTCTCACTTTTCCAAAAATTGATTTTATAAAATCAAAAAAAAAAATCATGCACCTAGACTTGCACGGTTTTAGAAAACCCATGCAGCTCTAGCTGTAACTATTTCCCCCCACACGGTTACAACTAAAATTGTGACCTTGGTTGCATGGTTTATTCTAACCATGCAAACCTATTGTTATGGTAGTGTTCTTGAACATCATGCTTCAAATAGTCCCCAAACACTCTGTGGTCCCACCATAGCAAGTAGAACACCATTACAATGATTAAAAAATGGATTAAATCAAAAAAAAGATCATTACTTTTTGAATATATGGTTCTTTACATATTCTATGTACCCCTCCAATCCCAACATGACATGTACAATGAGTTACACATTTTGTAGTTGGTGATTTCATGCCAATTTGGGTTCTAGTCTATATGAAGAAAAATAATCAAGATTTATATTCTATTTACCCTAAGAGACACATAATTTACATCCACTAGGATTGATTATGGACTTGTTGGCCCACTCATGAGGGTATGTTATGACATTGAACCTCATTTTGTCCCTAAAATAGATAATAGAGAAATAATATATGGTGAGGAGAACTTAATGGACCTCTATGTCTTTCCATACACATGTATGAAGGCCAATAATATATAATGTGAGTTATTGGATATAGACAAACCTTATTGGTATTATAGAGTAGTTACAATTTAGTTTCTTATATATATCTTAATATAGTGTTCGTAATCACCTCCATGGTATTGGGGAACAATATACTTTTCCTACAGATTTTTACTAGTCAATATTACACCACTTATATGTGTTTGTGATCCACTATCATTAGAGTTAGTTTAACCCCTATATAATGATATCGAGTGGGGCATAAAACCATCTCCTATATTTGGTGTACCTCCAATCCACATAGGGATTGAGGTCTATTTGTATGGTGTATAAAAATGTAACATGGGTAGTTTCAATTTGGATAATGACTGATAGTTTTTGTTTAAATTGTGTGGGTACGCCCCTATTTGTGTTTTTATAGGGATTGGGTTACCCACACATTATAACCCAATGGGTACAACATTTTCGCAACGGGAAATAATGTTTGAATGATGAGAATGATTTCCCACATGATTTTAAGTGGTGTGTTGAAATTAGGAATGTAAGATAATTGTTTTCCATCATATATGATAATAAATCCTTTGGTAAACCCATGGGTTTCCTATTAAATGTGGAATGTAGTTTACTATTGAATTTTGGTTTCATGGTCCCCTTAGTAAACCAAGAATACTAATTTTCACACCTTGGTCAGTCATTGATATTCTATGATGAAAAAATAGGAACATTATGGTGTCCCTAATAAGTATTTAATTAAAACATATTAGTTTTATTCTTCTTTTTTCTTTTAGTCTAGTTAATCTTTAGTGCCAAAAAATTTGAGCTTACATGTTGTTATAGTTTCCATGTTTTTCATCCTCGGTAAAACATCTCATACAATGACTTGAGTTGGCCTATTTTTTTGTTGATTTATATTTTATTTTTGGTGTTTCCTACCGAGTAATTTTTTACTCTCACTTTTATGGGCCTTTAGACTAAAACTATTTAGTTGATGTGGGTGACCCAACAGTTTATTGATTGTACAAATAGAAGTGAGGCTGGTGTGTCATGCTCGAAGAAAACACATAGTATTTCACGGATATAATTTGTTATATATGCTGATTTTCCTAATGTAGATGGCCTATGTGGCTAATGAGTTATCGTTGACTACATATATCAAATAAGATATTTTTTCAATTTATGTTTCATAGGATTTATAGGGATTTTTTTCTCGTTTTATTACCTATTATGATTTATTTCTATTCATTTTCAAATGCACGAACTATTTACTATTATGTTTATTATATATATATTTTTGGTAAACCAGATAAAATTCTCAGTTTGAGATATGTGTTTAATATATATTGTTATACTCAAAGTTCAATCATTTTGGGATATATTCTTAATCAATGATTTTAACCAACCCCAGACCTATTGGTTGCATTCTTGGGGTGATATTCTTTTCATCCCACCGACCCTGGAGGGGCCCCAACGGGTTGGGAAAAGTTATAGTGGTTCTATCATAGGGAATGTTTTTTGAGTTATTATTCATATGAGGACTAGTTTGGGAACACAATGAAATTATTTTGTGGAGGTATTATATATGATTCTAAGACTACAGATAACTATATTTGTGTGGACAATGACATATACTGTCATAGAGACTTTGATAAAAATTAACCGCCCTCATTTCAATGATATGCCTATTTTGTTTGACAATGATTAATATATAATTCATATGGTGTTATGATTATATATTTTGTGATTTTATCTCATAAAATAATCCAAATATGATATATCCTTCTTGGTGTCTCCATAATGAATAATGGGTCCTACTAGATGATATCTAGCTTGTGTGTGGGTGTAGGGTCATGACAAGGACAAGCATGTTGTCTGAACCATCACCACTAGTTAGTTGATAGTGGGTTAATTTTTCTAATAATCAGTTGAGATCAATTCAAATTAAATTATCTAATTATGTCCCTCTAGTCTTGTATATATTTTATACCATTCTCAAAGTGTGGATTATTGTCCCTACTAGGTAAGATGGGAACATTGGTAGACTTGATACCACATGTACATTCAATGAACGGACTCCAAAATCTGCAAGGAGAGTCGTATCCTTGGGTGGTAGGGGACCAAATAGAGACTTGAACTCAAATTTATATCTTATTCAGATTTCATAGATGTTATATAATGAATTGTGTTTTGGCATCATAAATGGAAAGACTTACCATTACTGGATGATTTATTTTTCAAACTCAAAATGGAGATAGTATACTATGGTTGAAGTGTTAAATAGTTAATTTTGAACCATTTCATGGTAACACAATCATGTTGAAGTACCCATTAATGTTTGTGGGTATATTGTGGGTTTTTTATGGAATGCTTTTCAATTTTGTTATTTGTGATTAGTGGTTTGGGTGGAGACTATATAGGAAGAGGATAAGAGTTTTGGTTGTGATTATATTAAAAAACACCTACTATGGATCCCTTATTGAGTGTTGTTAGATTTATCTTGTCAAGTTTCCCCTCAATTTAATGAGAATTATATATCTTCAAATTAATATCCAGATTAATGTTGTGGATAGACTACAGTGTTGGGAATCACATTGAGTCAAGAACATTATCCTTATAGATCCCACTAGTAACCATAGTATTATATGGTATAAACATTATTAGTGTGATATTTTTTAGAAGAGTATTACATATTGATCCCAATCCATTAATTCACCCATATGTTAGACTTGGTTTAGAATGAAACTTTGTCTCTATAATTTAAGAGAATGAATGGAAAGAGGATGATTGGGTCGACTTCTATCTTCCATAAATTAGAATACGTAACATGTTCATTCTTTACATACCCTCATCATATTTATAATAGGATTGAAATTATATTATTTCACTAAATTATCTATGATTTTTGTTTATATTGGAACCACTGACTGGAATTTTTTCATCTAAATGAATTAAAATAAAGAATACCATATTTAACTTACCCAATCAGGTTAAGTTAGTTTTCTCAGGGTCGAAACAAGTGCCTTATAAAATATTCATCTATGTTAAAGAAGAGGTTGAATGGTACAGAACATAGTGCGAATTGGTTAAAAACTATGGTAATAATAATATATTAGTGAATATATATTTTAGGAATGTTAAATTTGTATTATGTTGAAAGAACAATCAGGTGTATGAAACAGAGCCAACCCTCATTAAATTAATTTATTTTCCTACACTATATGGTGAGTGTGGAATAATGAATTTTTTTAAGTATAATAAATCCAATTCACATTGAATGTAAATAATTTTAAAATTATTTAGATGGGTGACCCATGTTTGGACATTTGAAAGAGGATATGGTGGGTCATTCTCTAAGGTTATACACTATGAATGGATTCTTCATATAACCATATGATGGTCATATAATCAGGTTTCTCCTCGAAGCCCATGTGATATGAAATTCTTGTCAGCCTTCTTCTTCAATTTCGTTGCATTGAAAATAATACCCATATTTCAGTATTTCATAATATATGGATTTTTGTATTCTCACATAGAGGGCATCAACAAGGATGTGATATGAGTCATGTTACTGGGTACTCATCATTAATTTTCAATATAGGATTTTTTTCTTAGAGTATTTTTATATTGTAATTATGTTATTTCTGAAATCCAAAAATAGTCATGAGTCTAAACATGAATCATTAATTTATCATTTATTATTTGAAAACAATAATACATATTTTATAAATGAATATTTCCATAGTGATATATGAGAATATAACATCTTATAGATAAAACAAAATTTATGGATCATTATCGAGATTTATGTTTCTATTCATCTTTATAAATTTAAATTAATATATTATTTATTATATTAGTATACAAATTTATGATATAAAAGATCTATCTAATTTAAAATATATATATAAATAGAAATATTACTCAGAATTATGAACATACATGCTATAGAATCATCGACATGGTTCTTCTTTCTTTAAAAAAATTCATTTTCAAATGAAATTTATTTCTATATATAATTAAAATGGAATACCACTCATTTCTATTCCCTATAATCATTGTCCTATTAGGAGGATGATCATGTGAAATTATTTCCAAATCCATAAATTGAGTTATTTACATTCCCTTCTTTCATGTTCACTATTTGGACAAAAGATATTCTTTTCTACAAGTCCATATCTATTTATAGATAATTAGATAATTAATATTGAATAATCTTATCAATAATTTAAATTTCGTAGTTATAACTAAAAGTACAAAAACATGGCGGTATGAATGAAAGAATCAAGTTCATTGATAGAGCATTTTCCAACATGAATCCAAACTATATCAATCCTTTAAATTTCTCAAAAAAATATAGTGTATAAGTATAGTCTTTGATTAATTCATTTAAAAGACATGTAAATGGAGGGTCGAAGATCAAATTTCATCTTTGGATCCCATTTTCATTATAATGTTCTTTAGGATGTGACATCATCATGTATTTATCTATTCCAATAGGTTTTTTTTGTAACAAAATATAAAATAATGAATCCTGAAATGATAAACATCATAAAAATAATCAGTATTATTTTTAGGGGAATTAATAAGTACCCTTACTAGATTCATGAGGTATCTTATTCAGTATAAGGGTCCTCAAAAAATAAATTTTTCTATCTTTACTTGTTACTATTTGAAAACCAATATACCAAACCTTGAAATTATCATCATTTGGAAAATTTTATTTATAGAAAATTGATAACACCAATTATTATTTCATGGTGTTATATACCATATATATTAAAATTTAGTGGCATTACCTGAATAGGACATAGATAATTTTTGGGTGTTTAAACCCATGTACCTTCCTAGTAGAAAAATTGTAAATTTACTGAAGAAGATGATATTTGGAACAATTTTTAGGGCTCTATGGGTTCTAGAGTTTGTTATTTAACCCTTAGATGAACCTATATAGAAAAGTGAGGGTTGTGGTTCCATATTAATAATATAATAATATAATAAAATATTTTTCTTCTTCACATGGGTATTTTTTGGAGGTATTATTATATCTCAAAAAAAGATTCACATATGGGAATATGATTCTATGGATTACTCAAGAAAGTGGTGTTTACCCAGTAAATGATTTTAGTGTTATTCTCATCTGGAAACCCATGTGTTATTGATAACATGAATATTAATTAAATAACACAAATATTTAATTAATTATTTTTAATGATAGAAGAAACATTTGAATTCTTAATTTAAACCATGTTACAGATTTCTCCCACGGCTAGTCTTTGGTTGCTGTGTAATCGTAAAGAGTGAGATAATGTAACAGAGGGATCATAAGAGCAATGATAATGGATTGGTTCATCAAGATCAACTATCCAGTGACATAGATGGATGAATATTAAAGCTATTAAAATAGAATCAACGTGATAATAGTTTTCCAATGAGATAGGGATTCATATTTTAATTTATATACATTATTCCTTGTGTTGAATAATTTATTCAATTTATAGTATAGTCATTCACCTCCCCGTTGATTTATTTTTAAATTTTTTTTATTTTTTGTTCACATTGTTATTCATTTTCATTAAAGAATGTATTTTCACAAATTTTTATTGAAATTATTATTTGATATTTGAATCTTATTGAAATATCTATTACATCATTAAATCCTTGATGGTATATCCCACAAACAATGGAATATTCCCCAAAAACCATCATATATTACATAAGTTTGTTTTTAGGGATTTCTCCATCAATTTATGTTGTTTTATTCACTAAAAATCTATTTTTGAATTTTAATTAACTATTATAGTGGATTGATTCAACATGTGAATTAAAAAAAATTCCACAAACTATTTTTGTGTGTGGGAATTCAAGGATCATGGAATGGTAGATGTGTATTGGGATGATGACATAAGTGAAATAACATGTGGAGGCATGACCGATTGATGATGTTTCATAAATGAAAATGTTATTTCATTTAGCGAGTGATGTGTGGATTAGATCTTGATTCAAGTGAAGATTTGACCTTGTTAAATTAATTTTTTGAGTTTCCATAAGGGATTTAGAACAAAATTATGCGGAAAAGTTAACATTTATGAAGTAGATGATTTGTTTTGTAAAAATATCCACTATATAGTGTTTAGTTTAAAATAATTAATTCTTTCAATCATAGGTATGTGGGGGATAAGGTTTATATATGATTTAAATATCACATTGTGTGGGATATTAGACTACACATCATGTACACTCTAGCTAACTACTCAACAATTATAAGGGATAAATGCTTTGGAGGTCATCTATCCATACACATGGTTTGTGTTAGAACCACACAACATGTTATGAAAAATTACACAATCCTATTTCATAGGAAGTATATATTGTAATGTACCATCCTGAGGTGCACTTAAAATTGTTCCCTAAGATGGTGGGTCACATGGCATGAAGCGTGAATCCCTGTATGCCAGAGTCTGCAGACTAGTAGAAAGGGTGTAAAGATGGTATGGTGGGGAGACTATTCCCTCTAATCAAATTATACCTATGGATATAATATATAATCATAAAAAATAGCAGAATAATATATAATCAAAATAATAAATAAACTATTGAAGTGTAAATAAGTCGATTGAATAGATAATTAGAAAATTATAGTAATACAAAATGACACTAATTTTGTGTCAGATACATGTAATACATGTCATGATGATATAAATAAAGTTGAGAATGGGAACATGCATAAAATTTTGATATATAAAAAGTTATAAAAGAAAAAATAGATTATTCAATATCAACTTGAACGAATTCTCGATCATCCTATTCAAATCATTGATTATAAGTATGAATATTAGTAATCGATGAAAGGAGATTGTTGTTATAAATACCTACAAACATTTAATATTCTTGGGTACTAAAGCATGCTTGAGTAGGTTGTGAGATAGAAATCTCAGTCGGCCACCACCAATGGTGTCTACGTGTAATCCTAGATATGATCATAAATAAACAATGTGTAGGAAAATATCATTAATAAACAATGAATTAATAAAAATTTAACCATCCCACTTAGGATTCTATATGAAACTTGTGGGTCTACCTGATTCGGCTAATTTCATGGAGAAATATCTAATCATGTCACTATATATGTAGTGTATATATATATATTGTAGAGTTTTATATTTATTCCTCCTATATGATTGAGGTATGTGATGACATATATGTCCATATAACATGAATACTTATTGCCATATAGAACAAGACATAATTCATACATTCATGAACAATATAATAAGCCTATTAGATCAAGAAATCAGCTACATTCCCTATATTAGAATAAGAGTTATAGAATTCATACAAGACACTTGGGATGCTGAGTGAGTCATCCTGTCATCAATATAACAAAGGGAGATGGCACATAAATCCCATCGTACTATTAGTTTCAATAGTATGAAACATCATGCTCAAAACTCAATGTAGGTCTCATGATACTACCATGATAAAAAAATCCCTTAACATCATATAACAGCCTCTATAAAGGCATATTCCTATTTTTAATATACCACATTAAGAAATATCACTCATGTCATATGTTTACCAAGACATTATGTATAATTAAAATTTGTTCATGATTGTAACATTTGACAAAATACCCCTCATATGTATTCATATTCATGTTCAAAAGCATTTCAAGAATTACTATTCATAACAACTAGAAAAACCGGCAAGTACATGCCACACCTCAAGAACCATTTCATCTAATTTAGAAAACTCATTTCAAATAATAAAACCAACATGATTAGGTCATTAAATTCCCACTTTTCATTTAATTTACTAACTCATGGTAATTTAATTAATAAAGATAAATGGAATCTAAAAGATCAATAGTAAAATAATGGAATTTCCAACCTGTGAAATTCCAACCATATATGGGAAAATCACATTAGAGGTGTCTTGTATTCCATTTAGTAGTCATGTCTCGAGGTAAATTTCATTTAAAGGTTATGTGATAACATAATTAGGTATTCCTATCAAATAAGAAATGGCCCATTAAGTGGAAACTCATCTTGGAATACCATGGGGTGTGTATATATGTGGTATACAACCTCTAAATACCAAAATAAGAATCAACAAGCATATATAATGGTGAAAGGTATAATTACACAAGAAAAACATGATATACAATGGATTCTCGGAAAAAATCTATCATGAGACACATCAACATAATTACAAAAAAACTCAAATGAAAAACAATGTGAACAACTAACTCAGAGATGTAGATGATTCATTGATTGATATTATATACATATTTGAAGCAGGATATGATATATATGCGAAATACTCCAATGACATAAAAATGGAAAAAATGAGCTTTTACTTAAATTTCATGATTGATTGAAATGAAAACATAAATTTAAGGTAAGGGGAATGGAGTGAATTCCATAATAAGTCCAGCACCTTCTATCGATCAGGAAACAAGCAGTAGATCATAATGTTACCTCACTGACTAAATATCAGAGAAATGGATCATAATAGAGGAGGAAATAATGTTTCATCTACTAGATAAAGAAAAGAGAGAAGATAAAAGGCATAAAAGTTAAATGAAGTAAAATTTGAATTTAGAATCCAAATTCAGGTGGTTTACACTTTATACACATGGTTTACAAATCATGTGAAAACAGTAAAATAACACATTATCAAAAAACTATAGGTTGTGTAAGTAGTCAAGCACCTGGAGTTGCACAGTTACTGAAAAAAATTGAGTCTCATGTTTCACCTCTATTTTCTCCAACATGTTTTAAACTAACTATGCAACCTAGGTAGAAAATATTATTCTAACCATTCAGCCTATCTATTTATGAACGTTTCTAGAATATTGTGCTCAAAACATGCCCCAAATGCTGTTGGGACCATTCATAGGCTCTAGAAGAAAATTTCCATGTCTAAATAAACTATTCAAATTGAGAAAAATGATTCATTCCATTATGAAAAATCAGGCAATTACATCCTTACCTCCATTAATTAACTCTTCCCGGAGTTGGACCTCAGAGGTGAAGAGGTTTTTTTGAGAAATGATCCAACCACTAAGCATTTATTTCAGATTCCCATTCCTAAGACTCATCATAAACTAAATTATATTTTGATTTCACCTATACTAATGGATCCAAACGTTCTCAGAGTGTCTTCATGATATTATCCACTATACAAACCGAATACTCATCGAATATGGAATCAACATCCAAATTAAAATCACTAGTCAAGAAGACCATGTTAGGTCCAAATAGTATCGTCTCTGCTGAGATAAATTAAAGACATCATGAATATACTACTATCACTAATGATGTTCCAACTAGTAATCCACTGGTCTGATCCAGTTCACAACCTTGAATGGTCCAACTAACATCGGTGAGAGATTTCCATTCAATTGAACACATATATTCCCCCAACCCGAGAGAGACAATAAAGAAATCCCTGTATAAAACCTGATTCTTGTGAGGTCTTTACCATATGTTTTCTTATGGCTGTTGTCTAGATTGATAAGTCTATATGCAGTTTTTGATCAACTAGATTAGCTCTGATGTCTCTAGTACGAGAAATGTTCCAAGCATACCTGACTCCCTTACCTCTATCCAGCACAATGTTGATTGTAAAGCCCTACCATATAAGGCCCCAAAAAGAACCACATCGATGTTACCCCATAAGGTGTTATTATTATGGAACTCCCCAAGAGAAAGTTTCTTTGTCCACTAACCTCCAATGTCCAAGACACATGAACATAGCATGCAGTGTTTCACATAAATAGTGCACTCCATCATTCCAATAGTATTTGGGTGATTAATCGTGCACACATGTACTTGAGAACCCAGGCTTTCTACAACCCCATGCATTACTAGGATGTGAAATAATTGTCTCTCTTATAAACTATAGAAATATTATCTCCATGAATACATACAGCATCCCTCATGTACATACATTCCATATCATCTACTAAGATTTTCTCTCACATAGGTAAAAAGTTTGCGACCTTTGTCAAAAAATTAATGAAAACCCACACTGTATCATTACCATGAGGTTATTGAGGTAGAACATCCAGTATTTCCATTGAAACATAATCCCCTTTACTCTTACGAATGAACAATGAATGTAAAATCCCTCTCGAACACTAATATTCTTCCATCACCTACTGAAAGGTGGAACACTGAGTGATGAAACATATATTCTAATGATTGATACCAGACTACCAATACAAGTGTCATTGATCACTATATATTTTGGTGATACCAGGGTGAAACACCCACAATAAGGAATGATATTCCCACATTAGCTCCTCATTGATTTACACTTGGACCCATACATTCTTATGGGACAATAAGGCATCTTCCCAATCCATTTCCCAAACATAACATGTATCATCAAATGAAGCACTCTCCCATAGGACGAGGCCTTTGGGATTAGATAACTGCCTCATTTATTATTGTTTTAGTATATTAGGGGTCACTGCAAAGGCTAAGAGGATAGTCTGATCATGATCCTCATTAACCTAATTTTTAATCTGTAATAACATTCCATAATATTCCATTCTACACTATATTATTAAACTTCTATTTTTTAGAGTCATCTATCTCAAATCATCAGCTACTGAATTACCTTTACCAAGCATTTAAGAAAGCATGAAATCAAACAACTATAGTTACTCAACTCACCTACATTGTTTTAGATTCAGATCCCATGATATAATATTGTACATGTGGCTTATGTGTTATGTGAATACCACAAAACACTCTCTATTTAGATAGTGACTTGAACAACATAAGGAATTTACAAAATCAGTGAGCTCTAGGCCATGCGGTAGTTAATTGCACGCCTAAGGCCTCAACTAACGACACCCATATACAAAGACTCACTCATACTACATTATATCATCTCAAAGCCCATTACCTAATTATTTACATTGTATAGTATATCTCATTCCACGATCTAGAAGAATTAGTGCCTGTACTGATGTCAAATTACCCATCAACTCCATAAAGGTTAGTTCATAGGCTTTTAACCATAATAATTTCACACTCTTCATTCTCAAACCTGAATGAAATTATGTATGGAATGATAAATCATAATGATGTGTCATTAATACCCATGTATCCCTAAAAAATCTAAATCTCAAAGAATTTCATGGGATTGTCCATAGAAAATATGGCTCTCACATTATTCGGGATAACTGAAACTCCTGACTCTTAGATAAAGCAACACAATAAATGTACTTTTTAAATAATGAAGTGGCATTTACTGAGCATAGAAAATAGGTTATACTCTCTTAGTTTATTTATCATTATCTCAATATGGATTTCATGGTTGTGTTTGGAGTATGAATACACAACAAAATCCTCAAAAAAACTACCACAATTGAATCCAGATATGGGTTTGAAGCCCGATTCATAAGATCCATAAAGGCTGCAGGTGAAATAGTGTTTCCGAACGATATTAATAGGTACATATATAAACCATACAGACTCTTGAATCTATTAGATGTATGTAATAAGTTATAACATGAAATTTATGATTTCTCATCTTTAGATCTATCATCAAAATCACCTTCACTCCTTGAATCATATCAAACAAGCCTTTTATTCTAGGTAGTGGATACTAAGTTATGGTGGTAAGCTGATTCAAATGATTTTAATCCATACAAGGACATGTGTTGCCATCATCATTCATGGTGAAAAGGACTGGAGATCCCATGTATAATTGATGGGGTGTATAAATCAATTATCCACCAGATCCACCAATTTCTTCTTCAGGTATAGAAGAACCTTTAGTTCCATCTTAATTGGAGAAATAGCCATTGGTTTTTCTATTTGTATTAAATCTATAGAAAATATACCTCTCACGCCATAATTATACCATAAAAGTCATTAGTAAATTAATCTCTAAAATTCTCGACTATCGGAGGAAACAAATTCATTCGTAACCCATGATCATCCCTAAAAAGTCCGGAGATTTGAGTTGTGACATGACACCCCCCTTTACTTATCAATTAATGATCATGAATCATTCACATCCCATTCTCCCTTATGCACATGATTAATTCCTTATGGTGATGTAAACATAATCCTCTAATGAATGAAGTCAATTTGGGGTCGATATGGAACTAACCACTCTATTCCTATTATTACATCAAATCTTGTCTTGTAATGGATGATGAGATTCCATATGAAAAGGTAACCACCTATCTCAGGGATCCAATCCTTAAAACGATGAAATTCCTCTGAATATGTACATAATTATGCATCTAGAATCATAAAACCATAGTAGTGCATGATCTTGAGGACCATACTCTTAGAGATTTCGTCGCATATAAAACAACAAGACACACTTGTTACAAAAAATAAAATGATATAATGGGGGAAACCTGAATTGTTCCTAGAATAATTAAATGTCTAGAGATATAATATTCTATAAGAAATGGCACGCATGTAACAATCTTGTATTGTGTCCTAGCGTCACTACCAAACCACCCTAATCATGACCTCTCTACTAAAACTGATAATCATATGTTTGACTGCCACTCCCTCAACCACCACCTCGTCCTAACCCACTGGTTTTATTCAAGAAGCCTACCTAAAGTGATCTAAATATCCCTTCACCTGATCATGGAGTAGGTGTAGATCCCATCATTCTAAGAACTAAAGGGGGAGTCCAGAATAAGTTTGGGATATTCTCTATCTTACAACAGCCTCTGTACTAAATAGGATATCGTATGTATAATGATTTAGTATTACATGACTTACCTTACTCATGATAGATGATAAAACTACATGCATGGGGATCTTAACTGATGCTACCTCCACCAGTAGCCTCAATATTCCTCTTTCTCCAATAATATGAACCACTAATAGTTCAAGGTGTTGAACCACCCTGAATTGTACCTTTAACATCCCTCATATTTTTTTTAATTAGGGATTGATTTATGGTTTTATAAATATTTGTCAACCTGTACACAATTATATACGATCAGATGGTCTAAACCATCCTATACTATAATGAATTGGCACCCATTAAATCCATAATTTCTAGAGATGGAGAGAACTACTACAACGTAGTGAAATAATCAAAGTACTCCAAAACTGACATTCTCCACTATCGCTTATTCATGAATTTTTTGGCTTTGTCATCCCTCAGTGTCCTAGGAAAAAAATAATTGAATAAGATTATTTTAAAATCTACCTCGACCATATATGTTTCATTATTCCTGGGTCATTACATCCCACCATTAGGTGGATGTGTCACGTATCTTACATTCCATAAGAATTTCTCTCCACTATGGGGGATTGTAAAGATGATCAAATGTATAAAGGATCACATCGAGCCAACACTCTATAGAGTGATGTCCTTCATCCCCCCAAAAGGTTGGAGGATGTTGCCGCAAAAACTAATGTTTTAACACTCCTGTAATTGGATCATGAGGAACTATACTGTTAGTATCCTGAATTATAAATAGAAAACTCTATTAGAACCTATGGTCAGTGCCCATATCAAGAATATGAGGAGGATCCCTAGGTGGCACTGCTTGAGGAATCACTAGTGGCTCAAGGTATGCCACCTTAGGAGCTTGGTATTCACTAACTTTAGGGTGTGAGATAAGATGAAATCGTCGTATTATGACACTACAATGAAAAACATGTGCCTTATAATAGATTAAAAGAATTCAGAATATTGAATTTATAAAGTTAGAATAGGATTAAATTCTTTCTAGAATAATGGTCACACCTCTATGGCTACTTCAAAATCAATGTCTAGATGATAGAAAAAGACCACAACATGCCATATGAACATAATAGATGCCTCACTACCCACTACTATTTCCGAGTTTGGGTCTATGAATTTTTTTCACATGTATATAATTATTTATTTCACATTATTTTTCATAATCATTTTGAATTAGTTCTTGTTCAATTGGGTAAATTAATTAATATAGTTGAATCAGATGGTATAAAATTTTCAATAAATATGGGAACATACTCTATATGAACAAATTTATGATATAAATTCAACTCACACCATAACACATTCTATCCGATGAGAGGAATGGTCAAGGGCTCAACATGTGATAATTGACTACTGAAGGGGTCTACGTTAACCTATTCAGAAAAAACTGTTAGTCTAGGAAGGCTCATATATGATCAATTATGTATTCTAATCCCTATAATATATGTCAGTACAATTCAATATATATTAAAGGAATTATCAACATTAAATAGTCAAATGCACTTTGAAAATAGACGTGAAAAGGGCAATTTCGTGGAATATTTTTCCCAAGTGTGCCAAATAATGTTGCATGCAATAATAATTCTTAACATCATATCATCAGGCTATGGATGAATTAAATTATCAATAAACACTATAATAATAAGCACGACACAACATGTGCATCACTAAATGGAAAAATGATGTTAACAGTAATAGGAAAAAGCAGAACAACAATAATAATTCGGGAAATATAGCCATTACCATGACCATGGGTTCCTGATGCCCAAGAACAACATATGACTATTTTCCAACCATTTATAATATTCAATCTATTGTCTCAAAATAGTAGTTATAGAATTTAAATTGACTCTCATACAATGTTTTAATGTCCCAACATAGGGTTCACATAAATTTCGGCCCCAAGCTGGTGGGTCACCTGTCCTCAAGAACACCTACATATATTCAATAGGCTTCTGAATAGCAATTAATGTGTGAAGGTGGTACCTTTGGGAGACTATAACCTCATATTAGAGTATAAAAATTGATTCATTCATTAATAGATAGTAGAGGGTGCATATGTGAACATTATATTCAATATACCATTGAAGTGTAAAAACATAAAGAATAGATAAGAAACCGAATATAATATTACAAAATTACACTAACGATGTGTTGGATATGTTGAATTCATGTCATATTTTTATAAAAAATGTGGAATAGTGGAATAGGCATAGATTCATGGAAAAAAATTTAAAATAAATTTCAAAAAATTCCACAAGCATCTCAAGTGAATTATCAGTCCTCTTATCTTGTGCTCCAACTATATGCATCCATATTAAAAACTAGTATAAGGGAACATTCCCTTATTAATACTTCCAGAAAATTCATCTTCTCATGTACGAAATCCATCCAAAGTATGATGTGAGATAAAAATCACAATTGGCCATCATCAATTGTGTTTACATCAAATATAAGTAATTCTCAAAACCAAACAGTGTGAAGGAATATAAAATTAATTAAAAATGACGAAATAAACAAATAACCAACCCGATCATGTTCTTACAGGACACTTGGTGGGTCTCCATACTTTAGCTCATTATCAGGGGAAATATCTTACCATTCCACTATATATAGGAAGAATATATATATATATATATATATATATATATAATTGTATATTTCATAAACTTATATAAACCAACTACGTGTAGAAAAAAGAGTCCATATTCCATGAATACTAGTTGCTAGTGGGATTGGGGGTAACTCGGATATCCCTGATGAGTCTAATGATCCTAGAAACTCAAGAAACAGGTTGCATTACCTATATCCAAATATGAGTGATACATCATGAATGAAACTAAAAATGGACAGTGAGCTATATTTTCATCAGTCTTAGTTGGGGGTGTGGACCATAAATCACACCATCCTCATAGTGTCAATGGTGTGAGACATCATACTTAAAAACCACTGTAAGGGATCATGATACTACCACGTTCAAAAATCACTTTTTATCTTATCAAAAAATCTATAAATGCATATTCATAATAGAAATATTCATCATGATGAAATACCTGTCATTTAACATTTTTACCATGCATTTATATATACATAACTTGTATTCTTGTTTATAAAATTTGTGGAAATTCGACACATATGTACCATTAGCCATGTTAAATACCATTTCATGCATTTAAATTCATAATAAGTAGAAACAATGGAATGGACTTGCCACACCTCATGAAAAATTTCATTTAATTTATCCAATTAGTTTATAATATTTCAACCAACATGATTAATCAATTACATTCTCAGATTTCATTTATTTTACAATGGTAAGGTAATTAAATTCATAATGCTCCAAATCATCCAAAGGATCCATAGTCAAATAAAGAAAATGCCAACATGGTAAATTCCAACAATATGTAGTCCAATACCCTAAGAGGATTCATAGGTTCCAGTTAGTACTCATTTCATAAGTAAAATTTCATGTTAATGCTATGCTGGAAGCTAAATAATTATTTTGGGAAATTAAAAAATAGATCATTACAGGGACACTCATAATGGAACACCCATGGGTTGTCTATATATGGGGTATACAACCTATAATTACCTAATATATAATGAACAATCATATATAAAGGTGCAATGGTCAATAAGACATGATGAACACAATATAAAAATGATTCTTGACAAAATCAAGCATCCAATATAAAAAAATAATTAAAAAACAACAAAACTCAAAGGGAAAATGACATGAACACCTACCTCAAGGCCATTGACGATGCCTTGTTTGATTTCAGCTTCATATTTGATGAATGTTATGAGAAATATGAGAAATTTTACAATTTCATGAAAATATGGAAAATGAGATTACACCAAAATAACATAATGGATTCGAAAAAACATGAATAAAAGTTAAGATAAATTTATATAATTCCTTAAGGATTCCAACACCATTGATGTATTTTGAAATGAACACCAGCTCGAAATGATATATCAATTACTAGAGTTTGGGGAAATAAATCTCAAATGAGGAGGAAATCATTTTTCATTCACTAGATGCTGAAGGGAGAGAAGATAAAATGAATAAAAGTTAAATGATTGGAACTTTGAATGTTTCACCCAAAATAACTAGGTGAGTAGTTTAGGTTCTCGTTTTACCAACCATGTGAATACTGTGTGATATTACACAATCCAAAAACTATGGGTTATGAACATAATCACACACCTAGATTCACAAAACTGTAGAAAAACCATGAAGCTCCAGTTGTACCTCTTTCCCCCCCACATGGTTAAAAATAACATTGTGACCTTGGTTCTATGGTTTATTATAACCATGAAGTCCTATCGTTCTGCTAGTTTTATAGAACTCCAGGCTTCAAAAAGAACCAAACACTCTTGGGACCCTCCTTCGGACATATTACATCATTAAAATAATTAAAAAAAGGTTAAATAGAAAAATAAATGATCATTACCTTTGTGAATATATGGGTCATTACATATTCCAAGTACCTCTCCAAGACCAACATGACATGTACAATGAGTTATTGTTTAGTAGGTGATTTCATTCCAATTTTGGTTATACTACATAGGAATGAAAATAATCTTGTATTATATTCTATTTACCCTAAGACATATAATTTTCTTCTATTGGGATTGATTATGGTCTTTTTGGCCAACCCACATGGGTATTATACAACATTAAACATCACTTTGGCCCAACATAGGTAATAGAGAAGTACCATATAGTGAGGAGAAAATGATTGACCTATATTAATTTTCATACACATATGGGAAGGTCATGAATAGATTATTTGAATTATTGGATATAGACAAACCTCATTGGTAGTATAAACTCATTACAATTTAGTTTCCTCTACCTCTCTATATATATAGTTTTAGTAATCACTTCCATTGGATTTGGGAACAATATCCTTTTCCTATAGGTTAGTATTGGTCGATATTACACCACTTATGTGTGTTTGTGATCCAATATCATGGGAGTTAGTATATCCCTTATATAATTATATTGAGTGGGGCATGGAATCGTCTCATATATTTGGTATACCTCTAATATATATATATAGATTGTGGTCTGTTTTTATAGTGTATAAAAATGTTGAATGTGTAGTTTCAATTGAGATAATGGGTGATTGTTTTTGTATAAATTGTATTGGTACACCACTATTAGTGATTTTTCTAGGTAGTGGGTTACCCACACATTAGAACCCATAGGGCACAACATTTTCTCAATTGGACAAAATGATTCAATGATGAGAAGGATTTCCCACATGAACTCATGGGGTGTGATTAAAGTAGTAATGTTAACTGATTTTTTCCATTATATAGGCATATAAATCATTTGGTTACCCCATGGGTTTCCCATTTAATGTGGAACATATATGACTATCAAATTTTGGTATCATGGTCCCCTTAGTAAACCTTGAATTCTAGTTTTCTCACCATGTTCAACCATTCAGAGTCTATAATGAAATAATTGGTACATCCTTGTTTCCCTAATAATTATATAATTCAAACCTATTCGTTTTATTCTTATATTATCATTTAGTATAATTAATCTTTAGTAAAAAAAAATTTGAGCTTACATGTTGTTCTAGTTTCCGTATTTTTCTTCCTTAGGGAACCTCTCATACGAAGAGTGGAGGTGACCTATTTTTTAGTGATTTATAATTTTTTGTTTGTTTCCTATTGAGTAATTTTATACACACACTTTTAGGGCCCATTTTTATGAAACTGTTTATTTTATGTGTTTGACCCAATAGTTTATAGATTGTATTGATGGGTGTGATGCAAGAGAGTCATATTTGATGAAAAGGCATAGTATTTAATGGATATGATTTATGATGTATGTTGATTTTTGGGGATAGAGATTGACCACATGGCTAATGAATGATCATTTACTACCTATATCAAAGATGATATTATTTTGACTTTATATTTCAAAGGCTTTTCATGAGTTTTTTTATTCTATTTTTATTACCAAGTAGGATTTATTTCTATTAATTCCCAAAAGCACAATATATATATACTATTTAGTTTATTAAATATATCATGTTGGTAAACCAGATAAAATTATCAGTTCGAGATATGTGTTTAATATATATTTTTATACCCAAATTTCAATCATGTTTTGAAATATTTTTAATTAGTGATTTTAACCAACCCTGGACCTATTAGTTTCATGCTTGGGGTGACATTCATGTTTTACCGCCATCCTTGTAGGGGCCCCAATGGGTTGGGAGATGTTATAATGGATCAATCAGATGGGATGTTTTTTGAGTTAGTATTCATATGAGGTCTAGTTTGGGAACATAATGAAACTATTTATGGAGGTTTTATATATGATTATTAGACTAGAGATAACAATATTAGTGTGGCTGATGATGTATACCATTATTAAGACATTGATAAAAGATCACTCGACCTCATTTCTATGAAATCATTATAGTGTGTGACTACGATTTGTATATGATTCATATGGTGTTACTATTATATATTCTATTTTGTTATCTCATAAAATCATCAAAATATTATATATCCTTATTGGGGTCTCCATAATTAATAATTGATGGTGTAGGGCCCTGACAAGGACATGCATGTAGTTAGAACCATCGCCACTAGTTAGTGGGTGGTGGGGTGATTATTCATAATACTCAATTGAGATAAATTCTAATTTAATTATCTAATTATGTCCCTCTCATATTTTACATAGTTTATATCATTCTCACGGTGTGTATTGTAGACCCTACTAGGTTAGATGAGAACATCGGTGGACTTTATACCATGTGTGCATTCAATGAATGGACTCATGAATCTACAATGACAGCCATATCCTTGCATGATATGGGACCAAATAGAGACTTGAACATAAATTTCCATCTTATTCAGATTTCATAAAGGATAGATAATGAGTTGTGTTTTGGCATCATATACGGAACGAATATCCATTAATGGATGATGTATTTCTCAAACTCAAAGTAGAGATAGTATACTATGGTTGGAGTGTAAAATAGATAATTTTGATCCTTTTCATTGTATCACAATCATGTTTAAGTACCCATCAAATTATTTGGGGATATTGTGGAATTATTAAGGGATTTGTTTTCAATTTAGTTATTTATGATTAGTGGTTTTGGTGGAGACTATATAAGAAGAGGATATGAGGTTTGGTGGTGATTATATTAACCACCACCTACTATGGATCCCCTATTGAGTGTTGTTAGAGATATCTTGTAAATATTCCCCTCAATTTTAATATAATCGTCTATTTTCCCCTTAATATATACAGATTAATGTTTTGGATAGACTACAGTGTTGGGAATCAGAATGAGACAGGAACGTTATCCTAATAGATCCCAATAATTACCATAGTATTAGATCATATAAACATTAATAGTGTGATATTTGATAGAAGAGGATTACATATTGATTATAATCCATAAATTCCCATATAGGTTATACCATGTTCAAAATGAAACATTGTCTCAATATGTTAAGAGAATGAATGCATAGAGGATAATTGTGGTCAGGTTGCATCTTGTGTAAATTAGAGAACAAAACATGTTCAGTCATTACATACCCTATTAATATATATAATATGATTGAAATTTTATTATTTCAGTAAATTGTTGATGTTTTTAGATTATATTGGAACCTCTAACTAACATATTTTCATTTTGATGAATTCCTATAAAGAAGACCATCTTTCACTCACTCATTCTAGTTAAGTGAGTTTTCTTAGTATCGAAACAGGTGCCTTATAAAATAATCATCTATGTTAAAGAGGAGTATCAATGGTACCAACCATAGTGGTAAATGGTTAAATACTATGGTAATCATGATATATTGGTGAATATATTTATAAGGAATGTTAAATTTGTATTAAGTTGAAAGACCACTCAGGTGTATCAAAGAGATCCAGCCCTCATGAAATTAATTTATTTTCCTACGTTATGGTGAGTGTGATATAATTAATTGTGTGTAATTAGAATAAATCAACATCACATTGAATGTAAATAATTTTTAAATTTTCTACAAGGGTGACCCATGGTAGGTTCTTTGAATGTGGATATGGTATTCATCGATATGCATACCATGAATGATGAGAAACATATGGTTTTGTAATGTATTAAATGAAACATCTCATTAAGAATATTTGTTTTAAATACTCACTAAAATTCATAATCCCATTGTGTGAGAAATGTTATGTGAATAGAAATTAGAAATAATGAATCTTAGGTGATGGATGATGAGAAAGTCGGAATAGTAGAACTATTTGATTGTGGTGGACATTTTATAGTAGCGGTCTTTAGGTGTAATAAATGGTAATGTTTTTTTGAATATATCATTGGATAAATGATTATTGATTTGTAAATTATATATTAGTTACCTTTGGTCAATATTTGTGTCCTCAAAACCATATTTTGTGTTTTGGATGATATAGGGTTGATAATGACATAGTGATTAAGAATAACAAGATGTTCTTATATGGTATAGCCTATGGATATTCATTAAGTTATATAGAAAATTAACCACTTTTTCAGGTGGATAGTGATATATCCTTTATTTTTGTGTGGGATAAATTTACTGTAATATCAACAAGATACATCTCTACTATATCATGATTTAGGATATGTTATGAATTTTGATTTGTTTAGGTGAACCCCTCTTTATAAAAACCATGTTATATGATAAAGGATGATATTTTCTCGGTAGATGGTGAATGCTGGTCACCTAGGGAAGTTCCATAAAGAGTTATATAGATAAAAGAGTAGGGTTATATGACTTTTAAAGGTTTTAAACTTCTGATTATGAAAACTGATCCATCTGGTGAGTAGTGGTTTTATGTTGGGTAGCTGGTTAACATTGATGCTAATATTGGTGGGATCATTGATATCTATTAGGAATGAGTGACATAAATTCATATAGGTTATCATTGATTAATGATTGGAATATGTATGATATCATGAGGTGTCTTATAATTTCCTATTGATTATTGAGAATAGATTTTTTAATAGGGATCATGTTAATTTGTTTTTCATAAAGTTAGAAATCATAGAGATTGTTCTTTTTTGGAAAATTGTGGTAGTAGGTGGGATATGAACTTAGAACATCGTAGACCCAAGGTACATAACCATTTATAGTGTATACATATAATAAATGGACATGTGTGGTGGTATGACATGGTTGTGACTATTTCTTATTACGAAACACTTAAAATCTCACTAATGGTGGGGAGTGTGTAACTCCCACCTAGTTCAAAGATGTTAATGAACCATTTATGAATGGGTATCTAGAAATTTGGGGTATTTATCTCTTCCCATGGTTTGTGATGAATTTCATATGGGAATAGGATTAGAGTGTAGAGTTGTGAAATGACTCACACAGAGTGGATGGATGACTCCAAATAGTTTTTTATTCTAGATAGATTGGATTTAGTGACTTATTTGATGGCAGATAGTACTTTATTCTGGGGACGTGGTCCATCATTTTCTCATAGAGATTATTTATATAAAAAATTTAGTAAAATAATGTTAAGGTGTGTTGATATCTATTAAATCTTTTAATTAAATTTTATATTGCGTATATAGATTTTTATTCCAATCAATGAGAAAATATAAGTCCGTGGGGAGGATGTTGGGACCCAGGTTCTACATGAGTGGGAAATAGCTCCCAATTGAGTTTTGTTGTATCTTGAAATCTCCGTATATAAAATTGTACTTTTTATTAACTATAATACATTACATTTATAGAGTTATATTTTTTTTCTAGAGAATAGGTTTTTCCTCTATGTTTGGTCAGTGTGGAAAAGTGGATGCATGGATCCTTCGATATTTAATAATAAAAATATTACAATACTTTTTTTTCAACATGGGACAATTTTTGGAAATATTCTTATATATCTTAAATATTAAATAATATTGGAAAAACGAGTTGGTGAATATTTCTATTATGATGTGATTTCAATAGAAACTATTTTTATTTTACTCGCATCATGACATTCAGGTGTTCGCCATCACAAGTAGACTAATTATAGAACATAATAATATAAGTATTTTGTGGAGATGATAGTGAAACCTTGGAAACCCTCTATTTAATCCATATCATAACTTTATTCTAGGTTTAACCACTAAATATTTTAAAATCAAATGGATTTGGATGTATAAGAGTTTGTACTGTTGCTTCAGGGATGATGTATTACTGAATAAAGGTTGAATATATTGAAAGGTGGATTAATAAATTAGGAAAGGGAACACATGTTTGGTTCCCATTTTATATTGAGTCCTAGGAAACCTATGAAGGGTTCCCATACATTGAAATATCCAATGTAACACAAGTATATTCCTTCATGTTAGAGCATCCCAGAGAAGGTGTATTTGGTTATGAGAAGATATAGTTATGGTTGTTACCCTAAAACACAAACCGAAAATGTAATCCAGAGGTGTTTTGGATATTGGTTATAGACTTAGGCATTTAGTTAAATCTTGGATTTTATTTATACTTTCTTTTATATACATTTATTATTGTTTTATTCCATGTTATACTTCATATGAACCCTATTCTGATATTGATATAGTATTATGGTGATTTTTGGGATTCCAATTGGTGCTTCTGGGGATCGGACATTTAATCCACTTATTATACATATGTGAAAAATATTGGTGGTGATAATGTCATCATAGATGTCTAGTGTGTATCCTAGGATTAATCTATTGATATATTTAAAAAATTTAGTAGACATTCAGATTCAATGTCGGGTATATATGGGATTCCCTAGATGCCACTGGTCTATATAATTTTAAGCATGTCTTGTATCCAATTATTCCAGAATATGTATTATTAATTTGATGTTTATTATTATAAGATACATATGTCTTCCCTAAGATCCTTATAGTGGATCCTAATAAAAATAAAAATAATGGTTATAGATTCTATATATTTTTTGGCATCTAACTTATTAAAATGGTGACATAGAGGATTATTAGGATTTAGTGTTTTCATATTATGAACCCAAATTAGCTTCAATAAATTCATTACAAAGGGAATTTGGGAAGATGTCCAGGGATCCTAGGATAATTCTTTTCATCTGTTAATGATGATTTTTTACCTTTTGAGAATGAGTTTTAAGGATTTCAATGTTACACACCATGATTTCATATTTTTATGATTTGAAAGACATCATGACATGCTCAGAGACACAAAAGCACTAGGCAAAGAAGGTATCATTGATTGAGTTCCCGAACCTAAGGATCGATAGTGGATTAAAATTTATTTATTTCCTATAGTTTTATTATGGTTATTAGTTGAGAATTTCATAGGCACATATAACAGAATTTTTGGTATATTATATAAATGTGTTTTTGGTTACTTATTGAGTTATATACTCACATCTTACTTGGGAATCTACGCCACTTTATTACCTGCGAATGTATCACTTTTTTTGATCAATAAACATGTTTTTGCAGATATTACATGATAAAATATTACCTCTCAAATTGGATTAGATATTTTCTGATGGTGTGGATCAATAGTTTATAATGTATTTTTTTTATAATATTACTATTGTTATCATGAATATGTGACAGGACTAGTGGAAGATCGACCCCGAATGACCAAATTTATGTATTTTATTTGTTTCTATATGTTTCTTATAAATTAAAATATTTTTACTTAGATGGATATGAATTGTGTATGTTTTGTGGTTATCTCTTATATGCCTATGAACTCTAATATATAGGATATTGAATGCTGAGATTTCCTCCTTATATCTTACATTCTTGTTGGTAGCCTCTAGTGTATTAGGAGCCATCCTAGAGGTCTTGTGGAAAATCAAGTTGAGAAATAGGTTTAGTAGACTCTAGGATAGGACAATAGAACTATTAATCATTCATTAATAATCACATATTTACTTAAATAATGGATCTAAATATAATTGAGAAGATGTGGGTCACTATTGTTGATGGAAATTAAATTAATTTAACCAGTTACTCTCATTGGAACTCTTTTATAGAATGATATTCTAATTACTGTTGAAAAAACACATCAATATATTTTTTCTGTTCCAAATATTTTAATAAAATGTTTGTTATGATTTAAAAATATATATATTTTATGATTAATTATTTTAAATAATAAATATACAAGATTATATTTCCATTATTGTTAACAATTTCATGTTAATTCTTTCAAACAATTAAATATGCACAATAAAATTATATTATATATAATTTTCCAATGGTTAACAAATAATGTGTATTAAAAACTGCAATCACTATGATTTCATAGATAAATAATTATTTATTCATTGATAAAACTAATGATATTTATTATTAGTTAATGTATAATTATTTTCTTTTTGAGAATTTATCTTCTTTAAAAATACCTAGGGGAGGACCTTCATAAATATTACTTGATTAAATTATAAATATTTATCACTCTCCTGTGAATATAATTTTTTACTTTTTATTTTGATCAGGTCTTGAATCTCCTCTTTAGGGGAAAACTATTATTTGATGTATTAATCATCGTAATTTGAGGGATGGCTTGTCTGAGGGCTATGTATAATGAATTGTGGAAACACAAACCATTTAATTGTAAGAGAGATGCTTGATTAAAATATAATCCTTATTAAATTTAATAATCATTATAGTAAGTTAAATAATGAAATAATAAAAAAATAAGTAAATAAATAAAACCAATCATATATAAGATGTTTTATCTCATTGGTATTTTCAATGAAATGAATGTTACCAAATATTAAATAGTAATTACAATTAAATTTTCAAGGATATTCATGTAAACAAAAATAAATAAATAAATTATTAAATATTAATGTATTCTAAACTCTAGTCCATGATACTAGATTATTGCATATAGATTTAATAAAAAATACAATACAATTATTCACAACATTTCTTTAATAAACTAAAAAATAATATAGATTGTGTAACTTGTGTGTGAAATAATATAAAATGTAAATATAACATGTCTGGCATAAAATTTGGGATACAAAAATGTGACACAAAATGTTTTATTTGTTATTTTGAAATAGTGTGACTTTCCACATTAAATGAGTTGGGTATCCCTCACATCACACTGTACGATGTATCATGTGAAGCATGAAATACATTATTATTTATGTATTGAGAATATTGTTGTAAATTATGACCATGTTTTATCTCATACATTGATACACATGATATGGTTTTTTTACATGGTGGTCATTATGTGATAATGTTTTTATGATATGTTGTGTGTAATCTAGTACAACAAAATATCTATATATTACCTACAAATGGAATAATGGTAGAATATTGGTGTTGTATACCAAAATTTTGGTTCTATTGATGGTAATATGAACATCTATTCAATAAACATCCATACCATTGGAAGCATAATGAAACTATCCAGATTAATTCTAGAAATTAATATTTAAGTAATAATTGTAAATTTGGTATGGATTCTCTGATACCATATGCAGAATATTGGAGTAGTTGAAGGAGTTTTACATGATTAAATATTGAATATTTTTTTCTCTAAATATATAAAGTGCTCTAAATTTTATAAAAATGAAAATAAAAGATTAAAATTGGATCAATAAACCAAATAGACAAGGAAATATTAATTTGAAACAAATATTTTAGTCAATTAGTTTATGATTTTATTCGAACTCATCATTATTTATGTAGATATGATCAAAAATCAAAATGATTTTTTTTTCTTCATGAACAAAAACATTAATTCCCTTGTCTATATCATAACAACATAGAGAATGAAAAAAATGGAAACCTTTTTATAAAATCTAATCTTGAAATAAAAACATTTATACATTCACTATAACCAATGGATTTTCCCATGAAGTTCTATATGTTTCGAAGTTCCAAAAATATTTTCTTTTAAAAATATAAAGGGATAAGTCATTTATTTATCATTTAATTTATTTAATATAACTCACGGTACACCCACCATAGGTTAATTCTCCCCAATAATATGTATATATAGGCTGCATTATGAATCAATTTGAACAATTATCAATATATATTAATGATGATATCCTGTATAATAATTAACACATCCACTTGTGTATATGAAATTATAATGATATAAATAATATGGAATTAAATAAACTGGTCATGTCTACATGTTATCCTCTTCTTATAGACAACCCATTAAAATCAACATGAACAAAAGTGAAAATAATTATAATCCCCCAATACAAGATAAATTGATATTATTATTATTCATGGAGGATTATGTAACATGACTATAAGATATAGATTAAGATTAACATAATGGTTTACTAAAGATCTCATTATGATAAAAAAATCCATTAACTTAATGATATACTAACTAATAAAATGAAATTACTATATATATTATTTTAATGGAAGGAAAACATGTAATAAATATTGTGATCTACGTTTTTCATAAGTAAATATTACATCTCATGAGATGAATATTCAATAAATTTCTCAAACACATGTTTGAGAACTAAAACGGTTTAGTGTATTTGGAGACTCGATAAAAAATATTATTATCTAATGAATGGTATAAAATAGATCACATAGGGATCATTACCATTAGTACACATCATCATCATACCCTATTAAATCATTCTCCATAACTATAGGAAATAAAACAAAATAATGTGTTAACATAGATTCAATGTAATGGTAAAAATGGGAGATATCTATTTTTTCATAATAAGGAATAATACATGCTTCAGAGTATGTGATCATGAACATATTATACAAGGTTCATTCATAATCTGTCAAAAATCATAAACATGTGTCATGTCATAAAACATTATCATTTAAAAGTCAGAGATGATTAATGTTTGAAATAATTATGAATAAATCATGTAAGATAAGTTCACTGCATATAATCTTGGAATGATCATAAGTATATAAACAATTTTATATGTCTAGGTTAACTACCCAAACTATCATATCAGAATTGTTCATACATCGCTAATGTTTCCTAAAACAGAAAAGATCCAGAATCATCACATGTTCCCTATATTGGATTAAGAACATTATATTGTTTACCATATTATATATATCACAAAACCTTATATCTCATAATTATCAAATGATATATAAATATATAATTAATGAATTAGGGGGAGATATGGTTTCACACATCAAATAATCCATAAATTTGTGTGTCACAAGATCATAAAACATTCACCATATCATAACCCATGTAAATAAAATTATCTTCATATAATTTCATCATTTTTGAAAAGAAACATGCTTCAAAAACATCTCTTCATCATACTCATAAATATTTAATATACAGAGAAATAATATGTATGGTACAATTGGAGCATAAATTTTTTTAAACATAAGAAACAACAATGGTTATTGTCATCGATTAATAGAAATCCAATAATGATATCATTAAAACATTATTGAGTAAAATTTATTTTCTATTATGATAATTCATCTTCAAAATATAATAAGTTAAAAAATATTATGAAAATAATTTTATTTTTATTGAACTTAGAAAACATGTAAAGGAAGAATGAAATAATTTATTTTCCATGAAAGTGGAATATCCCATTCATGTCAGACATTTTAAAACAATGATCACATTCAATTTTTTTCTAAATAGAAAACTACCTCATTCAAAAAATTATATAGAGAACCTTTTAAACAATCTCAAAAGAATTTCAATCCCAGGTAAAAATGGCTAAAAATTAACTAGATAATAGAAAAAGTTTCTTCTAATTTTATTGAAAACATGGAAATGGATAGAAATTATTGTCAATCGAATAAAGAAATATACTAATTTTTATAAATAACATGTTTTGGTAACATTAATATAAAAGAAGAGTAATTTTAAATAAAAAACATATTAAATATAAATAACCATATAAAAATGATGAATATGAGGTTCTTGATAGTTTTACATTATGATTTAATTTTTGGAAACATAGTCATTAAAAATTATGATATAAAATGAGATTATGACATTAAATACTTACCACACATGTTACTTTTTAATCATAAGACCATTGAAAGAATTTATATTAGATGTATGTGTATATCACATAATTATCAAGAAAATAATCATAAAATACATACAATTGATGTAAATACACCACAAAAAAATAAAAAATATGTGAACATGACATATTTCCAATGAAAGTGAAAATGAGGTGAAAATAGCTTACTTCAAGTCTCAAAATTCATAAACAATGTTCATAACTCATATATAATTAATTTCCTTTATTATAAATATATTATAGAAACATAATATTATATATTAAACCGTATATTATTTATATTTGATGTTTTATGTTCCATTTATTAAAAATTACTTGTTAAAATCACGTTTCGAGTAATAACTGCTTAGTTTCTCATGTATGTCATGTATTGGTATTTTTGGTCCTTCAGGAGTGATCTTGGTTCCATTATATAAAGTATATTGTATATTATATAAAAAAATATTAATTATATATTTATATATTTTAATACATACTATTTAGGGATACAAAATGAATTACACCATTCATGGAGATGGTAGACCATAAATACATATGAATGATTATTATATTTTCACGAACAATGGTACGAAATAATTCCAAATAATAATTAAAATTTATTGAATAATTTTTATATAATTTATATAATATATATTAATTGAATATATAATTCTTATAATCCATATCAAAATAATATAACATATCATATTGCTTCATGGATGCAGTAGTCCACATCCTAGCAAGATTGATTTTATTGTTTTTCTAATAGATAAGAAGGAAAGAAGTTTTATGTGATATTATAATTAAAGAATTAAAATTATTTCAACAATATCATATAAATTTTTAGATCCATCATTTTATATAAATCTGAGAGGTGGTGAGGGAATGTGATTTACGATGGTTCATGAGACATTAGTCTATCATACCCATGATTGACGGTTTCATTTATTGTTTTATTTAAGAGTAGAATGATATATTTTTATTCAAATAACATAACAATTTATAAGTTTGATTTATAAATAATTTTATTATATAATAATAATTTAATAATAATTCAATTAGTGAAAATATAAATTAAACACAATCTCATCATTAAGTAATATACCTTTTATCCGAAGAGACACTTTAGGTTAATACCTAAAGCCTTCATTGTTGGGTTTCAAAAACAAATAAGGACCCGAGGAAATATTATGGAAATTATGGGAAGTTTTTGGGTTGGAATTTGATGAACTAAATGTATTTGGAAGTGTGAAGAGGATAAAAGAGTGGATGTCCATTTATATGAGGTGAAAGTAAGACACATTGAAACTATATGTAAATTTTAAAAAATAATACATTATAAATAATTAATTCTAAATAAAATTATTAAAAATGATATTATTTTGGAATTTGGGAATTTATATGTTCTTATTATATCTATATAATATGATTTTTACATGTTATTAGATTCTATTAACCCTTACACTTTTAGATTAACCCCAAGTGAACCCATTCTAACCTCAACTATAGTAATTGTTATTTTTTAATATTTTCACTGTTCAATATGAAAAAAATTCAACTAATGTAATTGTATATTAATTATTAAGGTAATAAAAAACATATAATCCATAATTTTCTAATTGAAACTACCTAAATTTTATAATTAATTTTAAAATTAAACCAATATATTCGATGAAAATATAGGTTTCTAATGAGAAATGTTCCACATGTATAGAAAGTTTCTTTATCAAAAAGCAATATGAAAATGATCCCAATGATATAAATTTTATTAATAATAATATAATTAAAAAACATTTCATATTAAAATAATATTCAAACAAAATGTATATTGAGAATTCATTAAATTAATAGTTAGTTTTTAATAAAATCAATATTTATTTACAATTCATCTAATAAATAATCATTTTATAACATTATCTATAATTCACTACATGAAAATTTTGAGGATTATATTTTAATAAAATAATAATATATTTTCAAATAAATTTTCTAATAATTGGAATATTACAATTATAATTTTTTCAATAAAAAAAATGTATTTTTGGAGTATATAAAGACCTTACTATATTTTTTGACTTATTTATCAATATGTTTTATTTTATAAAGAATTTATAATTATTATTTTAATTGTATTTATTAGTATTCATACAACCATGTTTATCTTATAGGATATATTGGTCATGTTTAAATTAAAATATAAAAAGCATATCATGGTTCGTTTGAAATCATTTTCCCAGGTAACATAAGGTATAGAAGAGAAAAACTTTTCATTAAACCATCTGTGTTACAATATACCACATTAAATTGATTTTTTATATTTATATATATAAATATAATAATCAAAATGTTGATAATTTTATCTTAAAATAGCCTTAGATTCAAATATATCTTCCTCAATTTGGTTATTTCACATTAAAACTTTAAGTAGGTCAGTGGTATTTCTTCATAATACTTTCTCTCTAGGATCTAGAATCTCCATAGGTTTATATAAATAATAAAGAACACAATCATATGGGATGACTTGTGAGTTTACAACATGTGATGGATTTGGAATGCACTTCTTATGGATAGATACATGGAACACATTGTGGTTTTAATAGTGGTTTAACAGAAGCACCATGTGATATGACACTATCCCAAATAGATTATGAATAATGAAGGGGAAAATATAAATAGGGATAATTGATCCAACCCAGATATTATAAATTATATTTTATTTATTTATTTGAATATGTATTATATAATATTATTCAACATTATACACATACAACACCTAGAGAAACAATGAACACATTATTCCATTTCTGAAAATAATTAAATAAATATATTGATATACATTAAATTGCTAATTACTATTAGGGGGAAAATATAAAAAATAAAAAATAAAACATGAAAATATGGATCATCCTAATAATATAGAATCTTCTCTCCCATGGAAAAAATTATGGAAAAGAAACAAAATATTAGCGAACAAATACATATCTTAGAAAATGATATTATATAACATTGAGAGGAATTATAGTGAATATTTAGTGAATGAATGAAGTGATATTTAATGGAAGTAATGTGACCATTAGAATAATAATGTTATTTTTAGAATAGTGACATGCCCATCGGGAATGCTAACATAATAGTTGGGAATAATTACTAACCATTGGAATAGTAATGAAACCTCAGAATAATTAATTATGATACAAATAATATTTATCATGACTAATTTATTTAGATATAAATAATATAATTCCAAAAACATAAATATCATGATGAAAATACAAAACAAAAATTTAACCACCTTTGTAATACACTATATTTTAATATATTTTATAAAAATCATAATATTTTTAACAAAATATATATTTCCAATAAAATAAATTAAATTTTATTAAATTAATATCATTTATTTAATCATCGCTGAAAAAAATTTTCCAATGTTTACATTACTTTTTAATTTTTTCTAATACTTCATTTTTCATTTCTATAGTAAAAATAAGGTTTTTCTCATAACTGGTGTGTCATAAGTTGCTTCAAAAAATATTTATTTAGGAAATAATAATTTCCATAAGATGAGTTTCATCCATGAATATAATTAATTTCATAAATTATTAATTAAAATACTAAAAACATAATATTCAATCCTAAAAATCATTTTCCAATACATAATGTTAAAAGTGATCTATTAATATTAAAATTATTAATTTTCCCACATTATTTTTTAATGATCTAAGTGAGTAAAAAACATAACATTATTTTATTCATTTTATAAATTATATTTTATTTATATATTATTTTTACTTTAAAATATCCCTTTTACAATTTTTCCTTTAATATAATATTTTATTCAAAAAATACCCCTCTCCTCAAGTATGAATAACACCTCTCCCTTACCTATGAAAACCACTCCTACATCCTAATAAAAATAATATTATTTAACAATATATAACCTATTAATATAATTTTAATAGATTGGGACATTTTAAGTTGAAAAACTATTAAAACTCGTAATTTTTAGTGCTTTACAAGAGATGTTTCATAGAAGAAATATTATGTTTCTATCAACTCTTCTCTTTTTTTATTCTTCACTTTTTTCAAAATTCATTTAAAATAATTAATATATTATTAATAATGAATTATTTTGATATTATATTAATTATTTTAACATACTAGATGTATCACAATTATGACATACATAAATTTGAGACTACCCTTTTACTTCTATTTTGACAATGTCCCATCAACAATCGGTTAATCACCAATGAGGACATTTTCCAATACTTTTCTTATCAAAAAACATATTATTGGTAATGATAAATTATTTATGACATATATAGGGATTAATATGTTTTTTTAAACTTGTGTAATTATTTTACTATTGTATTAATGACATTGAACTGAATAAAGAAATTGATAAAAATGGGGAATATTTATAAAAAACATTATTTCAAAATGACTTCCCTATAACCGTGAAAATTAAGTAATATAATAAAATTAATATAAGAGATATATATTTGTAGAAAGGAAATAATTCACTTCGTGATTAATGTTTTTTAAAATATTTTTTTACTATTCATGATGTTTTATAAGGACTAAATAAATCAGGATTTAAGGTAAGGGGATTCTTGAACTAAAATACTTTAATTTGGATTATCCCCCTATGATAACATTGTATTTATTTATATTAATATAATATTCCTTAGAAAAAATTTCCCAATCATTCTATTTTTTATTCTGGAAAATACATGATTTTAACTAGATATGTAATCTGAATACAAATATTTTCAAAAAAAAAATACTTTTATTTACAAATCACACCTTTTAATTCAGATGAGTTTATTCTTATTTAATAAATAATAATATTGTTTTAAACAAATATGTTTCCTATTATTCATTTAAAAACACAACTTTATGCATGACATCATTTTTTATTTAATCCATAGGAAACCCATTACTTTCCAAGGTTTATTTCCGTAATATTATTGTTATATGTTCTATGTGGGATGTATGATTCTGTAAATATTATGATGGGATGATTGCCCATGGAATTACATAGTCAATATATCATGATAGAATTCTTATTATGTCTGATCATGGTGTTAAATTAATTAAAAATAATTATTTCTTTATTATTTTCATATTTTATTCTTGAACATGATGCTAGGTTTGTTTACAACTACGTAACGTACTTGACCAAAAAGTCATGATGATTAATTTTTCTAATTTCAAAATTCCACTACATTATCAAATAGTTCCCAAATGATTATGTTGATTATTATATTTTTATTAATGAATGATAATGATTAGTATCCCCCATTTTATATTGATTCATGTACCAAAATCCTCCAATTATCGGGCTTTTAGCCCATGGCTTCCATTAATTTATATCCTAAGGTGACTACATGTACTAAGGGGAACATAAACTCTTATGAGATTAAATAATAAGTATTTAAATAATTTTTTATTATTATTATGTAATAGTGATGTATCATCATAATTTTCCTAATATACTAAATATTTTTCTCCTTGAATGTAATATAATTAGGTTGTTTATAATTGAAATGATATAATAATATTGTAAGGGAATGTAGGGTTTCAAATATTAGTAATAGAGGTATGGTTTAGTTAATTTGGGAATTATGAAACGATAGAGAAAACCCCCTTGTATATGATTATATATTTTTAAACAGACATGAATCTTTTTTAACAAAAATCATAGTCATTGGTATCCCATAATATATTCTTCTATTGTAAATTTCCCAAAATAATAAATTAGTTTTTCATGATTTTTTTCTTATGATTTATTTAAACCATCTATATTTTAGAATTTTTTGAGAACCAAGTGAAAGTAGGACAATATCCCATGAGAGTAGTATTGAAACAAGTTCCCAATTGACATCCCCAATTCCATGATTAGTAGAATTCAATACTTCATAGGAGTGCTTACACAGTAATCTCTTTAAATTAATAATGACCTAAACCATGTGGAATTTCCACCTTCACCAAATATGGAACAACTATCAATTTTTTCTTTTATACATCAATGACTATTGATGTTTTGTGGATCTTCCAATCCACATCTCGTGGAATAATGAGTTAACTCAATGGAGAAGATCTTTTCTATGTTGTACCATTAGAAAAAGCATAAGGTGACTCTGGGTAAAAATATTCAATATGGAGTGGATGATAAATGGTTGTAATAGATAATGAACACTAAACCGAAGGATCAAATGGATTCTATAGAATGAAAAGACATGAAAAAATATTTCCAGATAAGTATTTCCCTCAACTGTTATAAAAAAGTTAGAGAAATAACACATTCAAAAAAATCATATGGAATGTTAATATATCCTGACATACAAGAAAAAAATAATAATCCTTACAAGGTATACCTCATATGTTGTTTTCAATAATAATCGATAAATAGATTGATTTGGTATTGGTTATAAAAAAACCATAGAAATGATGTAGCTATCCTAGAATTAGGTAGTTATGAAGAAGTGTTTTGATATGATCACAAAGTAGATATAGTGTTTGTATAATGGTATCATGGTTTTAGAAATAATTGGATAATAGTATAGTTTCAAGACGGTGGTAAAAATGACATAAGTGGAAAGTGAATCCAATGAAACCTGGTTCATTAATATGGGAGGAATCATCATTGAAAATCCCATATATGAACAAGAAAATGCATCATTTGTGGGACCGAATGAAACCAATCTCATTGATGTCTAAGAGACATGAAGAAGGAAAAAATATTATTTAGGAAAGGAAGGAACATCAAAATGCACCACCCATGGTGAAATTCGTCCACTATAGAGACTAATGGCACTATATAGACCCTACTATTTTTAAACAAAACTATTATATTTTTTTAAGATTAAATGAGTTATTTTATTACATTAAATGATCAAATGGTTTAGTATCATGGAAAAATTAGGATCATACAGCTCATATAAATAACAAATCATTAACATTTAATTGGAGCCTTATTATTTACCATTCTAAAATATCACATTATTCTTAGTATATATAGGAACCTTAGGATATACATCGAAGAATGGGGGGAGAAAAAATCAAAGTAAAAGGATGAATAAGGGGAATGAATCAATATAACTTGGGTTAGCATAATCATCACCATTCTATCATAATAATAGTATCATGATTAACATCATGAAGTAATCATTAGATAAATGAATTTAATGTAGTGATGCATAAAAATGAAAAATCATGTCATTGTGGTCAAATACCAATCATTGTTGTGAACAAATCAAGAATACTATACACACATAAAATATATTCATAATCATAACATCATCATTCTAGAAAAATATTGAATCATGTTTATAAATAATTCACATTATATCAAGATATAAATAACCATACCCAATGTATTTCAAGGATATATAATTCAATTTCCACTAATCAGATCAAAATATTTCTATAATCATACATGCCAATTAGAATGAATAACAACAATAATAATGAAATAACCCTTAGAAAGGAATGGGTGTCAAAAAAACATCATAATTTATGATATCATGAATAGATTTGGGGTCCTCAAATGAATAAAAAAAATCATATTTGGAATCAAAATCATCCCTCTTTAATGAAGAATAAACAACTTAATATTAATAAGAAACGTTTTTACGATAGAATCATCTTTTTTTAAAATCAGGGTATTTGGCCTAAATATTGAGGAAGCATGTATATCCCAATAAATAAAATAGAGTAATAGTTATTTAATTAAAATAATATGAATATCCATATCACATATATTGTGAAATAGGGATAACATAATGAAAATTAGTTTGGTTCGAGAATCCCCATATCTTAAATACCATGTCATAGAGTCACTTTTTTGCCTCCTGGGTAACAAGCATAAAATTATTAAAACAATGATCCATAAGTGAGTTGTATTAATTTTTTACATTATTAATATATTATAGTCATTTTATTTTATTTATTTATTTAATTTATTAGAGGTAAGTTCATTAGGTATCATGTTTTCTTAAAAAATATCTCATTTTTCATTGATTTCGGTATTTTTTTCAATGTCATTTATACATATGAATAATTAATTCCAGAATCAGAAAATAAATATATCTATAAATTTATATATCAAATAAATATTTATTGTATAAAATTATAGGTTTTTTTAATTGAAAAGTGTTGGGAATATACTCATTATTGATTAACTGATCATCGAAGGGACATTGTCAATATAACAGAAAAATGGATGACTGAAATTTTTGAATATCATAACAATGATATTTAAAGTAGTTAAAAATAATTAATATAAAGTTAACATAATTCATAATTAATTTTATAAGATCTGTTTTTCAAATGAAATTTAAAAAATAAATAGAATAAGTGAGAAATAGAATATTTGATAGAAACTTACTTTTTCCTCAGTGTAGCTTCTTATGTAATACAATCGAAAAACATTTGTTGTTGTATTTTTCTTATTTGAAAACATAATTCAATATTATAAGGTTCCATGTTTACAGGATATAATTATAATTTTTTTTAATGTTATGGAGGAGTGGTTTTCCAAGAGAAAGTATAGGGGTTATTTACACTTGAGGATAGGGTAATTTTTAGAATAAAATAGTAAATAAAATTTTATATCAAATAAAAACCTGTTATAGTGAAATATTTTAAAAATAAATGATATATAAATGTAAATAAATATTTTTGAGACATAAAACCACTTTATAATTCTAATCCATATAGTTTATTACAACAGAAAGTGGGAAAAAGAAAACTATTATTTTAGGGGTCCACATTTGACTTTATATTTGGAAAAAATATTTTTACATTTTGTGACTTTTTTATTGTATTTTAATAAAATAATTTATGATATTAAATATGTCTTATATGAAAATAAATTTAATGAAATTATTAGGTCATTATTATGCAAATTAATGATGTAATTTAATGTACTCTGGTTTTGGAAAAAATGCATAGTTATTATTACACAGAATATTGAAGTATTTTAGAAAATTATCCAAAACCAATCCATGGATAATTTATATGTGATAATTTCAAAAAAAATATTTGTTTTATCAAAATAAGTATCGAACATACATATTTTAAATTTTTTATATACTAAATTTTATTTTTTTTGAAATACTTTAAAATATAATTTATGAAAAATTTCCATATTTTTTATTTGAATTTTTTATATAATAGTGTTAATTATTTAGGATTATAATATTTATATTTACATAAATTAATCATTAAAAATATTATTTATATAAAAATTTATTATCTATATGTCAAAGAATTATTCCAACAATCATTCTACTATTCCCAATAGTTAGGTTACTATTCCAAAAGGTGATGTTACTATTCCAATACTGACATTATTATTCAAATTGTTACATTACCTCCTATAAATACCACATAATTTTTTAACTCAATATTCACCATAATTCCGCACATGGTTATAGATTTTAATTTTATATGACATTGATTTGATTAATAAAATTTTCTTTCTATTCAATAAAATTTATCATTGGAGGGATGATTCTAGAAAATTTGGGTGAGCCATATTTTCCCATTTTAGTTAATCAAATTTATAATATATTTATCTAAATGTAATAATTTTTATTTTAAAGGATTTATTAATTGGATAATATAATGATTTAAATTAACAAATTTACTTTGTGTTTGTTTCAATATGTGTTTTACGTGTATATTATTGTTTAATATAAAACAATAAACATTTATTTAGGGAAAAATATTACAAATAAATACTTAGTAGTAACATGATTATGAAAATTTGAAATTTAATCATCAAAATTTTATCTCATTTTCTCAGTTAAGAATTTGTAAGGGTACTTATGTTTCATTTATTCCACTAGTTCCTACATCACCAATTCAATATTATGGTTCCTCGATAACATAGTGAAAATGTGATTTGTCTTTTTTCATATATATATTTCTCCATTGTCCAAGAACTTTAATAATTACTCCTCATAAGAGATATAATTCACAAATTTTATCACCTCCAGATTCAGTAAATGTTATGGATCAAGTGTCTACTTTGTTGGGAAAGATTTATTGAACACATCATGAACAAGAGGTAAATATTTTTGAAGCAAATGTCAATAGTCCACAAGTATTATTTTATCAAGGATCTCTATGGGGCCAATGAACCTATGGATAAGAATCCATTTCATTCAAAACTATATGACACTATTGTATGATGATATTTAAAAGAGAATTTTATTCCAAAATAAAAAGTCCAATTAAATTTAAATGTTATTATCAAATCTATTTTTAATTCTTTGAGTAGAATTTAAATCATTTTTGGATGGATGGAACCTTGTCTGTCTCCCATTCAAAAGATCAAGATCAAGTATCTTACATTCCACAATGTCATCCAAAAAAGTTTTATTTATAAATTATTTAATCTACAGATATTTATATGGATCCATTTGAATAGATGAGTGAAAGCTGTTATAGTGTGCGATTTAAAATAATGGGAGACGTTGACTCGATCTAACAATGAATTCCATTGACTAAAATCCTTGCATATCCCTAAGTGTCTAAATATTTCATTAAAATTATCCTTTAGTTTGAGCGTGATAGGTTGTACTAAAATTCAAAAAAATCAACATATTTTGTTGATGAATTATCTATAATTTAGGGGTGAACATTGGATCATAATTAGGGACGATAGACAGTGGAACCCTATAAAGCCTCACCACATCCAATACATATTTCATAGAAGTTTTTTCAAGATATAAATCACCCAAAAAAGAAATGAAGTTAGTATTATTGGAGAGTTGATCAACCACTACCAATATCACATTATTTTCTTTGGATATCTTTGAGACACAAGTAACAAAGTCTATATTGATGTTCACATATTATCATGTTTTTATAAGCATTTTATGTATCTTCCCTTTGATGTTTTTTACTATGATTTATCCTATTGACATACCATGATGTTTGAGAAATACATAGAAAGGTTCATCATGTTTTCTCACGGGAAATTTTCTCAATGATCATCATACATATATTTTCTTTCATCAAAGATAGAGAAATGTGAGGTATGTGAATTATCCAATAGCTCATATTTTATCTCATGTGATGAAGGAAGACAAATCATATTCATAAAATGACTGAAACCATCCTCAATGATATGAAAATCATATAGATTCCCTTCCTTTACAGAAATCAATTTTTTAATATATATATCATTTAACTTTTCCTTTATTATATTCACTTTGATATATGGTTGGGAAATCATTTGGTAATGGTAAGATGTTTCTCTAATATTTATTATTTCTAGATCTATCCTTTTCATATCATTGATTATACGGTCTTTAAAAATCTATATCAGGGATAATGTTGCATTATCTTTTCTGCTAAGATATCCAGTAATTATATTCTTCTTTACTAGATTGTAGTGAATAGTAAAATTATAGTCAATGATTATATATAACCATTTTCTATAATGCATGTCTTTCTCATTCTGTGTGAAGTATTCATTATAATCTTTTTATCTTTACAAATTTCACACTTATCTCTATAGTTGTAGTTCAACAAAATCACCAAATAATAGATTATAGCTAATAACTGTAGATTATGTTCAGGTTGTTTTTCTCATAGTCCATAAAATACCATGACAGATAGGCTATCAATTTTTTATAATTTTTTTTTACATAACCCATGACATTCTTCTAATAATTACTTTATTGCAAAAAAAACATCTCCACTTATAGGTAGTGTGAGTATAGGTGCAGTGATTATCCTCTCCACAAGCTCCACATTGTTTCCTCACATTATTCTATCCAAAACTACTTTACAAAATTCCATGTTAACAGAGTTAGTGGGCCATACAATCATAAAAATTTTCAAAAAAACATTTTTAGTGTCCAACTATAACAAGAAAAATATGGATTTCAATGACCGTAGTGGGTTTGATTCATTCCTCAGTTTCTTTTTTCATTAAAATTTCCATAGAAATTCCCCCACTTGTGATCACATGGCCCCTGAATGTGACTTTTTTGCATAAAAAAGATACACATCCTGATCATGGAGTTCATTTTATACATCCATAAAATCAACAACAAAATCCTTATATTTTCTACATTTTATTCCACTCTCTTGGAGTAAATGATAATAATGTTGATAAAAACCCAAAAATATGTCAATATAGTCTGTCAATACTCTATTTATAAAATCCATGAATATTTAATGGGAATTAGTATGTAAGGAGAGAATCACTATGAACTCACAGTGTCTATACATTGTATGGAAATCTTCCTTTTGAATACCATCCCAATTATCCTTTAGTTGGTAATATTTAGAAAAATAATTCACCTTTGAGCTTTACTAAGATCCTAATAGTTGATATGAAAATTCATCAGTCATTGGTAAATGATACCTTTTCAGTACAGAAATCTTGTTGAGATCCTGTTAATCTATAAAGAACTACATCGATCAATTTTAATTACCCATTTGAGAGAGGTAGACATGTTAACATGTTATAATTATCCACCCATTGAGGGATCTTTTCAATGGTGAACCGTGATCATCCATGAATTTGTTTAAGAGCATTGGTTGGTTCAGAATTTGAAAAAGATTCATTTTCTAAACAATTTTTTTGTGCACCATAAAATAATATCCAATGCATTCCTAGTATATCATGGAATTCCACAAAGGGATTGTTTATGATATTCATTAGAAGAATCATACCACATACACCAAAAAGGAAATATCTCAACACATGGATTGAAATGATTTCACCACGTGGTGTTTCAAAATTATCTCTACTTCATGGTAAGAGTAATTGGATTCATTAGTTCTAGGAAACATTTTAGAGATACAAGAATGTGAATAACCATAATCGAATAAATATTTTTCCATTGTTGAGTGAATTAGATATATACCGTTTATTCGTTCTTATTAAATCATAACTTTAGAAGTTTTGAGAGAATAAGATTACCCTTTCTGTAAAATCCCAAGTAAGTAATGAATAAAAGATATTTTTATCTATGTCTATTAATGATTAAGATAGTGTTATAGAGGCTTAAAATGAAAATAAATACAATCTTATGCATGGAATACACTAATATTCTTAAAAGATTGTTTTACTGCCTTTTGATGGCAAACCATTTTTGAATCTATCTTTTGACAATTTTATAAACTATGTTTGTCAAAATAAACTTATTCGTTATGATTGGGACATCAAAATTTACCTTGTGGGAATTTTTGGTATTTTTCGGACAATGTTCATTTTTTAATGAATAGTGAAAAATACTGCATTTTACATCAAAACTGCTTTTTAATCTAATTTATTTATATGATTATATTATGTTTTGAATTTGTTTTGAAGTGAAATTAGAATATATTTTTACCATTTTATCCAATGGTGGTCATTGGAATCAATTTCACTTTGAAATTAGACTTAAACTGGTGTCAATCTTTTGATACTTATTGTTTTGTAAAAACACGCTATTTGCTCTGGCATAGGGAATTAATTATTAAATTAATTAATGTGACTTATATGATTTGAATTTTTTAAAATAGGCTTCATTTTTGAATTCGGAATATCAAATATAGCTTAGGGTAAATTTTTGGTAATTTTCTGAAAAACTTCAATTTTTGATGAATAGTGAAACCACTAAGTGGTAATCAAGCAAACTGATTTTTCAGTTAAATGAAAGTTTACCACTAATGTGTATTGAATTTTAAAAATCCGACATACATGGTTGTCATTAAGAAGTAAAATGTGGTTCAATGGGATTAAAATATTTTTTTGGTGAATAGTAACTTATTAAGTTTTTAATCGCGATTAGTGGTAATTAGGGTAGTTTAAGGTATAAATAATGCTTTAATAATATGCAATGACCTAGAAACATGTCCCAACCTTATTGGTTGTGTCATGGCCGACCAAGACAAGCCATGGGTCAACTTGGGGACCCCATGGAGACATTTTGGTTGGGAAATGACATAAATAACTTTTTATTTAATGTAAAAGTAAAAATGACACAAACATAATATGTTTTACGAAAACAATTTTTAAATGGGGTTATAAAGATCATATTTTTGATTATAAATAGTCATTGGAAAGATAATAATATTTCCTACATCATAGTATTTTTTTAATGATTTTTAGACATTAAATAAATTAAATTATTTATGACATAATAATGATGCAGCGATGACATCATTATTTGATGATTTAAATAAAATGGAAAGATAATGTAAAATCTATGAACTACACATGTCCAAAACCAATTGTATGAGTGGATTTCAAACCCTTATCACCTTATCCACGAATTATATCAATGTGGGACCTTTTAAAACCGAAACACATTTTCAAATAAAGTAATATTTCTTTACTTTCCAAAAGTGCCCCTCCTCTCCTCTTATAAAAGGCCCCCAACTCTACCTCATTTCACACACTCCTCAAGCATTTGGCTCGGCCAACCCCTGCCCATTTACTCTCTCAACATCCCTCTCCTCATCCTAGAGGATTACCTTTGGGAATAAGCCTTTCAAAGGAAGCCTTTAGGCTCAAATCAAAAGGAGTTACACTTTTAAAGGTAATTCATTCTCTCATGTTCATTTGTTTTATTTTGCTTCTCCAACCCTCTAAACTCTTTTTATTTACTTCTTTTGTAACAACAACAGTATCTTCAATATACTAGGATGTTGTTATAATATTTATTTGAGCTACACTCTCACACAAATACATCAAATGGTTAAAGAACATACGGTTTCCGTGGATGGCGAAATTCTGCCTCCCGAAACGACGATTGTTCAATACTCATTTAACACCTTCAAAGGTGGCCATTATGATGTCACTATTTTTATATATGATATATAATATGTTTATGTTTTCCTTAAGCTTATGTTTTTTTTTCATTTATGGCATACCATTATTATTTCCATTATGGGTAAACACGATATCTTCATTTTAGGAAGTGCGGACTACCGCCCCCTGAAAGTGATTTGATTCGTTAATACCATATGTGGGATGTGTAAAGGATAAAGTTAATGATATTATATATGTTATTATACTGGAATGATAATATACTCTTATATTATTATGATTCCATTCCAGAAAATACGAAATAGAAATGGAAGTAGCGTTCATGCGTACGTACGACTTACCGTCTCCATGAACGGTGCATTTCATTTCTTACCTCTAAATGTGATGTAATATTATAAATACATGTATATGCTGAATATATATGATATATATGTTATCTAAATCATTAATATCATTCTGGATATAACGAAACTTTGACCAAATTAACAACATGTAAGTGTAAGAAGTCTATTTTTGACTTAAGAACCAAATACTGACAAAATGAACACTATTAACTTAAATGATTACATGATGTTCATAACATGGTATAAAAGGAATAATGAACTTGAAAAAGGTTCTTAAGCAAGTAGAGATTAACTCAAGTTTATTATTCAGGAGATTAAAGAACGGTCGGGTCAAGTCGTATACGAGGTATGGGACTTCGTCTCAATCTCCTTTCGTTGAGGCATATTTTGTTTTATACACAACTTTCTTTTATATGGTGTATAAACCCCTTTGACTTTTACGTTTATTCAAAAGGAATATTTTTTATACGAAGTATTTAATAAATGACAAAAGGGAATGTTTTTGTCGTACGTATGCGGCGACAACGACTTCTCCATCGTCATGACCGTTATTTGAGTTTCGGCTTCCTCTACAAGCCATACCTTCTTTTTAAAAAGAAAAATAAATAATATGTTTTACTTTTCTTTTATTTTTGTATTGAGAATGGTTTTCACAATGTTTTTTGTGTAGTATTGATATCTTGTGATTGAAATGTGGAAATGTTATGTTTCCTTTATGCATGTTTTATATGATACGATTATGTTATGGTTCTTGGGGATTATTATGAAGACGGGTGGTTCTGTGATAAACTAAGGGCGGGTGAGCCCGTTATAGCTCTCCAATGCATTGGGTAACGCGAAGGAGTGAAACGTTAAGGTTTCTCTGAAGAGATTTAGGAAATATACTGTGATGGGTATTCCAAATGTAACCAAGAGGGTTACTCCCTACGTAAGAATGTTATGGATGCCTCAAGTTACCTTTATGTATTATGATTTCTATGATTTATTCATGATTTTATGAGGTATCATAAAGTGCCTATGTTTTATGGGTAAAGTATGATTTCATTCTTATGTATATATGAACTCATGTTTCCTTTCCATGTTTTTATATACCTTACTAAGCTTTTTATGCTCATCCCAAGTTTTTTGAAATGTTTTTCACAGGTCAAGGGAAAGGTACATGATATGATGATAGTGTCAAGGAAGTGTCAAGAAAGAATCCATGTTTATTTTAAATATGTTTCTATTGATGGGAATGACGAATACTATCTTTATGTAACCACTTTGTTTATATGTGGAATGTAATGCAAGTTTTATGATCTAATTCTATAAAACTCTAAACCTGAAAAGATCCTCAATGTGTAATCTTGTAATAACTCAAGATTTATGTAAGGTTTAAGGCTGGGGCCTTATAGTTGGTATCAAAGGTCGGTTTAGATAACTTTAGGAGTTAGAATTTTATTAAATGATTATCCAATTTTTTTTTTTGAAATGATATAGCATTTGAAGATTTCCATGTTGCTTCATCTAAGACATGTTTGTTCAGAATGATTTTCCACAGAGGAAACAGGGAAGCAGTGCTAGGAAGGCATACAGAAGGAAATAACCTTCTGAATCAGCATCCCGAGATGGTCAGAATTGGAACTGAACAGTTTGTTGCAGTAATGGCGCAATTGACTCAAGCGATAAATGGTGGTGGTATCCATGCACGAGATCAGCCAGATCAACCACAGAGGAACATGTCAGTGGTAGAACATTTCATGAGACAACATCCACCATCATTCAGAGGATCATCTGACCCTGTGCTAGCTTAAGGGTGGATTAATGCACTGGAGAAGATTTTGGATGTCATGGGGTGTTCAGACAATCAAAAGGTTAGTCATTCTATTTACCGTTTGGAGGGTGAAGCAGATCAGTGGTGGTCTATGGTTAAAAATATCAGGGACGCCGATGAGATTGATGCTCTTGACTGGGATGAATTCAAAGGTATGTTTCTTGAGAAGTATTTTCCTAAGGCTGTTCAAGTTAGGATGGAAAAGCAATTCTTGGAATTGAGGCAAGAGGAAGACTTAGTGGCTTCCTATGAAGAAAGGTTCACTCGATTGGCAAGGTATGCTCCAAATTTTATCCGAGACCTTGATAGTAAAATCAATCGTTTTTACTCAGGATTAAAGCCAAAATATCGAAGAGCATTAGCTTCTAGTGAGTTTAAAAGTTATGAAAAGCTTGTTCGATGTGCTGAGAAGGTGGAAATGGATTTTGCCGATGACCAAGTGTTCTATAACAACCAACAGAAGAAGAGACCGAGGTGGCAGGAGAAAGGTAAGAATTCTTCAAAAAAGTATGATGGTAAGAGAACTAAGTTTCCAGTTTGTGATAAATGTGGCAAAAGGCATGCTGGGGAATGTCTTCTGAATTCTGGAAAGTGCTACCGATGTGGTAAGATGGGACATAAGGCTCGTGATTTCACTGAAAAGGATCAAGGTGAAGGTAAGAACATATTTGATTTACAGTTAGTGAAATGTTATAAGTGTAATGAGATGGGTCACTATGCAAATGAGTGTCCGACAAAGAGCTTGAGTGGTGGGAAGCAGTTAGACTACAAGCAGAAAGGGGTGGTGAAATCCTTTGCAACTACTTCAGCAGATGTTGGGCCATCAAATGAAGTTGTATCAGGTACTTTGTTTGTTTTTTCAGATTATGCCAGTGTGTTGTTTGATTCGGGGTCTACACATTCTTTCATCTCTGAAACCTTTTCTAGTAAAATGGGAATACCATCTCAAGAAATGACTCCTGAAATTTTGGTAAAAACACCTGGGGGAAATGTTGAGGCAAAAAGAATTTATAAGAATCTTCCTATCCTTATCTGTGGAAAGAACCTACTTGCAAACCCTATTGTTCTACCTCTAGTAGAGTTTGATGTTATCCTGGGTATGGATTGGCTCTCTATTTACCATGCTAAGATTGACTGTAGAGCTAAAGAAGTTTCTTTTCAGAAAGACTTTCAGTTTGTTTATAGGAATGAACCCTTACTTTTGATAACATATCATGAGGCTGAGAAACTTGTAAAAGATGGAAATGAATGTTACCTTGCACACGTCGTTGAAAATAAAGGAACTGTTCAGATTAATGATGTGCCAGTGGTAAATGAGTATCCTGATGTTTTTCCTGATGAGTTGCCTGGAATAATACCAGATTGGGAAGTGGAGTTTACTGTTGACTTAGTTCCTAATGCTAAGCCAATTTCAAAACCCCTTTATCGAATGGCACAAATTGAACTTTTAGAGTTGAAGGAGCAATTGCAAGATTTATTAGAGAAAGGTTTCATTAGACCTAGCACATCAACATGGGGTGCTCCTGTTTTATTTGTTAAAAAGAAAGATGGTTCTATGAGACTTTGCATTGATTATAGAGCCTTGAATAATATCACTGTTAAGAACAAATATCCTTTGCCTCATATCGATGATTTGTCTGATCAGCTCCAGGGAGCTCAGTTTTTTTCAAAGATTGACCTGAGATCAGGGTACCATCAGCTGAAGGTAAAGGAGGCATATATTCCGAAGACCACGTTCCGTACGAGATATGGCCATTATGAATTTGTAGTAATTCCTTTTGGGCTAACCAATGCACCTGCTGTATTCATGGACATAATGAATAGAATTTTCCATGAGTTCTTGGATAAGTTTGTGGTGGTTTTCATTGATGATATTTTGGTGTTTTCTAAAAGTAAAGAGGAGCATGAAAGACATTTAAGGGTTATCATGAAAACCTTAAAAGAAAAGAAATTGTATGGGAAATTCAGCAAGTGTGAGTTTTGGTTGTAACAAATTTCTTTCCTTGGTCACATTGTTTCTAAAGATGGAATAACTGTTGATCCTGCAAAAACAAAAGTTGTGGAAGAATGGCCAAGACCCACAAATGTAACCGAGATTCGTAGCTTCCTTGGTTTGGCGGACTATTACCGAAGGTTTGTTAGAATTTTTTCACGGTTATCTAGTCCAATGACTAAGCTAACTCGGAAGGTTGTTAAGTTTATCTGGACAAAAGAATGTGATGATTGTTTTCAGGAATTGAAAAGAAGATTGGTGAATGCTCCAGTTTTGCCACTACCTTCCAGGAATGGTGAGTTTGTTATATACAGTGATGCTTTATTGAAAGGACTTGGTTGCGTCCTAATGCGAATGATCAGGTAATTGCTTATGCTTCACGAAAGTTGACAACTCATGAGGTAAATTACCCTACACATGATTTGGAATTAGCTTCTGTTGTTTTTGCTTTAAAAATTTGGAGGCATCATTTGTATGGAGTAAAGTGTGAAATATATACCGATGACAAAAGTTTAAAGTATATATTCACTCAGAAAGAGTTAAACACGAGACAAAGGAGATGGCTAGAATTAATCAAGGATTATGATTGTACAATTCATTACCATTCGGGAAAAGAAAATAAATTGGCTGATGCTTTGAGTCGAAAAAGTAATGCTTCAGTAACAATGTTGCGGTTGGAACGTGATCCTTTGGTTAATGATTTGATGAACTTTGGCATAGAAGTTGTTGGTGCAGGAAGTACTTCTGTTTTGTTTCAGGTATCAGTGAGATCTTCTCTATCAGATAGAATCAAGCAAGCACAGAAGCAAGAAAGTGAGTTGCAGAAAAAGGTAGAGCTGGTTCAGAAAGGTAAGTTGCTTGAATTAAACATTGGTAATGATTGTGTTTTGAGATGTGGGAAGAGATTGTGTGTGCCTTGTGATTCACAGTTGAAGAGAGAGTTGTTATGTGAAGCTCATAGTTCTCCGTTTTCAGTTCATCCGGGCAGTACTAAGATGTATAGAGATCTGCGGGAGTATTACTGGTGGGATGGAATGAAAAGAGATATTGCTGATTTTTCTGTGAAGTGTTTGACTTGTCAGCAGGTTAAAGCAGAGCGGCAGTTACCGAAAGGGATGCTTCAGCCTTTACCAGTTCCAGAGTGGAAATGGGAGAATATATCCATGGACTTTGTTGTTGGATTACCGAAGACATCTCGAGGTAATAATGCAATCTGGGTTATTGTTGATCGCTTGACCAAATCTGCTCATTTCCTTGCTATACGAGATACTTTCTCTCTTGATCAACTTTCCCGTTTGTATCTTAAAGAGATAGTCAGGTTACATGGAGTTCCTCTCTCCATTGTATCGGATCGTGATCCCAGGTTTACTTCTAACTTTTGGAAAGGCCTTCAGAAGTCGTTGGGTATTGAATTAAATTTTAGTATAGCTTTTCATCCTCAATCAGATGGGCAGTCAGAACGAACAATTCAGACATTGGAGGATATGCTACGAGCTTGTTCTATGGATTATCAGGGAAGTTGGGACCAACATCTTTCTTTGGTTGAGTTTTCATATAATAACAGTTTTCATTCCAGTATACAGATGGCACCATTTCAGGCATTATATGGGAAGCGGTGTTGAACTCCAACTTTCTGGGATGAAGTGGGTGAAAGGAAGTTGATGGGACCAGAATTGGTAGAAGAGATGGCAGAAAAAGTTCAGCTGATTCAGAAACACATGAGAACAGCTCAGAGCAGGCAGAAGAGTTATGCGGATAACCGGAGGAAAGATCTATCTTTCGAGGTAGGTGATCATGTTTTTCTCAAGGTTTCTCCTTGGAAAAGTGTGATGAGATTTGGTAAGAAAGGAAAGTTGAGTCCAAGGTTCGTTGGACCATACGAAATTCTGGAGAGAGTTTGATCAGTTGCATACCAGGTGGCTTTACCTCCGAGTTTATCTCAGGTACACAATGTTTTTCACTTTTCGATGTTGAGAAAGTATATGCCAGATCCATCTCATGTTTTGAGTCCAGACGTAGTTCAGCTGGAAGAGAACCTATCTTATGAGGAACAATCGGTCCAGATTCTTGACCAGAGGGAGCAAGTGTTACAGAATAAGGTGATTAAGCAGGTAAATGTTTTGTGGAAAACCCACATGATTGAATAGGCAACATGGGAATCTGAAAATGCAATGAGGGATAAGTACCCCCATTTATTCGATAAGTAAATAAATTGCGGGGACGCAACTTTCTAAAGGAGGGAAGGATGTAACATCCCAAGTAAGTAATTAATAAATGATATTTTTATCTACGTCTATTAATGATTAAGATAGTGTTATAGAGGCTTAAAATGAAAATAAATACAATCTTATGCATGGAATACACTAATATTCTTAAAAGATTGTTTTACTGCCTTTTGATGGCAAACCATTTTTGAATCTATCTTTTGACAATTTTATAAACTATGTTTTTCAAAATAAACTTATTCTTTATTATTGGGACATCAAAATTTACCTTGTGGGAATTTTTGGTATTTTTCTGACAATGTTCATTTTTTAATGAATAGTGAAAAATATTTCATTTTACATCAAAACTGCTTTTTAATCTAATTTATTTATATGATTAGATTATGTTTTGAATTGGTTTTGAAGTGAAATTACAATATATATTTACCATTTTATCCAATGGTGGTCATTGGAATCAATTTCACTTTGAAGTTAGACTTAAACTGGTGTCAATCTTTTGATACTTATTGTTTTGTAAAAACACGCTATTTGCTCTGGCAGAGGGAATTAATTATTAAATTAATTAATGTGACTTATATGATTTGAATTTTTTAAAATATACTTCATTTTTGAATTCGGAATATCAAATATAGCTTAGGGTAAATTTTTGGTAATTTTCTGAAAAACTTCAATTTTTGATGAATAGTGAAACCACTAAGTGGTAATCAAGCAAACTGATTTTTCAGTTAAATGAAAGTTTACCACTAATGTGTATTGAATTTTGAAAATCCGACATACATGGTTGTCATTAAGAAGTAAAATGTGGTTCAATGGGATTAAAATATTTTTTTTGGTGAATAGTAACTTATTAAGTTTTTAATCGTGATTAGTGGTAATTAGGGTAGTTTAAGGTATAAATAATGCTTTAATAATATGAAATGACCTAGAAACATGTCCCAACCTTATTGGTTGTGTCATGGCCGACCAAGACAAGCCATGGGTCAACTTGGGGACCCCATGGAGACATTTTGGTTGGGAAATGACATAAATAACTTTTTATTTAATGTAAAAGTAAAAATGACACAAACATAATATGTTTTACGAAAACAATTTTTACATGGGGTTATAAAGATCATATTTTTGATTATAAATAGTCATTGGAAAGATAATAATATTTCCTACATCATAGTATTTTTTTATTATTTTTAGACATTAAATAAATTAAATTATTTATGACATAATAATGATGCAGCAATGACATCATTATTTGACGATTTAAATAAAATGGAAAGATAATGTAAAATATATGAACTACAAATGTCCAAAACCAATTGGATGAGTGGATTTCGAACCCTTATAACCTTATCCACGAATTATATCAATGTGGGACCTTTTAAAACTGAAACACATTTTCAAATAAAGTAATATTTGTTTACTTTCCAAAAGTGCCCCTCCTCTCCTCTTATAAAAGGCCCCCACCTCTACCTCATTTCACACACTCCTCAAGCCTTTGGCTCGGCCAAACCCTACCCATTTACTCTCTCCACATCCCTCTCCTAATCCTTGAGGATTACCGTTGGGCAGAATCCTTTCAAAGGAAGCCTTTAGGCTCAAATCAAAAGGAGTTACACTTTTAAAGGTAATTCATTCTCTCATGTTCATTTGTTTTATTTTGCTTCTCCAACCCCCTAAACTCTTTTTATTTACTTCTTTTGTAACAATAACAGTATCTTCAATATACTAGGATGTTGTTATAATATTTATTTGAGCTACACTCTCACACAACTACATCAAATGGATAAAGAACATACGGTTTCCGTGGATGGCGAAATTCTGCCTCCCGAAACGATGATTGTTCAATACTCATTTAACACCTTAAAAGGTGGCCATTATGATGTCATTATTTTTATATATGATATATAATATGTTTATGTTTTCCTTAAGCTTATGTTTTTATCATTTATGGCATACCATTATTATTTCCATTATGGGTAAACACGATATCTTCATTTTTGGAAGTGCGGACTACCGCCCCCTGAAAGTGATTTGATTCGTTAATACCATATGTGGGATGTGTAAAGGATAAAGTTAATGATATTATATATGTTATTATACTGGAATTATAATATACTCTTATATTATTATGATTCCATTCCAGAAAATAAGAAATAGAAATGGAAGTAGCGTTCATGCGTACGTACGGCTTACCGTCTCCATGAACGGTGCATTTCATTTCTTACCTCTAAATGTGATGTAATATTATAAATACATGTATATTCTGAATATATATGATATATATGTTATCTAAATCATTAATATCATTCTGGATATAACGAACCTTTGACCAAATTAACAACATGTAAGTGTAAGAAGTCTATTTTTGACTTAAGAACCAAATACCGACAAAATGAACACTATTAACTTAAATGATTACATGATGTTCATAACATGGTATAAAAGGAATAATGAACTTGAAAAAGGTTATTAAGAAAGTAGGGATTAACTCAAGTTTATTATTTAGGAGATTAATGAACGGTCGGGTCAAGTCGGATACGAGGTATGGGACTTCGTCTCAATCTCCTTTCGTTGAGGCATATTTTGTTTTATACACAACTTTCTTTTATATGGTGTATAAACCCCTTTGACTTTTACGTTTATTCAAAAGGAATCTTTTTTATACGAAGTGTTTAATAAACGACAAAAGGGAATGTTTTTGTCGTACGTATGCGGCGACAACGACTTCTCCGCCGTCGTGACCGTTATTTGAGTTTTGGCTTCCTCTACAAGCCATACCTTCTTTTTAAAAAGAAAAATAAATAATATGTTTTACTTTTATTTTATTTTGGTATTGAAAATGGTTTTCACAATGTTTTTTGTGTTGTATTGATATCTTGTGATTGAAATGTGGAAATTTTATGTTTCCTTTATGCATGTTTTATGTGATACGATTATGTTATGGTTCTTGGGCATTATTATGAAGACGGGTGGTTCCGTGATAAACTAAGGGCGGGTGAGCCCGTTATAGCTCTCCAATGCATTGGGTAACGTGAAGGAGTGAAATGATAAGGTTTCTCCGAAGAGATTTAGGAAATATACTGTGATGGGTATTCCAAACGTAACCAAGAGGGTTACTCCCTACGTAAGAATGTTATGGATGCCTCAAGTTACCTTTATGTCTTATGATTTCTATGATTTATTCCTGATTTTATGAGGTATGTTAAAGTGCCTATGTTTTATGGGTAAAGTATGATTTAATTCTTATGTATATATGAACTCATGTTTTCTTTACATGTTTTTATATCCCTTACTGAGCTTTTTATGCTCATCCCATGTTTTTTGAAATGTTTTTCACAGGTCAAGGGAAAGGTACATGATATGATGATAGTGTCAAGGAAGTGTCAAGAAAGAATCCATGATTATTTTAAATATGTTTCTATTGATGGGAATGAAGAATACTATATTTATGTAACCACTTTGTTTATATGTGGAATGTAATGCAAGTTTTATGATCTAATTCTCTAAAACTCTAAACCTGAAAAGATCCTCAATGTGTAATCTTGTAATAACTCAAGATTTAAGTAAGGTTTAAGGCTGGGGCCTTATAGTTGGTATCAAAGTTTGGTTTAGATAACTTCAGGAGTTAGAATTTTATTAAATGATTATCCTTTTTTTTTGAAATGATATAGCATTTGAAGATTACCATGTTGCTTTATCTAAGACGTGTTTGTTCAGAATGGTTTTCCGCAGAGGAAACAGGGAAGCAGTGCTAGGAAGGCATACAGAAGGAAATAACCTTCTGAATCAGCATCCCGAGATGGTCGGAATTGGAACTGAACAGTTTGTTGCAGTAATGGCGCAGTTGACTCAAGCGATAAATGGTGGTGGTATCCATGCACGAGATCAGCCAGATCAACCGCAGAGGAACATGTCAGTGGTAGAACATTTCATGAGGCAACATCCACCATCATTCAGAGGATCATCTGACCCTGTGCTAGCTGAAGGGTGGATTAAAGCACTGGAGAATATTTTTGATGTCATGGGGTGTTCAGACAATCAAAAGGTTAGTCTTTCTATTTACCGTTTGGAGGGTGAAGCAGATCAGTGGTGGTCTATGGTTAAAAATATCAGGGACGCCGATGAGATTGATGATCTTGACTGGGATGAATTCAAAGGTATGTTTCTTGAGAAGTATTTTCCTAAGGCTGTTCGACTTAGGATGGAAAAGCAATTCTTGGAATTGAGGCAAGAGGAAGACTCAGTGGCTGCCTATGAAGAAAGGTTCACTCGATTGGCAAGGTATGCTCCAAATTTTATCCGAGACCTTGATAGTAAAATCAATCGTTTTTACTCAGGATTAAAGCCAAAATATCGAAGGGCATTAGCTTCTCGTGAGTTTAAACGTTATGAAAAGCTTGTTCGATGTGATGAGAATGTGGAAATGGAGTTTTCCAATGACTAAGTGTTCTATAACAACCAGCAGAAGAAGAGAACGAGGTGGCAGGAGAAAGGTAATAATTCTTCAAAAAAGTCTGATGGTAAGAGAACTAAGTTTCCAGTTTGTGATAAATGTGGCAAAAGACATGTTGGGGAATGTCTTCTGAATTCTGGAAAGTGCTACCGATGTGGTAAGATGGGACATAAGGCTCGTGATTGCACTCAAAAGGATCAAGGTGAAGGTAAGAACAAATTTGATTTACAGTTAGTGAAATGTTATAAGTGTAATGAGATGGGTCACTATGCAAACGAGTGTCCGACAAAGAGCTTGAGTGGTGGGAAGCAGTTAGACTACAAGCAGAAAGGGGTGGTGAAATCCTTTGCAACTACTTCAGCAGATGTCGGGCCATCAAATGAAGTTGTATCAGGTACTTTGTTTGTTTTTTCAGATTATTCCAGTGTGTTGTTTGATTCGGGGTCTACGCATTCTTTCATCTCTGAAACCTTTTCTAGTAAAATTGGAATACCATCTCAAGAAATGACTCCTGAACTTTTGGTAAAAACACCTCGGGGAAATGTTGAGGCAAAAAGAATTTATAATAATCTTCCTATCCTTATCTGTGGAAAGAACCTACTTGAAACCCATATTTTTCTACCTATAGTAGAGTTTGATGTTATCCTGGGTATGGATTGGCTCTCTATTTACCATGCTAAGATTGACTGTAGAGCTAAAGAAGTTTCTTTTCAGAAAGACTTTCAGTTTGTTTACAGGAATGAACCCTTACTTTTGATAACATATCAAGAGGCTGAGAAACTTGTAAAAGATGTAAATGAATGTTACCATGCACACGTCATTGAAAATAAAGGAACTGTTCAGATTAATGATGTGCCAGTGGTAAATGAGTATCCTGATGTTTTTCCTGATGAGTTGCTAGGAATAATACCAGATCGGGAAGTTGAGTTTACTGTTGACTTAGTTCCTGATGCTAAGCCAATTTCAAAACCCCCTTATCGAATGGCACAAATTGAACTTTTAGAGTTGAAGGAGCAATTGCATGATTTATTAGAGAAAGGTTTCATTAGACCTAGCACATCAACATGGGTGCTCCTGTTTTATTTGTTAAAAACAAAGATGGTTCTATGAGACTTTGCATTGATTATAGAGCCTTGAATAATATCACTGTTAAGAACAAATATCCTTTGTCTCATATCGATGATTTGTTTGATTAGCTCCAGGGAGCTCAGTTTGTTTCAAAGATTGACCTGAGATCAGGGTACCATCAGCTGAAGGTAAAGGAGGCAGATATTCCGAAGACCACGTTCCATACGAGATATGGCCATTATGAATTTGTAGTAATTACTTTTGGGCTCACCAATGCACCTGCTGTATTCATGGACTTAATGAATATAATTTTCCATGAGTTCTTGGATAAGTTTGTGGTGGTTTTCATTGATGATATTTTGGTGTTTTCTAAAAGTAAAGAGGAGCATGAAAGACATTTAAGGGTTATCTTGCAAACCATAAAAGAAAAGAAATTGTATGGGAAATTCAGCAAGTGTGAGTTTTTTTTGCAACAAATTTCTTTCCTTGGTCACATTGTTTCTAAAGATGGAATAACTGTTGATCCTGCAAAAACAAATGTTGTGGAAGAATGGCCAAGACCCACAAATGTAACCGAGATTCGTAGCTTCCTTGGTTTGGCGGGCTATTACCGAAGGATTGTTAGAAATTTTTCACGGTTATCTAGTCCAAGGACTAAGCTAACTCGGAAGGGTGTTAAGTTTATCTGGACAAAAGAATGTGATGATTGTTTTCAGGAATTGAAAAGAAGATTGGTGAATGCTCCAGTTTTGGCACTACCTTCCAAGAATGGTGAGTTTGTTATATAGAGTGATGCTTCATTGAAAGGACTTGGTTGCGTCCTAATGCAGAATGATCAGGTAATTGCTTATGCTTCACGACAGTTGAAAACTCATGAGGTAAATTACCCTACACATGATTTGGAATTAGCTGCTGTTGTTTTTGCTTTAAAAATTTGGAGGCATCATTTGTATGGAGTAAAGTGTGAAATATATACCGATCACAAAAGTTTAAAGTATATATTCAGTCAGAAAGAGTTAAACATGAGACAAAGGAGATGGCTAGAACTAATCAAGGATTATGATTGTACAATTCATTACCATTCGGGAAAATCAAATAAAGTGGCTGATGCTTTGAGTCGAAAAAGTAATGCTTCAGTAACAATGTTGCGGTTGGAACGTGATCCTTTGGTTAACGATTTGATGAACTTTGGCATAGAAGTTGTTGGTGCAGGAAGTACTTCTGTTTTGTTTCAGGTATCAGTGAGATCTTCTCTATCAGATAGAATCAAGAAAGCACAGAAGCAAGACAGTGAGTTGCAGAAAAAGGTAGAGCTGGTTCAGAAAGGTAAGTTGCCTGAATTCAACATTGGTAATGATTGTGTTTTGAGATGTGGGAAGAGATTGTGTGTGCCTTGTGATTCACAGTTGAAGAGATAGTTGTTATGTGAAGCTCATAGTTCTCCGTTTTCAGTTCATCTGGGTAGTACTAAGATGTATAGAGATCTGCGGGAGTATTACTGGTGGGATGGAATGAAAAGAGATATTGCTGATTTTACTGTGAAGTGTTTGACTTTTCAGCAGGTTAAAGCAGAGTGGTAGTTACCGAAAGGGATGCTTCAGCCTTTACCAGTTCCAGAGTGGAAATGGGAGAATATATCCATGGACTTTGTTGTTGGATTACCGAAGACATCTCGAGGAAATAATGCAATCTGGGTTATTGTTGATCGCTTGACCAAATCTGCTCATTTCCTTGCTATACGAGATACTTTCTCTCTTGATCAACTTTCCCGTTTGTATCTTAAAGAGATAGTCAGGTTACATGGAGTTCCTCTCTCCATTGTATCGGATCGTGATCCCAGGTTTACTTCTAACTTTTGGAAAGGCCTTCAGAAGTCGTTGGGTACTGAATTAAATTTTAGTACAACTTTTCATCCTCAATCAGATGGGCAATCAGAACGAACAATTCAGACATTGGAGGATATGCTACGAGCTTGTTCTATGGATTATCAGGGAAGTTGGGACCAACATCTTTCTTTGGTTGAGTTTTCATATAAAAACAGTTTTCATTCCAGTATACAGATGGCACCATTTCAGGCATTATATGGGAAGCGGTGTCGAACTCCAGCTTTCTGGGATGAAGTGGGTGAAAGGAAGTTGATGGGACCAGAATTGGTAGAAGAGATGGCAAAAAAAGTTCAGCTGATTCAGAAACACATGAGAACAGCTCAGAGCAGGCAGAAGGGTTATGCGGATAACCGGAGGAAGGATCTATCTTTCGAGGAAGGTGATCATGTTTTTCTCAAGGTTTCTCCTTGGAAAAGTGTGATGAGATTTGGTAAGAAAGGAAAGTTGAGTCCATGGTTCGTTGGACCATACGAAATTCTGGAGAGAGTTGGATCAGTTGAATACCGAGTGGCTTTACCTCCGAGTTTATCTCAGGTACACAATGTTTTTCATGTTTCGATGTTGAGAAAGTATATGCCAGATCCATCTCATGTTTTGAGTCCAGACGTAGTTCAGCTGGAAGAGAACCTATCTTATGAGGAACAACTGGTCCAGATTCTTGACCAGAGGGAGAAAGTGTTACGGAATAAGGTGATTAAGCAGGTAAAGGTTTTGTGGAAAAACCACATGATTGAAGAGGCAACATGGGAATCTGAAAATGCAATGAGGGATAAGTACCCCCATTTATTCGGTAAGTAAATAAATTGCGGGGACACAAATTTCTAAAGGAGGGAAGGATGTAACATCCCAAGTAAGTAATGAATAAAAGATATTTTTATCTATGTCTATTAATGATTAAGATAGTGTTATAGAGGCTTAAAATGAAAATAAATACAATCTTATGCATGGAATACACTAATATTCTTAAAAGATTGTTTTACTGCCTTTTGATGGAAAACCATTTTTGAATCTATCTTTTGACAATTTTATAAACTATGTTTGTCAAAATAAACTTATTCTTTATGATTGGGACATCAAAATTTACCTTGTGGGAATTTTTGGTATTTTTCTGACAATGTTCATTTTTTAATGAATAGTGAAAAATACTGCATTTTACATCAAAACTGCTTTTTAATCTAATTTATTTATATGATTAGATTATGTTTTGAATTGGTTTTGAAGTGAAATTAGAATATATTTTTACCATTTTATCCAATGGTGGTCATTGGAATCAATTTCACTTTGAAATTAGACTTAAACTAGTGTCAATCTTTTGATACTTATTGTTTTGTAAAAACACGCTATTTGCTCTGGCATAGGGAATTAATTATTAAATTAATTAATGTGACTTATATGATTTGAATTTTTTAAAATAGACTTCATTTTTGAATTCGGAATATCAAATATAGCTTAGGTTAAATTTTTGGTAATTTTCTGAAAAACTTCAATTTTTGATGAATAGTGAAACCACTAAGTGGTAATCAAGCAAACTGATTTTTCAGTTAAATGAAAGTTTACCACTAATGTGTATTGAATTTTGAAAATCCGACATACATGGTTGTCATTAAGAAGTAAAATGTGGTTCAATAAGATTAAAATATTTTTTTGGTGAATAGTAACTTATTAAGTTTTTAATCGCGATTAGTGGTAATAAGGGTAGTTTAAGGTATAAATAATGCTTTAATAATATGAAATGACCTAGAAACATGTCCCAACCTTATTGGTTGTGTCATGGCCGACCAAGAAAAGCCATGGGTCAACTTGGGGACCCCATGGAGACATTTTGGTTGGGAAATGACATAAATAACTTTTTATTTAATGTAAACGTAAAAATGACACAAACATAATATGTTTTACAAAAACAATTTTTACATGGGGTTATAAAGATCATATTTTTGATTATAAATAGTCATTGGAAAGATACAAAGATTTCCTACATCATAGAATATTTTTTATGATTTTTAGACATTAAATAAATTAAATTATTTATGACATAATAATGATGCAGCGATGACATCATTATTTGACGATTTAAATAAAATGGAAAGATAATGTAAAATATATGAACTAAACATGTCCAAAACCAATTGGATGAGTGGATTTCGAACCCGTATCACCTTATCCACGAATTATATCAATGTGGGACCTTTTAAAACCGAAAAACATTTTCAAATAAAGTAATATTTATTTACTTTCCAAAAGTGCCCCTCCTCTCCTCTTATAAAAGGCCCCCACCTCTACCTCATTTCACACACTCCTCAAGCCTTTGGCTCGGCCAACCCCTGACAATTTACTCTCTCCACATCCCTCTCCTAATCCTAGAGGATTACCTTTGGGAAGTAGCCTTTCAAAGGAAGCATTTAGGCTCAAATCAAAAGGAGTTACACTTTTAAAGGTAATTCATTCTCTCATGTTCATTTGTTTTATTTTGATTCTCCAACCCCCTAAAATCTTTTTATTTACTTCTTTTGTAACAACACCAGTATCTTCAATATACTAGGATTTTGTTATAATATTTATTTTAGGTACACTCTCACACAACTACATCAAATGGTTAAAGAACATACGGTTTCCGTGGATGGCGAAATTCTGCCTCCCGAAACGATGATTGTTCAATACTCATTTAACACCTTCAAAGGTGGCCATTATGATGTCACTATTTTTATATATGATATATAATATGTTTATGTTTTCCTTAAGCTTATGTTTTTTTCATTTATGGAATACCATTATTATTTCCATTATGGGTAAACACGATATCTTCATTTTAAGAAGTGCGGACTACCGCCCCCTGAAAGTGATTTGATTCGTTAATACCATATGTGGGATGTGTAAAGGATAAATTTAATGATATTATATATGTTATTATACTGTAATTATAATATAATCTTATATTATTATGATTCCATTCCAGAAAATACGAAATAGAAATGGAAGTAGCGTTCATGCGTACGTACGGCTTACCGTCTCCATGAACGGTGCATTTAATTTCTTACCTTTAAATGTGATGTAATATTATAAATACATGTATATGCTGAATATATATGATATACATGTTATCTAAATCATTAATATCATTCTGGATATAACAAACCTTTGACCAAATTAACAACATGTAAGTGTAAGAAGTCTATTTTTGACTTAAGAATGAAATACCGACAAAATGAACACTATTAACTTAAATGATTACATGATGTTCATAACATGGTATAAAAGGAATAATGAACTTGAAAAAGGTTCTTAAGCAAGTAGAGATTAACTCAAGTTTATTATTCAGGAGATTAAAGAACGGTCGGGTCAAGTCGGATACGAGGTATGGGACTTCGTCTCAATCTCCTTTCGTTGAGGCATATTTTATTTTATACACAACTTTCTTTTATACGGTGTATAAACCCCTTTGAATTTTACGTTTATTCAAAAGGAATCTTTTTTATATGATGCGTTTAATAAACGACAAAAGGGAATGTTTTTGTCATACGTATGCGGCGACAACGACTTCTCCGCCGTCGTGACCGTTATTTGAGTTTCGGCTTCCTCTACAAGCCATACATTCTTTTTAAAAAGAAAAATAAATAATATGTTTTACTTTTCTTTTATTTTGGTATTGAAAATGGTTTTGACAATGTTTTTTGTGTTGTATTGATATCTTGTGATTGAAATGTGGAAATGTTATGTTTCCTTTATGCATGTTTTATATGATACGATTATGTTATGGTTCTTGGGCATTATTATGAAGACGGGTGGTTCTGTGATAAACTAAGGGCAGGTGAGCCCGTTATAGCTCTCCAATGCATTGGGTAACGCGAAGGAGTGAAACGTTAAGGTTTCTCTGAAGAGATTTAGGGAATATACTGTGATGGGTATTCCAAACGTAACCAAGAGGGTTACCCCCTATGTAAGAATGTTATGGATGCCTCAAGTTACCTTTATGTCTTATGATTTCTATGATTTATTCATGATTTTATGAGGTATGTTAAAGTGCCTATGTTTTATGGGTAAAGTATGATTTCATTCTTATGTATATATGAACTAATGTTTCCTTTCCATGTTTTTATATCCCTTACTGAGCTTTTTATGCTCATCCCAAGTTTTTTGAAATGTTTTTCACAGGTCAAGGGAAAGGTACATGATATGATGATAGTGTCAAGGAAGTGTCAAGAAAGAATCCATGTTTATTTTAAATATGTTTCTATTGATGGGAATGAAGAATACTATCTTTATGTAACCACTTTGTTTATATGTGGAATGTAATGCAAGTTTTATGATCTAATTCTCTACAACTCTAAACCTGAAAAGATCCTCAATGTGTAATCTTGTAATAACTCAAGATTTAAGTAAGGTTTAAGGCTGGGGCCTTATACTTTCTCATTTGGAATTGATTGTTATAGATATTTATTACACTGAAGGACCCATGTTTTAGTGAACTTGATTTCATAGTTCCATATCATCCTAAATTTGATGCATTGAACCTTGCATAGTGAATTTGGAAGCACCTTCCATTATTCATTATGTGATTCATTATCCTCTTTATATATACATAACCATGGTACCATTTTCCAATATACATTATTAATTTGAGAAAATGTTAATCCACATATTCCTCACTCAATAAGTATTGGATAGTTTGATATTTTATATGATACAGTTTAAACCACAAAAGAATATTTATATTTTTATATCACTGTTGATAACAAATCCCAAGGAAAATATTGAAATAATTGTCAGTTTTCTTTATATGTGATTTCATTTTGAACATCATTTTTCATTAGTGCTATGAAATATATCTCTATATTGGTTTTAATAAATCATGTAAAATACTTCTTAAGAAATATTTTAGGGAAGTATTTCTACTATAACTCTTCTAGTTCTCCCTTTGGATTGGTTTTCAATATCAATTCCCACTATTTATCAACATATATATATAAATGATAGATGTAAATAGTCAACTTATCCCTTTATGAATAGTGGATAATAAAAAAGTAATTCACTATAGTGTTATCCCACATTTTGATGAATGGTTGATCAGAAGATCTACTAATTTATTTTGCTAATTTCTGCCTAAAAGACTCAATATCCTGTTTCTCATTCTTGGTTAATTGATTATGTTCCATATGGTTCTAGTTATTATTAATATCCTGAGACAACTATGTAATCATTGTATATTTTTAAATCCACTTCCAATGACATTGGGAATGCCATTCAGATAATCATCACATTATCCCTCTCAGGGGTTATTATATGATTTCTTATTTTTTCCAACCAATTTATAAAATAAAAAATGGTTCCACAAAACATAAGTCCAAAATTTTTGGAAAATAATTGATTAATTTTCACATAAAACTAAAAATTCATGTCCTATATAATCCCAATGGGTATCCGTTTTGGTAAAATTATTCCTCTAGGATGTTTTACCTATACACAGAATTATTCTTATGGGTTTCAGTCATGTTTTCTAATCCTAATCCACAAATTAACGATTCCAAACATATAATATAATATATAATGACCCAAATTTTTCTTACCAAACTATAAGATAATTTTTAAATATCAACAACGTAACATTTTTCATTTAAGGATCAAAATGTTTAATAGCATGTAAAAATTAGGTTCATACATCACTAATACCAAAAAATTCATAAACATTTATTTATATAATTCTTATTCATCCTTATAAAATATCACTTTATACTTAGTACATGTTTAATACTAAGGATATACCTCAAATAATGGTGTGGGGTAAAATACCTTTAAGAGTATGAATGATATAAATGAATCATTACATCATTGGTGAGAATAATTATCATCATCATATCATAATAATATGATCATAATCAAAATAATTTGGGAATAATTACATAATAACATGGAATTTTGAGATGAATAACGATAAAATATCAATTCATAGTGGTCTAATACCGCATATAGTTGTGAACAAAGCTAGCATCATGTTCGTGTACAATATATGTGCATATTCATGACATCCTCGTAATGAAAATATATAATCATGTTTACCCTTAATAATAAATTTCTCATAATATAAATCTCATTACCCATTGCATTGTTTTGAAATATAATATAGTGACCACCCATATGTTCCTAATATTTGAATAATCATTCATTCCACTTAGAATTTATAAAAAACCTAATCGTGAATTAACAATTGTAAAATAATGGGTTTCATAATGATTTAATAAATAATTATTTCATGAATAATTTTGGGGTTCCAAAATGTATAATTAAAAATATTTTTTCGATAAATATTACTATTATTTAGTGAAAAAGAAACAACTCAAGAGGTTTAAATGATGTGTTTTTGAAAGAGAACTCTTTTTTGGAAAATCAGTTTATTTGTCTTAAAAATCAAGGTGGAAAGATGTTTATACTTGAAATGAAAATGGAATTGTTTTTTGATAATATTTATGTAATATTATATGAAAATACAGACGTTTAATATCTTGAAATATGTATTACAAAAAGAATTGGAGTTAAGTTCAAGATTCACCTTACATTAAATCTCGCTTTATTTTGTCACTTGTGAACCTCCATAATGATATAAATAGATTCATTAAAACATAAATATGGAATTTCATTATTGAATTTTTTTTTAAAATATTTATCTATTATAATCATTTGATTATATTATATAATTTCATTGGTCCCAGGGAATTCATTTTGATAACATGTTTTCCATAGGAATTTACTATTTTTAAACGATTTGTCTATTTTGTTCAAATTAATTTATAAAAAATTATAATTAATTGTAGAAGAATAAAATATATTTATATGTCATAAATAATATATTTTATCCAACCATAGGTTTTTTGAGAATAAAAAGTATTGTGAATTTCCTTACTATCTCTTAACTAACCATTGATGAGATATTGTCAAAAGAGTATGAAAAGGGATGTTTGAAATTTATAGTTGTCAAAATAATGATAATTAAAATAGTTTAGAATCATTTATATAATTTTTACATAACTAATAATTAATTTTTTCTATATTTTTTTTGTAATTAACACAGAACTAGAAAGGGAAGAAGAAAAATAGAAGAGTTTAAAGAATCATATTATTTCTTTGGGGTAACTTCTCTTGTATGATACTAAAACTCCATTGATGTTTCGATATGGATTTCACCAGCACATAAATATTTACAATAATGTAATTAATAAAGATTATTGGGGTAGAAAAATGTATTTTTAAAGTTTGGTATTATTGGTTTTACAAGACAAGGGATAGGGGTTTGTTATACTTTTGGAGAGTGGTATTTTTGGAATAAAATAATAAATAAAATATTATATAAAAGGTAAAAAATTTAAAAGTTATTTTTTAAAAATAATAATCATTTATAAATATAATATAATGGTTTTTAGACACAATATCACTTTATAATTATAAATATCATAGTTTATTTAAATCGAATGTGGAAAAAGGGGATTTTTTAAGGGTCGTTTTTGAATTTCGGTTTTAAAAAATGATTTTCAGTATTAGAAACTATGATTAATGATTTATAATGGCTCATTAAAGAAATTAAATATTTTTTTTTCCTACCTAATTTTATAGAAATTATTAGGTGAGTATTACATCATGAATGTTTTAATATAATATATAATGATTATGAGAAAAAAATTACTTTTTCAATTCACAGGAAAATTGAATTATTTCCAAAAATTACACAAAAGCCATGGATAATTTAAAAGTGAAGATTTAAAAATCATATTTATTATACCAATATTCATATATATCATAGGTAATTTTGATTTTTAATTTTAAAATTTATGATTTCTATGAAAGACATTAATATAAATTAGATTAAAAATGTAAATATATTTACATTTTTTATATTCATTCTATTTATTTTTTTAGATATAATATTGATATATACTTAAATTAATAATGATAAATATTATATATATCACAATATATTATTTTTAGGATAAATTACTTTTCAAATAGTCATGTTACAATTCCTTAGAGTTGGGTCACTATTATAAATGGCCAGGATACTCTTCCAATGGTAATATTACTATTACAACGGTCAAATTAACTCCTATAAAAAGAACATAATTATTTTATGAAATATTCACAAAAAATTTCCCAAGTTTTTATATTTTCATTTTATATGATATTGATTGTATTAGTAATTTTTGTTATTTAATATAGTGTTGTTTATGGGATGAATGATTCTTGCATATTGGGGTGATCCATATTTTCCAATTTTAGTTTTTATATAATTTAATTTTCCCCTAAAAATAATTTTAATTTTAATGGTTGTATTCCTTAACTAATGTAAATATTTTTATTAATTAAATAATATTTTTCTTATGTCCCAATGTGATTTTTAAAGATTAGGTCAAATAATGTTTTTATTCTTAAAAAAGTTACCTCTTTCATTCTGATCAGTGGGTAACCTATTACATAGCCCAATGAACCATCACCCATAGCCCAAATTTTAGTGAAACCTAGTCACTGGGGCATGAAGCCATGATAATAGGATTGAAAGTCCATCCGTTTTTCCAAAGGTCCCTTTAGTTAATTGTACTTCTATATTACTTACTACAGCAACACTAATGTTATGAATTTCATGTCCATAATATTTTATTATATATTATAATACACATGTATTTAGGAAAAAATATTACTAATTAACATTGGTTCGTTATTGGAACTATGAAATCCAATTCACTGAAGCACAGGACCTTAAGGGTAATCAGCCTCAGCATCCTCCAAATCCAAAGGAGAAATGGAAAGCTTGTTACATCACTACTACATATGTGGAGTGTGAAAATTAAGTAAAAAATGGTACACTTGCTATTAAATTAATAATGGAATTTTTTTATTGGATTATGGTTATATGTATTCATTTGCATTCAGTATTTTTTCTATAACATATGATTTGATTTCCTGATACCTTGAAGTAGAAATATCTATATAAACTTCAAATGGGGAGATAATTTCATCCCATATGTAGGAATATATTCTTATTATAATATATGGGTATGATTATTCAAGAAAAATATGGTAATCCATTCCTTGGTGGAATTTGATGATACTTTGGCATGGATTTTCTCTTGTTATATTGAGAAACATTTGTGTTTCCAGAAAAGGAAATTCATTTTCATATTACAAACCATCTCATTCTCCACTAAAAATTAATGGAATATCAGGAATATCATTTTGAAAACCTCTCAATGATGTGGTTTTTAATACACATAGAGGCAGAAAACATTTCTCAAATGGTTGAATCAAAGGAAGTTGTTAGCCTGGATTAAATTACCATTTTTAGGAAAAGCACTGATGTATTCCCAAAAGGATTTCACAGACATCCCCAATATATTGAGGTATAGTTCTCAATAGAGCTCATAACTAGAGCTTGTACAATCCATAAATACCCAAGAAGTTTACCTAATCGGACTAGTGTTTTTAATATCTGTGTTGAATGATAATTTAGACAAATGGTCCATACATAATTGTGCATCTCCATTGGGTGTGATGGTGATCTTTCTCAAGAAGAAGGATGGATCAATTTATCTACGTATTAATTACTAGTATCTCCACAATATCACCATAATAAACAAGTATCATATACCATGTATTGATGAAATTTTGGATAAATAATAAGGATATCATTACTTCACAATGTAGGTTCTTCATTCGGGATATCACTATCTATTGGTGTTGAAGGAAGATATTAGCATACATCATTCCATTCAAGGTATAGAAATTATACGTTCATAGTGATTTTATTTAGTCTTACTAATTCCTTCCCAATATTAATGGATTTGATGAATAGAGTCTTTAGATAATACATAAAATAATTGTATTACTTATCAGCGATATTATCATTTACTTATAGAGAAAGGAGGAATATTAAGGGAATCTAATGATTGAGATGATGATGTTATGGAAGGATAAAATTTACTCTACATTCGCAGTGTAACTCTAGGATGTAATAAGTATCAATCATTGGTAATGTGATCACAAGTGAGAGATTTTCTATGGGCCCTCCAAAGACAAAAGAAATTGAGGAATGTCTCAGACCGACTAATGTCATGAAAATCTATTGTTTTGTTAGATTAAAAGGGTACTACTGATGTTTTGTGAGATATTTCTCATGATTGCCTAGACCACTAAATATGTTTCCAGTGGATTGGGCAACTTATGATTTGATTTAAGAATGTGATGAATTATTTAGGAGATCAACAAAATGAAAATCATTATGCCCTACTCACACTATCAACAAGTGGAGAAGGATTTTATATATACAGTGATTCTTTAATGAAAGAATTTGGTTTTTTTATCATATATAATGATACTGTGATAATCTATTCCTCCTCACAGTTTAAGATCCATAATTAAAACTACTTTCATCATGGTCTATAGTAAGCAGCTATGTCCTTCTACTTGATGATTTTCAAGAACTATCTCTATTGAGGGAAGTGTGACATATATACATATCAAAATAGATGAATGTATATATTCATATAAAAGGAGGAAAAAATGTATTAAATAATTTTTTTATAGTTTATAAAGGACTACAATTTATTTATTAACTACTATCCATCAAATTATAATGTCATAACATGGTTATATGAGACCCAAAGCATGATTATCACAAGCCCACCCCAAAAAGGATGGGGGATAATGACCAACACTTTGTAAGAATATCAAACATAGAGGGGGTCTTAGATAATGTACCTATATGAATACACACATCATTAAGGAAATATAGTACTTATATGTAAAAACCTATACCAATTCATATATACAACAATCATCCCACAATCTGAGTATGATAGTTAATTAATGGAAGTAAAATTTAGGGGCCAAATACATGGCTAACAATAAACTATAGTGATTCCAACCATCTACAATAGAAAATGATACTATGAAATTCTACAGCCTGTATAACACCATGGGATTTCTAGCATAATATATTCTCAACCATGTCCCAATTATCTAAGGACATCTTCAAATAGGTCTATATTTGCGTAAGCCACAACGTGTGCAGGAAAAGGCAATGTAGTGGTGAGTATTAAAATTCCTAGTTAAACACCCTGAAAACACTAAAAAAGTAGCATACTAAATGTTGTTCTCATAAAAAAGATATATATGTCATATCAAAACATAAAAATAGATATTGTCAGGAAGGACACAGCTCCTATAGGTGGTTGCTACCAAACCATCATCCATAGGAATTATGATGAAGAAAAGTTCATAATAGGATAATCAACTCCATGATCCATGATATCACCCAATATAATCATTCAATTTTTTAATATCATTGGTCCCTACCAATGAATCCTCACTAGTATTTGAAGACCCCAATACTCTAATAGTGTATCACACATGGTACCGCATAAAGACACCACAAACCAAATCTAGATCAACCTATTATATATGGGATCATAAACTGATGATACCATGTGCCCAACTATAATATATTTCTAGATGGAGGATCAAAGAACTTCCCATATAGGTCATTCCAATTACTAAAACCCCAGCTACCATATGAAATTATACTTGATCATAATCTGGTCTTACTGGGGGATTCCAAAAAGTCAATATGTAATTCATCCTATAGAGGATATCATAATCTATATATTTTTACATAATTCCACACTATAACCATTAGGGGATAGACCAAGGGATCATTCCCAATCGATACTCATATAGACTGAAGAAAAAATAGTCTCCAAATACCTTCAACATTGGTACACAACATGCACCAGTGGTACACATTGTTTCAATACATTCCATGTTCTACCAAGGTGATATTGCATCACATTACATGTAAATATACAAATAAACAACATGTATGTTGGAATACATGATTTTTAGAGATCTCCCAGCACCCTTCCCCTTCAGTTTGGTTGTTCCCAAGTACATCGAACATTGTCCATGTAATCAGGTCATATCTATGTACTTCGGCCTTCCCATTCCCATGCTGCCTCCAAGTTACATTCTTGCACACCATTCAAGTGTCAAATGGTGTGTGACAGTTTCACACAGAGTCTAATATTTATCTCTCCATGGAAATACTTGTGCCGAGCCAAGGGTTCCCACAGGTTGTGTGATCCTGGATGAAATGTCATGTAACCTATAAATTTCCAGAACCCTATCTTATTCCTTTATCTCTTCCAACACATTTCTTTCATTGATGTCCTAATTGGAGATTGTAGATATACGGTTTGAAAACAGTCCCATCATTAGAGATTATGATTCTAAGCATTAAGCCTTTTTAGGAAATTCCCATACGCATTATCTTTAGAGACAACAATGAAACCGAGATGTATGGGAAACACCAATACATCCTAATCTAGCTATGATAATTATCCATCATCATTGAACCTCAATGGAACCATCAGTCATGAATCACACACAAAATTTTGATCTATTACACTAAATAATGGTCTTGTAATGATCAAATATCAGGTATTCATCATTCAACAAAAAATGAACACTCCAATGATGAACGTGAAAAGAAACATGTGAAAATTTTATAAAACACAAGTTGTGAGGAATGAACCATGAACATTTTCTATTTATCCTCAATATATTTTCCTATAATTTGTTGAAAAAATAAGACTGAATTAATATATAGTTTAATCAACCATTAATAAATCAACCTTTGATGCACAAATCAATTATCTTTTGTTGAATTGATCTAAGTTAAAGATTGGATAATGATTTGAAAGCATCTAACAAATAATAAATCCAATCTAGAGTTTGGATAGATCAATTATGAAGAAAGGTTTTGTGTTTCCTTCATTGGTGTGATATATAAAATATTTTGGTGTGCGATCCTCGAATTGATGCGATCTAACATCATCTTCCAATAATCCACCATAGACTTATCACCAACGGTTCATATAAACCGCTACGTTATGATGAAAAATATAGGGTTGTGGAAATGCCATTTTTAAACAGAGTTAAAATTTCACTACTTCAATGGAAAATAAAATGAATCCATTATCTAATTTATTTTATTAATTCTACTCCCATTATTTATTTTTTACAAACTCCCGACACTGAAAAAGGTAATGTAATTCATAAGAAAAAACCCATGTTCTCAACTCAATAGTTCCCTCATATTTCTGATTCATCCCCCCTCTCATTCAATAGTTATTCAAAATTTTCATGGAAACTTCTCGCATGTGATATTAATATATTTAATATATATAAAAAATTAATTATATACACATCATTCCTTAGATTCACACATCGTCGTAGTGTCTGGATTAGAAAATATAATATATAATATTCTAATGTAATAAAAGTAAAACCATATTCATCACATTCTCCCCACTATAGTACTTTTCTGCAAAAAAGGATAAAAAAATACTCAAAATATCAGTGTACTAGGCTGGCCTCTGGGTCGTCCACTCATAGTTTTTATCTGGGAGATTCCTATTTTGCCAACAGAAAAACAATTGGGTAATAAACCACTTATAATGGATTCAATCATCCTGATTCTCAATCTTTTCTATGTACTAATAAAAGGTATCTTCATCCTCGATGTCTAGCTTTCAACAATCAATATGATCCAACTTTTCATGTAGATATCTCCTCGGCTGTGACACATGGAATATGTTATGTACCGTCTCCAATTATGGTGGTAGAGATAGGTGGTATTGAATCTCACCAACTCTATGTAGTATGTATAATGGACAATTGAAATGCGGAGATAAAATTATGCCCTAATAAATCACTATAATAAACATTGTGGTGAGATGCTCAGGATCAAATTCCCCCCCCCATGAAATCCATAGGGCTCCAATGATAGTCATCACATGAATTTGGTGGCTTTGTACAGTCCTCATAAACTCTTTTATCATCTCCATATTATCTATCATATATCACACGAACTCCATGAAAATGAGTGCTGAATCACCTGGATCATTTGGAAAAGGTGGTGATCTACTGGGTTAAATGCACAAGGCCTCAAATGTTGCCAAACTGATTATGGAATGGTAGTTGTTATTGTACGAAAACTCTACCAACAGTTGGTGATCCTCCTAAAGTTGGCCAAAATCCAACATGCAAGCCCATATAATATCTTCTAAGACCTTAATTGTATGCTCTATCTAGAAATTATTTTTGGGGTGGTGAAATAATGTTCTAAAATGAAACTGAGTAACAAATTCATATTGTAATACCCTCCATAATCATGTCCTGAAGAGAGCATCATGTTCTGAAACAATCATTGAGATAACTCCATGGTTCTTTACTATCTCATACACATACATGTTTCCCAATATCTCTATGAATATAAGTTCTCAAACTACAAGATGGAGGGAGGACAAGTTGAGTTTGTCTATGATCGCCCAGATGGTATCATTTTCCCTAGATTTTTGTGGTATCCCTATCATGATGCTAATCGATTTCCCATAAAACATACATGATTTCTCCATCAATGGTTGATCTTATATCCCTAGATCCTAGTTCTCATTCTTAACATGATGACATGTAAGGGATTGAGAGACAAACTATGAAAAATATATATATTCCTGACCACAAAAATGATATAGAAGGTCCTTGTTCATAATTTCCACACCAGTATCTATAACTAATGGGGATGAATGAAAATCCAACATCACCACCACTAGGAACACCAATGGTTCCATCATTATTACTGTAAAATGGATAGTGTGATATCCACATTAATAATATCCATTATGGGAACATCCATTGGATATCTGAGTGTGGAAGGTATCCCAATAGATATCTACTTGATGAACCTTAACAACATGTTGTAAAATCAGCGGGCATAATAATCATTGACTAAATATATAATGCACCATCCATAATAATTTTTGAAATCTGTAATGAGGATAAATTTTCTAAAACCACATACAACAACTGAGAATAAGATCTCATATTGATCAAGTCTTCCACCTTGTCCCCCTTTCTCTGAGTATAGAATATATCATTTTCATTGCACTAGATGAACTCTACCCATCACCAATATCACAATTTATGATATTAATAAAAGAATATATACTTGAAACTCTTGTTTTAAAAGAAGATGAAAAACCACTCTCCCATTAGGTAGTGTTTCCAAAACATTAGTGAGAATACTACCATATACAAATCCAGATTGAGAGTCATATAATTATAATCATGTGGTCACAAAAAATGTGAACCACATAAAATAACTACTTTCCTTTACATCGAAGCACAACTTATCCCAGACATTGATGCATCGTAGAACACCTAGTATAGAACACCCTCCTATAGAAATATCATTACTATAGAAATCATCAATATCTTCCTCAACTATTCAAAACACTTATAGAACCATTCTAACCACATGAACGGATACCCTTTTCGGGTTAATGCTGTCAAGGGTGATTCTACTCAACATAAACTGGGAACAAACCTACGATAATAACCATCCAACCCCATGAAATTACACACCATAGTAACACACTTTCTTGGTTCAAAAGATATAAGTAACACAAAATTTTATGAGTTTACTACCACTCCTATCATTGAGTTGATGTGTCCCCAGAAGGGGACCTCTAAAATCCAAAACTGACACTTCGAGAGATTCTGATAATGTTTGTTCTCTTAGAGTGTGTTCAGGACTATCCTCAAGTGTATTACATGCTCTGCCATGGAATTTGAGTAAAATAGGATATCATTGATGAATAAAAAAACATAGTATAAGTAATGTTTAATGATCTTTTGCATGGATACGAAAAACACTACTAAGGCATTTTCCATGCTGAAAGTCATCACCAATTACTCATAGTGACCATAAAGATATTTTAATTCCATCATCGGTATATCATCATCTCATAATCACAAATTTTGGTATATTGATCCAAGTTTAATCATTCACATCCATCATGATCCTATAAACTAATTTAATGGGTCATAAATCCATATTAGGGGATACTTTTATAGTATAGTCACCTGGTATGGGAGATGGTAATCCACACCCATCCTTAGGATCCCATCCGCCTTCTTGAAGAACAACTGGAGGGATGCCTTAGGAGGAACACTGGGTCTCAAAAATCCCTTCTCTTTTAAGTCCTCTAGCAGAAGCCTCATCTCAATATGTTCTATGGGAGTTATCTAATATGATGGTATACATATTAAGGTCTTATTAGGATTTAATTTAAGGCCGAAGTCTATCGGTGGGGAGGTAAGCCTAATTCATTCTTAGGTGAGTCATCCTCATACTACACCACCATCATAGAGAACTGGTATACCATATTATCCACTACTCCAAAGTCATTATATATAATTTGTGAGTAATAAGATAAACTCTCATATGCCAAATCCCAATATACATTTTTGTGGTTTTTTTAAGACATAAAGGAATAATTAATACCATCACTGTGGACATACACAATCTTCTACCTAAAACTATCAATAATTATTATAAAATATAGATAGATAGTACATAAAAATGATGAATTCTTAAGGACTCGTTGAATCTAAAAAGAGATCCATAAAAATATTTTCCCTAAAAGTGACATATTTCACTAATAGAAAATGTTCCCAATAATTGGTTAATCATTCTTCTATGTCTCTAAGCACAACTATAGAGCCAAAGGTTCCACAGGAATCTATAATACATGAACCATAAAAGTGGAAAGAAATGAAAGACTCTCAATTATTCCTATCAATAAATAATCTATGGTAGAAAATATATAGATCAAACGACATATTATCCCTAGATCCTTATGGTAAAAGGACTCCATATCCTGTAGGTTTCCTCATCCTTGACCATCAGCTCCTATAGCCTTGCATGAATTGCCAAAGGGAAGTGGTGGTAATATGAAAAACCACCAACCACCACTTGATTCTCTACCCAAACCTCAACAAATTCTTATTCCCTACATACATCCTTTCACCTTCCAATATATATTCCATGGTATTACCATTACCATATTCCTAACATCTATATGATGTGTTGGGAAATACCATTAAAGATGTCCCTTAAATTTTCTTGAGAAACATCACATCTCCCTTAGCTGATTGAACCCATTATGAGATCTCAGCACCACTAACCCTATCTCCTATGATCATCTAATAAATTATCTATCAATCTTCAAACTCTGATACAAATGTCGAGTACCTTCTTTCAAGGTCTTATCACCTAGGTGACCACTACTATCATCCACTATCATCACCTAATTATCATGAATGCTCTCTAAAATCATGGAAAACTCAATCATCCCAAATTTGGTGGCAATGTGGAGACATGTCCCTGAATAATGAATATCCCAATGTAATACACAATAAATGTTTTTTACATTGAATGATGGATCCTTCGCCATATCCATGAAGTATAATGATATATCCATAATCCCCACTAAACACTCCACCATAGTTAAACTACCCAGCTATTGGGGAAGAATATCGTAGATGCATACTGATCAGAATATGGCCTCATAAAAATCCTCCAACAAAGGACTCTTTAAGTCTATCATGGAAAGAGATGTCTCATTGTGAGACAAGGTAACCAAACACCACCATCTCCAAGCATATACCTGATGAAAATGCAATTTGAGGACCTCCATTTGACCTAAAGGCATTCTCATAGGGTGGTAAATTTGACCAACTACCTATATCTAGTCCTTAACCACATGTGGGGTCTATCTCAACCAAAAACCATATAGTTCACTACCTATAAATTTATTAGAGTGTATAAAACATGAACACATCCTCAGCTAGCCTTACCATCTTAGGAAACTACTCAATGGTTTGTGGTATGGCTGGTAAAATACATATCAGTTCTGTCATCGATACATTACCATGTACTAAAGCCACATCACATAGAGGATCATCCTCAAGATCAAATAGTTGAATCATGGCTGGATGTCTTGGAATAGGCATCCTTAAATAAACACGATGTTCATTTTGTAATGAGTATATATGTGGAATTGACTCGATAAGGAAATGGAAAACAAAAACCATTCATATATGATGAATGTATTCATTTTTTCCCAATAACAAATTTCATCATGCACGGAGTTGATAGGTAGGTGATTAGAGTCTGGGTGAATGGATACATTGACTGTCACACAAACAACTATTTACTTGGACTGAATTTTGAACTAAAAAAACATATCATTGTTTCCCCAAACCACTATCAATGACTTTGGTCCTATTATAGAAATGACTGTTTGAAACCACTCTATCATGACCTAGTCCGATTGGACCTGAATCTTGACAACTTCAAGCCTAGATTTAATAAGAATAGGTCTAGAGACCAATCCAATGTATGTATATTACTCAAATTGGAGGCAGTCACCATATGTATATGTACACAAAAACACATATCCAATCCCTTATAATTCTAAAATGTAAAACAACTGGAACAAATTCCACCATACATCTATGATCCCTCAAAAAGAGTATTTCAGTAAAGTACTAGAGGAGAAAATAGAAAAAGTAGAATGAAAAAAAAAGTTTTAGAGATTCCAACCTACAAAAATGATTCTAAAGATAATCAAATAAATCCACCTAGAAAATAGCCTGGTATCTCTAGTTCAATCTATGATCCAATGCTCCCTATCCTGCAAGTATACCATCAATAAGGTGATCATCTTCATAAGACATGACACGTCTGGACAGAACCCTTGCAAGGCTATGTATAAAAATATGTTGTAGTAGACTTTAAAAACACTAAAAATGAAACATATAGAATCATCATGTCATAATATAGGTTTAACAAACAAATTATAAGGAAGAACCCAGATATAATCAAGATGGACATTGTGCCTCCAGGTGGTCACATGTAAACTGTTTTCCATAAGATTCTACATGATGAAATTATTTTTAAAAGATAATCCACTCCATGATTAATGAAATAAATGGATACAGTCAAAAAAGATCTCAAAATCATTGGGAACCTCCCAATAATGGTCAATGGTCTCATAAAAACTGAATACCTAGTTGGGGATCACATGTAAGACTATTAGGGGACACCATGAACCCAATCTGCTCAACCCACAATATATGGGATTGTACTCCAACTATAGTGTGAACACTACTGAAATAGTATTATATATGGATGATAAATTTCCAAATTAGGGAGGTCATACGTATTCCCCAAAAACAAAAATGGGTATAAAATGATTGAGGATCACACTCTGGTCTCACAAAGGGACACCACAAACTATATATATGACTCAACATCAAGAGGTGATCAAAATCCATATATTTTGATATAATACTATATTGAACCCTAGAGAAATGGACAATTCGATCCCAATCAACTGATACTAGTCCAAACTAATGAAACTAAGGGATACAAAATACCCTCAAAGTGGGTTTTGTGGTGCGAACTGTTGGTACACTACATGTCCATCCAACCATTGGTTTTACCATCTAATGTTTCCTCACACACCATATAAATTTCCAAATACAAAGGGTGTAAGTGGTAATACATGGAATGTAGTGATCTGTAGTTATTGTTCTTATTCAATCTAATCATACTCATATACCCCATAAAATTTTAGTGTACTCTGGTTGTTTCCTTATAATTCAGCCTAACCGTGCACATGTAACCTCTGAGTTACATGCCGAGAAAACTATAATGAGTCAAAAGATCTGTGAAAGTTTCATATATCATGTGATAAATAACTCTCTTTAGGAAACATAGAACCATAGATAGGGTATCCCACATGGCATGTGATACCATATGACACACCTTGTATCCCAGAAATTTTAAGAAGCCTCAGTTCATCATCTGTATTTATTTTCACATTTCTACCACTGATTTTCCCATAATGCATCATAAATATGTGTTCATATAAAACTCTCATCACAAATATTGGGATTTTGGGATTCAATTCTGCTTGAGATGTACCCCCACACACATTATGTAGTCGCACCATCACACCCGAGATGCATAGGAACCACTAATCCATCTTGATCTTCCTCTAATCATTCATTATCATCATAACAGCCCAATATCATCCTCAATTATGAACCACATTGATTGTGTTGATCTATTGTTCCAAATAATAGTCTTACAATGATCAATTGTCATGTAATTGTTAACCCATGATCGAAATAAAATTCTTGCGATTAACATGCGAAGAAACTGGGGAGAAATATAAAATATACAATATGTGAGGAAATTACCATGGCCTTTATTCATTCAAACACAATTCGTTGTAATTGAATTAGATGAATGAATAGTAAATTATCAAACAAATGTTTAATGAACCATAAATAAATCAATTGACAATGAACAAATCAATTGTTCTTTGCGGAATTAATGAATTATTGATAAAGGAAAAATAAAGAGATGAATATAACAAATAAAACATCATACATTCAGTGTGGATCGATCAATGATGATGAATTGTTCTGATTTTGAATTACTGGTGATATCTAATAAAACATTGGCTCATGATCCTCGATCTAATGTGATCCATCATCGTTTACTAATCATCCTCCGCATTATCTACTATAAAAGTTCCACTCAATACCAAGGTTATATAACTAACCCTAAAGTTGATGAATTACTACGTTTAAATATAGGAAACACATTTTTGTTTCAATGAATAATAAAATAAATTAATCAATTTATTTATTGTACTAATTCGGCACTAATGACAATGTTTTAACAAAATTCTGACACTAAAAATGTTTATGGAATCCCTTTGTTAAAAACGAAAATTTGAACTCAATGGTGCCCTAAGATTTATGATGTGTCCCAGATTTGAGAGTTATTCCCCCTTTTCATGAAAAACTACATGAACATGGTATTAATATATTTAATATATTTAAAAAATTAATTCCTGGCACACCAGAACTAGGAATCTAATTACAACTCAGTTCCTTGAATCAAAAATAATTAATATAATATTCTAATATATTTGATTGGAAAATCGGAGTTGTTACAATGAACAAGGTAGCTAATACTATTAGTCGATATGAATCTGCTACTTTATCCATGATGTAGATTGAGAAATATAATATAATCATGGATATAAAAAGGATTGATCTATAAATAATAATAGTAGGGAACACATCCTACCTTTCCAAAATGATTTTCCAACCATAAATACATTAAAAAATCAAAGATCCACAATGGTATGATATGAATATTCAACATATGATCTAATATTTACTGTAAGGTAACCAACATGAATTCCACATTGAAGATGATGGTGTCATTTGGTTTAGAGCATGGATTTCTGTGCTTCCATCACATGAGATAAAGATCAAACTATTTGATAATGAACATATATAACCTTTTTCAATCCGTCTCGGAAGTACCAAGACATACCATGACATTTGAGATAACTTCTAGTTAGAAAACATGATAAGGGATATTGAACCGTATATCTCAAGGTTCTTATTATGTTAAAAATGTTAATGTAGGGAAATTAATGTCCAATGTTATGATGAAACCATTACAAATACCCGCATGGATATGAGAGAATTCCATCATGGAAATTTTTACTAGTCTATTGAAGACATATAGTGGAAACAATGAGATTTGGGTTATGGTGTATCAACATTAAAAACATCCCGCTTCATTTCTATTTGGGAAGATTACTCAATCAAAAAATGTTTCATGATATATGTTAAAGAAGTTGTGTGGCTTATTTGGGTTCAAAATTCAGTCATCTCTAATTATAATCCAAGGTTAACTTCAAATTTTGGAATTGGACTTCAATAAGTTTTTAATAATAAATTTTTATTCAGCAGAGCCTCTAAAACCCAAACTGATGGTCAATTTTAAAGGACTCATTTGATGATCCAGGACATACAAAGATTATACTAAAACAAATTTAATTGAGGATAGGATTTTAATCTCCCATTGGTTGTGTTTTCATTCAACAATAGCTTCCACTCAAGTATTAAAATGGGACAATATGAATATCTGAATAGAAATAGATGTATATCTACAATTTTTTTTGGGATGCTGTTGGAGAAATAAATCTACTTGGACCAAAACTTGTTTGAGAGATGATATAAATGAATCTTTCCATTTAAAAATAGATAAATCTTTCTTAGAGATTGAAAAATAGATATTATGAAAAACAATTGAATAGACTTAGAGTTTGATGCTAGATGAAATTTTTTCCTTTGAATACCACCAAGGAATAGATTCATGTGGTGTAGAATAAATGAGAATATTGTCCCTAGGTACATTGGACCCTATTATATCCTTGATCTCATAGAATCAATGGCCTAATAAATTCACATCCAACAAATATGGATCATATTCATGATGTATTATTCATATCATTGTGAAGGATGTACATACCTGATCCCTCACATGTACTAAATATGTAGGTGGTACAGTTAGAGAATGACCACTTCTATGAGAAGTAGTAGGTAAGATCATGGAAAATAGAGACCATGTTCAATGGAACCGTAAAACTAGCCTTATAAAATTGTTATGTAGGAACCATAATTATGACAAGGTTACATGGGAATAAAAGGAAATGATGAAAAATAAGTACTACCACATATTTTCAATTGGGAATATGAGTTGAAAGTTTTGGGATGAAGTTTTTATTGGGGTGACTACTGAAACATCCTTCCATTTATAAATGAAATTTTTCTAGAAATAGATCTATATTATATGATATAATTAAATATTATACAAAAAAAACACATAGAGAAACCAAAAACCCATTATTTCATTAATGAAAATCAACACATTAATTACTTAACAAACACATTACCATTAGAATTATTACAATGGTGAAAATATAATATATAAAAAATAACATGGTAATATATGGATCACCCCAATCTACTAGAATGATCTCCACATGAAAAAACACAACAAAAAATTAAATATTAGTAAACCAATCAATATTTTTGAAAATGATAATATTGAATTATGGGAGAAATTGTAGTTATTATTGAGTGAAATGATGATGTTGAATTTATATGAGGTAATGTGGCCATTAATAATCACAAACATTCTATTTGGAATAGTAATCAGGCTATTTGAATAGTAATTTAACATCAAAATAAAGAATTTTGATAAATAAAATATTTATCATGATTAATTTAGGTAAATATATAAATATTATGGCACTAAATTTAAATATCAGTATAAAAACACATAATGAAATTATAATCTCCTTTTTATTAAACTGTATTTTTATGCTATTTATAAAAATCATAATTTTTATATTAAAATTTTTAATTACCAATGGTAGTAATTTATTTGGAAAAAATATCATTTTATAAATTGTCCAATCTATATTTTACAAGAGTAATTTTCTGTTACTTTCTAAAATACATCAATTTTCACATGAATAGTAATTTTTTTTATCATAAAGAATGTATATTAAATTAAATAATCCATGATGTAACAATGAACTTATCATCTCTAGAACATTTTTTCAGTCAAAAAGTTTATAATTTCATAAATTATACATTAATATTCAATATAATTAATTTCTGAATGTAAATATAATTTTCAAAAACATATTGTTAATAATGATCTCCGAGAATATTTTTTTTCAAATTTTCAACATTAATTTTAAATAATGAATATTAATTATAATTATTATGGATTTATTAGTCTTAAAACCAATTTATTAAATTTATATATGACTTATATTATCAAAATTTCACTATTAAATTGTTTAACATTGATATAAAATTTTATTCTAAAAATACACATCTATTGAAGTATAAAGAACCCTTCTAGATTATTTTGGGAAATTAGAACTCCCATAATTTAAAAAAAAATGTATATACCCATATAATCGCTCTAAATGAACTTATAATTCCAAGGTAAATTTTGGATTAATGAAACTCCAAACATCAATGGAGGATTAGTGTCATATAATAGAACCCACATAGAGGCAAGTTTATGTATTTTCCATTTCTTCTATTTTTTTCGTTCATTTAATTTCCCAAATTCATTTTATAAAATTTCATATAAAATTAATTAGGAATTATTTTATCATTATATTAATAATTATAATCTACTAAATATATCATAATGATGATATATATAAACTTCAAACTTCCATTTTTTGGTCTTTTAGAAATCTCCCATCGACGGTCTGCTAATTGAATACTAAGACATAGCCAATAATTTTCTTATCAACAATCATATTATGGGTTAAAATAATTTTTTTTATTATTTATAATTATATTAATATATAATTTTTAATCATTTTTTATATATTAATACTCATGTATAAATGATTTTGAAAAAAATAGTGATATTTGAGAAAAATTAGGCCTTTTTATTGAAATCCGGATATCAAAATGATTTCCCTATAACCAAAGAAATTATGGAATACTGTAAAATGAATATATAAGATAAATAGTGTTAATAATTTAAACAATTCAATTCTCAATAATTTTTTTAATAATTTTAGGATTATTATTTTAGGATGCGGAAGATAAATGAAATTAAGAAGGCTTTAATATATGGGGATCCATGAACTCAAAAACTTTTCTTTTGGATATCCCATTATCATGAAATATTCTATATGGATATTCAAGAAACAATAACTGAATATAATTTTATTATTATTCCTTTTTCTTCCCGAGGATATAAATTTTTCCACCACATTTTCTAATCCAAATTCATGTATTTTCTAAAATGACATTTCTTCCCAAAACATATCTTCTAAGTCTAATTATTCGATTATTTATCACCCATGAATGGTGATTTATATTCCAAATGTTCTTACCTTATTAAATTTTTAACCCTATGTTTATTTATGAAATCCTACTTTATTAAAATCTTATAGAATCCATTCCTTCCCATGGGTTATTTCACAACTAAGATTTCTATACGTTATATGTGGAATGAATGTTATTTAAATATTATGATGCGATGGGTGATCCTGGAATTGTATATCCCTCTAATATAATGCGTGATGTGATGTATTTAATGATACACTGTTTATTATTAATGAAAATGATTATATATTTGTTCAATACTGATATTATGATTATACACATATGTTATGGATGAAAACGATGCTAGATCTTTTCAATACTATGTGCGGTACATTACCTCTATGACATGATGTTTAATTTTTATTCATTTCAACCTTACATGATATTATAAAAAAATTTATCATGAATATGATTCTGATTATATATTAATGATTTTATGATGATGATTATTCCCACCCATGTTATATTGGTTCATATCCATTATTCCCCCACTTAATAGGCATGTATCTTACCCCAATTATTTGATGTATATCATCAAGTTAATACAAGTACTGCAATGAAAAAGATCTTTTATAATGGTAAATAATAACCATTCAAATAATGGTTTATAAATATTATGTGATAGTGTTTTATGGTCTTAATTTTACCAAGATACTAATCCTTTCAATACTTAAATATGTAACTATTATTTTTTCTATAATTAAAATCATGTAATAGTAATTTATGAAAAATTACGGTCCTTATAATCTTACATTATTTATTTTTTAATATCATAACCTTATTCCAAGTATAAATCATATAATATGACTTACACCAACTTAAAAATAAAATAAATGATGTCAGTATTCAGGATATAATTTTTGTTGAAAATGTGCATCCATTATGTGTTTCTAAATTTCATAAACCTTCCTATCCATTTCCTAAGCTAGAACTTGTCCCAATATCATTCTTTCTCCAAATTTATCCCATCATGTTGGATTTATAATCATCATTATATTGAGGTAATCATATGGATAAATCTCAATACTGTTTTTAATGCTATCTTTTATATGAAAACTGTAAAATATGAAGGTGTCAATCCCAAACAACATTGAAATCTATTTGAAAATATCCCGGAATATTGGATTGGGTTGGAATGGTTATTTCATACTATCCTTATGTTTGAAAATTATATATGAAATTGAAACACAACTCAGTGCCATGTTAATATTGTAGACATCACCAGAACATCGAGATGGAACTTGGTTCCCAATCAGAAAAAAATAGAACGTGGTACTCCAAAAAACCATAACACATATATAATTTGAATAATAGAAAGATTTACTATAGAGAAATATTCTGTAATAGAAATTACTTGTTCATATATTGTAAGTATACTGATTTAAATTCATATAGAATTGTTCCCTTTTGATTTTTATGGAGTTACATGTTTAAATACATGGTGTAGTTTTCAGATTTATATTCATGTATCATTAATGGTTCTAACATCCCCTTAGAATTTTATCTCTCATCCTTAACATGGGGAAATACCAAACACTGAGATACAAACATTATAATATATATCATTATTCCCCCCAACCAAGAACAATATTTCAAATATCTACTCATCCTTTTACTTCTTGAATTAATAGAGAATATTGCGCTACAAACTTCCCCTAACAAATCATTCAAATTGTTTTTGTATTAATAAAATACATGGTTCAAAAAACTATCATTCCATCATAATCAAGGATAAAATCTAGAACACCTTTAACATACTGATGTTTCTCCATGTCTTCCTTTTATTCCACATGAATTTCAACTTTGATACATGGTTGAACATATTTTTGAGGAAGATAAAATTTCACTCTTGATTTTAAGATTTCCTTATCCATCATTTGAAAATACATGATTTTTTTTTCTTTTTTATCCTCATCATATATAAAATATAACGATCCTTTAAAATCAATGCTTTATCTACCTTGTTCACATTTATATGGTGGCAATGTTTTGACTAGTCATAATCAGTATTCAGTTACAAAAATCATTAATAATTAATGCTAAAATAATTATGTGTGAATAACTGATTTAAAAATTTATGATCAGTGTATATATCACTCTTTTCTCACCAAAGATATTTCATCAATATATTTAATGATCAAATTTCCATAGATAACTCTCAATTATCAGTTAGTTAATTTATATCATGAAATATCATTTTCAATTTGGAAATATATATCACCATATTTTTTTATAAATCCCTCGGAATATCTCTTAAATAAAAAATATGTTCAAAAATTCTACATAATCATTATCTCTACCATAATATTTTTAAATTAAGTATCATAATATTTCAATACATTACACAGGGCAAGTGTAGGAGTTTTACCCTCATCTCCATTCAGTCATTGTTTCAATCCCCAATGTAGTACCAGATGTGTCAGTTTTCCCATTAATACTAAAAAAATAAATATAATATTCTTATATCATCTCCAAAAATATGACAGAAATTCTATAAAATGAATTTGATTATCAAATTTCATAAAAGCATTGAATTTTTATCAATAACATTATACTTATGAAATAAACATTATTATCAAAAAGTATTTCATTTTGATCCAGAATTTTACACATACCTTATCCTAATGAAACATCACCCCAAATTTCTTTAATCATAATACAATTCTATCACATAAGACCTCAATTTGTTGGATTAAGACATTAAACTTATGATCATCTTCGACCTCATATACCCATGATGGGATTCAACCCTCTCATGATAATCATGCATAAAGATATTTATTCTTCTAAAATTAAAAAAATAATTATATGTTTCATTATTTGAATAGTCAAAATATCATTATTAAAGTTACTTATTGAAAATAATTTAGGAATACCAATACAAATACACGTTAATACTTTCACTTTAATGGTTTGAAGAGCACAGGCCATTCCATGGTCTATGGGATAAAAATAGTTTTTTGGAATTAACATGGATAGTTCCCATGTTCCTCATATATAAGTAATCAATTTCAAATTAAATTAAATGATAGATATCCTCTATATCCACATAGAATACATCTTCCAATAAAATTGAGATATTATTTTTTGTCCATCTTCCCACCTTCTTGGCATATAGAAATCTTAATTATCTTTCCATTGTGTTCATTTCCAAAACACATTCATCAAGGTTCATCTTCCTATAATTTGACACATTTGGAATCTCAATAATGCCCATGTTGTTACTTAATTATAGTCATAGATGATTAGGAATAATCAACATATATTTCCCTCTAGTGATCATTTAATGTGATTTATCATTACCATTAAATGGTAAATCACATTCAACATTAATATAATTCTACATGTTTTATACATTGATTGAAACTAAAGAAAACATAGAATATTAAATAATTATCACAGTGTTAACCACATAATCCTTTATTAATTGTCTAAAAAATTATACCATATTTTCATCTATAACCCCTTATGATTATCCAAGTTCATTCATACCCATTATGTATTCAAGTCCAATATGATGGTTCATTAAGAGATTTCTATATAAAAAATGTACCCACCAGGAGTTTAAAACAATGGGTGAAGAAAGGCCCCATTTAGTTCTCCTAGTGAGGATCATGTCAAATACTAATGCACTCTTTTTAGAGTTATTATCCCTGGGCACAATTGTGTTAGATCCAAATCCACTTGTAGCATAAAAACATGGTATAATTTCATGGAAACCACTCAATATATCCTTTAGAAAAAATCCTACACAATATAATATACATGTAATAATAATTATACATATCTATAGACAAATACATAGTGGTGAAAGAAAATTTTTCTCGTCCCTATTTCTAAATGATAATTAATCCTTTCCTGTGATACAAACTATTATGAATAATTAATTTCATTCAAATATATTATATCCATTTAAATGAATACTCAATATATTTCACAAATACACACATGAGAACTATAATGTTTTAGTGTATTTGGATAATAAATACACAATATTCTAATTTCAGAAAATATCATCAGTATTTCCCATGAATATCGACCCATTTAGTATACTTCTTAGACTATACTATATAAACCATTATTCAAAACTAGGGGAATATAATCATAATAGTGGGGGATAAAAGAATATCAGTAAAGATAGATATGGGATTTATAAATAAATGATCATTAGAAAGAATAAAATTATAATAAGGGTATTAGATCATAAAAAATATTGAAGTTTCATACACAATATTTCAATGATCATAAAAATGAATAGTGGAATAAATTATTATCAATTATAATACATTCATCATAAGAGTGATAAATAATTGAACATCAATCATTAACTATATGTTCATGTACTATAATTTTTGAACCATCATATGTATAGAAACCATTATATATTTAATGGTTAACAAAAAAGACCATAAAATCCTAGTGGATGTGAAATCCCTACCTATTTCCTATAACAAAACGGTTTATTCAACATCACTGTTTTCCTATAGTAAATCATTCCCAATGACTTGTTTCCAATAGTGGAAAATGAACATTGAAAAATTTTCCATATTGATCAGGAACATCATCTGGATTATGATAATTATACATGGGGATATCAAAATATAACTAATACACTGGATAAAGATATATGTATAACCAGTCACATAATCCATACATTTTTATTTCAAAATATCATAATTTTTTTCATATTATAACCCAGAAAAGGAAATGGGTTTCATAAATTTTTCTTCATAGTATAACCCGTGGGAATGAAACAAGATTCATAAACATCTATTTATCATAATCATAAAAATACACCATCCAAAGAAAGAATTGTGATATTACTATTGTATTATATTTCTAATAAAATATAATAATCACTATATTTGGTTTTCATAGATTAATTGAAACTCCCTAAAAATATCATTATAACATTCTTAAAGAAAATATGATTTTCATTTTTAAATCCACTATTTTAAAATCTAAATATTTCCCAAATATTGAGTAATATAATTTAATTGAAAATAACATTGAAAATAAATAATTTAATCTTAAAGCAATTGAGTAGTTATGATGGTGGAAATTTTGTTCATGTTATACATGTTGAAAAAATGATTCCTTTCAAATGTTTGGTAAAATGACAAAATAACCTCATTCACGAAAGATTAAGAGGATTAATTTTAAATAATTTTTTAAAAATTGAAACATGTGTAAAAAAGTGGGGAATTAATCATTGTATAATATTAATAACATACTTTATAATAGTTTTATAAAAATTCTCCGTGAAGAAAAATGATTCTCGACGGAACAGACAAATATAATAAACATTTCATAAAATAATTTTTATATCTTCTTAATTATTAATGAGTTGAAAATTAAATAAAAAATTTATTCTATATAAATTTAACATTAGAATGAAAAAAATTTCTTTCTTGAGAGTTAAACTATAATATTTCATTATTGGGAACAAAATCATAAATCCTGATAAACAATGAGACTGTAACATAAAATATTTACCACTTTGATGAAATTGGAATAGTTATTCCCTTGAATGAAATAATTATAAATGGATATTTACATCCCATAATATTCATGATAATAATCATAAAAGGCATTCCTGGGTAGTATTTATTACACACAAAAGATGTTATGTCCCACTAAAATAAATGTTAGATGAAAATACCTAACCTAAAGTCATAAAATTCAATATACACATTCAGGCCTCATATATAATAAATATAATATTATTAAAAATCTATTCAAACATAATTAACATATATATCATACCATATATTATTTACTTATAACCTTTTATTACCTTTTTTAAAATTCCTTGTTAAAATTATATATTTGGTAATGAGGACTTTTATTTTTTTACATGTTTGAGTTTTGTATTCTTGGAAAATTTAAAATTATCAGGCTTGCATCATATATATAATTTTTAACATGATATATATTTTTTATATATTATTTATATATAAATTTATTTTCATACATCAACATTAGAAAAAGAAAATTAATTACATGGTTCACGGTGATGGTCGGTCATATATATGCGAGAACAGTGTTTCTATTTTTTTGACATATGGAATGAAAGAAAGGAAAATATTAATTAAACTTCCCATTATCATTTTAATAACATAAAAATAATATATATTAAACTAGTATATCCATATTACCATTCACATAAAAATAAAATAAAAAATGTGTCATGTCATTTCATGGAGGATATAGTCTACACATGATCACGATCGATGTAAAACTTTTTCAATATATTATATGGTAATATGGTATAATTAAGAATATAATTCTATATTTATAATAATATAATAGAAAAAAAATACATATATATGTTAAATAAATAATTATATACATCTGTGCAAGGTGGTGCAGGAAAACGAGCTACAATATTTTGTGAGGAAGTAGTTTGTCATACCCGTGATCGATAGTTTTGTTTCCCAATTGATGGAAGAATATATATATATATATATATATATGTTTTTAAATTAACATTATAAAATATTATTATATGATATATACTTATTCTATTATGTAAATTATTTTTAATAATATTTTATGGACCTGTAATAAGAAATAAATTAAAAACACACAGTTAAGAAATATGCATCTTCTTCAGATATCATCTTTAGGCTTATACAAAAATAATTATTAGGAGGTTTAACTAATCAAACTAAGGAAAATATGATATTATTAGATAATTAATAATGATATTTTGGAATCTCTATTCACAACCAGAATTCTATAGGATTGAAAATAAGATAGAAGAGGGGATTTCATTTTTTATGCAGGGAAATGAATCCATTTAATGACTATATGAAAATAACTATAAATAAACAGAAATGATAATGTAATTAAAATTGAAAAAGGTTCCAAATTAAAATATATTAGATTTTTTTTAAATTAAAAGGTACAAATATTTCCATATAATAATAATTGGATGATTTTTTCTATCATTATAACACATATCTTGTTAGTATAATCCCTTATAAACTCATTTATCCTTTTACCACATTAATTCATTTTTACTCTTTTCCCAATTCATTATGATCAATAAAATAAGTCAACCTTATTTATAATATTGTTTATTTTTATTCCTATTATTGAATCTAATTTATAAAATTCTATTCACAGAATTGGATGATTTTACTGTAAAAACTAACTAGCAAACACAACAAAAAATCATTTTCCAATAGGAAAATTTTCATATGTATAGAATGTTTTAATATAAAAAATAAAGAATTAATACGAATAAAATAATATAAATTTTATTTAAAAAGATATAATTTATTTAATTTTATATTTAAATCATTTATATATAAAAATGGATCTTGGAAATTATTTAACCAAAAATGTTGTTTTTAATAAAAATTTGTCTTTTACAATTAATGAAAAAACATAATATTTTCCGAAAAATATCCAAAATGAACTTGAAAGTAAATTTAACATTAATATTTAGGAAAAAAATATACAATTTTAAATAAATTATCTAGTATTTTAAATAATTATATCCACTATTTTTTCACAAAAATGAATATAAGGTTATTTTAGAGTAGATAAAAACTAATAAAAATTGAGAACATTGTATCAAAATATTTTACTTTTATAAAATTTTCCTAGTTAATTATAAAATTTTATTTATTATAATTCATACCATTATGTTTAATTTATAGTTTATAATGACCATTTTAAATAATAAATTTTATATTATATCAAGGTTCATTAAAACCCAGTGTTGCTTCAAAGGGACATTGTATAAAAATGAATGGGTAGGTTAAATTTCATTGTATGATAAAAAATGATCATAGTATTTTATTTGAGATATATACCATTAGATAAAATTACATAAATAAGTTAATGATAATAAATAATGGTGAATATAATGATTCATTTGAAATACATGATAGATTTGAAATTAATTATTGATAAAATATCATAAAATTGTTATTGAAAGGACACCTATGAAATATAAAACCACAAAAATAATAATATAAAAAATAATTCTATGATAAATCCACTTCTAAATTAGAAAATATCATAGTCATGGTATAGTAATAGAATCCTTATAGAGGAAACATTAACTATTTCATTGGGGTATTACATAATTCTATCCCCACCCATATCATAACTTATTATTCAATAAATAGAATATACACATGAGTGTTTAATATATTTATATTTTCATTAAACTTAGGATAATGCATAGAATATATATGTTAGTATTAGCATTAGAAATCCAAAATCCAAATATAATAACGTTATATAATTGAATACCTTACTATCTAAGAATAAGAGTATATGATGTTCACACTATGGAATATTTATTTATGGTAACTCAATAATTCATTATTATTAAATATATGGTTATATAATAGGATTATGAGGTAGTTAATCAAATTTATTTTCATTGAAGTTTAATCCATGAACATTCCCCCAAAAGTGATGAAGTGGGGAATTTAAATAAATTTTGACCTTAATTTAGAAAGATAATTATGTTTAGTGGAACCATACTAACATGAAATTATATTTTAGATCGATAGCCAAACATCCTTCAACATAATTTCACCATTATTTTCATGGACAACAGTTCAACTTTGGAAAATAATATATGAAATGGTAACATGAAACAAATAATATTAATAATTAAAATGGAATGTAATGTAGTGGATATAACATAAATCTTTAATAAAAAAATATAATGATCAAAGGATTAATCTAAAGGAACATAGAATCATAAATGACTCGATGGGAGGGAAACTTTACCTCACGGTTCTTCCATCTTTAAATACCAACTACTTATAGCCTAAATAATTATCTAATTATTTGACAGAACACAAAAAGAGAGATATTGATAGAACAATGAAGGATTAAAATGGGTTTTATGGGAGGACAATGGGATGAATGGGTGGTAATTTATACATATAGTGGTATGGGATTTATAAATTAAAATTGAATAAATATAGATAATTTTTTAATGAAAAAACTCATAATAGTGAATAATTTTCCCCTTTGAAACATTTTTTTTCAAGAATTGGTATGAAATTTTTGATTTATACATCATTTTGATTCCACTGAGTAATAATATAGTTTATTACTCCATATTCCATATTTATCATATTTCATTATTCATTTTTGAATCTTACGCTTTATGGAAAATACTGATAATTCACATGCATATTCCATTAATAACATTTACAAAAATTTTAAATTAATTATTTTGGAATCTTTATCTGACTCTAATTAAAAAATATTATATATGTAACAAAAACCAAATATTTAATGAGAGATATTTTGTTAAACCATTTAATGAAATAATTTTAATTCATAGATACTTCTGTGAAAAGTATTATGCTTTAGAAATTTATAATTATTTAATATTGATATTAATTCCCATATAAAAAATGATTCACATGTATTTTAATGCACATATATAGATCCCCAGTCAACATAAATCAATGACTATAATACAATTTTATTCATCTTCTTACAATTAAAATCATCATATTTCTAATGGATAAATAAACACTACAATAATCATATCACTCATTCATATTACAATATTTGCTATCACATTGAACTCCAAAACCATGTAATCTGTTAAATTAACATTACCATAAGTGATTATAATAATTGTTAGTCAATTTTTAGAGTTTTCCATCATAGTTACCGTGGTTCTTCTAATTTTTTTGGAAGAGTGTGACCAAGATGATTTCCAACATAATTTAGTAATAATTTTATACATATATTAAATGTTTTTATTTTTTGTAATATAATTTTTGAATATAAAATTGAGTTTCACTGTTTTATTGTGAAGCAATAAGATATTTTCTAAAACAAAATTTTTTAATATTGAGTTTTAATTAAATGAAGTGGAAAACCATAATAATGTTGCTTTTAAATAAAAAAAAACAAAAAACACAAAAATTTTATATGTGAATAAACATATTGATAGACACTCTTGATAATTCCTCAAGCACTGAATCCTCAAAAGCCTCAAACCGTGTATAATCCTTTATTTTGGGTAGCATCACAATATCTTATTATGAAACTATAGATAGGATAACATTAGGGAAAATTCAATAGAATGGAGTAAAAAAATACAAATATTGGTAGGATTAGATATTACTCTCAAATAATATTTTACAATATAGGGCCCTATATAGGGACCTCATCATGAGAAAATGTGATAACAATTTTAATACCACATTATAAATCATAATAAATTAATGACTGTGTCTCTCCCATGAGAATGGTTATCCCACAAATATATGTGTAAATTAATTTAATTAATAAATATATAATAATTATGTTGTAAATATTCAAACAAATTTTCAATGTCTTGGATCTTACATTATCCCATTTATATAAATTATATCCTAAAAATTGTAAAAAAATAATTAAAGGAAATTGGAAACATCTTCTTTCCTTGTTCATCGATCTCTATAGTTACTTCAACAAACATGTGGTTACATAAATGATTTTTCATTGATAGATCAATCCATTTGTAGGACTCATTCTCCTTCTATTAGATAATATACTATCCCATTTTTAAGTGATATTTAATAATTAATATTATAAATTTCATAGTGAAATTATGAATAAAATGAACTATTGTAAAAAAATATACTATAAATGAATTTTATACAAAATGTAAAAAACAACCAAAATTTATTTATTAAGAAAAAATTTAAAATTAATGATGAATTAATATGGAAATATTAATAAATTTATAATATAAATGTAAATAATTGTAATTAACATATCTATATGTTGTAAATACTATATGTGATGGAATCCAAATTCTACTAGTGTTGAAATAATCACTATAATGACAAAGAAAATAATTAAAATTAAGATAACCAGTTCTGTATCCTTGTGTGAAAACAATGAAGATTAAGAATAAATGAATTAATAATTATATATATTAATTACCCTGTATTCTTTTTTTTGATTTCCCATATATGGTTCGGTGAGAAATTTTTGAGTGAATTTTAATTTTCATTACTAAATTGGTCAAATTAAGGATTAATACATAGAATGACATTCTAGGACTTATAAAACCACAATTTGTTTTTTTGAAATGATTTATGGGGATTGGGAGGTGTCTCATGTGTTTAGATGACCGTTGGAGGATTCTAGTAATGTTTCTTGAGTTTTAGAGTCTACTGGAACGGGTGCATTGTTTTGTGTGCACAAGTTATGAGAAACTGTGCAACACATTGATGCTATGGGAGTTTTGAATTAACATTGAACTGAAAATGTTTGAGTTACATGGATAGATAATGATTTTGGGTTTCCCATGTAAGGGAAAAGAAGGATCAATGCAGGTTTGAGGAGGTTCTGAGGATTTCCTCAAGGGCAACATGTGGTTTCAGACAAATTGTGCACCTTGATGCAGGTCGAAGGTAGTGCAGAAAACATGGTAGGATCACAGTTTGTAAAACCATGTTTCCTAACCCTATGGGATGTGGTTTTGAGTAGTGGTGTAACATGGTTCGCACATGGTATGGAAAACAATGCATCCAAGTTGTGTGATTGTGTTGGACTTGGATTGATCCAACTTCATGGTTGACAAACGGTTTTACAAACAGTGTGGCCAAATTGTGAGGCTACACAAAATATCATTTAAATGGTTTTTTATTCAAAAAATTACCCATTATGGTATTCAACCTCTCTACCCCCTTTCTCCCCCATTCTAGGAACAATATCTAGGGACTCTTCTTCCCCATTCCACCTCATCCCTCATTCCATTTTGGGGGTATTTTCATGATGGTTTTTTAGAATTTGAGGTGATTTATAAAAATATGATAGATTCCACCCCCTCATATTCTTGTTCACTCTAATTTTTTATTCATCATTTTATTTTTTGTTAACAATTTCACTAGAATGTAGTGGAATCAACCGTTTCTCATGGGGCATTTGGTCGACATTATTAGGGTAGGTAATGAGAAGGATTCCACATTTCATTGAATGATTTTCATTAAGATATGTGACCATGATTAATTTTATTATTTTTTCATAATTATTTAATTTAATTATTTTTTGATTTATAATTTCCTATTAGTTATTTTTCCGGATTGTGGTTTGGGTTTTTCCATTGGTCTTTCGTAGGTGGTAGGCTTTAGTTTCTGTCTAACATAATGATATTGTGATATTTTCCACATTATGAAAATTTATGGTTTTTTAAAATGATTAATTATAGTTTTTATAAATAATTATTTTTTTTGGTGTAAAAATAGATATTTAATGATTGTGATGTGATTTTATGGGTTCTAAGGTGTTTTATGTGGTTTGGCCAGTTATTTGAGAAGTCAATCATTTTTGAAAATGTTTTGGAATGTTCTGACGATGAGTTTGGTGGTCTAATAGAATTACCATTATTCTTATTAATTAATTTATATTTATATGATAGTGTATTCCATGTAAAATATATGTTATATGCCTCTTTCCTTAATAATAGAATTTTTTGGCCATATATTTTCATCTTGGACCTCCGTGAGATGCTATTGGAGCCTCATAGAAGTGATAATAGACCCATGGCCACCAATGGTGTGTGAAAACCTATGGAAGTGGAATGTTTTATGGGAAAATATTTTATGAAAATGTATATAAGGAATTTAAAAGGTTCTAAATGTGGAAAGAGGGTAGAATCCAGTTTTTTGGTGTCAAATGGGAAAAATTGGGTTTTTAAATGATTCTGGTTTTGAAATGATGTGTTTACCTCAAGGTTAGATTCCAATAGTTCCAAATGGATTTGAAAATATGATTTCATATTGTCATATTATTATATATTTGATGAAAATTCATTAATGATTCTTTTGATGGATGGAATGGAAATTTTGGCCTTAATACTTTCTTGGATTTCAATGATAAAGAACATTGTTAGAGAAGGGTGATTTTAAAATTATTTATAGGGGTGTTTAGTTTAGTTTCTTTTCGATTGTGAAAATGGGTTGGTGATTGTTGAGGATTGACTTTGGATTGAAGGTCCGTAGGGAACATAGTTTGTGTGAATGGTTTTAAAGTGTTTTTTGTGTTATCCTTTAATGGTTTTAATTATCATGATGCTAATAATCAGTGTTTAATAAATGATAGAGTGGTTCATGTGTTGTACTGATGGTTTGGGATCAGGTAATTAAGAAACGATGGAATGGTTTGGTTGCTGGACTTATATACAAGGAATACAAAGTATACTACAAATATGGTGTCAAAATGAGGAACTTGAAATTGGCCGAATACTTTTAAATTTATGAACCTATTTAAGGCTCTTATATATTAAGTTATACAATGTGTAATAGGTTTATTAACTTATTCTCCTAATCCGTGGTGTGGCCAGATATTTTCTCTTAGTACCACTGATGTCAAGTGTTGATGGACATTGGAATAAATCTATGACAACTACTATTATGTCTCATTATGAGGGTTATTAGAAATAATGTTTTTTATCACTACCAATATTTTGGCATTTGGTTTGGTTCATGACAAGGGTTCTAGAAATGTTTGAAATTGATGATGATATATTATTTATATTACATACTATTTTTATGGGAACTAATGGCATGGGCACATGCATCAAGGGCCAGAGATTTATGGTTTCTAACTTTTAGAGTTGAATGAATATGAAACAACAACATTTTGGGTAATATATGGTTCACACATATGTTATTCTATAGAAGACTAGTTATAGTCGTTGTATGTTGGGATGGCCATGTCTCATAAAGGAACCCATGGGCTAGTTGGTACTAGATGATATGTTGTGTTACTTGTAATTTTTTCACTTTTCAATAATATTTATTAAATAAATTATTTATCTATATACATTATTTCTAAGACAATTATTTCCTATAGACACCGTTGGAGGTGCTCTACTAAGTTTTCCGGACACATATCTTAGGCTAAAATTGATCATGGATACATGAGTAGTGCTCACGTGGTTATTAGAGGTCCAACTTTGGGCTATTTCCAACATTGATTTCTATTTTTTTGAGTTGGATTTATTGAGTTGATTCAGGTGTCTGAAGGGAGTTTGATGAGTAATTTTGTGGATCCATTTGTAGTATATTTTATTTTTTGTATTTTTTTGTCACAGGACCGGAGGGAATTTGATAGTATGTATGACATGGATATTGGGACATTTATTACCATTAAATTTTCTATAAAAATGTTTAGTTTATTAATTCTTCTTCTATATCTATTGTGTATAATATTTGGTTATTTTTTGTGGTTGTGCACTCAAATATGAGGGTATATTATCCCAAAACCCAATTTTATTCACCCACTAATAGCCAGAATCCTCTAGAATATGAGAAGGAACACATTATTTCATGTTTAAAATCAACTCGGGGAATTGATTTAGTGACAACCTAGCAGAGAACTTACCTAGAGGTGTCATAATAGTTTACATGATAGAAATTTTTCTACTCGCAGTGTTGTAAACTAGAGATATAGGAATGAGTCAGAGATTGAGATGGATATCAGGTTGGGTGTCATAGTGATTTGTTCTAGTAGGAATACCATGATACAAAATGATTACAATGATGTTTAATAATTATGATTTTATGGTTGTAAATGATTTTTGTTTCAGATGATGCACATATTTTCTGGATTTTATTTTTTATAATGGATTCTTATTCTAGGACCATTGGATGGGGGCAAGTGATTTTGTTTTTTACTATGGACATATTGAGTAATGAGTAATCTCATGAATCATGTTAGGAATACAGGATCAACATTTTATTGTTTATAGTGTTCATGTTTATTGATTTATTTCTGATGGTTGGTTATGTGGATCTAGAGTGATGTGTAAAATGATGAGGAAAATGTTGTGGTCCTCTTGCAATGTCAGTGAATTGAACGTGGTGGGTCATTTATCTATAAGTTATTAAATATTGGAACTTATTTGATGGGTTTTGCAAGAGGATGGTAGTATTTTTGGGTCCTCCAAAATGCAATCTAGTGTTTTGATTCTCATAGAGGAATGATTCCCTAGTTGTGGGTATTTTTTTGGTATATCGAACCTTAATAGTGTGGGACCCTAGATGATGGTGTTTCATGTAATGCCTCGATCCCAGTTACCCAGAGTCGGTGCATTATTACATCACATTAGCATGATCACAAAAGATCAAGTCTCAAAAGACCGATTAGTTTAGTAGCCTTGGAAACACTAGATACATTCATAAGTCTTTCATTACATGATAAAGTGAAAAACTACAACAAAATAGTCTCCATAGTCCACACTCATATCCCCTCAGACTATCCCTACAGGTCAGTCATAAAATACTTCTTCACATCCTAGGAAAAATAAAACATAAAAAGGGGTGAGCTCAGATGCTAAGTAATGATAACAATATAGCATAAATTTTCATAAATAAGCATAAACATTTAAGGCAATGTATAACTAAAAAAAAAGCCTTTTAAACTTGAACTTCAGCATAATATGGTAAAAATGAAATGAAATAATGTCATTTACTTATTCACATGGATATTCTAATAGTGGAATAATCACATGCAATATCAATAACCACATTCATAATGATGGAATGCATAATGGCAGACTATCATAACCACATGGTCAAGGCCTTGTTCCAAGACTACAAATATGATTTTATCAAGGCTTTGTGTGAAGACAATAGTTTGTCTCATGAGACCTACCGATGCATTGAAGAGCTATAGCGGGCTCCACCCGTCACTTACTAAGTCCAATGCATTCCTCATATGAACATGTCTCAACATAACATAAACATTCGTATTAAAACTAGCATACGAAATGTCAATACTTATCCATAAACAATGAATGGTATAAAAATAAAACATCCACAGTCAAACATATCACAAAACCATCAATACTATATGTAAGTTTTGTATCATAATAAATCAACATCAAATAATCATAAATCCATCAAAGGATGTTGACATAGATGAAATCAAAACTATTTGAGAGAAAAATCTCTTTTTTTGAAATCATTTAAAAGTCACATAATTATAAAATAAAAATTTTACTTTTAAAATATTCTTATAATATTTTAAGGGATGCTTCTATTATTTTATAATGACAGAAAATAGCCGCACCTTCCGTATAAGTTAAAAAATACATTCTTACCTTAATTTTGTCGAAAAGGTTAAAAAAGACCCTGTTTGGAAAATGACGGAAAGATTACTTTAAAACAATTTTATAAAAATTCAAACAAGGGTATAAATGGATTTAAACCATTTTCTAGTAAATAGTAAAAATATTTTGGAATAAATTTTTAAGAAACAAGGATGTGGATGATAAATAGGTCCTAGTAGATAATTACGTATAAACAAGCTCAAATAATGAAGAGATTGTGAAATAAACCCCTACCTTGTACTTTTCCTTGGTCAAGGGTAACTTAACCTCTTGTATAATGGTGAAATAATTTTTATGAAATTATACAAGAATCATATACATTAATATAATATCATATATGATATTTTAACATTGTTTAGTTAATAATATCATAGCATTATCGTCATTTTGTGTGTTAACCAATTCGTTTTCCTTTATATTCATTGTTATGTGAGTCATATTTGTTATGGATGGGATGTATATTATTCATATTCAGAATCATATCAAGTCATTAAACATTATTTTTAATCATTAAGTGAAAATTTGTCCTAAATGGATACGATGGGGAATCAATCTAATCGCGTTCATGGAGACGGTAATTCGTACGTATGCACGAGCGACAATATCATTCCTTTGATATTAAAATTATATATAATTTGACGTTATATCATATATACAAAATAATTATCATGTTTTATTTATTATTTACATTAATTACACATCATTATTATACCCATCCAAATAATAATGTATTGAATAACACTTACACCACGACGTGGAGATGGTAATCCGAACATACGCACGTATGGTGACATGTCATTCAAAGGATGGATAGAATAATGAATATGGATGTACCATATTTATAATAACATCACAGTATATAGAAGATACTAAAGTTATTATTTTATAATGGTAATAAAAAATAAAGAAGAAGTGGAAGAAGAAAATAACTTGAAAGAGGGTGGTGAAATTATTACCTCTTATTCGGGTTCTTCTTTTTGATTTGATCAAAAGGGCCCATAAGTTTGCTTTCTGACTAAAGGAAGGCCTCTGGGATGAAGTGAGGGAAGTTGACACGATATTTGGTCTTGGGTAGGCCGAGACAAAAGGCATTGAAGGTGTGAATTATAGAGAAGGGGGAGTGCCCTTTTATAAGAGGGGTGAGGGGAACCTTCGAAAAAGCTAGAAATATTATTTTATAATAAAATTATTTTAGGTTTATAAAGGATAAAAAATAGATTATTTAAAGGCTAAGGTGGGGATGGGTCTAAAACCCCTAAACCTATAGGTTTTAGACAGGTTTGGGTCACTATATTAACTTTATCATTTCGATTTAACTCTTAGTTAAATTGTTTGACAGTTACCATGTCTCTTTGTATTTTTACATTATATGGTAAATAAACATACTATATACTTCCAAGATAACCCAAAGTGGTTAATTAATGATACACCTATCATTATATAATTCCTTTTGTTAATCCATATATTTTTAGGAAGAGAATATCAGTTATAATATAATATTTGTTTTAAAAACACTTTTATGTCAATTTTGACACTATTTGGTATTTGGTTTCTGCTAAATTCATAACAGCATTATTACTTCAAAAAAAATTCATCTAACTAACACTAATATTTCTTATTAACCTATATAATTAGTGAAATTCATAAAAATTCTCAACATACATTTAGTTGGATATTTATAATATCAATTATTTTAATATTTCATTAATTAGGTAATTACTACATCACCATTGTGACATAAATAAATTAAATTATTAAATTTTTAAAAATTCTAAATAAAATACCATTATTTATGAAATATTTTTATCATTCTAATTAATATTTATAATCGAATTTATCTTATGTATAACCCTATATTAAAAATGTTTTAGTTATTTATCTTTGATTTTAACTCTTTTAACTCTTCTTTGAATTAAATAATAATAAATGTCCTAATCTAATTTTAGTGGACCAATTAGGTTCATATTTTATTCCTAAGGTCTTTTATGGTGGAAATATACTTATATAATAGAATTAAGACATGTGATATGGTAATAATAATATCATTTTTACCCTTAATAACCCTATTTACTTTTAACCGTGGTAAATAAAATTAAAAAGTTACTATTCACAAAAAATTATTTATATTTTATTGAACCACATTTTACTCCTTGATATTAATAGTGTCTCTTATATTTTTGAAATTCCACTCATAGAAGCGGTAAAATTATGTTTGATATGAATTTTCAAATTCTCCTAGGAGATGGGTAAAAGACGGTGACAAGTTCAATAATATTTTTATATGTCTAAAATTATTATAAACTGACTTAAATGTATTAAATTGAACATATATAGGTATTATTTATATATTTTGACCTAAAATAAATTTAAATAAAATAAATAATTATTTAAATAACAATTCGGTTTTAAACTATAACTCATTGTTTTTTCACTATTCATCAAAAATAGAATGTTTTTAGAAAAATACCAAAAATTCACCCTAGGATAATATCAATATTCCGAATCCAAAAATGAAGTCAATTTTGAAAGATAAAATTTATAAAATTTCAAAAATTGGGTATTACTATTCATAACGGCTAGTTTGATTGGTTGTGGTGTGTGTTTGAACTAGAAGTTGCGTAAAACACACGCTATTGTATCAATCAAAGAGAAGAATACCATGGAATATTGGGGTGTTACATTCTCCCCTCCTTAAAATAATTTTGTTCTCGAAATTTCTAGAATACTACCACATGAAAAGACTCGGGTGGTGCTTCATCATAAGTTCCTCGAGTTCCCACATTTCCTCTTCCATCTTATGGTTCCTCCATAGAACTTTTACAAGATGAGTCATCCGGTTTCTCAGCAGTTTTTCTCTTGTATCAAGAACCTTGACAGGCTCTTCGCAATAAGACAGATAAGGTTTCAGTTCTATTTCTTCATAGGTGAGTACATGCGTTGGGTCAGGCATGTATTTTCTCAACAGTGATACGTGGAACACATCGTGGAATTTGGAGAGATTTGGTAGCATTGCAAAATGGTAAGCTACAACCCCAATTCATTCTAGAATTTTGATAGGTCTGATGTACCTGTGACTCCTTTTTCCCTTCTTACCAAAACGTATTACACCCTTCCATGGAGATAACTTTAAGAAATAATGATCTCCTACATGAAATTCCAAATCCTTCCTTCTGTTGTCAATATAGCTCTTCTACCTACATTGAGCTGCTCTTATGTGGGTTTGGATTACCTTCACCTTTTCCATCGTTTCCTCCACAAGTTCTGGGCCTATGAGTTTTATTTCACCAACATCATCCCAACAGGTTGGTGTGCGACACCTCTTTTCATATAATGCTTCATATTGTGCCATTCAAAAACTTGAATGGAAGCTATTGTTATAGGAAAATTCTACCAGAGGTAAATATTGATCCCACATACCTTGAAAGTCATGTCATCATAATCTCAAAATGTCTTCTAAGGTTTGAATAGTCTTTTATTATTGTCCATCATTTTGGGGGTGGTATGAAGTGCTCAAACTAAGCTCAGTATCTAGGGATTTCTGAAGACTTTTCCATAATCTAGATGTAAAATGTGGACCAAGATCAGAAAAAATCGATAGTGGTACTCTATGAAGTCTCACAACTTTATTAATATATAGTCTTTCTAGACGTTCAAGTGGTAAATATTCCCTTATAGAACGAAAATGTGCTGACTTGGTAAGATGATCAACAATGACCCATATTGAATCGTTCCTTCTAGAAGTCTCTGGTAATCCCATGACAAATTCCATCATAATATTATCCCATTTCCACTCAGGTATAGTAAGAGGTTTCATGAATCCTCCAGGCTGTTGCCTTCCATCTTTCACTTGTTGAAAAACCATACATCTTGATAAAAATAAGCAATCTCCCTCTTCATGTTGTCCCACCAAAATGTTCCTTCAAATCTCTATACATCTTGGTCCACCCTGGGTGTATAGAGAAATTATAACTATGAGCATCATCCAAAAATTATCTTTTTAGATCAGTTATATCGGGAACACAAAGTCGCTTCCCAAATTTCAAAATTCCATCTCCATACACAAATTCACTCAATCTACCATCATTTATAGATTTAATATTCTTTTGAAACCCTTCTTCATCGGTCTGAGAACTCATTATTATTTCTAGTAATGTTGGTTTGGAAACCATTTGAAAAAATATTTATGTTTCCCCTTCAAAGGATATTCCCATATCCCTCTTTAGTAGATCCATGAAAATAGGATCCCTTTCAACATTCATCTTGTTAAAAACTCCATGATCATTTTTGCTCAAAGAATCTACCACCTTATTTTCCTTCCCCAGGTGGGAGTGTATCATGAAATCATAATCCTTGGGTTGTTCAAGACATCACCTTTGCCTAATGTTGAGTTTTTTCTGTGTGAAAATATACTTCAAACTCTTGTGATCAGTAAAAATCTCAAAATTTTCACTATAGAGATAGTGTATCCAAATCTTAAAAGAAAATATTATAACTGCTAACTCAATATCATGAGTAGGATTGTTTTGCTCATGAATTCTCAGCAGTCGTGATGTGTAGGCAATAACCTTATCCTTCTACATAAGGACACACCCAAGTCCTTTTCTTCGATGCATCACTATAAATAACGAACCCATCATTACCCGATGGTAGAGTCAATATATGAGAATTGAATAATCTTCTCCTCAGTTCTTCAAAACATTATTCACACTCTTTTTTCCAAAAAAATTTAACCCCTTTACGTGTGAGCTTTGTAAATGGGTGTGCCAACTGGGCAAAATTCTGGACGAAATGTCGATAATAACCTATTAAACCAATAAAACTGCGTACCTCAGTAATAATTGTTGGTGCTGGCCATTCTTGGATTGCCTTGGTCTTTGAAGGATCAATAGAAATTCCAACCTTAGAGACAATATGGCCAATAAAATAAATCTCATGAAGCCATAATTCACACTTGCTAAACATCCCATATAATTTATGTCTTCTAAAAGTCTACAGGATAATGCGCAAGTGATTTTCATGATCTTCATATCTTTTGGAGTATACCAAGATATTTTCAATAAATACAACTACAAAGTCATCAAGATATTCCTTAAAAACTCTATTCATTAGATCCTTTAAAACAGAGGGTGTGTTACTCAATCTAGAAGGCATTACTGTAAACTCGTAATGCATGTACCTTGTTTGAAATGTTGTTTGCGAAATTTCTTCCTACTTCACACACTACTGATGATATCTAGATTTATGTTCAATCATTGAAAAGTATTGAACTCCATGTATTTGGTCAAATAAATCATCAATGTGAGGTAGGGGATTCTAGTTATTTATAGTCATAGCATTGATCTCCTGGTAGTCGATACATAACCTCATAGATCCATCTTTATTCTTAACAAAAATGACATGGGATGCCCATAGAGAAACACTAGGGTGAATAAATCCCTTCTTACTCAATTACTATAGATGTTTCTTTATTTCCAATAATTCCACAGTTTCCATTTTGTAAGGAGTCTTTGATATGGGCCTTGATCCAGGAATTAAATCAATGGAAAACTCAATTTCTCATTGTGGAGGATGTCCAGGTAAATCTTCTGGAAATGCGTCAAAAATATTCTTTCACAATAGGTATATCATATATTTTAACATTCCTTTCCTCACCCATAGTTATTTCATTCTCTTCATCCCCAATAATTGAATTTAGTTGAGCTACTGGGGGTGGATCTAGATAATAATTAGGTGGTGATGCTTCTGCTATAAAGATAAGGTGTTCTTTATCATCATCATCAAAAATTGTATCCTCCTTATTATTACAATAAATTGTTGCATCATGGTCCGAAATCCAATCCATACCGAGGATTATATCAAACTCAATCATAGGTATGACGATGAGATCGCCAGATAAAGAACATTGATATTCTCTAATGGGAATAGATTCACAAAACGTTGGTGCAATGTTACTTCCCTTTGGATTTTTGACTGACAACTCCCTTGACAAATAAAAATAGAAATATCTAATTTTCTTAGCAAACTAAGAAGATATGAAAGAATGCGATGATCTAGAATCAAATAAATCTTTTTTCTAAACTTGAGAAAACCATTAAATTACCTGTCACCACGTCTTTCGGAGCTTCTACCTCAGCAGTAGTGATAGCATAATCTTGGCCTTGATCCCTTGGACATTTCTGAGGTATGTTCCCCTAACTCTTAGGACATTCATTTGCATAATGTCCCATATCTTTGAAATTGTATCATTGAATATCGGTAACTTCTTTCTTCCCCTTTCAATCACGAGCTTGGTGGCCTTTTTCACCACACTTATAATAGACTCCCATTACCTTCAAGCAAGTACCGGGGTGTTTCTTCCCACATTTACTGCAGGATGGATATTCAACTTGTCCCTTCTTACCCTTATTTCCATTTCTAGAGTGATCCGCAGATCTCTTCTACTCTTGATTTTCTTTAAAGTCGTAAGACTTAGATAATTCTTTTTCTGTCTTGATAGAACATGAGACATTATCTTCGTATGACGAGAATGATTTTGAGACTAATGATTGATGAAGAAATGGTTTTAACCCATCAAAGAAATGATCAATCTCACTTCTTGGGTTATGTATATAATATGCCACATGCGTTTCTAACCTTGTAAAGTTAGTCTCATACTTTGTGACATTCTCATCCTCTTTTGTCCTCAGGCTCACAAATTTCCTTTCCATATCTGCTCGATGGTCACGAGGAAAGTATTTTTCTAAGAAAAGCTCATTAAACTCCCACCATTCCATATTTGAAACTTCATCATCTTCCTTTGTGTTTTCAATCAATGACCACCATTGATCAGCATCTCCAGTGAGGTGGTAAACATCCATGATAACTTTTTCCCTTTCGCTACTCTCCAAGGCATGGAATATTTTATCTAAGAAAATTTATCCATTGCTCAGCTACTAATGGATTTGTACTCCCATTTAATGTTGGTGGTTGTTTCCTCATTAAGTGATCTAACATTGATCCTCCATGCTGTGGATCAGGGTGCTCCATACAGGTAAGGTTATTATTCATAACCTGAGTGAGTTGTCCCAGTATGTTGATAAGCTGCTCAGCACCAGTTGTATCACCAGCTCCACAATAATTATCTTGAGCAGGAGGGAAATTCCTACGTGGAGTGTTTGAATTGATACAGTTTCCATTCCTTCCACTAGGCACCAATTCTAAACAATGGCATAAACTATATTAGTTTATGAATCGAAATACATAATTCCAAACTTCTAAAACACTTAACAAAAATTGAACACTTTATGGATATAATCCGTAATCATAAAAAAAATTCTTTGAGGAAGTATATACTCATAAACCATACATAATGGTGTGTAAAGAAAATGAGAATTATCCTAAGCATATCCCCATGGAGTGTCGTAACCAAGAGTGCTGCAAGGCCCGTTGTCGTGCACCAGTTCCCATTCGAGTCTAGCTCAAAGAAGTGTTTTTGGGTTTTACCCTAAGATACATCTGTGCCAGAGCCACCTCTACCTGCTCGTATCCAGACTAGGATGTATTGCTCAGAAAACTCAAAAAATCTCTACAGTACTAAAATTCTAGGATGGTCTTCTATATTGATCCTCAAAGTCTATATTAGGGGTTTGTGCTCTAATCAGAATTTATCTAAATCTAGTTTCCACGGTTTGTACTAAACATCCTCTGATACCAACTGTAATTCCCTGACCCTAGTTACCTAGAGTCAGTGCATTATTACATAACATTGGCATGATCACAAAATATCAAGTCTCGAGAGACTGATTAGTTTAGTAGCCTTGGAAACACTAGATACATTCATAAGTCTTACATTAAATGATAAAGTTAAAAACTACAACAACATAGTCTCCATAGTCCACACTCATACCCCCTTAGAATATTCCTACAGGTTAGTCATAAAATACTACTTCACATCCAGGGAAAAATAAAACATAAAAAGGGGTGAGCTCAGATGCTCTGTAGGGATAACAATTTAGCAAAAACATTCATAAATAAGCATAAAAATTTAATGCAATGTATAAATAAAACAAAAGCCTTTTAAACTTGAACATTAGTATAATATTTCAAAAATGAAATGAAATAATTCCATTTACTTATTCACATGGATATTCTACTAGTTGAATAATCACATGAAATATCAATAATCACTTTCATAATGATGGAATGCATAATGCCAGACTATCATAACCACATAGTCAAGGCCTTGTTCCAAAACTACAAATAATATTTTTTTCAAGGCCTTGTGCCAAGACACTAGTTTGTCTCATGAGACCTACCGATTAATCGAGGCGCTATAGAGGGATCCACCCATCACTTACTAAGTCCAATGCATTACACATATGAATAGGATTAAACATAACATAATCATTCGTATTAAAACTATCATACGAAATGTCAATACTTTATCCATAAACAGTGAATGGTAAAAAAATAACACATCCACAGTAAAAAATATCACAAAACCTTAATTACTATATGGAAGTTTTGTATCATAATAAATGAACTTCAAATAAGATTAAAATCCATCAAAGGATGTTTACATAGATGAAATCAAAACTATTTGAGAGAAATATCTCTTTTTTTGAAATCATTTAAAAGTCACATAATTATAAAATAAAAAATTTACTTTGAAAATATTCTAATAAGCTTTTATGAGAAGCTTTGATGATTTTATAATGGCAGAAAATGGTCACACCTGCCATATATGTTAAAAAAGACATTCTTACCTTAATTTTGTCGAAAAGGTTAAAAAAGACCTTTTTTGGAAAATGACGGAAATATTCCTATAAAACCATTTTATAAAAAGTCAAAAAAGGGTATAAATTTCTGTAACCCATGGTCTAGTAAATAATAAAAATGTTTTGGAATACATTTTTTGAAAAATGGATGTGGATGATAAAGAGGTCAGAGTAGAAAATTACATATAAACAACCTTTGATAATGAAGATATTGTGAAATAAACCCTTACCTTGTACTTTTACTTGGTAGAGGGTAAGTTAAACTCCTGTATAATGGTGAAATAATTTTTATTAAATTATACACGAATTATATAGATTACTATGATATCATATATGATCATTTAATATTGTTTTGTTAATAATATCTTAGTATTATCGTCATTTTGGGTGTTAACAGATTCGTATTCCTTTATATTCATTATTATGTGGGTCATATTTGTTATGGATGGGATGTATCATATTCATATCCAAAATTATGTCAAGTCTTTAAACATTAATTTTAATCATCAAATGAAAATTAGTCTTAAATGGATACGATGGGGAATGAATGTCATCACGTTCATGGAGACGATAATCCGTATATACGCACGAGCGCTAATATAAATCTTTTGATATTAACATAATATATAATTGGATGGTATATCATATATTTACAGAATCATTATCATATTATATTCATTATTTACATGAATTACACATCATTATTATACCCATCCAAATAATAATTTATTGAATAACAATTACACCATGATGTGGAGACGGTAATCCGTACGTACGCACGTAATCATTCAAAGGATGGATAGAATAATGAATATGGATGTAACACATTTATAATAACATCAATGTATATATATGATACTGGATTTATTATTTTAGAATGGAAATAACAAAGAAAGAAGTAGTGGAAGAAGAAAAGAACTTGAAAGAGGGTGGTGAAAATATTACCTCTTCTTCGAGTTCTTCCTTTTGATTTGATCAAAATGGATCCTTAAGTTGGATTTATGACTAAAGTAAGTCCTCTAGGATGAAGTGAGGAAATTTTGAAGGATATTTGGGTAGGGGTTGGCCGAGACAAATGGCTTTGAAGGTGTGAATTGGAGAGAAGGGTGAGTGCCCTTTTATAAGAGGGGTGAGGGGCACCTTAGGAAAAGCTAGAAATATTATTTTATAATAAAATAATTTTAGGTTTCTAATGGCTCAAAAATAGATTATTTAAATTATAAGGTGGAAATGGGTCTAAAACCACTCAACCAATAGGATTTATATAGGTTTGGGTCACTATATTAACTTTATCATTTAGATTTAACTCTTAGTTAAATAGTTTGACATTTACCATGTCTCTTTGTATTTTTATATTATATGGTTAATAAACATACTATATAATTCCAAAAGAACCAAAAGTGGTTCATTAATGATACACCTATCACTATATATGTCTTTTGGCCGATCCTTATAAATTTATGAATAGAATATCAATTAATAATATAATATTTGTTTTACAAACTCTTTTATGTCAATTTGTACAATATTTCGTATTTTGTTTTTTATAAATTTATAATAGCATTATTACTTCGAAAACAAATTCATCTAAAAAACCCTAATATGTCATGTTAACCTAGAAAACTAGTGTAATTCATAAAAAGTCTCAAATTACAATTATTTGGATATTCATAATATCGATTATTTTAATATTTCATTAATTAGGTAATTACCGCATTACCATTGTGTCATTAATAAGTTAAATTAATAAATGTATAAAAATTATAAATAAAATACCATTATGTAGGAAATCTTGTTATCTTTCTAATTAATATTTATAATCGATTTTATCTTATTTATATCCCTATATTAAAAATGTTTTAGTTATTAAACCATGATTTTAACTCTTTAAACTCTTCTTTGAATTAAATAATAATAAATGTCCTAACCTAATCCAAGTTGACCAAAGAGGTACTTATTTTATTCCTAAGGTTGTTTCTGGTCGAACTATACTTATCCAATATAATTAGGACACGTGTTAGGGTAATAATAATATTATTTTTACCCTTAATTACCCTATATACTTTTAACCGTGGTAAATAAAAGTAAAAAGTTACTATTCACCAAAAATTATTTTTATCTTATTGAACCAAATTTTACTCCTTGATATTAACCGTGTATCTCAGATTTTTGAAATTATACTCACAGAAGCGGTAAAATTATGTTTTATGTGATTTTGAAAATTCTCCTAGGAGATGGGTAAAAGACGGTGAAAAGTTTAATAAAATTTTTATATATCTAAAATTGCTATAAACTAACTCCAATGAATTACATTAAAAATATTTAGGTATTATGTATCTATTTTAACCTAAAATAAGTTTAAATAAAATAAATAATTATTTAACAAAAAATTCGGTTTTAAACTATAACTCATTGTTGTTTCACTATTCATCAAAAATGGAATGCTTTTTGAAAAATACCAAAAAATCACCCTAGGATAATTTCGATATTCAGAAAACAAAAATGAAGTCCATTTTAAAAGATAAAATTGAAAAAATTTCAAAAAGTGGGTATTACTATTCATAATGGCTAGTTTGATTGGTCGTGATGTGTGTTTGAACTCGAAGTTGCGTACAACACACACTTTTGTATTAATCAAAGAGAAGCATACCGTGGAAGCTTAGGGTGTTACATTTCATTTTGTAGATGTTTTATGATGATGATATGGGATCATTATTATATCCCATGAGCTTTTAATTATTTGAGATAGTAAAAGACCTGGGGTTGTTGGACCATGTGACCTTTTTGATGTGAATCCTATCATGGGAGTGCTGCCATGTGTCTTTTGAGGGTGACCTGTAATGGAGGGGCTAACCAAGTTGTGAGTTATTTTGGGTTCATGAAGAGCATACTGATTCTTTTGGAACATGAATTTAGTTCATGAAGGGTTAATCATAGTATGTGATTTTGGTGAAAAATATTCTATTTGTTTTGAGAAATATCACTTGAGTAGTTGTGGTTTAGTACTATGGTTGGTTTTTACTATGTCTGGATTATTTGGGTTCATAGGATAGGTAATGGATGGGTAGAAAAGTATGACTACCGGTTATGAAATGGATAAATTGGACAAGGGGTTCTAGAGAATATGTGGTTTCATGGGAAAATTTTCACCTAGAGCAGAGATCATGCGTTCTTGTATGTTTTTGGGTAAATATAAACAACCCGATGTATAGTTTTATTAAGATGGGAATGAAGTGGAGTGTTGATCCTTTGGTAGAACATGTTATTTTTTGGATGCATTAATGGTTAGGTTCTAGAATAATTCATCTATTGATGCTTCTCCTATACCATAGTGATATTGTTGATGATCACAGTGGAACATTGAATGACACTCGGGTTTTGAGTGGTTGAGTATGTGGTTTTGGGTAGTGGGTTTCTTTTGGCTTTGGTAATCAAATTTTTTAACTAATATTTATGAAAAGGTAATGTAGTGTAGGAATTCCTATTAGATAGGGTTTGTGAGGTGAGGTTTTATAAATCATGATTCATTAGGTTCAAAATTAGGTTCTGTGGTTGGGTCACAGAAGAGTTTGTGTGATAGATAATTGATAATGGGATCTTGTAGGTTAGCGGTTGAGGTGGATTTTTTTTCAGATAGGTTTGTGTATTGGACATTATGAGTTTGTAGGATTGAGGTGCTTGAGTATAGTGGGAAGTCATGGGTATGCTGAGTGGTGATGTTTACATTTAAATATGCTTGCAGGCAGGGAAGCCTAGGGTCTGTGGACATTTTTGACATGTCCTTATCCTTAATGGATAAATCAAAAATTAATAAGTTATAGAGGTATTCATTGAAAAAATATTAGCATACACCAGGTCTATAATGACCATGCCACATATCATGACATCTTCTTGGGTACGTTGAATGGTAAATGTATATATACTTAAGTGCACATATGACATTTGTTAGATATGGGACCTCATTGAGGTTACACACATGGAGATATGTTTTTGGAGCTATATGGTGGGAAGTAAACCATTTACATGTTACCGGTAAAGTAATCGGGATGCACAATATCTCGAATACAACCATGGGTTATTTTCTTTGTTTTTAGAATTGGGTGATAGTTGATGTTTCATTTGGTCACTTGGGTGAGGGTGATTCATCTATGCCTTGTTCATGGGTTTTCAGTGGCTGGGATGTGGACCTTTGTGGATAGAGTCACATGAGTGGGGATCTAATGAAGACACTACTATAGAAGAGATTGATGTGTTAGTTGTGGTGCTTCAATCCTCATGTTGAAAATGTCAGGGTTGTCTTCATCTGGTTGTGGTTAGGTTTTGGTGGATGTATCTTAATAGAGAGGAACCATTGAGGTGAGTAATTATATTCTATAGGGAATTAAAATAAGGGATTAGATGTGGTGGATTCCATAGACGATAATTGGTTATGGACTCATAAAAGTTATAGAAATTTGTTAGACTATGGATGGTGTGTATGACATTACATTATTTGGTTGACAATAATGATGATGGGGGTTGATGATGATTGGAATTATCATTGACATTGGGGCATATTAATTTGAGAACTATGTTGGAAAATTGGTGGAAGTGTCAGTTTGGGTTTAGTTTGGATTTTAATATGGAAAGTGTGTTAATTACTAGGATCTGGTGGTTTTAAAATGATTCATAGGATGAGGAGCACCACTTATCATTAACTAATCAGGTGATGTCTAATAAATGTTTATATTGGATAACCTCGGGTAAGCACCATTGTGTTGTTCCAGTTGGGTAACTGGTGTTAACTCATAGTTTAACCGGTTGAGGGACTTGAGTTATAGGTTATTCCATGGTAGTGTATTGGGTTACTAGAAGATGAATTTGGTGGTTGGATAAAAACATATTGTGACTATCATAGGCCAGGTGGTGTTGACATAAAACTATATAGACATATCAAGGATGAAAAGTGTTATGGCGGGGAATTTGTAAGATCCCACATCTAGTTGGATCATAAATATATTATGGAATTATAATTTTTTTTAACTATATTGGTTTAATATTTGATTACGACTTAGAATAAAATTCTATGAGTTTGAATTCCTCATAGTACTGTTTTATGAAGAGGAATTAGGCTTCATAGGTGGCCTAGGTGGTTTGATGAGCTTTGGAGGATTCATGTTTTGTTTCATGTGTTTTTGTGTTTTCTAAAAATGGTGCCTATGTTGGAGTTCATAGTTTAGTATAAACCATGAATACCCATGATTCTAAGGTATTTTTCAATTCAATTTCAATTGTTTATGATTTAAATTCTTAGTAATATCTTGGTTTTCGGTAAACCACACATGGAAAAAGAAGTAACCATGCAATTTCTAGGAGGGTCTAAGGCATGGAACACAGATAGTGCATAGTTTCTGATAAATATTCTGCCTTACTGAAATTTGGAGGAAGTGATAAAAGCACGGTTGGTGCATATTTTTTCATACAATGTAGCTTAACCCTGTGGGGTGTGGGTTTGGGTCTGTGGAGAACACAGTTGGTTTATCGTTCAAATAATAATGCGACCAACCCATGTGACTATCTATAATTTCATTAGAAGATGTGTTTTACCAAAATATGTCAATGGGTTAGGAACATCACAAACCCCTTAATCTCCCATTCCAGCCACATGAACCATGGACTCGCTAATCCCCTTCCTCCTCATACCACCATCCATTTTGGGGGTGTTTTCGTTGATATATCTTAGTGGTTTAGGTGTTTTCTACACATCTAGTGGTTTCCATTCCTCTACTTCATCTTCACTCTAATTTGGTATTATCTGGTTTCAATTTCATTGATGATTCAACTGGGTAATAGTGCAATCATCTATTTCTCATGGATATTCAGGTAGTATTGCATATGGAAGATCTCAAGATAGATTCCATAGTTCATTGTAGGGTGTTTCGTTAAGCTATTTTTCCTAGATGAATATTATTATTTTTATGCTTATGAATTAATTTAATTAGTTGTTGATTTAGTGTTTCCCCTTATGGAATTGGCCATGATAGTAACCTTGGTTATTCAAGGAGTATTCAGTGAGTGGCCGGATTTGGTTTCGGTCAAACATGATGTCCCAAATTGTTTTATAACACTATCCCATGTTCAATTTTGATTATATGATTAACTATAGATGTTATAATTAATTATTTATAGTTTTTTGTCATAAGAGTAGAACATAAGGGATCATGTGAACCTGGTTTGGGTTCCATGGGGTTTGGATGAGTTTTCAATATGCATTTTTAAAGAACTTCATGATTTGCAAATGATTTAGAATCCTCTAAGGATGAGTTATATTTTCTAAGATCATTACTCAAATACTTATTAATTTTTTTAATGTATTATGCTACATTAATTAGACAAAATGTGAGATAATCGTGTTTCCATGGTATAGAAAATTGGGTTTAGAATTATAATTAAACATTGGACCTTCCTTGGACCCCTTTAGACCCTCAAAGATATGAGACTAGACATATTTCCACCCATGGGCTGTTCCACCCTTTAAAAGTGTATTTCTTATGAGGTAATATTTTATAAAAATTACTGTGAGTCTATAAAATCATTTAAAATGTGTGCAGTGGGTTGGGTCCGTTTTTTGGGGGTCAATATCAGAAAACAATATTCTGAAATGATTATTGTTTATAATTTAGGTGTTTAATGAATGGTGATTATTAAATGGGTTTTATGTGGATTTCTACTGATGATTTCAATTTTCCATGTGGTTATGTTTTTGGTTAAAATCGATTAGTGTATATTATGATTGTTTTACTTGAGTGGGGTCAGTTGATGAGAGGGACTTCTCTTAGTGATGTTTGGAGGCATTTGCAGTTTTTTTTATTTTTGTTATGTTATTTAACAAACCTAGTAGATGGTTAGATGTATCTATGAACTGCTCATTTGGAACATTATTACATTTCATTTTATTATATCATGTTCATTTTAATTATTCTTCGTCATAATCAATTTTTGTATGATATTTTTTTATTTATGTCTGGTCAAACACACTAATATGAGGTTATAGTATCCTCACTGATCCATTTTATACCAATGTTTCTAGTATATAGATCTTGCATACGAGGATATTCCCTTATGCTCGTGTGGGAAATTGGCTCGGGGAATTGATTTAGTAGGATCTAAGCTAGGACACTACATACATCATTTTTCAAAGTGAGATATAGACAAGATAAATATGACTATTTGTTTAGTAACTTGACCCATATAACATTAAACCTATAGTTAGAGTAGTTAATGACTATTTTTTGGAAAATTAATATGAATCATTATAAATATTATATAAAAAAATAAAATAATTAAATACATGAATCCATCATATCTACAATAATTATTTAAACAATTTTAAAATAGAAAATTTTAAATATTTATTTTTAATAAATTGTGTTTTAATTATATAATAAAAAATATATTTTTGGATAAAATTAGAATATTTAAGTACTAAAATCTGATATTTAATATAATAAAATAAATATTATTTTTGAAATAAAATTAATGAAATAATTAATCTGTTATGTTTTTATGATTTCCATATCTAGTGAAATTTTGAAGTGAATAATAAAGAAAACAATCATATATTATTGTGTAGTATGGTAAATACAGGATTAATTAAGTCAAAAAAGATGTTAGAAACATTGGGGGTATGCCTTAAATACATAATTTACCCTAATTAATAAAAACAATTGTAACACCTGAGCATTAATTATAGTATATAGAATTTTTATTCTAAACTAACTGATGGATAATCACCATAAAATCATTTATGAATGCGAATAAAACCAAAATTAAAAAAATATTATAGTTTTAATATAATAAAATTTATTAAAAAAAACTTAATACATTAAGAAAAAATTATTTTAGTGTGAGTTTTCAATATTTTTTAGAAACAATTGATTTTTGTGTTAATGTGAAAACACTTATTTTATAAATACTATAACATATATGATGTTATTTGGATAGAAAAATGATTGTAAAGTTTCTTAAAGATACTATATAGACCAAATATATATTTACTAAGTAATATAATACCTTTTAATGTATAATTTTGAACATATAAGTCTATGTTAAATATGTTTGAAATAAAAGTAATGTTATTTCAAATATATACTCATTTTGGTTATTCTATTTTAATCTAGTATTAGTAATGTTTAATTTGGTTTTGTTTTTGTTATGATATGAATTATGTATCCTATTATTGAAAATAATATATCTAATTGTATATAAGTAATCATTATACATAATTTTTCTATAAATCATTTTTATGAAAAAAACATCAATATTAAAAAATGCATTTCATCATGTTCTCTGATCTAACTAAATAAATATCTTAAATTTATATGATCTAAAACATTCATAATATAATCATTATTTAGAATTAGAGACACTAGTACTATGGAATAATTTCAACTTATTTTCTTCATAATGAATAATAACTATGGAAAAATTTATCTACTTAGTTAAGTGTAGAATGAGTTAAAAGGGTTTTAATAAATTGATATGAATTCAGGATAACATAAAATTGATTATTAATTATAAATGTATAGTTTTATATTTTACATAACACTATCATATATGAATCTATTACATGTTTAATCTACTTTACTTGAGTAATACTTATATTTTATAACAATTTTTCTTGTAATTATTAGTTTACTGACAATAACATTCATAACAGTGTACCCCATCTCATTTTTTATAAAAACATATAGATTTCAATATATTGATATATACATACAAAAATACCAATAAAAAATTCTTCTTCTCAACCTAGAAATCTTGTAATCCATAAAATACCACTTCAAGAAGTCATAAGGTGTAATCCAAAGGTATTTACCCAAGGATAGGTTATTTCTTCTTAATGAGTTTTTAAGAAAAATTCTTATTAATCCTCCATAAAACCGTCAATAACAATATTTTAATACATAAATTTGTATATTCAAAATAATTAGATGTTTTTATGTTTATGTTACTTTCATTTTCAATCTCAATTCAATCTTATGGAAGATGAAAATATCGTTTGGGTACGTATGACCTAATATGTCCACAAAGTGGTGTAATTATCATTTAATCAATAGCTCAAATGGAATCCTATAAATATATAAATAATTAATATATGTTATTAATGAAATCAAATAGTTTTTAAAAATATAATATATAATAAACCTTCAAACCCCTAACATCAGATGAAAAATGATAATGTTGCTCATGCGTATTTGTGTACTACCTCCTCTATAGTGTGATTTGATTAATTTTTCTTTATAATAATACATGGATGATTATAAAATTTATATAATGATTAAATATTAAATTCCTGAAATTATAAATGTATTAAAAAATGAGAAACCATTTCATAAGACCATTTACAATTGTCGACATATGAATGTATGTTTAATAAAATTGACTGAACAACCTACAATGGTTGATGTAAGAAAGAATGAAATAATTAATGGATTAAAAAAATTATAAAAGGGATTTAATGTGGAATATAGATGTAAGATGATATTAAAAATCTATTTTAGAAATATAAATTAATTATTTAGAAGGATATAATGCATCAGAGTAAACATGAATTCAAGGTGAGGTTTTTTTTCTCTATTCAACTCCAATGGGACATATTCTATATTATTTAGCTAAATTATTTTATATGGTTTATATAATAAAAATTTAAATTATATTTCATGAAAAACACTTTATTCGTATTTTTTTAAATTTTAATTAATATGTTTTCTTTTAAGGGGTTATCATTCAAAAGTTATTAAAGTCTTTAATTTTTATTTTAAAATAAATCTATTATACATTATTATACATGTTTAAATTTACAATGGATGAAATATTTGGTCTTTATATTCATAAAATATTATTTCTTTCTATCATTTGGTCATTTTTAGTACTTTCTTGTTTGCCTTCAAACTTTTCCTTCAATTTTTACTCAAATACTAAAAGAATGAAATTAATCAAGAACAGCCATATTTCTTCTTTTAAGATGTGAATTTCGTTCCTTTTTCATGATACTCAAATTATTTTAATAAAATTTTTAACTTTACCTAATGGTTTTACAATTATCTATTTTATTAACGTGAAATTCATTATAACATTTTAAAACTATTTTCAAAAATAAATTTCCATAGATGTTCATTTTTAATTTTGTAGAAGAGTGAAAGGAATGTTCTTTTTATTATATACAGTATAAATATAATCCCCCACACTATGACCATTTTTTCTTATTAATATAAATGTACATTGATATACGATATTATCTGATAAAATCATTTTATGTTACTAAGTTTATTTTTAGTTTCTTCCTTTTTATAATAAATTATTTACTTTCTAAAATAATAATGATAAGTTAGAATAAGATATATAACATTTAGTTTATGGATAAATTATGAAATAATTACAGGATTTTCTTTTTAATCATTAACTAATAATTTCCTCCCAAATTCATAGAAGAATTTCATTTTTCAAAATAATCATTTCTTCTAAAATTAATTTCTTCGATAATACTATAGTAGTTTATAGATTATAACTTATATAGGTATCTTTCACAATATTGTTATCATTTTCTCTATAAATTTACACTATTTATTGGACAATATGATTCACATTCATGTCTATATTCCCAATATCATGTAAATATTTATGATCATTTATATTAATTTTATTTTTTCATATTTTTATCCAATTTAAATAAATTATATTACATTATGAAATCTCATTAATTCATATTATTTAATATATTTGGGAATTATTGATTCTTAATAATCTTGATTCAATAATGATATTTATTGGTTGTTAAGAAATTTTAATTATTTTTTTATTGTTGATTCAATATATGTGGAATACAATTGAGACCTGTAAGTGATTGGTATGGAAATGTTATTCATAGCCAATCAATGCATCAATATGTCTCTGGATACAAAATGGTATGAATTCCATATTAATTTTATGTTTGATGTTTTAATAACCAATTATGTAATGTTTCTTTATCCAATACCTTAATGGTGTGATTGATAATGTCATGGATTAGGGCCTTGGTGTTATGATCACAAATATTTGATATTATGAATTATATTAAGTGAGAATCCATTTATCATTGTGCATATTTTTACACCCATTCAAGGATTTATTTCATGATCATGTTTTTAATTAAATAAAACATATATTGATTATTCATTATTCCATATTTTTTATCCTTTTTTAATCATAATGGATTCTATTGTATTATTTTCTATTCTAGGAACCTGATATCACCCATTATTAAGTTTTCCTTTACCTGGGATATGAATAAGTATACATTGAATGATCTTTATGGATGAGATTCAGTTTTTCCTGAAATGTTTTATTTCCCCAATGTGATTTGGAAATTATGTCTGTATTGTGTCCCACATGACTGTTAAACTAATTGTTCCTCCTTTTTGTGATCCCTTGTATCTTTTATGAATATAATATAGTAAAAACATATTTGGGTTGTTGGAGTCATGGTATAATATTTTTTTAAAAAATTAATTTTATTAGGACACTTGTGAAATAGTTTTTTTAAAGAACAAATAATGAATGTACATTAAGATAAAATCCAATAATGTTTAATATATTTTGGTTATTTAGTTTTATTGATTAATATTCATAATTATATTCATAATTATGTTTTTTCCACTATTTGGATATGATTCCCAGTAGAAGAAAGTGAAATCATGTCAACAACCGTAGTTAATGATGGGAGTTCCCTTATGATAGAGACATAAAAAATGGGGTTAGAGATGAGTATATTATGGATATATTGGAAAAAATTAATTTTGTAATAGATATTACCCTAATTGTATAGATAAACATATTGTTCAATAATAAAAATCACAAATGTTGGATTAATTTGTGTTATAAAATCCTTCATCTTCTAATGAATCTAATAATCCATTGGTTGTTTAGAAGTGGATCATGTCCCTTAAGAGGATAATTCTTTTATTAGAATGTAATGAAATGGAAAAGGTTTTTTATAACACTCGTATATTAATGGTTGTTAGGGATAAATAGTCTTCATTGATCTATAATTATAGTTAATATAATTAAATATAAAATATAGAATTAAGAACATTTATTTTTTCACTATTTAAGTGATATTTTAATTGATAAAAATGAAATGAACGGTCGATATTGTTCCTCAACCTTAAGTAGGATTAATTTAAAATTATTTATAACTATGAGGATTTTTCCCATGATTGGAGAGTCTCAAAAACAGATAAATATTAAACATATAAATATTTATAGACCCTTTATTTTATGGGATTATTCCAAGCCCTAAAATGGAAATTGTATCCCAAGAAAATTATTATATGATTATAGAGAGTCATATGCAATATAGGTAGAGAAAATTATTTTCAAATTCTAATATCATCAATGGAATTCAATAAAATAATAGGTCAATTGAGTACTAAAGATAAATAAATCCATGAATAAATAATAAAGGAACATTGGAATTTCAAAATTTTGATAATTATGGAAGGAAAAATTCGAGAAAATTATTAAATAAAATGAAAGTTTTTATAAGCGTAGATACAGGTTCCATATCTCTCATAATTTTATGGGAATGAATGAAACCAATATTTTCTAGCTCTTCCACAATAGAGATCAGAGTAATTCATCAATCCAATTTCCTAATAATCAAGGGAACATACTATTAAATAATAAAATTGTGGAAGGATATGTTTATGTGATTACTAAAGCAGAATATAATGTTCCAAAAATATATTTAGGTTTTAATTTTGATCCTAAACTCAAATTTACCTAATGAATTATTTGATTTTGGACCTTCACAAACCATTATATCTTCCATGTCTTCCAATAACATTAAATCATTACCTACCACACTTAAAGGGAATTTTCCATTCAAGGATATTTATGGAATTTTTATTGTAATAAGGAGTTGAGTGCCCTTTGTGATTTGTAGATATACCCCATCTGAAAATATATTTTTTTATGTATGGTTGAATTTGAGATAATAATTATTATATTTTGGATTTCAATGCATAATATGAAATTCTAATTCCATTAGGATTATATTACCATTCTCGGTGGATGTGATTAGTCCATTATCTTTATATGAGAGAAAATATCTTCTCAATAATATTTTCATACAAATCATGTATCTCCCCTAAATGAAATTATTTGAGAAGAAGTGTAAATGAAACCTATGTATGGTAATAGTGACCCTAACATACAATATTTCCTTATTTTTTGGGAATAAATTAATGTTTTTCATGAAATATTCCATAGAAATATACATTAGTATGAAGTGTATATTTTCCATTAACTCATCCCAGATAAAAATCCTATATCTAAGAATTTATAAAATAAGTCCAAAAAAATTAATTACATTGAAGAAAAAAATGAATTAGTTGTGTAACAAAGGTTTTAGTTACTTAAGTGTACTAAATTGGGGATCCAATATTCTTATTTTATTTTTATGTATTAGTCTACATGGTTGTTCTTTTATTATTAAGAAATCATTTTTGTAAATATAAAGAAAAAAATATCACATGCGTCAAATTGGTGACCAGTTTGATAAAATGAAGGAGATAAATATGTCAAAAATATTTATCTTCATCTTTGGTATCATCAATTATCTGTAAAGAAATGATATATTTAAAATATAAAAAATTTCAAAGGTATGGGTATTATGTTTTTACCATAATGCCCATTGAATTTACTAATTAACCAACTATTTTTAGGGATATGATGAAAACTTTATACAAATATTATCTTGATAATTTATTTTTTGTACTTAATGATGATATATTCATATACTTGAAAAGATATGAAGTGAAAAAATATATTTGAGAATAATTTGTCAAATAGATAAAGAAAATGGGTTATATTTGGAATTTAGAATGCGAATATTCTATCTTTAGAACATTTATTTTAAAGTAAATTTTGTGTCGAATGAAATAATATTACAAGATATTTCAATAAAATATACAGTTAAGGAATTGAATACAACAAAAAAACAAAATAATGATACACAATTTCCTTTTATAAGTAGGTCACTATCGGATTGTTGTTCAAAATTCAATCCAATTACCTAACCCTGTAACTAACTAGGCATGTAAGGGTGTTATTTTCATATGGACCAAAGGAATGAAACCAATATTTTGATGAAAAAATAGAACATAGAATGCAGCATTGATATTTAAAATACCATCATGAATTGATGGATTATTTATATATAGTGATGTATCGATGAAGGGAATCATATGCGTTTTTTTTGAATTGTATATTGGTTTTTTATGCATATATATAATTAATTATGTTTTAAAATAGTAATACAAACTATTATATTGAGTTGAAAGCCCTAAAATTTTGCATAAATACATGGGATACTTATTTAACATATAAAATATGGGATATATATATGAGTCACAATATTTGTAAATATTTATTACTAAAAAAATATCTCTATATGATATAAATTATATGGCTATATATACTAAGTGTTTATTATTTGTCAATACCACACCTTAATATGAAGGAAAAATTGTTGTCCCGTTCATTGATTTGAAATGATTCTAGAGAATGATTCAATATTGGCATCTATTATGGTTGTCACTATGAAATTGATAGAGTAATGATTACGTATGATGTTGGACCCTGAATGTTGTTGGGAATGTTTGGGTTCTGACTTGACCCACATTAGGATTATAGGGAATGAGTTTACGATGTTGGAATATGGGGAATGATATTGAAAAATTAGTTCGGAGATCATTCTAGGGCACATGTTTTATATATTCACGAGGTTATCTTTTTTAAGATGGATGGGACACTTTTTTGGGTGATCATCAGTGAACCTCTTTGTTAATTGATCTTCTATGTTCCGATTGATTTTATTTTTTTCCCATGAATCATTTGCATTCTTATTCAAAATATTCATTAGAGGTAATGAGTATGATATTATTGTGTATACATGTTTTTATCACCAAAATAAATAAAAATATTTATTATTATTTTTTGGGGATTTCATTAACCCAGCTGGAAGGAACATTCTTGGATTGTGGAATTGGAAATAGAGTTTCCACATTGGATATTAGATGGCATTTTGTTTGACGATTAATATTTTAATTCAATATTCATTTAATGTGGGGGTTACTATGGATCATTTTATATATATTGGTATTGGTAAATGGTTTTTTTATGAATTGATGGGATATATGAGGTTAATTCAATGCATTTGTTGTTTTTATTCAATCGTTGATAGTTTTTCTATTAGACGCATGCCTTGGTGTAACGTCCCCGACCCCAGTTTCCCAAACCTAGTGTCCTACATTATTACATTGGTAAGATTATTTGTAATTTCATCCCTAAGGACAAAATATTTTAGTATCATTTTAAAACTATATGCACACATAATATTAATATTACAACATGAAATTAAATACAACATATCAATTTTTTTTAATCCCACATAGAGTCCTTCATTATCCCTACAGGTCATTCATAATACACATTTTTATATCCTGGGGGAAAATAAAGATAAGAATGGGGGGAGATCATATTCTTATAAAGTCAATGTAAATAAATAAGATTTTATCATTGAAAAAAACATTATGTAAGGTGAATAAAAAACATTCCTTAAAAAATAAACATTATCGTAAAATGGAAGGTATGAAAGCTGAGTAAATAATAACATATAACTAATCATAACATATTTAAACTTACACATGGATATTCTACTAGTCAAATATCACATTAATTATCTATTTACAATAACATAATGAGGGAATTTATAATGTCATACATCTGAATCATATCTTCAAGGCCTCAGTCAAGATGTCTGAAAATACTTGGGTAAGGCCTAAACCAAAACCCAATTCTATTTTGTCTTATGAGACATAATGATACATCGATGGACTATAGAGGTCACTGCTATTAAAATTATATTCCCAATTAATTCTTCACAAAAATGGGAATAAACATAAAAAACATGAAAATATAATATGTAAATAAAATTCCGTAATCTGTAATTGTAATCAATAAACTATCCGAGTAACATGGTGAATTGTATCAAGAGAGCATGTCCAAAGTCAAACCAGTAACAAAAAATTTAAATACCCATGATATACGGTAATAATAATATAATAATCTCAATAATAAATTAAATTCCATAGATATAATGAAATCTATTAAATACTCTAATAAAATCATTGAATAAGTCTTCATAGAAATGCCTCTTTTACATTTCAATGAAATGTTATTTTTGAAAAAACTTTTTTATTTCTAATAATTGTTATTATAAAACCATTTATTAACTAATATTGTTTTTCAAGTTAAAATTTTTTGTTTTATATAAAATAGTTTTGTCTTAAAATAGATTACGGACTGTATGTGAAAATGGGTATGAAATCGAGAAGTTCTAATTGATTGGGGTTGTGCATCATGAACAATTGGAAAGGGAACCATAAAGAACATTTATTTCTTATAAAATTATAGACTGATCTAGAAACATGATTTTTGAATGTATACAAAGAAGATATTAAAATTATATTAAAATAATAAAGAACCACATTGGCGCATAGAGGGAGAAATCATAACACTAATGATAATGGAGGTTCGGGATGAAAACCCTTACCTTATAAACGAATGTGTTTTTAACATTCCCTTAACATAATGTATAATCAAATTGAATTCATTAATTAATGAATTCCAAAGCTTCTATATATTTATTTTAATTATTATAATTTTAGTATGTTCATTTATTTCCTATTTATGAGTTATAATATATAATTTTATTTTTTAGGAGTGTTTATTTCTTTACTTTTCATGATCAGTATACTTGCATATGCATATTAAAGTTCATGTGGAATGGGAATAATTCTCCAAATATGAATTTATGTGATATGAATGAACATATAGAAGTGTAAATTTGTATAATAATTAATTTTTTATATTGTATGAGGATGAATCATTAGATAAAACATATATTGATATTAATTTACATTATTATGGCAGTCATTGATCATAATTAACTCATTTTGTTTTACCATTTAGTATTATGGAAATATGTTACTTCAAGAACATAATAAAGGTATTAATACTTATATTACATTCTTTTAACATTAAAAATGGTTTCATTACCATCCTCTGTGGAGAATATAACGAATGAAAATCTATCACCCATGACGGTTGTAAATCGGCACCTCACAAATAGAGATTTCATTTTTTAAAACAAAAGAGAGAGAGAAAAGAGTTTCATGAAGGATATTCCAATAACACGATATCATTATAATATATAGATGATATTTTAGTTTTCATGATCATCTGTATAGATGAGGTCAGGAGAGAATAATAAAAGAAAATAACGTTAAAAGAAATAGAAATAAAAGAAAGTCAATTTTTCCTATTCAAAACACCTCTGTAAAGGGGATTTGTTTTGGACTTTTTATGCTAATGTAGTTCTTTGACTTGGGGGAGAGGTCAGGTAAGGGTGTTGAGAAAATTTTGAACATGTTATAGTTCTTGGAAGGTGTGTGGTGAGGGGTGGTATTTATTGTTGAGAAAAGGTGTGATTTACAATTATTTTATTCAATATTATATTATGATTCTCAAGACATCCAATAGTGTTCATTCTTGAGACTAAATAAAATATTTAGTTCATTTGAGTTATAAACAATGGTTCTTACATCATCGAAACATCACCTATCACTCAATAAATCACAAATTTATCATTTATTGAAAATTATCATATGTTACTATTCAACAAAAATTCATGTATTTTAGAAAAATCACTAAAATTAACCATAACCATTTCTCGAAATGTAGAATTCATAAATTATATACATTTAATGAAAATAATTTTATAAATGTGAGATATTTAATGTTTAATTCAAATCATTATTTAATCAAAAAATACTGATTTGAAATCTAGAAAACATTTTAAAACATTTTAAAAAATTTACTATGTTTTCAAAAAATTATCCCAAAATAATAAGACAACAAAATGTTTTTATGAATAATATTTATATAAATATATATTCATTAAAATAATTTTATAAATTAAAAAAATATAATTAAATATTTTTTATTTATAAAAATACCAACACTTTATTTAACAATTTTTTATATATTCATTTACTTATATTATGATATAATTACATGATAATTTAATTTATAAGGTTTATAAATTTTATTTATACATTAATGGGTTATGATACTATTAATTCATCTGATTTACAATTCATAAGGGCCATATTACTATTCCAAATTTCATGTTATTATTTCATCGACATTGGTTGCTTAACATCTATAAATACCACTTATTTCATTCATTCTTCATTTATGATGTTTGTATTGTGTTCTATAGGATGTTTTATGTGATATATAATATATGAAATAAACATGTGAAAGTAAATATCATTGGTATAGTTTTGGTTCATGACATTCTCCCCTCTTACAAATAAAATTGTCCCCAATATTTTCAGATTGTCACCCCACAAAAAGATTTTTTTAGTTATTCATAACAAGAACCTCATGTTCTAGCATCACCTCTTAAATTTTTTGATTTATTGAAAATAACTTTACAATACAAGTCATCTAATTCCTCAAATCCTGTTATCTAGTGTCTAGAATCTAGATAGGATCTTTAGAACATGATAAATCAGGTTCTAATTCGATTCCTTCATATGTGAGTAAATTATTTGGGTCTGGCAAGTACTTCTTTAACCAGGGGATGTGGAACAAATTGTGTACCTTATGAAGGCTATGAAGATTTTTCAAATGATAAAGGAGAAATCTAATTCACAGTACAATTTCAAAAGGGTTAATGTACCAAGGGCCCAATTTTCCTTTCTTCCCAAATCATATAACTGCCATCATAGGGGATACGTTCAAGGGAACATGATCCCCACTAGAAATTACATATCCTTCCATTAGTTATAAGTATAGATATTTTTTACTTTTATATTATTGTATATGGGATTGAATTGCCTTTACCTTTACTATTGTTTCTTCCAAAATCACTGGGCCTACAAGATTTCATTCACCAAATGTTTTACAGAAAGTTGTTATACAACATGTCTTTCCGTAGAATGCTTTATATCGTGCCATTTGAATAATTTAATGGAACCAATTATTATAGGAAAACACTACCAATGTCAAATTCTTTATCCCACACAACATAAGAGTGTTGGTAGAAAGATCCCAACATGCCTTCTTATGTTTGAACGGTCCTTTTAGATTACTCATCAGTCTATGGATGATAAACAATACTCAAATGATTCTCAATATCCCAGGATTTGTAGATACTTTTTAATAATTTTGATTTAAATCATGGATCACAATCAAACAAAATTGATAGAGTTGATCCATGATGTCTTACAAATTCATTAATATATAGTCGTTCAAGGAACTCTTGTGGAAAATCCTCCATTATAGTGACGTAATTTTCAAATGGTTATGTTGATCCACATTTACCAATATCATCTCATTCATTCAATGGGGTTTTTGTAATATATTGAAAAAATCCATTTTGATGTCATCCCAATTCCTTGTAGGAATATGCAGGGGTTGCATGATACCTCTTGTATGTTGTCTTTCAACATTCACTAATTAAAAAACTAAATATCTTGGTATATAATCGCCAATTTACCTATTCACATTATCCCACTAGAAATGATCCTTCGGATATTTATAAATATTATTTCATAAAGGGTTTGTATACAAATTTGTTCATTGAGAATCATCCATGAACTCCATTTTTATCTCGCGTGTTGAGGGATCACAGAACCTCCTCCAAAATTTATGAATTCCTTCATCACACATGATGTCTGGAAACATCCCATCATTCACAAAATTAATAATATTTTTTATGATTCTCATCATCACACTAAGGACATTTAATTTTTTTTCAATAATGATTGTCGGGAAACGAGTTGAAAAAGTAATGATGACTCACATTACTTGATAATTTCCATATATATCCTTTCACGATCCATGTACAAAGGGTCCTTATCAGTCCTCATTCTATTTATAAGTCTATGATTTGGCCTCCTTAATGCATATATTACCTTATTAACCATCCCATGGTGGTATTGTATTGATCAATCATAATCTTTGAGCATCTCGAGCCATCACCTTTTCCTAATGTTATGTTCTTTATATGAGAATATATATTTATAACTCTTGGGATCCATATATATCTCACATATTTCAACAAATAGATTTTGTATCCATCTCTTCATATAAAAAATAACATCTGGTAACACAAGATCATGAGTTGGATAGTTCTTTTCTTGAGGTTTTTAATGCCTTGATGCATAGGAAATAACTCCATCATTCTGCATTTGAAAACAACCAAGTCATTTCATTGATGCATCACTATAAATCAGAAATACACTATTTACCATTGGTAGTGAATAGATTTGACTATTCAATAACCCCTCATAAAATTATTCAAAACATTATTCACATTATTTTTTCCATATGAACTTATCCCATTTATGAGTAATCATGTTTAACGTGTTAGCTAATCAGGTGACGTTGTAAAGGAAATGCTGATAATAACCTGCTAAACCAGTAAAACATCATACATTGGTCATGTTCATTGGCCTAGGGAATTCCTAAACCTCTATTGTCTTTTATGGATAGACTGATATTATACCCATTGAAAAAATATGGATATGAAAATAGACTTATTGAATCCAGAATTCACAATTGCTAAATAGCGCATATAATTGATTTATTCTAAGAATTCTCATAAAAATCCACATGTGATTATCATTATATTCATCTCATTTAGAGTATAGAATAATATCATCAATAAATACGACAAAAAATTGCTCAAGATATTTCATAAAAATATACTCCTTTGATCCATGAAAATAGGGGCCACATTTTTCAGTTCAAATGGAATTATTGTAAACTTTTAATGTCCTTACCTGGTTCAAATGTTGTATTTGGAATATCATCCATCCTCACAAGCATCTAATGATATCGAGATTGATGGTCATTCTTTGAAAAATCTTGAGCTTCGTGAAGTTTATCAAATAAATGATCACTATGAGGTAGGGGTTATTTTTTCTTTATCCAAATATAATTGATTTCCCTATATTCAATGAAAACCCTCATGGTTCATCCTTTCTTCTTGAAAAGAAGAGGAAGATATCCCCATAGAAAAACACTACGTTAGATAAATCCTTTATCACTTAAAACTCCTTGTTGTTTCTATAGTTATACTAATTAAAATATGGACATTCAGTTTGATGTCTTTCATATAGGACTTGAACTGAAAATTAAATAAATAGAGCGCTCAACCTCCCGCTCTAGAGGATTGCTATGGGGAAAACTGTTATTTGCGACGGGTTATTTGTTACGAGAATAGGCACCCCGTTGCAAAAAATTCCATTCCAAACTGCGTGAAACTGTATTTGCGATGGGTAGGCAATGCCCGTCGCAAATGTCGGGAGGTGGTAAGACCTATTTGTGACTGGGGATCCCCTGTCACAACTAGTTTGACCCCCAGAGGGTATTTCTGACAGGTCTCGTCGTAAATAACTGGCGGCGGTAAAAACCTATTTGTGACGGGATGTTGTCCCGTCGCAAATAGTGTGTCGGCCTGTTACTTTTTGCGAGGGGCCCCGTTGCAAATAACCTTTTAACCGCTGACCGTAATTAATGTGTTCGAAGGTATTTCCAACGAGACCCATCGCAGAAAAGTAATATTAGCGATGAGATTCATATCGCAAAAACTTTCGTGGCAACTAATCTAACATATACCCCCCTGATTTTTTCTTCGCTCCTCCTGAATTCCTTCTTCCTCTGCTTCAATAAACTCTAATTTTAGAGTGAAATTTTTTTATAGTTGTATGTTTTACGAGGAAGTTGTGAAGCCGCCTACAATTATAAGAGATCAAGTTTAAATGTATTTCTGCTTTATTTAATTTAGTATTTATTTTATTTCATTATATTAATTTTAATTATTTTTATTAGTTCTAATTAAGTTAGATTTAAATTGTTTTATTATCAATATTTTTTTTCAATAATAAAATTAAATTATTAGTACTAATCCTTAGTAATTAGTAACAATTAATTTTAGTAATAATTAAAAATAAATAGTAATAATTAGAAAAAATAGTAATAAATATTAACAATTAGTAATAAATAGTATTGATTGGTAATAATTACTAATAATTTTTAATAAATAGTAATAAATACTAAAAAATTGTAATAATTACTAATAAATAGTAATAAATAATAATAAATACAAATAAATACAAATAAATATTAATAAATACTAATAAATAGTAATAAATAGTAATACATATTAAAAATTATTAATATATAGTATTAATTATTAATAATTAGTAATAAATAGTAATAAATAGTAATAAATACTGATAAATGGTAATAAATACTAAAAATAGTAATTAATACTAATAAATAGTATTAAATACTAATATATTGTAATAAAAAATTAATAAATAGTAATAATTATTAATAAATACTAATCATTAGTAATAAATAATAATTAATTGTAATAAATGCTAATAAATAGTAATAAATACTAATAAAAAGTAATAAATACTAATAAATTGTATTAAATACTAATAAATAGTAATAAATAAAAATAAATAGTAATAAATACTATTAAGTAGTAATAAATACTAATAAATAGTAATAAATACAAATAAATTGTAATAAATACTAATAAATAGTAATAAATTATAATAAATTATAATAAATAGTAATAAATAATAATAAATACTAATAAATACTAATAAATTATAATAAATACTAGTAAATAATAAAAATCATCAATAAATACTAAAAATTAGTAATAAATAGTAACAATTTAATAATAAATAGTAATAAATATTAATAAATAGAAATAAATACTAATAAAGAGTAATAAATACTAATAAATAGTAATAAATACTTATAAAAAGTAACAAATACTAATAAATAGTAACAAATATTAATAAATACTAATAATTAGTAATAAGTAATAGTAATTAATAATAAATACTAATTAATAGTAATAAATACTAATAAATAGTAATAAATAATAATAAATTTTAATAAATAATAATAAATAGTAATAAATATTAATAAATTGTAAAAAATACTAATAAATAGTAATAAATAGTAATAAATAGTAACAAATCATAATAAATACTAATAAATAGCAATAAATACTAATAAATAATAATAAATACAAATAAATAGTAATAAATACTAATAAATATTAATAAATAGTAATAAAAACTAATAAATTGTAACAAATACTAATAAACTATAATAAATACTAATAAATTGTAATAAATACTAATAATTAGTAATAATTTGTAATAATTAGTAAAAAAATATGAATAAATAGAAATAATTAGCAATAATTAGTAATAATTAGCTATAATTAAGAATAATTAGAAATAATTAGCAACAATTAGCAATAATTAGCAATAATTAACAACAATTAGCATTAATTAGCAACAATTAGAAACAATTAGCAATAATTAGCAATAATTAGCAATAATTAGCAATAATTACCAATAATTAGCAATAATTATCAATAATTATCAATAATTAGAAATAATGAGAAATAATAAAACATAATTATATATAATTATATATAATTAAGAATAATTAGTAATACTTAGTAATAATTAAAAATAATTAGTTATAATTGGTAATAATTAGTATTAATTACTAAAAAAAACTAGTAAATACTAATAAATACTAATAGAGAGCAATAAATAGTAATAAATAGTAATAAATACTAATAAATACAAACGAATACAAATAAATACTAAAAAATAGTTATAAATAGTAATAAATACTCAGGTACAGAGTTAAAATAAGTTGTATTTTCATTACTTTCCATCACATTTGGACCAATAGTAAACTGATAAGAAATTCATTGCTTTGGGAAAGAGAATAATTGAATAAAATGAAGAATTTTTTGGGATCTTCCACATTGATCTGATTTTTTGGTCCACCAGATGTTGGATGTCAGGAATATTTAAGAGAACTATTTTGATAATTTATTTCATATAGTTTTGGATACACCAGGTAAGATCAAAGATAATGTAAAGATGCGATTAGAACTTGCTCAAATTTGTAGATGACCAGAACTTGAACTATTTCAAAATGTCAGATCACATAGGTTAATGAAGCCAAAACTAGCTTATACACTGTCCAAAGAAAGTCACTTATTATTTTGTCAGTAGATTGCAGATTTGAGACTTCCAGATGAATATGCTTACAATTTTGGAAGATGTGTTAAGAACAACCTTATTACCTAATTAAAAATTCATGATTATCAAGTTATAATGGAAAGAATTATGCTGATTGGATTCAGAGGTTTGATGTATTATATGATTTGGGATTCGATAAATTACAAATGATATTTTTTTGAGAAATTTGTGCAATGACAATAGACTATAATACACCAAGTTAAATGAAAGTAGATTAAGTTATCATTATATATAAACTAGAAAAAATCTTCCTGCCAGATTTATTGGACTCAATGAAACATCTGATATTACATTTTCCAATGAAGCTAAAGGGGGAGGTCCAGTACAATTTCGATGGATGTACCCATTAAGGAGTTGTATGCAGAAATTGATGAAAAATTTATATAACAAAGACTCAGTTGAAGGCTCAATTGTTGAATCTTATTTTACAGAGGAAATTTCTTTTTTATGGTCTTCTGTTTTGGAATCTGAAAATCCTAAAAACGCAACCACATGGGATGGAATGAGGGGAATGTTGATGATGAAATGGAAAGTCGATTACCAGATTTTAATTAGCCATATCTTGGATTTAGTGGAGGTTATAAACGATGGATTTATGATGATGAACATCACAGGTCTCATATATATGTTCTCCTCAACTCTGAAGAAATTACATCATTTGTACTATGAATTATTCTATCACTTATTCTATAATTTTTGTTACAATATATAAAATTATTTTATTTGTAGGTTATATGATAATCATATGAAGAAAAATCTTCCACAAATTACAGCAGCTGCTCTTGAAGAAATAAAAAATAAAAAATTTCTCAATGGTTTCAAAAACTTGTAACATAAATTATTCGTGATTTAATATATCAATTCAGTTTATTATTTATTATATTCATATATGATTTAAAAATTTTTAGGTGTCTCAATATGAAGATAAAATGGATTAGCGACTGTGTATATTGAGTAACCCACCATCGAAAATGGTAAAATATTATAATGCATATGCGGTGAATGGTTTTTTATTTCCTACACATGCATGTGGGGAATAAAAAAACAATAAACAATGGATTTTTCTTGAGAGGATCACAACATAGAGAAAATGAAGTTGACTTTTATGACATGCTAGAGGAAATTACTGAATTATGTTATCTTGGGAAAAATTACATAAAAATGTTTAAATTTTGGTGGTTAGATACTGAGAGAGGATTATGTGTTCATCTGATTCATGGAATCATTGATATTAAATATAAAAGTCTTCTTATAGTAAATGAACCATTTTTACTAGATCAACAGGCACATAAAATATATTACCCAAAGTACTGTGATACTTCAAGAGACATGAGTGATTAATGGAGCATAATAAAATTGAAATCTTGGGAAAATTATTTTACTCAAACTGAATGTGGTTCTGATGAAGTTCAAAGAATTGCAATTTTACAAAGACTACTCAGAATCCATCTTAATCACAAAGAGACATGAATATTGATGACGACAATCCGCAATTATGTGTCGATGGGGATGATGTTGTTAATGATGTTACAAATGAATTTGAAATGGAAAGAGATAATGAAATTGAAACTCATATGGATATTGATGAAATCGATGATGAATATGAAGATATTGACATCGTCATATATGATGATGATGATGATGGTTAACATTGACACAATAAATTGAGGGTTATAAATATAACTAATATATATCTATATGTAATAGTAATTTTAAACTATATACTAACATCAATCATTTTATGTTTCAGATGGACCCCGATCTATTTCGTGCATTGGAGGAGGATGAACTACCTTTGGATGAGGAGGATTTGGGATCATCTTACCCTCATCATACTGGCGGTTCAGGGGTTATGCATAGGGAGAATACTCTTGCACGACTGGTGATTCCTCACCCTATTCCTAAGCAGAGTCCACATCTTGGTTTAGATCCATGAATGAAGAGGTATGATAACCATGGTATTTTACTTAGCTTTCATTAATTTATTTATATACTAATTGTTTGATTATTTTTTCTTTTTTCACAGTTTTGTACATGTAGCTATTGGAAATGGGAGTGCTATCTTGCAAAATTATTTTTCAGAGCCATGGATCACATGGGAACAGATTTCTGTTGATATGCATCTTGGAATGTTCAATCATTGGATGGTACATAAATAAATAATATTTCATTAAAAATTTATTTCATTAATAACATGATATTATAAACTATTTGTAGGGTTTATGGTATCCCATCGATGACAGCATGTGTGGCATTATCCATGAGGCATGGTAGGTGTCTATGTGTGAGTGTTTCTGTCAGTTTTTTCACTATTTGAGAAGGATATCCATTACGAAAGCAAGATTTATTTTATTTGATGAGTCATGTAGAGCCCACCGACCAGAGTACATTTAATCTAATGTTTGGGATGGATTATGTTCACACTGTTTGAGTGGTGGATTTCATTGGAGATCTTCATTGGGCCGGTATAACCGGGGGACACAGGAGGTGACACATTAAGATGGAAGTTGTACATTCAGTATTCATAGAGTGCATCTGGTAAGTTTATTTTTTCAATATTTCATACAAAATTAAATATAAATAGTTTATTTTATATTTCTATAGGTTGTAGAGCAACCCGATATTATGGAGTAAGACTTTTATCAGAGGATGTATAGTGATCTAACAACTGGAGAAATTTGAGGTGATCACCAGTGACAAATTTTGGTTAGTATTATTTCTTTTTTAGTTTGAAAATTAACTACATATAATTTTTTTAGTATTTTAATATTAAATTGAAACTGAAAGAGTCATATGAGGATGCGACCTTTTAGAAATTGGATGTGAGTTAGACCGAGATGGCTAATCAGACAAGTTCCCACCATTTCGATGAGGTGGCATGGATGTAGGTGACCATGTTTGCCTTCAAGAGGGGCCGAGTATTTGGTATCAACTCTTATTTGACTACCGGGACTTATTATTGTACTGATGGGATATTGTCATCAAGATCAAGAGGAGCTCGTGGAGAGGAATCATTTCTTTCTCATAGTATTAGGAGGAGTTACGAGCTCAAACTGAGCTTATAGAGTGTTTTCAGAAGCAGCAGGAAGAGATGTGTCAGTAGCAGCAGTAATAGCAGTAGCAAGATGAGGACATGCGTCGATGGCAGTAGCAACAGAAGCACAAGGAAGACATACATCGATGGCAGCAGCAGCAGTATGAGAAGATAGAGTACATGAACCGTCTGGCTCGTTGTTTAGGGATAGAGTTTCCTTCACCATATCCTCCATCTCGTCCATCTCCTCCAAATGACTATCCATCTTATAGGTTTTTTGTTATGTCAAAAACATTTGAATTGAACGTTTTTTGTAATAAGAACTATTTATAGTTTTTCCTTTTAAATTAGTGGAAATATTGAATCTCTTTTTTATTTTTAATATTTTTTAGTTGATTATTTATTATTAGTATTATATTTTTTTAATGTTTGTTTATTTTACTCATAATAATAATAATAATACTTTATGATATTTATATATATATATTTTTTGAATATAGAGATTTTCAATATTCTTTATTTTTTTTTTATTATTTTAATTATATTAATATAATTTTTTCATTAGTCATAATTTTTTAATTTTATTTAGTATTTGAAAATATTAAGAATTTTAATATTGTTTATCTTTTTTAAATTTTTTAATAATATTAATATTAATATTTCATTAATCATAATTATATTCATTATTTATTAAGTATTTACGATGGGGCCTTTTGTGATAGGTGCCCATCACAAATAGATTACACACACACACACACAGACACACACACATATATAATCATTTTTGCGATGAGTTTCCTTACCATCGCAATAACTTTGTTGCGACACACCCATCACAAAAGGTTTATTACACATATGTTATTTGTGACGAGTGGACGTCTCATCGCTAAAAGTATTTGGGAAGGGCCCATCACGAAAGGTTCTTGTATATATAATGTATTTAATCAGATATCTATTTCTGATAGAACTGTTTCCCATCGTAAGTAGTACTTTTTGAGATGGGGCAGTCCTAAAAAAAACTAGTTGCGACGTTGTTTTTTGCAACGGGCTATTTGCGATGGGATCCCATTTCGAAAGAGTTTTTGTGATGGGTTCCCATCGAAAATATCCCGTTGAAAATACCTAAAAATCCAGTAGTGGATGTCCATATAAATCCTTTATAAATACATGAACATATTATTTTACAATAGGCACATCCTCAATTTGATGATTTCATTCCTCAGTGATAGATAGTTCATTTTATTTCTCCCCTTTAATTGAATTCATTAGTGATACTAGGGTTAGATCTAGATGATAATTAGATGGTGATGTTTCTTCTCTAATGATAAGGGATTTTCCACATTCCTCACAAATTCTAATTTCCTTCTTCATGTAATAGATTTCCACATTATATTTTGAAATTCAATCCATACTAAGGATAATGTAATATTCACCAATAGGAATGTGGATAAAATTAGCATATGAAGATTGTTATAAGAAATAATGATAACTTCCTGTCACATCTTTGTTGTAATGAGACTTCCCTTATGGGTTTTAACTGACAACTCTCTTATTAAGGAAAATTGATAAATTCAAAATTTTAAAGCAGAATAGGATGATATAAAGGAATTTTCTAAACTATAATCTAATAAATACATAGATTTATCTGATTATATGATTAATTTACTTGTAAAAAAATCATTAGGAACATAATCTTCTCTGATTGTGATCACATAATATTTTCCTTTCTCTTGTGGTCGTTTCCTAGGAATGTTTACTTGACACATCAAACAATCATTTCTATAGTGTCCCATATCTTTATAATTTTAGCATTTAAAATTGGTAGATTCCTCCATTCCCTTAAAATCACATTCATGGTTTCATTTTCCTCCATATTTTTAATATAAGTTTTTTCTTTTATGCTGCCTCTGGTGTGTTTCCCTCCACATGTATCACATGTTGGAAAATTCCCCTTTTTATTCTTGTTTTTATCCAATCAATCATCCACCACCCACTTCTTCTCTTAAATTACATTAAAGTTGTAACAAATAGACAATTATTTCTTTTTTATTTATAGTACATGAAACTATATCATCATATGATTAGAATTTTTGGGAAACTAGTTCGATTTGGAGGAATTTTTTTAAACCATCAAAGAATAGAGCACACTCTTACCCCATGGGTTCATATGTAGTCTGCTGAATGCTTCACTATACTTATAATGTCATATTAATACTTGGAAACATTCTCATCATAATTTTCCTATGATTCAAGAATCTTCGTTCTATATCTGTTTGCTCTTCATGTGGAAAAAATTTCCATCAAAAAATTTCCTTCAAATACAACAATTCAATAATTTTAATTTCTTCATCCTCCTTCTTGTTTTCGATTAGTGACCACCATTGATCCATATCTCCAGATAGAGGATATAATAATATGACAACCTTCACCCATTATATACATTCCAAATTGAGAAATATCTTCTCTATGGTACTTATCCACTTCTTAGAAACATATGGATATATATTACCATTGAAAGATGTAGGTTTTTGTCTCATAAAGTAGTCTATAACTTCTCATCCACATTGTGCTTCAGCATTCTCTATACGGGTAAGGTTATTGTTCATAACCTGAGTCTTTTTTTCGAGTAAAGTAAAAAGTTTCTTAGCACCAGTCATAACACCAATACCGTCATTATTATAATTCATAGGTGGTAAATTCATACATCAGAGATGTGTGTTTAATTGTTTTCAATTCCTTACAGTAGGATCCATTTCTATAAGATTTAATACACAAGATTATGTTCTGAATTATAATGTATAATCCCAAACTAGAAAAACTATAAACATAAATTAACGTTTTATGCATATCTAATATCTTATTTATAAACATGGTTACTTGGGGTCATATTTTATTTTAAATCCTTCAAAATGGGTTTTAAAGAAAATTTGACTTATCATAAACATAACCATTAGTCATTTTTAGTGACAAAAAACGTGCCTTTAAAAATAAACAAGAGCATAATAGGGATGGAATTAAATCTTAGTAAATAAATATATATAACTGATTATAAGGGAATGAACCTCATTCAACTATATCTTACATGTCAAAGATTACCTGTTTTATCAAATGATAATATCATAATAAGGGATTTCATAATATCTGACATCTGAATCATAGCATCATTCACTCGACAAAGGTGTCTAAAAATACTAGTGTAAGGCCTCACCTAAAATCAAATTCTCTTTTGACTCATGATACATACTAAGGAATAGAGGGGCTATATAAAGACCACCCATCACTTGATATGTCTTATTAATTTATATTTTTAATGGGGATAAACATAAACAATAAGAACATATGAAATGTTAATAACATTCCTAATCTGTAATCACAATCACTATCCAATCTAAGTAGCAAGGTGAATGGTATCAAGATAGAAAATCAAAAGTCAAACTAGTCATAAACAATTTAATAACATATGGTAGATGAAAATAATAATATATAAATCCCAATAAAGCATAAAATTAAAAATATATATTGAAATATATTAAAATATTGAAATATTATCATCGAGGAATTATTGAGAGAAATCACTCTTCTAATTTTAAAACAAGTGTTCTTTTGAAAATTCATTTTTATTTTTCATAATTGTTTGTATAGTCCTAGTAAAGAAAAAATATGGTTTCTCATGAAATTTTAGTTATTTTATAAAAATAATGGTTTCTTAAAACATAATACATATGGTAGTTTAAAATGGGTGAGAAATTGTGATATTCACTTTAATCGGGCATTCACATCATGAAGAATTGAAACGGGAACCATGAAAAAACATGAATTTCTTATAAATAAATGTTAGAATGATCTAAAAACATTAGAATTTAATTTATAAAAATAATTTATAAGAATTATATTAATATATGGAATAATTACATTGTTTTATTGAGGGATATATCATAACCCAAATGAGAATGGAGGTTCGGGAAAACCCCCTTACCTTATGTCTAAATGTGTTCTACACTTTACCACAACATCCTGGATAATAATATTAAATACATTAATTAATTAGTTATGAAAATTTTCTACATGTATTTGATTTTTTATAATTTGATTAATTACATTTATGCCTTTTTTTGTCATATAATATTTAATTTTATATCTTGGGAGAGTTTATTTCCTTGGTTTTCATATTTAGTATCGCTGTATATGAGTATTAATGTTCATGGGGAATGTGTACAACTGTACATGATTGAATTTATATAATATTAATGAAAATTAATAATTTTAAATGTTTATATATATAATTTGGTTATATTTTATGAGGATGAATCATTAGATAAGACATTTATTCATAATAATTTACATTATTACGACGGTTATTGATCATTAATAACTTATTTCATTTTATCATTTAGTATTATGTAAATATATTAATTATAGAAGCTAATAAATGTTATGATACATATATTATAGTCATATTGAACCATGAAAATGGGTTTATAACCATCCTTGATGGGGAAATTATGGAATGAGAATACGTCGTCCATGATGGTTTTAAATCGACACCTCATGAAAAATGATTTTGTTTTTAAAATGAAAGAGAGAGAGAAAGGAGTTTGGGGAAGGATATTCAATTAAAATGATATAATTCCATTATATTGATCATAATGTATTTATCCTAATCATTTTGACAGGGGAGGTGAGGACATAATAGCAAAAAAATAACATGCTAAAAAAATGGAAAGGGAAGAGGATTGTATCTCTTGAGTGCACCTCCATGGGACCTCCTTAAGGGGAATGATTTTTGTGTTTTTATGAGACAAAGAGCTCCAAGATTGTTATTAGAGGTCTAAGAATAAATTTTTTCATAAATATTTCATGTCTCAATGATAGGATGTTATGATGTGAAGTTGTGATAAGAGGTGGTATTTATAGTGGAAGAAAGGGGTGATTTGTCACTATATTATTCATTATTTCATTATTATGCTCAAGAAAACCTATATTGTTCAATATTATGACTAAATTTTGAAATAAGTGTATGTTATTTCAAACCATGGGTTCTTACATCATCCCAAAATCACATATGACTCAATAAATCATATATTTACCATTAACCACAAGTTATCATATTTTACTATTCATAAAAAAAATCATGTATTTTAGAAAAACCTGAATAATTCACCGTAACCATTTTTCAACAGGTAAAATTCAAAAATAAACACCATTTTATGAAAATAGTTTTATAAATATGAGAAATTGTTTTTAATAAAAATCATCATTTACTCAAAAAATACATATTCCAAATCTATAACTGATTTGATAAAACTTTCAATAATTGACTAATTTCTAAAATTATCATAAAATAATAAGAAAAGAAAATATTAAATTACGAAAAAACATATATGAATTAATTATATATTAAATAATTTTTCTAACTATAAAATTGTAATTAAATATTTATGACTTATAAAAATACAAACACATAATTTTTTAATTTTTAAAATATTCATTTACGTATACTATGATATGATCATATTATAATTTCATTTTTAAGGTGCATAAATTTAATTTATACATTAATAGATGATGAAAATATTCATTATTCCAATTAACTATTCCTAAGGGTCATATTACTATTCCTAAGGTGATTTTACAATTTTATCATTAGAGGTTCTTTAATATCTAGAAATAATTCTTATTTCATTCATTATTCATTTATCATGTTTGTATTATGCGTTATACATGTTTTTACATGATCTATACTGTACGAAATAAACATAACAATGTAATTTTTAATGGTAGAGTTCTTGGTCATTACACTTAGAGTCATTATTTTATTTACAATAGGCTTTGGTGTAATATATCACCACCAAAAACCACTTGAAATTTCCTAGACCAATAGTGATCCATAAGACGTTAGGATGGATCCACATATGAAAAATGTTTTTGACTTGAAACAAGTGTATACGGGGTGATCGTAGGGACACCATAAACTCTAGAATCATTAATATTAATAATAAAAACACAACATTGAAGATAATATTAAAATAGAATTTATAAATTGTCTAAATATATATATATATATATTACTTGATTAATAAATATTTACTAGTTAATTTTTTAATACTAGAGTAACCAAAATCACCTTTGGACCATCCTGTATAAATATGTATGAGAAAATAAAAATGAACAACCATACTAACACTAAGGAAAAACCCCAATTATTTGAAAAATAATTCAAACTCGACCACACACTATCTTCACTTCATTTTCATATAATATATTGATGATGGTCTCGTTACTATAACTATTAAATTCCAAATAAAGTCTCTACACTTCTAGAACCCACATACAGTGTGAGTATGAACTCAATCTCCCACCACTAATCATGTAACTATCATATATCCATCCATCTTCCAGTGTTTTCAAAATTAATATAATCAGTCATCAATAGTTAATTATAAATCCTACTCTACTTGTGATCATCAAACCTTGGGGATTATTTACCTACATCACCGAGTTCCAAAGAGGAACGATTTTTCCTCGATCTATAATACTAGAATCCACCACATACCTTCAATCAAAATCATGTCAGTAAAGATATAAATCCACTAGAACCTATCATACCATCACATGTCCACCTCAATTCCCCTGTTAAATTTCATCATTTATCATATTATGATCAAACCATTATATCTCTCGACCTAGAAAAGTTACACTATTTCATGTACTAGTCTCTCTCAGCACCAATCATAGCCTCGATGGTGCGCAAATTTTCCATACAAACCCATCACCCTTTGTTTCATAATATATGGTGTCCACAATTCACAATGTGTGAAATAAACAAGCTCAAGGTGCATTATCTAGGGGAACAAGATTCCAATGATCACATCGACTAACCAATATGAACAAAAAGAACTACCATTCTAGGTCGCACCATTGGTGAACCTCAGTCCAAAATGATAATAATGGTCAACACCATCTGCACCATACCATCGAACCTAAGAAAACTCACATCTCAAAGATACCCAAATCATTAAAATGTCTCCTCATCCCCATAAAACCCTACAACAAGACACAAAACCCTACTAGTCTAAACCCACCATTTCCTAAAAAATATAACCATTGATAGGTCCTTGGAAAATATATACTCTAGCGATGTTTATACAAGTATTTCAACCATTACCTATCCAACACATATTTATTACAAGGCACATAACACAAGAATAAATTATAAATTTCTAGTGATCACTAATTAGGTTTATTTAGGTCTCTACTCACTATGAATAAAATGTTAGTTCAACTATAATCAGATGATTCACCAAAAACAAAAAAGGATGAAAAATTATTGTATGTTTTTAAAATATGAATAAAAATAGTGAAATAAATTATTTTAAAAAATATTTATATTTAGGATTACCTTTTGGTCCCTCCTACATCAAAACACATACGACACTAATTATAAAATGGGGAGGTGTTCCTCATATATTAAGGGAGAACCATGAGACATATCTTTGATGATTTTTTATTTATAAGTCTTGGTAACCCCCAAATCCCCTAAAGATGTGTTTTAATCATTTATATAATATTTTTATTGTTATAGAATAGTTTTTCTATAATTTGACCTATACTCAAATGATAAAAGTTAAATAATCCTTACTGAAAAAATAATGATAAATTGACCCTTAATCAGAACAAAGAAATATAGAAAATTAATTCATCTAAATTTATCATTAATGAATATAGTAAGGATAATTTCATCATTACTAAAATGATCTAGGATAAAAGATCTTACTCAAACTAGAAATGAAATAAAGATCCTTACTTAGATAAGTAAGGGAAAAATGATCGTTGCTCAAAATTAATTATAACTCCCTAAACCCTAAAACACCCAAAATCCAATTTCATTCTTCAAAAAATATGTAGACCAAAAAATAAATGAACTTTCATAATAGAACATCAAAAATACCAAATATAAACATTAAACCCATGATCCTAGTCCAACTCACAAGGCTAATTTTTTGGTCTATACAAACACTTCTAACCACTTTTTATGTCCCAACACACATTGTTAGGCAGTGAACCGACCTGAATATCTAATCTAAATTCCAAGTAATTTACATTAGTATAGGTTCTCTATAGGTTATAGAAGTGATATATTTTAATTAGAGAATTTGGTTTAGATATATAATGTATATTTCATTTTTTCACTATTGAATATTTCATGAGTACTATTTTTTTACAACTAATCCAATGAGGGTACAAGTTGTATAATTAATAACCACATTAAATTTTGTTACATGTAGGGAAGAGACATATTATAGGTACATACAAGATACATGTTTTCTCTTTCACATTAAATTGGGTAATTTGGGGAAAATTATAAAATTAAATTAAATGACTTTTATTTATCAAATTTCAAATTATCCGCCTAATTAGATTTGTTACTTATTTAAGGAGATGAAATTTGGTAGTGGTCCATTATTAGTTTATGTTTTTTAGGTTTTTTTGGTAGATTTAGTTGAATATAATTTGGATGAACAAGTAAATGAACATGTTCTATAAGGGAATAAATTATGTGAGTTTTTGAAATGGGGGTTTTTAGTGTAAAAGGATTGACTCACAAATATTGATACAAAGTTATTACTGGAGTATATAAAGAAAAATTTCTATCAACCCTGTGATAGGAAATAGTATTGGGTTCCATTATAAATCCATCATATATGGTAATTGGAATGGTAGTGGGGGATCATGTATATTTTTAGAAGATGTTTGGAAGCTTATTATGGGATGAATTTTTAGGGTATTATTGTGAGGAGTATCTATTAATGATTATAAGGGTGTTGAAGAGGTGTGAGTTGGTCAATATTAAGACCAAAAGCATGAGTGTGTGGGATCTAGGAATTTCATATAAAGATAATCTTCCCATTGGTTCAAAAAGTTTCTTAATTCAAGAGTCTATAGCATAGTTCTATAATGAGTAAAAATTCATTGTTATTAATTATATAGTCACCCAATTTATGTTGGCTATGTAGTTATATTTACAATTGATGAATGAGGTTATTTATAGGACTCATGATTAACCAATATTTCCTTTAGAGGATATATTTTATGTTCCATCAAGGAAAATGGGTTTGGGGGTTAATTAAAGTTGTTCAAATATTCAGGATTCTAATTAGTTAGTAGTTTTCCTCAATATTATTATGAATCCATTTTCTTATGGGTGATAGTTTTTGAGAATGAAATAGGATAATTTTTCCAATGTTATTTTTATTTGTGGATTTCATGTCCATCAACATTCTTTTCATCCAAAAATTCTTGGGTATCATCATTTAATGGGTGGTCAGATCACTTTTCATCCCTAAATTCAATAGTTTCTATAGAGGTCATAGTAGTAGAAGTGGGTTTAAAAATACTATGTTCCACTGATAAGAAAAAATCATAGTACATTCCATCCTAAGGATGTTCCCTGAAATCAAGGACGTAAGATTGAGTGAGGTCATAAAAGTGATATTCAGTATTTATGTAGAGGACCAAATTTGGGTTGATTCGCATTAAGGATGATGCAACACTAGAGGGGATAGAGATTATCATAGGAACAATCTATTTTTCTTCTAAAATGGATTATACATTATTATTTCCTAGTGATTCACACTCTTTTATTTAACCTGACATAGTTGGTTCCTTGGGAATCAAGCTAGGGTGGGGGTTCAAGTATCCATGAAGTTGAAAATTCTAGTTGAAGGTAAGCCATGTTTTTAATGTTTTTATAAGTTATGATAGGATATGGAATAGTCATACATTAGATAGGTATTAAATCATTTTAATATGTACCACTGGTTAGTGGTTATTATTAGAGGATATTTTTATTCTCAAATACAGATGGATAGCATGTAATTTTCAATGGTTATTGATGTAATCAAATGTTTCCTAAATTCAATGATGCATTTTTTACCAAGAAATTATACTTGTCATTGGATTTAGTATAGGAACATGTGGAGGAGATTCATAATGTTTTTCCAGTAGTTATGTAATGTTTTATGGATGTGATTATGGCCTTACCCATTAATGTTGTATCGATATTGTTATACACATATTTTATTTGTATGTATCTGATTTTAATGGGTTCATATCAAATAAAACATTCTATGTTTGGATAGATAATGATTTGGGATGATGACATATTATATAAGTGTTTAATTAGAATTTTTGTCCCTTTAGAGTACACTTTTTTTGTTATCCATGAAGAAGAATGGTGATTATTGAGTTATTATATACTATTTTTTGTTTAATCAAATAATAGTAAATATTCATTATCCAATTGAGATAATATAAGTTTTATTTGATCTATTAAAGGGGTCTAGTTGGTTCTGAATGATTTATTTATAGTCTAGATAACACTAAATAGGTGTAAGAGTTGAGGATATCCTAATAATAATATTTATAAATCATTATGATCACATAAAATTAATTTTAATTTCATTTGGTTCCATGAATACCATATCCCTACTAATGGTACACAAGAACACATTATTTAATGAGTTCTTAGATCAATTTTTTGTCATGTATATCGACAACACCATCATATACTATAGGTTATTAGGGGATAATTATCATAGTCTTATGTCAATTTTATAGGTACTTCTACACCTTCATATATATGGAAATATGTAAATGTTTTAGTTCTAGATGATGGTGGAACACTTACATTGACATTGACATTCTCAACATGGAGGTGTGGTGGATCTTTTGATGTACGAGGAAGACATTTCTTGGATATAACCAAATAATATTTCTCAAATAAAATCTTTTAATAATTTTTTCATCATATTATTGATGGGTTTTGACTGAATTATCTTCAATCAGGACCCCATTGATTGATTCAAACATGAATGACTAGATGTTATTATTTATCAATCAGTTGTAGGAAAATTTAGACAATATTAAGGATAGGTTGATCAATTCACTATTTATTTAGATTTTAGTTGATGGATTGATGTTATCGTTTATTTATAATGCATATCATATTTTTTTGTGATGTATCTTTATTCAACATAGGTAAGTATTGTCATATATGTCTAGGAATTTACGTATCCTTGAGTGTAACGATTAGAAAAGTCTCTCGATTGTGTGGTGTCAATTTTTACATTTATGATATAGTGAGAATACTAATTCAGTAATTTATTCATGGTATTGAAAACACATTGGAGCATGGAAAATGTTTTCTCTCATCATATTCATAGACTTGGAAAATGGTGGTTGATTTATTTTCCATATTTTTATTTCATTCATGTCTCGTATATCATGGTAGGGAGATGGTAGTCATAGATTTTAAATGATTAAATTCATGGGGATATATTTCACTAGAGTCTATAGAATATTTTTTTTGTGATTTTGGAGAATACAATGAAGCATATTAGTATAGATGTGGCTACTAGTGGAGGTTACTTAATCCTTGTAGCAGTTAAGTTAGCATATTTGCAGTGGGTAGAGGATTATTAGCGAGAATCCACATAGGTACTAGTGATGTGGGATAATATTATCCTTTATAATTCATCAATGAGATGTTTGGATGATAAATCACATCACATTATGTTTTTTGGGGCATTTTATATTACATCACTAATGCATGTGGAGGTTCTCTATGAGTTATAAAACATCGATGTGGTAGTAAATCATAGTATGTCAATGGTGAATCATGCCTTGACTAGTCAACATGGGTGGAATGTGATGAATTGGTATGTGGTAGAGTTAATTCGACAGTGCTTGGTATGTTAGTGGGTATAGGTAGAGCATCAGGTTCAATGTAGGTTATTTTTGACATTGGAAGTCCCAAAGTATAAATGGAAGGAAATATCAGTGAATTTCAACCCTTTTAATCCATGAGACTAGTGAGTATATGATTTTAATTGGGTGATCAGAAAGTGTTCTATGATGCCACCTCAATTTTTTTGTAGTCATGGAGTTGAGTTCTATAGTTTTTTTTAAAAGTGGTAAGTGGATGAGGTGTTATATCTTCACAGAGTAACAAGGATCATCATTTCTATTTTGGTTCATTCCGTCACATCATGTGTCTGGAGAGAACATTCAATATATTTTGGATCTTAATTTCACCATCGTACTACTTTCCTAACTCAGATGGATGTATGAAGGATTTTGACAGTAAATTAGATAATGTACATGTTAGAGGATATAATTTTGGATTTTATAGGATCATGGAAGATTAAAATAATTATTATTGAGTTGTCATATAAATATATTTTTTAATATTCAATCAGCATGGATGCATTTGAAGAAATTTATTGGGTAATTTTCATTCTTCATTGAGTTGGAATGGGGTTTGGGATTTATTGACCCATGGTCATGATGTACTATAGAGTCTAATAGATAATATTTTGATTGTTTTATAGCTGATTAAGTTGTTTATGATTATTATAACTATAATTGAAATTGGTGGATTAACGATTTGTAGTTTGAAGTTACTGAGGATGTGTTCTTTATAGATTCCCCTCATAATTTTAAGTTGATGTTTTTAGGGGGTGTAACATATCTCCATATTTCATTAGTCCTTTTTTGGTTTTCCAACTCATTAGAGAGTTGGAATATTAGTTTTAACATCCTTTGTATATGGTTAGGATGGGTGATGTCCTCAATGTCTGGTAAATTCAGTGATGTCTCCATGAAAAATAAAATTTCCTTAATTAGGGAATTATGGACATTGAGGATGATGAGATATTAATAGAGTGGAAAGATAAGGTCTTATATCCAATAGATATAGTGAAATTTGGGAATGTTATTCCCTTATATTTATTTCCATGGATTCTTTATGGAATAGAAGAATGTATATGTGAATGTGTGTCAAAAAAGAATGATTAGTTATGATTTTATTTTGATATTATTTTCCCCCTATTTATGAATTGTTTTATTCTTAGTATGATTTATTAAATTTATTTCATATAGCTATTTTATACAGTTGTTTCCCCTAATTATGTTTTAGTGCATGACAATTAGAATGTATCTAGTTTCCAGTACCTCCAAGGAGATCATAGCTTGTGGAGTATGTAGATTATCTTCATGCTGTGATTGGGAATCTCATGGATGACAATCATTTTATTGGTATATGATATAGTGGTTCTAACTAATATAAACACTTCCACTGAGAGATTTCATTGTGGGTGTTTTTTGGAATATTTTTTTGGGAATAATGTTTTAGGATAGAAATGATATTTTAGTTGGGAATAATCCATCATAGTGTGACCTCTCCGTTGGTAGAATAATATGTTCAATATAGAAATAGGTGGTTCTATAGTTCATAGAATTTATGTGAGAGATACATTTGTGGTTCAAATCCTACTTGGAATGGTGTATTGTTTTGTAAACTAATGACCATTGGGGTGCATCTATAAGTATCATGGAATTTTTCCAATATGATGGTTTATTGGAATAAATATCTTAGGTGATGACACAAAGAGGTTTTATAGGACATGAACTGGAAATATTGTTTTCTTAATGATCTTCCATTAATTATATCATATAAAATTATTTTATAGGGATTCTAATGATCGAGATTTAGAGGATTTATTGTGAATATTTCAGATCTGTGGCAGATATTAGAAAATCCTGGCGTGACAATAATTCATAAATATAAAGTAAATGTAATTTTATGTTCTTGGAGTGATGATGACTTGTCATGCCATATCCATGTGTTTTATTTCATAGGTATAAATCACACGAACCTTTTAATTTTAGAATAATCAATTCATTTTGTCATTAATCAACCGTTACATAATGTTCATTGTTTGAGTATCTTGACCCCATTAAAATTAATTTTATTACTAGACCTTGTGGGATCAAAAATTATTTTAGATAAGTTAATTAATTACCCTTTATAGTGTTCTATATTCTTTATTTTTACTACTATTAGGCTTAGGTTAGAGAAGAATTTTGTTTGGGTGGAGTTTATGTGTATAGATGACTGTTATGGTAATTTTATAGATTTTATAATTTTACATCATGTTATTATGGTCTAAATATCATTACCTATTGTTATTGTTCATGTGAAGGGATTATCAAAGAATTTATTGAGATATGTGATTTGAGAACATTCCTTTTCATTGTAAATTTTTTAGAATATCCTGATTTTACTTCAATATGTGAGGAAAATTGAATTGATTAATAAATATAATAAACATTACCAAATGGATTTTGATGAATAAAGTGGTGAAAATATATATATATATTTGTTTATATAATATTTATCATCAAATTGATGATGGTTTGATGATGTATCTGTGAATAGTTTTTTATGTTTAACCTTGTTTGTTGATGCTCTGATTTGAATGTTTGAACCAACATTCATAATAAACATTCTCTAAATGATAGAAATTAAAAAAGAATTTTGGAAGATTCATTATCTTAATGACGTTTGATGAAAAATTAAAGGGGAAGATGAATATGGTTTTCATTTAAATTGGTTTTAAAGGGTTATTTGTTGTTATCTAGTTTTTCTAGGAATTGTTTTCGATATGCTTGTTAGATTATATTGGGGATATTGTTTTTTGTTTTATTTGTATGGGACATTGTATCACATTGGTCGGTGTGAGTTTATAAAAAAAGATATGTTGGTTGGCCTAAGTCAGTCAATAAGTTTGTGTTAGTTGGAATATGTCAGATAGTAGTGTTATATGGGTTTTTTTGAGATGTTTTATCATCTCACCATATTATGGTTAGATAATATTTTATCAGTTGTTAATGTGGGTTGTGTAGTGGGGATATGGAGGAAATTGTTCTATTTGAGATGGAGTCAATAGATATTAGCATGGAATAATAGAATGGATATTTTCTATGTATTTTCCTTACATTTACTTGATAGTGGTGCAATATGAGTTGTAATTATAAACCTGGTAATGGGTTTTTACTAGAATGGGATGAATAATTGGATTCGAAGAAAATATTAATAAATATTAATGAAATGGAATGTGCGGGAATTAACTTGGTTATTGGATTATTATTATTTGTCATTAAATATAGAATTTAAGGGAAAAGATAATATATAATTGTAGGAAATCGTGATTCTAGAAACGATGTATTGGAATGACAACTTATGATGAAATAAATTCCTATAGTTTTTTAATGTGTAAGAGAGTTTTTTTGGAATTGTAGATTGAAGAAATTCCAGTGTGTGGTGATTATTAATTATGGGCGAATGTGGGTTATGATGGGATTATGTTAGTTTGGACCTTTTCATTTGGGATTTCGTATGGTATATTTATATATGATATATTTTATTATTATTTCATTACACACCCCTCCAATATATTATAACAATTTCCAAAAAAAATTTATGGTTTCTAAAGTTTTATCAAACATCCTAATTGGTGGGGATGGATAGATGGTCACCCTCATTTACCCAATATCCATTCCTAAAAACCTCCATAAAAATTAAAACTGATTTCTCTCCATAATCATTGACTGAAAATTGGAAATTTCAAACATAAAAAACTACATTATAGGGATTACACTAATAAAAATAATTTATTAGAAAAAAATATGAATTGATCAACCTCATTAACCTCTTGGTATCGTAGATAAAAAATATTTTAAACATTGTTATCATCTCTAAATTTATTTAACCAATATCATTAATGACTTTAATACAACAATAATTGACACATTCTCATATTTTTTTATCAAAGTAAAGGAAAATTCAATGTACTAAATTTTTTATCAACTAAACCAAAAGAATATTCATAGAGAAAAAATGTATTAAAATGTTAAAATTATTGGTATTTATCCTATCCATTGAAAGTTAGTCAAATGGTTTTTTCAAAAAAAAACATTCATTATTTTTTTGAATAAATAAACTCATCATAAATTGTAAACTGATATCATTTTTTCAAAATCTATTAATATTGTGGGAAAACACTTAATTTATTAAATCATGGCATGTAAATAACAATATTTCATGTATAAATATAATTTCTCAAGAAACCCAATTAGAAAATGAACTGATTCTAGAACATGTATAGATCGAAGCATGAGAGGTTAGGAGAAATGCAACCATAGTGACAATATCATAAATAAATCCCTTACCCATATGGATGAAGGTATTTTTACCCCCACCATTATTCATAGTATAATAAATCAATTATAATGAAACATGGGGTAATTATTCCCCTCCCATAAGGAAATTAAAATTCCATCAATAAATGGGATCCTCTATAGATGATTCCATAACTATATCCTATGATCATCTAAGAATCCTCTAGTCAATTTAGATATTATTTGGTTTTGATGAAAGGATATTCACATTGAATTTAATATAATAGGAAGTTTACCTCTACATTGTAATAGGAGGATTTAGTGGGGAAATTAAATTATCATAGGGGAATAAGAATAAGAAATAAAATAATAATGAAAATGTATGATACAATTATAACCAAGCCTATGAAATCCATTTTGAAGCTGATAGGCCCCCATTTATATTAGACAGAAATAATTACTAATTAATTACTATAGTATTTTAATATGTATGCATGATATAACTTAAATACATTAATTCTATAGAGTAAGATACTATTAATTAACATTAAAATTAAGAATTACATATAGATAATATCATTCACATATAGTTATGTTGAAAAAAGGGATGTAATTTAATAAAAAAAAAGATAAAGATTTAGGGTCTCCTATATATATTCAATTTTTGAATGCTGACCTTCCAAATAAAATATTTATTCTTTGGAAAATAATTTTTTTTGGTTTAGTGATAATACAGACAAATATCTAATGAGAACAAGGACAAAATAGAATCCAAAGTCAATAGATTTTTATAGAAAAAATAAAAACTATTAGATCGATGAAACATATGCCAAATCCAGTCAATATAACTTTCCATAATATATGTTTCTTATCATAAATATGTCACAAATAATATGACCATGTTGACCTAGGTTGTGATATAACTTTCCAGAACTATCTTCAATTTTTTAAGGACATTAATTTAAATTATTTTTTGATGGTTAACCCATGATTAATTCTAATTATTTACATATACATGTTATTATATTAAAATAAAATTCATGGCATGCTTCCATGGGGCCTTAATTCTCTTAATTGTATTATTTAAATACACTATAGTATCATCTTATAATATTTCCTCTTAGAAGTGAAATAATTTGTACATTTTAAAAAGTCTCTCACTTTCAACTTCTATTTTGGACAAGTACTTGATATAACCTTGTTTACAAACTATAAAATATGAAATTTTATTGGCCAAGCAATACAATTCATTTATGATATCCTCCTCGTATTCTAAATCATATATTGTAGGGGTCATATATATATATATCCAAATATGTCAATAATTTCATAAATAACAAATCAATGGGGTTTGAAAAAAAAATTTAACTTTTTTTTGATAGTTTTAGAATTGGTATTGGTGGATTTGAGTACTCCTTAATCATCATTGTTTTTTTTACATTGTGGATTGGATAACCTCCCAAATCAAATCCCCCATTTTAATAAATTTAAAAAAAATTATATAAATAAAATAATATATCCCCCATGTAAATCAAAGGAAGTGATATTGTGTGAATCATCCTGGGCATATAAAACATCAATATAAAAATTGACAAGCATATATTAGTCACTAGGTTCAACTTTCTAATCCTAAGGGTGTTTAACACTAATTAAAATATTATTCTATTTTAGAATCAAATCATACAATCCCCCATTGGAATCACTACCCAAACTATCTTCACTAAGTATTTCAAATAGGTTATATACCCTATTATATGCATCATCATTCTTACCACAATAAAAAATGGATATAGATTGAATTAATATAATTCCAACATTTCCTAGTAGGATAGTAAGCCACGAATGAACTAATCACCCAATATCATTTGATTTACACTTCAACCCTAGTATTGAAGTGATTCATTATAATTATTCACTTTATTTATGATATCCTATAACATATACTATTTCATCTTTTTGGGGAACTATAGTCCTAGAATCAAAAAAAAAATAATATCGTTATCTTCAATATTAGAGGAGACCTATAATCTTTTGTTAAATATAAAAAGATGAAAATCACTTCATATCTATAATAAATATTCACATCCTTCATAATAGGTTAAATAGTTCTATGGATAATGGAAAAAAATATGGACTCATATAAAATCAAGCCACCACATAAGGATATGGGAGATATTTTTGTTGAAGAATAAATTTCACAGTTTGTGGAAAATATATTAATGATTCATTTAGTTAATGATTAGTAAATCATGGGTAATGGATCTCCTTATTATGATTTTTAGGCTAAATCTTCCAAAAAACCATTAGTCGATCCTCTTCAGTAATATGAGACCACTAAAACCATGAATTTAGATTTGGGTGTCTATATAATACTATATCAACTAGATCATTAAATTTTAGCTCTTATTGATTAATAATTATTTCCTTTTAAAAGGATAGTAGTAGATCCATGATCATGTAAGTAACCTAGTACAAGATCAAAAGATTTATCAATTAATGGTTTATAGAAGAAGAAAATTATTAAAAGAATATATTTTATAAGATGATTAAATAACATTATACATAATTGAATATCAGGGTACATAAGAACCACTAAAGAAGAAGTTGTATACATAGTGGGTTGAATTGAAACTAACTCCACCTAACTTTGGTTACCAAATTTTATTAAAAAATTAATGTCATGAGAGATCAAGAGAGACATGGAAAGTAAATTTTTTCTTAGTTTATCTCAATGTTGGGAAATATGAAAAAACATAATGAATTAAAAATAAAATATTATTCACATACCATGAACATTACCATACATTTCATGTAAAATGACTTATGAAATTAATTTATAACATGTTATATGTTTGATCATTCAAAATTATTTTCTAGTGTATCAACAACATGAGAAAAAAATATAATTCATGTTTCATTAAATTTATGAAACATTAAAATGAAGGATTAGTTGTCAAAATTACAATTTTATAAGGTCTTATAATTTTTTAGACATAAACTTCCATTTTTTTTAAAATATAATAAGGAATCAGTGGGATGAGTTATCTATCATATTCATTCATTAGAATACTCTGAGTGGAATAAAGAAGTTTCAAAAGATTTCATTTCATTTATATGATTCCATTCAATGAACCCAAAAAATAACCATTCACTATAATCACATATATGATATTATAGGAATGAAAGTATAGTTTTTATTACACTTAATCCATCAGTAACATTGAAAATGGCGCCTTTAAAATATAGATTCAATATTTTGCCTCCTCAAGGAAAACATACACAATAAAAAAGACCAAATATAAAAATAAATAAAATAAAAGAACATTATTGCCATTATTTTTTTCAATAATACGTTCTATTCATTATTGGATGATCATATTATGGGATCCATCAATATGGAATTGAAAAAAAATTTGATTTAATTTTTAAAAGTCAATATAGACAATAATTCTTAGCTAAATTATCACCCAAACTATGATCCATACAACAAAATATGGGGTCATACAATACATGATTTGTTTTCCAATGATCTATTTGAAATTACTGTGTAAAAGTTATGTACATTAGAAAACCCCAATGAAAACGTTCCATGTGTGTTGAGAACCTCACAAGTATAATAAGATGAATAAAAAGAGGAACAAAAAATATTTTTAAATAAATAATAGAATAATCTAATGCATGTAAATCATTTTTATATAGAAATTAGGGATAAATAAATCAGAAAATTGTGATCTCAAAACATTGGGAAACCCATGTAATAACATATTTAATTTCATAATCACCCAAGATTCAATAAAACTAATGAAAATAGAAGTAGGAATAGGAACCCCAATGGGTACACAATCTATTGAAAAATACTATTAACATTATTAAACCATTATTTGGTGGGTGAGAATTGTACCTCAAAATTAAACATTCTTTGGATTTTTAAATATGAAATCGCTTTTTATGTAAAATATTTCTAGTATATCAATACACTAGTAATTAGGAATTATGTGAAATAGATTATTCTATCAAACATATCAGAAGATTTTATCAAGTTAAAAGAAGAAAAATAAATTGTAGGAAAAGGTTTTTAGGAAACATCTGGGTGGAAATAATATTTTATTTAAAAACTATTAAATAAACAAATTAATGATCCTATAACGTGAAAAAATATGATATTGGACATCCAAATTTCATTATAATCTCACTATACTGGTTTATTGATTGGATGATATAAAATAACTAGGTAAAATTTTAAATGTAATAGGATCAAGATATTATCATCAATATGTTATTAGAACAGAAAATATCTATATATTGGAGAATCAAAATTAGAGTCAATAAAATGAGATATTACTGAAGCATTAAATCTAGGTAATGATTGAGAAAACATCCCCCTATATAAAAAATATTATTTTTAATGAATCTCTTTATAATTACTACCTATATATTTATTTCCAATGCTTATTATCTATCAAAATTACTCATAGAGTACATCACATAGACAATTTAATATCCTTAAGAGTTCAAAATGGTTGTATAAACCACTTATAAATATCATTAAAAGATAACATATATTTATTTCCAATAAAATATATCGTTAAAAGATATAAATTAACAAAAAAACATAAAGAGTAATTTTATAGCCTTATACACATCTAGATAACATAATTATGAAAAAATTTAAATAAATTAGTAGAAAATGGTATAAAAATCAACCATGTTCTTTCCCAAACCATATTTTTTTTGGTTACATGATATATAATTTAAATCTTTCTAATTCAACACATTAGTGATAATAACATAATTACTAAACTCCCCTATAGAGTATATATTAAATTCATAATTTAGGGATTTGTTTTATAGTTTTGTAAACTTGGTGTTTCATTGGTAATGTATTCAAATGTCATTATTGGAAGATAATGGATATATTTTAAAGGGGAAGAAACCTTTTCACACCTCCAATGATAACTGTATTCTTCTAATATGTTAATTAGTGTATGAAAATGATTTCCTTATTTACGTATTTTAAATATCATTACATCATTTAAAATAATTTAAAAATTCAAATATAGTATTCAGAACTAAATTATACCACACATTTTACAAATCATATCAATTTATCAGTCACAATCCTCAACTATTGGTATAATGTGTAGGGATGTTTTATACACTACATCTATTGTATTGAAGAAAAAAATACATATTTCGGAAGTCATATGGTCTAACTATCCCAAGAAAAGGATCCCACAGTCAACAACTTATCATATAATGAACATGTTAATGTATTTTTTGAACCATAAAATTTTATAAATATAATTATTAATGTCTAACCTATGTGATTTGATCATGGATTCTAACATCTCTATTCAAATGTGACATTGACCAATATATTTTAAAATATATATAGTGAAATGTATTTATCAACCATTAAAGTAATTTAAAAATAATAAATAATCATTTAATTTTATCATTTTATGAATTATATTATAGGTCCATACCATATAGAATGTGTATGGAAATTTAAATTCACAATTACATCAACAAACATATTTTACTAGTTGGTTTATTTCATTCCATTTAAGGATCTTGGAATGAATGATTAGAATACATTTTGAGAACAAATATTTTCAATGTACATAAAATTACTCACATAATTGAAAGGTATAATGTAATATATTTTGATTGTATGATATGTAAATGTAATATTTTATATAAAACATCATTTCTAATTACTCATACCATATTAATGTGGTTGAAAATATAGAGTACAATACTTATAATAAGACATTCTTGAGTAACCTATAGAAAATGGTGGATATTGATAAGAAATATTGACTTAAAAACTCCAAAATGTGTTATAGGATTAAAAAAAATCCACACATACCACAACATAAGTGTTCCTATACTCACAGATGCATGGAATCAGGGTGGTCTTTACTATTTAAGATCAGTTTCCTTTTCTCTGATTACTAGTAATATAAACACAATTAAGGATGAAAAATCAAAAATATATTTATATAAATAGTAAAAACATGGTTAAAAAAGTTGTATGAATGAAAAAACCATGAAATTCTTCAAAATCATATTTCACAAGCATTAAATAACAAATATCTTCCCCACTCATTTTTTTTTGTCGAGAGTTGGTGATAAAATTTCAGACACCAACCATACCTAGGGAAAAAATACAAAATAATAATAATCCAATAAGAAAGGTAATTGCATCAAAGAGAAAGTATATTCTAATTGACCCTACCAACTAATCAATTAGGATTAAGTGCGTATTACACTCCCACATAAATGAGGTTTCCCATAAAGTACACTTCATTATTTGTTTCCATATTTGAAATGTCATTATAAAATAAAACTAAAATAAATAAGACATGTTCTTTTTCACCAAACCATAAGTTTCATGATATAATATCCATACAACACAGACATAAATAATAAGGAATATTTTCACAATGGTATGACCCTTATCTGGATAGAACGTTTTCTATCATAATTCACTATAATCTACTTGGTGTAGTTTATAAAATATGATCCTAAACTACATGGAGGGTTATATACTATATAATCTTAAAATACATGAAATTTTCCATCCTGTATGGCAACAAAAAATGTGGAGTTTTTTTATCAAAAAATACCTTTAAACTATATGGAATCTACCATCAATATTTTAATGGTATATTTTGAATCCTATCACTGAATGAATGAGTGATCCAGATTTACAAAGATTTCATTTTAACCATCCACCAAGTACTTTACATCTTCCTCTACCAATTTAGTGTCTCATCTCCCACTAATTAACATTATATTTTCTCAATTATCCTAACATCAATGGCTATTATAGAACTACTTATATGGTTATTCTATTTACTAATGGGTAATTAGTAATTTCAAAATATATTATCACAGTCCCATAAAATATTATATTTAATTCAATTTCCCCCATCATTTAAAACCCTATTGGGTATAGTTTTCCTAATCACAATGATTTTTCCATATAATACATATAAAATATTAAAACATTTAATTTATATGATGCTTCTAATTTTTGAATTATACTCTCATAGTATACATATAGGCTCATAAATATTCTATCTATGACCTAGCCATAATATTTCTTCAACTCCAATTCCATACTCCACACTTTGTGCTATAAAATTTGATTGGACATGGGTGAAAATAAACACACATTGAGTACTCCCCATCAACATTATATGAAATATTTCATAATATTCTAAATTATTATAATTTTTACAAGACTATTGATAATAAGAATATCTAATCCAAATGGGCCATTTTTAGTAAGTTGATTACCCAACCCCCATATATATTGAAAATTTATACCCATATAAAGGAATATATATATATATATATATATTGGAAAAGACTCTTAAACCCCATATTTGTGAAATTTATTAATGTGGAGCATGTCATTAGAATGTGGTCAATGGTCATAATTTGTATACATTTCCAACTGTTTAGAAATGGACACATCATTTTAATTTGGTCAGTAATAATCCTAGCATATTATTCCTCATTTCATCATATTAATTTGAAATATATATTTTTGTAGGATATATTACCTGATACCCATATATTAAAATATAATGAAATAATCTTAATTCACATACCATCATGTAGTTTTCACACTACCTTAAAAACCCATCATTATGTCCGTATTTAATATTATTGATTGATCTGTAAGACTGTTAACTAAAAACTGTACTTTTTTCAAATATAAATGACCTTGAACAAAAAATAATTTATCCCTATAATAAAAACAATATTTCATTCATTTTCATCAAATCATCTATTCACACCAGACTCGTTATGTGCATTTTGGGTAAGAACCTCTCTTCTAGTCAATGATATATGACCATAAAAATGATATTATTTTAATATGATGTAATATTTCAAGTACATAAAGAATAAATAAAAAATGAAAAAATATTTTTTATTTGAATATCAATAAATAGTGAACATATAATAATTTTAGTCTTTTGTTTCTAAGAGATACCATTTTATTCCATAGGAGAAATTTATTGTGTAATAAAAAATTATTTGAAATAAATAAGTGTCAGGTTTAAATCTTCCAATGGGTGGTATAAGAATTATTGATGTCGTCAGAAGATATAAATGAAACATTATTTATCACTAAAATGTCATATTGCTAAATAAAAAGATATAAATCTTTTTCGATACACAATTGGTCCTATAAAAAGTGACGTTAAGCTTCATAGACACAATAGTATAAGAATATTTAAGAGTAAATCCTATTTACTATCATAAAATAAGCTTATAATTTTTTATGTCATAATTACATAGTCTTTTTAATCTTACTCCATTTATGTAAGGTAATATTCCTCCCTAATAAATTTAGTAATTTTCATTTTTCTTTGAAAATGTTCTCAATGAGTAATGACACAACCTTCAGTGTTTCTTAACACTTCATGAACAAAAAATTCATCATAATTAAATTCAATAAAATCAATGTTTGAATCATCATAAAAACACCATTATATAATATACTAATAGGTTCATCAAATAATCTAAATACCCCACCTAGGTAGAGTGAATAAAATAATTTATTTTGAGTCTCTTTGTAAAAAATCATTGATTTTTAATGGTCCTAAAAGAAATTATCCCAGTTTCCATGATCCATATATTATCATTACTAATAATGTCTTTAATTGAAATTGATAATATGTTAATATATTTAATTTAGTAAATCCATTTATTATACTAAATAGCTCGTTGAACTTCAAAATAATGACATGAAGAATTTTTAAAATTCATATAAAAAGTTACCAATAATTACATGTGGTTTATTATGATTGTAATGTCATGATATCCTACTAGAATGATTCAACCAATTAAAAAATTTAATGATCAACTTGTTTAAATCATGCATCTTATGATCTAATTTAACTTCCCTATATTAAAATTTATTTTGTGGATTAAAATTCTATGGACTCCTCACATTAGATCACCATGTCCACTACTAAATAAAATTTATGTTATATAAATATTTTTTAATCTCATATATGTATGTTCATTTTTAGGGAAATAAAATACTTGAGTCAAGATTAACCTCCTATTAGTATAATCCTTGATTAATGGTCTCCATATTTGCAAGAGGTTTCTTGATTTGACTTCCTCCTTTTGGTAACAAATGTTTTCATAAAATGATATTTTATACTTTGAATAAAAAAACATATATTTGAGATCCTACTCTTAAAAATATTACTTGTAGATATAAGGTTCTTGAAACCTATGTCTATATTTGTTAAAAAAGTTGGATTCTATTAATTCAAAATGAATAAAATTGTTATGTGGTGCATATAAAGGAATAAGAAATTTTACATGTACATTTATATCAATATAATTACATTATATGAACATTAATGTCATTAAAATAAATGAGTAACTCATCCTATAAAGGAGACAGAAATAGGGTATTTTTGATAAAATCATGTTGTCTCTGCGAGAATGCTTCAATATTCTGCATCATTTTATAAACTCTTTATTGATAGAATCTATTTAATGATCATGATTCCCCATTTTGGTATTTTTATTTTTAAACTAAATATATAATTGAGTTTCACTCTCCACATTATTTCCTAGTAATTTCTATGTTAATTCAATGATTCAAATAAATCAATATATTTTATATACATTTAAAAAATTAGACTAAATTCTACTCTTGTTCTATGTCCTTTTTATTTATAATGGTATGAAGAAATGATTACATTAATCCACTATAAAATACTTTAATAATTTTAAAAATATTCTCAACATTTATATGTAACCAATATTTTTTCATTTTTATATTAACTTATGAAATTAATTATTTATGTATAAATTTTCATTATTAATTACTATTCTGAATTTTTAAAACAAATTTGAGTGTTTCATAGAAGTGTTAAAAAATAATCTTATCATTTTCCTTTATAATAATAGAAATCTATTCGAGAAAAATCATAATAAAATGATTATAACATTTGTAAAGAAAATCAAAAATTATATTGTAGACGTAATAATGGTTGGAATTAATGTATACAATTACATATGAATAAGATTAAATATTTTTAATGATTATAAAAAAGATATATCTTATTTTGAATACATATAATAATGTAATTATAATATATAAATAGGAAATGGTAAATATAATCAATACCCTTTATATATATTAATAAAAAACGAATAAAATATTTTAATTCATTGAATAAATTCCAGACATAAATAATGTTAAAATTAGAATATATCATGGAATATATGATTAATATCAAAATAACTACAAATGTAACATATATATTTATATTCATTTCTATTACAAGTTATTTGTGGTATTTTTAAATGATGAAATCAATAAAGGTGACTGGTATTCATTATAAAATCATATTGTATTAATTATATATTCATATATATATATTATATGTTGAAATAAAAAAAATATGTGAAATAATTTTTTTACATGTTGAATAAAATAATTATCAATAATATAATAATTAATAAATAAGGAAAAATATAAATATAATGTCTCATAGAAAAAGATGTTGTTTTTATTCTTGGATTTATTTATATGTGATATATGGTTTTTTAATTCTAATTTTATTTAATTCAAATTTGTGTAAATATAATAAAATTTTATATTTATGAAAATATAATTTGATGGGACCTAATTTATAATATTATTTGAAGAATGTTTAATATTAGGTGAATATCGAAAAATATAGGTTTCATTTATATTGTAAAATCTGTTAAATAATTATGATTTATAATAACCCATTAATTTATTAAGAAAATAGACAAAAATAAAATTTATTTAATGGGTAACATATATATATGTGTGTGTGTGTGTGTGTCCTAGAAATATTTTACAAACTTATAAGTAGATTTCAAAAGGCAATTATATATTAAATTTTAAATAAATACTATTTTTCTTTCTTAAAAATGAATACAGTGCTTAAAAGTTTTTACTTCAACATTTGATGTGTTTTAAGGTGATGAAATATCATTTAAACTCGAATAATTTTCATAAATATTAACTTTTTTCACTATCTTCAGTTAAAATTAAAAATTATTTAATATTTTATTCAAATATACTACACCATTTTCCCTATAGATACCCCATTCTATAATAATTCCCCTTTACTATCTGTAATCATTCTTATTTCCAAATATATATCAAAATACCGCTATATTATCTCTTATGAAAATTCCCGAGTCAATAGACTAGACAAAAGAATCTTTTTCTACGAAATGGGACTCACTCTAAAAGTGGAATTTGAAATAGTATGGTATAGATTTAAAACCCATTTCTTTTCTTTTCAACTCCACACACACCACTTAAATAACATAAACATTTCATACAGTAATAATAATACATTATAATAATAATACAATAGTTTCATTATGAAAATAAATTAATTCATTTTTTATTTTATATTATACTCTTTGAAATCCATTATTCAGCATGGAATTCTTATTAAAAACGGGAAAATGATGATTAAATTTTCACAAATTCCTTTCATGAATTTCATGAATATGTTTGAAAACATAAATATAATAATAATAAATAATTGAATGAATGTTTATAATTGTTTAATGATAATAATGATATCATATTAATGATATTAAAATATATGATTATTTATTTAATTACATGAAAACAAAGTTATTGTGAAATTTACTATATTTTTTTGGAATATACAAAGATATTAAAGTTGTTTCCTTCTACAATGGCATCATACTCATAACTATATACTTATATAACATATGGAAAAATTATACATTTATATATTACTCTTACCATTATACCAAATAATTTTTTTAATCTCTCAACCAATCATCTCTAAATGGATAACATTAAAATCATAAAACTAATAGGTTAATAATAAATAAATAAAAAGGAATAATAATAATTAATTAATTCAAAAAAATCAAAAAAATTATTAAAAATATATTTATTAATTTTCTTTTTAGAGGACAAACAATATAGGTTTGGAATCAAGGTAAGGGGATTCTATCAAATGATTATTCATTTTATATATTTAGTTGGTGTCATCAATATTACCCTAAATGTATTATATAATAGTACAATGAGGGAAAATTATGATATCATTTTATTTACATGGAATTGGTTGACAACCTATGTATTTTTAATAGAATATAAAATTTATTTTATTTTAGATCTTAATAACTAATTTCATTTTATTTTGACGATAATATCTATTTTTAAATACACTAATATGGACCCATTACATTTCCCAAAAACCCTATAATACCTAGAATAAATCTAGAAATTTATTTCTATGAAGGAAAAGTGGAACCAATACCTAATCTATAATACCCCATCGCAACATCATATTTATAGCCTAATTATCTAACATAATGTATCTCATATTCCATCTTCCTCACTGTGGTAAGGCACCTGCTGTGATGTGAGTGTCATTAATTTTTTCAAATAATTCTCTATCATATGATCATGTTTCATGTTTCTTATCACATTCCACCATGGAATTCATTAACATGGTTCTCTTCAGATAATCTAAAGGCCCTTTTATGTGTCCTAGAGACCCATCAGACTAAAGGATAAATACATGGTCAAAAACACCATTTTGTATGAATATTATAACTTATATTCTATCCCTACAACGTCACTAAATTTCAATAATTATTTTCAAATTAATTTAATTTTTGGATATAAGTTTTTCACGTGACACTAAAAATAGTTATAAATATATATATATTAAAACACTAAGTCAAAAATTCCTTTCACATGACACCAACTTGTATTTCAGTACACAAGGAACTGACTTATCTTGTGCTATAGACAAAACCAACTTGGCATGTGTTACATGAAACCCAGACTTGGAATAGGTTACACAGAATACCATGTTTCTACGAAACATCATTTTATTGTAATAATTATTTAAATGAATTTTTTATAACCTAGACATTAAAACAAATTAATATGAATATTAGAAACTAATTTTAAAATATTATAATATTAGTTTTATATATAATACATATAATTTTTTATAATGTCTTTATATGTTTATAAATATTATCTTCTTGAATGGACTGCTTTTCATGTCCTTTTATGAAGAACATGAAATTAAATTTTAGTCACATATAGAAACTAAATTCGATAAGATAAAGTTTATTTTTTTAATTTATATTACTGAAATTAACCTAGGGTAAATTTTTTATATTTCTATACTAAACTTCATTTTTATTACTAATATTAAAAAATATTACATTTTAGTTTATAACAGCCTTTTCGTTTAAATAATAATAAATTTTAAATTATACATTATTTTTTTTAAGATCATATTAGATTAATTATATATCTATTAATACAATTTATGTCATTATTATCAATTTTTCGTTGATATTGAATATAAAAACATAACAAACCTTTGAACATTTATCTACTTTTAATTCTCATTATATTGTCACATCTGTGTGATTAAAATTAAACGTAATATTTATTCTTATGTGAATTAAATTTCAAAAAATGTAAACGAACCATTTTAATCAGTACAATATTTAGATCCGTATTATATCATGTTACTTTTTTAGAAAAATGAGTAGTAAAGGTGATTAACATTAATCAGAATGCATAAGGTCAAATTATGCTTAAATATGTGATAAACCTTAATCATGGGGGGCCAAATTACTTATCCACATGTCCAACACCCATTTCAAGGACATATTTCGTTTATAATCCTTCCATGTATTATTTTTTGGGTTATTATGACTTTTTTTATTAAAAACATGTGTACACCTATCTTGCATTCAAAAATTCCATGTGAGTCCTTTTCCATCTCTACAAAATGCCACAACATGTCCCTCCCATTCACACCTATAAATACTCTTAGGTATGTAAAATATCTTCCAAATCCACTTATAATAATCCTTCCATTACTCCAAAAATCCACTCCATGGGAATAAAGAAATCCAATGAAGCCTTTGGGAATAATCCAAAAGGAGTTACCCGATAAAGAGGTGGCATCATCTATAAAGTTCCATTCTATTATTTTTTTCTCTCAACCCCGTCCACTCTCTTAATTCCATTATTTTATAAAAACACCGTATCTTAAATATACTAGTATGTTTAATTCTAGTGGTTATAGGAACACCTACACACCCTTCCATCTAATGGGTAACAGACATTATTTTATGTATATGATGAACTGTTAACTCACTAAACAATGATTTTTTATTTTCGTTTACCAAATATCATGGTATAAATTATGCTGGAAATTATATTTGTATATTTCATATATTATATATATATTTTCTTTAATCTTCATTATACCTTTTACAACACATACATCTTTTACTTTCCATTTAGCATAAATACAATGATTTCTTTTGAGGATGTGTGTACAATCGCCCCATCAATGTGAAATTATTTATTCATACACAACATGGAGTGTATTAATGATCATTTTAGTGAATATATAAGATATAATAAATCTACTGTAATATATATATATATATATGTGTGTGTGCATTTATTTTTCATTCATTCTTTCAACATGAAAATTAAAAGGAAATAGTATTCATGCATACGTACGGCTTACCATTTTTATGAACAGTGAATTATAAATCATAATTATATATTATATGGATTGTGATAGTAAAAATATAATCTACATACAACATATTTATATCATGTTTTATATTTTTTGAATCATTATATATGTATAATTACCAATTATAATACAAATTAATTCAAAAGAGAAGAGTAAAGTGAATATTACCCAAAGTGAAACATTAAAATAAGAATGTTAACTATAGGGTAATATAGTGTCATAATAAAAACATATACAGTATTAGATGTAATAATATGTTTCTATAAAATATTTATAATAAATATCTATTTATTAGTGATTTGTTTTTTTACAAATACGAATAGATTTATGTCAAAAGGTAAGAGGATTTCATCTCAGTTTTTATTTCCTTGATATACATGAATTATTCATCACCCAATTCGTTTTTGTGGTGTATGTAATGAACATGATTTTATAAAATATCTCTTATAATTAAATTTATTAGAATTTAAAAATCCATTTTTTATCATTCTTTCACAGGGTCAATGTTTCAAATGTTACCAAATCAGAAAAGTAGTTTTGTCTCAAATTTCCTTCTTTGGGACACAAGCTTTGTTATGCACTTATGTTCTTTAAAAAGGTGTATACGCATCCAATTGACATCTTATATCATTAATATACTATATTTCATGATATTTAAGTCTTTATGTAATTTAATTTTCTTACATGATGATTATGATCCCATAAAACCAAGTTGTAAGAGTTTTTAAAAAAAATCTCACAACTTTTCATGATTATTAATGATTATTCTACATTTTATGAAGTCTTATTATCCAAATCTCATGAAAACTCATGATATTCCATAAAATATTTCTATTCATGATATATACATGTATTATTATCATTTTTCAACTCTTTGGTAATTATGATAATTGATAAAAATTGTAATAAAAATCTAACCATGTCTCTTTATTCGATCGAAAATTTGTTTTATTTGCATACAATGTTTTAAAAAATGTTTTCAAAAACGTTTTCAATAAATCATTAAAGATAATTTTCATGTAAATATTATTTTAAAAATGTCTTATTATTTAAAAATATTTTTTGATATGTTTTGAAATTTATTTTCAATGAAATACATTTCAAAACATTTTTAAGCTTTCATTATAAGTATTAACAGTATCTTCAACGAAATGGTTTTCAAAACATTATCAAGAATTATTTTTAAATTTCAAAAAAGAAATCAATGAAAATGGGTTTAAAAAGTTTTAAAGCTTATTTTAAAAGTTTTCAATGATTTTTTTTTCAAAATTTTTTCTTGGTTCTTGTAAAAATATTCAATAGAATTTTTTTTTTCAAAATTATATAAATCCGTGTATATATGTAAAAAAAATCAAATGAAATCAGTTCAAAAAAAATTTATGATTTAAAAAGACTATTTTAAAATAAGAATGGATATTAACCTCACGAAATGTTTTCAAAATATCATTCATTGTCATTTTTCTACTCAGATGAAATTAATTGATGTTAATCAATCCCTTCTATGAAATTATCCAAAGGTTTCATTCATATCCTTTCGTTAATGGATTATGTTTTAATAGAATGATGCTGATGATACCCATTTTTATTCCATGAATTATTACATTATGAATAACACTTGTTTTCATTAGTTATGCTTCAAAGAAATGACTACGAAAACTATCCCTTTTACATAGGTTATGATGTGATGAAATTTTAATTATTCACATTTCATTTCATTTGTTATGATTTCATGTTTCTAAAATCCATTTTTTTTACCGATCATGATATGATAATGTTTAATTATCTTGTGAAACATGTATGAATGATTATATAATGATCTGAGTGGGACCTATATCTCTATACAATGTAGTGGGTAATGATTAATGACCCATGAGTAGGTATTTTATGCGTGGAACTGATTTCAAGGCCCCAATGATATGCATGAAAGTAAATACATGTTCATAATGTTATCAATGGACCTGGATACATGCCCATATGGTTATGCATTATCCTGACTACATTTTCACAATGTGATGAGTGAACCTTGTTACCTGTTCCAAATTATATTCATGGACCTGGTTTCATGTCCATAAGATAATGTGTGAACCTGATTTCATGTTGATAATTTTATGGGTGAACCTTATTATGTTTTCACAATATTATGCATGTACATGGTTCTGTGTCTAAAATTTTGTGTGAACCTAGTTACTTGTTCACAACATTATGCATGAAGTAGATTACGTGTTCAAAATGTTATAGGTGTACTAGGTTTCATACCCAAAAGGTTATGTGTGAACTAGATTACACATTCACAATATTATGTATGGACTGGGTTTCATGTCCATAAGTTGATGCAGGGGACTTATTTCACATCCCTGTCATAATGAGTGAACCTATTTCTAATTATACGTGTTTAAAAAGTTATATACAATGTTCATTACATAATTATATGTTCTATTCATATGGTATGATTTCATATCTTATGTTAATTATTTCCTTATAATTCATGTCTTTTGAACTGCCAATATTTATTATGATCTATGATATGTAGGGTATGATATTAAAATGTTATTTTCAAGTTTTATAACCTTTTTTAATATTATGTATACACATTTCAATTATTTACCCATACTGGGAATCTGAGCTCACCCCATTGATATGTATTATTTTTCCATTTTATGAAGATGGGTTTTAGGTAGATGTACTAAAGGTATAGATCTTTATGGGATATGTTAGAGATCATTAACTAGGATAAAATATTGTGTTTCCATGATTCCAAAAACGTGAAACTATTTCATTCCTCATGCATTTATTTGTTTAATATACTGAATATAGATCCAAAAAGATATAATATCGATGTTTGATAATCCGAGCTCGCACTATCTAGTATCACAGTAAAGAATTATTCAACTGTTGGAAATTTAAATGAGAAATATTTAGTGATTTCCCTTGGTATATTTCATGGTATATTTCAGGTTATGTCGATAAGGATACGTATAAGGATGAGTTAACATTTTGAAAAAAAAGGTCTTGGGGTTTTGGAAAATTATAGATGTATTGTTTCTTATAAATACATCCCTATATGGTTACTAAAAGTGGATGTGTCTCTTTCACAGACATGCCTAGTAGTATCAAATCCAACATGATGTTCTAGTATTAACTCAGGGAAATCTGGTACATGGTGACATGCTTTGCTAGGGGATACAATTTTGGAATTCAAAAACTCTTCATGAACCATCCTGAAGGATTTAAATAAATGTTGGATATGAATAACATATTAGAAACATATAGTTACATATATTGATATAGGTCTCATAATTTATACATCCTATAAGTAATTTTTCACTGTTATACGTTTTTCATCTATGATATCTGTTTCTCAATTAGTGGTTTATTATTTTTGTAAATGTAGATAACTAGAATGAACACGGTTAACATTCAATGTTCCAGATATTTAAAGCATGTTAAATAATAAAATCTATTTCCCATGGGGAAATCTCATAATGATATTTGGGAAGGTTGTATAAGTGTTAGATATACTTCTAAATATAAATAGATTGAAAAATTTTATGTGAAAGAAATGTTATGTTCTTCTAGTATTGTTTATATTAAACATAATCTGTATAATTAAATTTACATTTAGGAACCTACATGAGTCCTATTTCATATTATAGGAAAGATTTATTATGGAATAAGTTGATGAAACCTTAAAAACGTTTTACGAATAAAGATGGATTGATGAAGTATTTATGTTTTGGAATACCAAATATTATGTTATATGATCACGAAATATATAAGTATTTTTAGTATATGTTTTCATTAAAAATTTGAAAGGGAATGTTAAATGGAAATGATAACATAAAAATTTTCTTTCATGGAAAGGTGAAGTTTTTATAAAGAGATGGTAACCCATAAATAATTCATGATGCTGATATGAAGATGTTTGGATAAAGATATGGTGGATATGAATAGGTAAATTGGGTAGTATAGATGACCCTAGAATTGATTGTTGACCAAGTGGTCTATTTCATCAAGGATTAAGTTTACAAGTTCTTGGATTTAAAAAATATATCTAGTAATCATTGGAATAAAGAAGCATGCATGTTTTCAAAAAGGATTTATGGTAATTTTGGTTATTACCATGTTTCAAGAGAATATATAATGAGGGTATTCGCATGTTTGGAATGTGACAACTGAGATATACCTTATTATATATTAGGGTTTAATGTTATTTTAATTGTATGACCTTATTTCTAATGTCTTGTATTTTCATCTTATGGAAGTGATACATGGTTAACTATTTTTGGGAAGTGATTATGTTAAACATTAGATAATGATTGGGACATTAATGTTTTGTCTCACCACATGAGGATTTCTCCATATTAAGTAACTTATTCTAAAAAATTTATGTTCATGTTAACTGATGTAAAATGGTAGGTAATATCATGTATTTCATGATCTATGAGTTCTTTATAAATGAAAAATTCACCAGCATTACCTAGAGTAAGAGATTAATTTGGAAATGACCAAGGCCTAACTAAAGGGTAATATTTTTCATATGAAATGGAATGAAATATAGAATGTATATTTCCTATTGTTCTAATATAGTAAAATAAATCCTCAAATCTAAGAACATTATATTGAAAATGATTAACCTTGAATCATTATCTCTGATGAATCAGGAGACACATAAAACATCGTAGATTTATGATATTGTAATAACCCACTTATTCTAATCAATGTTATTAATCAATCTTAATCAGAACAAGATATTTTGATTTCCCTTACATGTCATTATTGTCACTTCTATCCCTAGTTCTCATATGTGTAAGCCTAGTTATATGTTACTTTGGGTAACATCTATGTTTCAAAAAACCCTTTTAATGGAATTTTTAATATTCGTTCTTATTATGTGGGATTTAATGAATTAAACAGTCAAGTATTAAAAATTTTATAACCTAGAAAATTTTCAATGGAAAAATCATTTTATGGGTATTATAATGTGACACCCCAATATTTTGTATGTTATTTTTTTAAAATTTATTTAGTCTTTTTTTTTATTTTTCATTTCACGTGATATTGGAAATTTTAATATATATTAAGATATATATGTTAAAAAACTAATTCAAACATTCATCTCACATGGTACCAACATTGATTGTGCTACACACAACACAAAATTTTCTAGCGCTACACACAACAATGACTTGGCACGTGCTACATGCAACTGTAACATGGGGTATGTTACACACAATATCATGTTTATACAATGAAATAATTTTATTATAATAATTATATAAATGAGTTATTTATAACTTAGATATTAAAATATATAAACATGAATAGTAATAACTAATTTTAAAATATTTTTATAATGGATTTATATAAAGAAAATATGTTATTTTTTAAACGTATCTATATGTTTAAAAATACAATATTCTCAAAGGAACTAAATTTCTTGTGTTTTCTGAAGAAAAAATTAATTTTAAACATATATAGATATTTTATTTGGTAAAATAAAATTTATTTTTTAATTTTGAATTCTAAAATTATCTTGGGGATAATTTTTAGGATTTCTCTAAGAAACAACATTTTTTATGAACATTCAAAAATATAACATTTAATTTATAATTTCATTTCATTGAAATACTTATTATTTTTAAATTTAATTTAAATTTGTTTTGAAGTCATAATAGATCAATTATATATATATATATATTAACACAATTTAGGACATTATAATCAATTTTACTTTTTGATTGAATATAAAAACATAACAAACTTTTAAATATTTTTCTACATTGAAACATGTTATTTCATCACGTATATGGGATTTTCATTTATAAACATTTTTCTACCTTTGTGAATTTAATTTTGAAAAATTGATATACACAATTTTAATACTTATAATATTTATAGTCTAATTCATTCATGTCAATTTAAAAATAATGATTAGTAAAAGTGGTTAAAGATAATCACAATGACTAAGGTCAAATTATGCTTAATTAATGACTAAACTATACTATTAGGGGAAACAAAGTACCTATCCACCTATCCAAAACCCATTTTATTGACATATTTCTTCCATAAAACATCCATTCATGATTTTGGATGGAATTTTATGGTTTTTTTAGGTAGTAACATGTGTAAACCTATCCTATTTTAAAAAATTACATGTCAGTGCCTTTACTTCCCTATAAAAGTACACAACCTCTCCCTCTTGTTCACCCACCTCAAACCTCATAGGTTCAGAATATTTATGCCCAATAATAATATAAAAATCCCTCACTTCCTCCTATAATCCTCCCCATGTGAAAAAATCAATTCAATGAACCCTTTTTTCACAAACCAAAATGAGTTACCAGATCAAAAGGTAGAACTTCTCAGAAACTCATTTTTTTTATTTTTATTCTCCACCCCATGCACTCTATTTATTCCATTATTTTATATCAAAACCATAATCATCAATATAATAGGATTTTTTTTTCTAATTTTATTACTTAAACTTATAAACACATATATTTAATGGGTAACGAACATACTGTTTAAATGTATGGAGAACTATTGTCTCACTAAAAGGTTATTTTCATTTTTTCATTACCACATCTCATGGTAGATATTATAATGGATAATATATTTATATATTTCATATATTATATTTATTATATATATTTTTTCTTTATTCCTTTTACAACATATATCTTTTTTACCTTCTATTTCATGTAGGTACTATAATTTTGTTAGAGGATGTGTGGACTACTACCCCTAGAAAACGATGTGATTCATTTATACAGAACATTCAATTTTTTTAAGGATGGGTTTAAGGAATATATATCATATATATATATATATGATATAATAAATATAATTTAATTATTATATACATTCATATATATACAAATCTTATTTTTTACTTACATTCATTCAACATGAGATTTAAATGTAAATAGCATTCATGCAGACATACGACTTGCCCTCTCCATGAATATTGTATTCTGTTTCATAATTATATATTATATGGATTATTATAATACAAATATAATTTATATACATGATATTAATATCATTTATTAAATTCTGGAAATCATGCTATTGTTATAAGGCCAAAAGTTATATCAAATTGAGACACATATGAAGAAGATAGTGAATATTACGTGAAGTGAAACATTGTCACAGTATTGTTATCATGTGGGTAATATAAGGCCATAAAAAATAATATTTTGTATCATATATTATAATATTTTTATTCAAAAAGTTTTTGATAAATTTATATTTATTATAAGGGTGGTTTTTACTTGTATGATGAGATTCAAGACACAAGGTAAGGGGATTTGATATCACTTTTTAATTCTATGAGATACAAGATTTATTCACAACTCACTTCTTCATCATGGTGTATGTACTACCCCTGAATTTTTTATATGTATGTTATAATTAAATTTGTTCGTATCTATATATCCATTTTATGATCTTTATTTCATGGGGTTAATCCTTCAAATTTCACAAAATCGGTAAGGTATATTTGTCACAAATTACCTTCATTGAGACACATATTTTCTAATTCAACAATGTTCTTTAACAATGTGTACATGATTATAATTGACTTCTTATATCATGAATATCTTTATTTTTATGATATTTTTTTTCATGTAATTTTATTTTCTTATATTAAGAGTTTGATCCCATTTGACCATGTGGTAAGAGTTTATTAAATAAATATCATCACTTTTTTGAGATTGGAAATGCTTATTCTTGTTTTGATGAAATATTATGATACATATCTCCAAAAACTCATGATATTAATTATAATATATTTTTTAAATATAAATCCATGTATTAAAATCATATTTCCACTCATTGATACTTTTGTTAATTAAGAAAATGTTTTGAAGATAAATCAGTCTAAATAGATCTCTTATATTGGAAATCTGATTTAATTAAAACCATGTTTTCAAAAAAAATGCTAGTTTTTTTCAAATGATGTTTTATGATCATTTGAAAATAATTTTTTTAAAAATGTATTTTTCATTTAAAATATTTTTTGATAGGTTATAAATGTTATTTTAAATGAAAAGGTTTTCAAAACATTTACAACAATTATTTGTATGTTTTAAAAGAAACCTCAATGAAATTGTTTTCAATACATTTAAAGAATTCATTATATGTTTCCAAATTAATTTCAATGAAAATGGTATTTAAAATATTTTTATTCTCATTTCATAAGTTTTAAAGGAAAATGGTTTATAAAATGTTTTCAATAATATTTTATATGTTTTCAATGAATTTTTTTTCCAAAATATTTCAATCCATATTTCTATGATTTCAACATATTTTCTTTGAAAATAGTTTTAATTTTTTATTATTTTAAACGAAATTTCAAATAATAAATTAAATTTTCCTCCAGGATTTTATTCAAAATATATTTCCATGTTATTTTCTTTCTAAGATGACATTAGTTGACGTTAATCAGGCCCTTCTATTAAATTATCCAAAGTAACCATTCACATCCTTTCATGAATGGCTTATGTTTTGATTGAATTACTCTTACGAAACACATGTCTATTCTATGGGTTATATTATATTAAAACTCTCTTAATTTCATGGGTTAGGTTTTGGTGAAATTATTTCAAAAGCTACTTATTTACCATAAGTTATGATGTAAGGAAATGTTAATTATTCCCATTTCATTTCATGTGTTATAATTTTATGTTTATAAATCTATCTAATTTTATATCTCATGATATGATGTTGTTATATTATCTTGTGGATTATTTATGAGTGATTTTATTATGAGATGGGTGGGTCCTATATCTTTCTCCACTTCATTGGTTAACGATGGATGAATCATCAATACAAATGTTATGAATGAACTTGATTACATGATCAAAATGGTATGAATGGAAATGGATGCATGTGCATACGTTTATGTTTGAACCTGATTGTATGTTCATAATATGATGAGGGAACTTTGTTAGGTGTTAACAATGTTATTAATGGACATGTATTAATGTCCATAAGTATATGCATGAACCTGATTACAAGTTCACCATGTTATGAGTGAACCTTATTTGGTGTTCAAAATATTGTTCTTGAGAATGGTTTCATGTTCATATGTTTATGAATGAATCTGATTAATTGTTCGCAACATCATGTGTGATCCTTATGAAATTTTCACAATATGATTCATGGACCTATTTTAATGTCCATATGATTATGGGTGAACTTGATTAGATGTTTAGAATTTAATCCATGGGCCTGGATTCATGTCCAGAAGTTGATGTGGCGACCTAATTCCAAATCATTAACTTAACGAGTGAACCTGTTTCTACTTGTACAATTTCACAAAATTATTAACCAATATTCATTCCACAATTCCATGTCCAATTATGTGACGTCCTATCCCAAGTTCCACTACACGGTGCCCCAAGCTGGTAGATCACATGGCCTCAAGCATGCCTCCCGATACACTAGAGGTTTTTGAAAAGCATGTGTGGGTCTAGTAAGTCGATCAAGGGGAGATTATACCCTATTTTTTAGAATAAAACACTAACATAAGAGAAAAACAATAAAAAAGTTTGGAAGAGTATAAATAAATAGAACAATATCAAGTCACATGATAACCAAAAAAGGAAATACAATATTGAACTGAAATGGAAAACATGTTAAGATAAAGTATGTGTCATGTGTCTACAATGAAACTAAATGTAAAGACACAAAAACTCTAAAAGCAGGTCCCAAGCCACATCTGGTTCCCTTACACATGCTCCATTCCCAAAAAATAATATCCCATAGCCTTACCCTTATCCTCTCTGGTAATAAAAAAGTCTATGTGGGTGTTGATTAGGTGGAATGAGTAGGGTGTTAGTACGACTCAGTGGGTCACCACCAATAGTGTATAAAACATTAAAAATCAAAATATAGTTTATGAAATTATATTAATAAATAATATAGGGCATAATTAAGTTGTTTTCACATTATAATTTATTCATTAATCATCAAATTAAACACAGTTTCAATTCATGTCTCGAATTTAAATACTAATTAATTATTTTCATTCATTTGGTGTTGAACACAATGTCAATCACCCCAAATATCATTCAGCATTGAACGATATTTCAATCACCACAAATTTCATTCAGTTTAGATCACCATGTCTAACACCCCACATCACAATATTGTATAACTATTTTTAAGGAATTGAATTTCCAAGTCTCAACTTCTCTATCATTTTAGAACGTCGTGTCTAGAACCCACATTATCGATCATTTAAATCATTCATTAATTTAAAATAATTATCAACATCATTACCATAATAATATGATTATTATTTACACATATCAATGTCCAATAGTTACCCCATCATTAACCAAGTAGAAAACTCATTAATTAATTAATTCATTAATTAATGAATCGGTCAACAATAATTTCATTCCATAATTAATTATTAACAATTAATTATCTAATAACAAAATAATTTTTTCATAATTAATCTCACAATTTATTATCTTAATCAACATCATGGAACATAAGTAATTCACCATTAATTATATCACATTTCCAAACACCATCCCATAATTAATTCCCCCCGATTAATTTGCATGAACCCAACCGAATTTCATATCTCAATTACAATATCTCAAACCATAAACAAATTCTTTAAATAAATTATCTATTTTGGAATCCCATTTGTACCATGATTAAATCATTGATTAATCATCTATATCTCCAATGTATCAACATGAAAAAGAATATTCCTATTTTTCCCAATTTAAAGAATCAATTATTAAGGGATTCTAGCAATTCATCAATCTCACCAACACATATCAACTCCACGACTCAGGTTGTTCAATTTAGACCACCTACCTCAGTCATTTGACAGATGTTGGGTCAACAGAAATCCCCAAATTCTGATCACATCAATCACATCGATCAAGATATGGGTCTAAATCCCTAATACCAAAAATTAAGGTTAAAACCATCAAGATATTGAAAATCTAGATCTCGGCCCATAGGTTTAGATCCATGGAAATAGTGGAAATCTTCCATGAAAAGATCAAGGAAAGAAATAGGAAAGAAGAAAATAGGCATTGGGTGGAAATCCATTTTCTGGAAAGACAAAATATCGTCAATATGGGCATTAGATCATGAGGAACATTGATCGAATGGGCATGGAATCCCCCCAGAAGTCTCTAGGATCACCTATAATTTTTCAATCATGATATAAGGTCAATGTAGAGGGTATTATAGGGTTTGATTGATTTGAAAACTAATTTTCAAATATTTAAAACACATGTGCACAATTTCCTAGGTAGGGGCACACAATTTGGGTAAACCTTGTGACAACCGTGCAGACCTCCCTATCAAGGTTTTCCCTATTTTCATGGTTACCTGGGTTTTGGCGTATAGTTTTTTAAACAATGTTCTAACCATGAATGTCCCTTTTTCATTTAACTCTCTTAAAAACACACAAAAATTCACCCCAAGACACAACTCCATAAAAAAGTACTGAAAAAATGAAAAGTACCTAAAAAGGCATGAAATGACATCATAAAAAGGTAGGGATCTTACAACCTCCCCACCTTATAACAGATCGTCCTCAAACTACACTCCCGAACTTCATTATGATTACAAGCCAAAAATATTAGACCATTGAGTCCTTATGTCTTCTTCTCATTCCGATGTTTCCTCTATAACACTTCCATATTTCCATAACACACAAAAAATGGCACAGTCTTTCCCCGCAACACTTTATCACTACGATCTAGCACACATATCAGATACTCATTGAAGGATTCTTCTACCTCATAGTCAACTTTATCCACATCGATCACATGATAAGTGTAAGTATAATACCTATATAGTTTTGACACATAGAAAACATCATTCAAAGCGTTGAATCTCTATGGAAGAGTCAATATGTATGCCACTGGCCCGATTCTCTTCACTTCTTCTAATGGTCCTACAAAACATGGCGCACACTTTCCCTGCCTCTTTTTCTTGTGGTGACCTAACCATGGTGACATTATAAGGAATAAAATCTCACCCACTTTAAATTTTAGGGGTCATATCCTTTTATCATCTTAAATCTTATGTCTACTCTGAGCCATAGCCAAATATTTTGAAATTATCTGAACCAGATCTAACGTCTCCTACACGTGACTTGGTCCCAACAGCTCTGACTCACCCACCTCAATCAATCATAGTGGCGATCTATACGGACTTCCATAAAGTAACTCATATGGATACATCTATATAGTTTATTGATAATTGTTATTATAAGTGAACCCCACTAAATCCAAGTGCTTCAACCAAGAAGCATTGAAGTCAAGCACACATGCCTGCAACATATCCTCTAAAACATATATGGTATGATTTGATTACCCATATATCTATTGGTGGAAATATATACTCAACAAAACCAATATTCCAATCAGTATCTTCAGGCCCTACTAAAAGAATGAATTAAATAGTGAATCAAAATATGAAACTGTAGTCCGTAGAACTCCATGCAAATGAACTATTTTCAAAACATATAGTTATCTCAACTATTATATTGTAAATGTTTCCCTGATATGAAAGATGTGTTCTACATTCCTCATTTGATCCACAATGACCTATATAGCATAATGTTTTCTACGAACCTTTGGAAAACCTACCATAAAATCCATAGTCATGTTGTCCCACTTCTATTCTAGAATAGGAAACGGCTGCCATAGGGCTCTAGGTAGTTAATGTTTTTGATTTCACATGATGATAGTTGAAACACCATGTTATGAACCCTATTGTGTCCTTTTTCATGTCTGGCCACCAAAACAGTCATCGCAGGTCATGGTACATTTTTTTCACCGCAGGATGTACTACATACTTTGAGGCTAGAAATTCTCGCATGAGTTCCTCTCACATACTCATAGACACAAAAACCTAGGTTTTACCAAATATGATACCATCCTTATCTATCAACTAGTATGATATTGTCTCCCCACCTTCAAGGATTTATCTTAAGGCTAAAAACTCTAGATCCTTTTAATGCATGGCCCTGAACTATCTCAAAAGTGTAGACCCCACTACTACTGAAAACAGAGTCATCATCTCCTGACTCTGTTGAACCACGACATGCATTTCATCTAGAAAAGTCACTATCATCCACTCTACACTCAACCTACACACCTACTGAGTCTGATTTTTCCTTCTCAAGGAATCAACCACACTATTCCCCTTTTTGGGAGTATATTCTAGTTCAAAATAATATTTCTTCACACACTCTACCCATCTTCTCTAACAATTGTTTATGTCACATTGTGAAAAGATATACTTGAAGATTTTTGATCAATAAAAACTATAAATTATTCACCCAAAAGATGGGTCACCAACACATAAGAGAATAATCCACTACTGCCAACTCAAGGTCATGCATGGGGTAATTCTGTTCATGAAACTTCAACTGCTGGCACCCATATGCAATGAATCGATCAATTGGCATCAACACAACATCGAGTTCTATCCTAGATGCATCACAATACACTATCTACTCCTCACAGAACATGGGTAAGATCAAAATTGGTTCAAATTTTAGGCACTTCTCCAACTCTCATAAATCATTCTCACATGCTTTGTCTATTCAAACACAACACCTCTCTTTGTCAAACCTAAAAGCAGTGCTGCAAATCCGAAAATTTCCTGAATGAACCTCTTATAATATCCAGCTAATCCCAAATGCATCAGATATCAAAAAAATTATTTTCCTAATCAAAATAAACCACTGCCTTATCCTCCTCTAGGTCCAATACCACACCTTCTGTCTAGATTATATGCCCAAAAAAGTGTACCATGTCAATCTAAAGATGAATCTCAGATAGATTGGTGTATAATCAATGCCCACATATCGTACCCAAGATGATGCTATGATTTTGGGCATAATCTTCATGAGTATTAGAGTACACAAAGATGTCATCCACAAACACAACCACAAACTGATCTAAGTACAGAAGAAATGCCCTATCCATCAAGGCCATAAAAACTTTTGGAGCATTTGTTAACCCGTAAATAATTATGAAAAATTCCTAATATCCACACCTTCAACTCAAAGCAGTCCTTGGTATATAAGATGTCCAAAATATCAACTAAAGAAACCCTAATCATAGATTGATATAAGAGAACACACAATCACCCTTCATCTGATATAATGGATCATAGATACGTGGAAGAGTATATCGGTTCTTCACAGTCATTTTATTCAACATCTGATAATTGAAACACAAGTGTAACCCCCCTTCTATATTCTTTGCGTAAAAGGTAGGTGATTCTCTAGGCTATGTACTTGGACGGATAAACCCCTTACCTCCAATTCCTCTAACTTAGTCATGATCTCTTGGTTCTAAATAGGTACCATTCTTTAAGGTGGTAGAGATACTATCTCATCTCCCATCATGAGTTCAATAGTGATCTCCAAATCTCTCTCAGGTGGCAACCCTGAGAATTATTTGGGAAAAACCGCTTCGAACTATTTCACAACAAGTCGAAGGATGTCTTTTCTACAGCCCCATCATCCAACAATGGACTAGCAACATGGGATGTGAGATCCCTCAATTGCTGAGTATTTGGCCTAGGTCGGATCACCTGTATATCCAAATCTCCAGGATGAAAATACTGGTCGCCCTTAGGCAACACAAATGTCACTCTCTTGTTGTAATAATCTATGTGGGATCGGTATGTGACTAAATAGTCCATAGACATAATCAGTATGAATCCTGTCATATGAAGGACATAGATATCCCAAAAAAATGATACTCTCTCTTCCCTAGTAAACATCCCTTTCACAAATATATATCTCTATATTGTGTTACTAATGCTGTATTGGTATTAATTACTCCATTTAGGGGATCTACCTCAAAACTCAATCCATTAATAATAATTATATATGTAAATGAATGAGAGGAAACAATATCAAACAAGGATCCTACTAATGTATAAGCAAATATAATAGTACTTCTCACTGTCGACATTCTAGACTCGTTTCCCATAATGGTAGGTTTCACTAAATCTAATTTTCCATCCCCTCTTCCTTGCGGTGTCTTCTGACTCCCCGGAGTAGAACCACTCTACTGATACGAGAAATTATCTCCTGATGCACCATGTACACTACCTCTACCACCTCTTCAAGTAGAACTCCAACTACCAAATGTATAAGAGGTAGAATAACCCCTTCCCTCTCTCTGACTATGGGTTGCTTCTCCCAAACCACCAACTTGTCGCTGCTTCCTGCAGAACTTCTGTACGTGCCTATCTTACCGTAAAACCGGCACTACACTGGTGGTCAGGGAAAATATGTGTTATAGTGTCCCTGAATGACACATTGGGGGAAATCAGAAGTGTAAGGTCCAGTGAAACTGTTCTAACTTACTGATCACCTATCTTTTTCAATATCTAGACTAAATTTCTTGTAATGACACTTACTGCTCTCAGAAGAAACACTCCTCAATCGTCTAGTGATGTCTACCTATCCAGTACAAGAATCCTCCTTTAGGTTACCATGGAAATGAGATCCTAATTCACCGCTTTGGAGAAATTCTCCAGCCTTAAGATATTCTCCTAGGATTTAATTTCCCACGTATGTCCATCCTGAAATCATTTTTCCGAGAAGCATCATCTACCAACAAATGTAGATCCAAAAACAGTAAATCTATGAAACATTCTACATAATCAATTATGGACCTGATTCCTTATATCAGATTCATAGACTCGGAAGCTTTCTCTTTTATCAGTGTCTATGAAATAAGTGTTCCATTAACTTCATTAGAGTGACCTTCCATATCATATCATTAGTCTATCTAGATTATACTTGAATGTACCATCGGCGCTTCACATACCCCCATAGCATATAATCAGCCAACATGACCCTCCACATAGCTGGATTCTCTAAATGGTCATGTATTGTTTCTATGGATCCAATCGATAATTCATCTCCCTATGTTCCACCCTATCCAGTAAATGTTGGAGGGTGTTGTAGATGAAAATCCCAAGTCAAATCAGACATGCTTTTCAGAAACCGCACTGGGTATCTTTCCATGAATTGCATGAAACAAAAAATTTTCTCATGGAACTTCTCCCCTACATCCTCATCTTGCACCAATGGTGCCTCAAGTTCCCTGTCTGGTCACTCTTTCTAAACCATACCGCTCAGTCTCCCTCTCAACAAGTATTGTGGAGGCATATCTCTAAAAAGAAAAACGCACATTATAGGCATCATAACACAACATTATAGCATTTACGTAAAAGGGGAAAGAAAAAAAAACATGTTTCAACATTTACTTTCCCATTACTCGCCACATGGTCAACCCCAAGGCCTTATCATTATCCTTAGAAATCCCACTCTTAGAACTTTGATAATGAGGGTATACACATCCTCATTAATAATGTCTTCCATTAATTAATCACATTTTCTCAAATTAATTAATTCATCAATTAATTAATTAACCATACTCATTTCATCAATGAAGATTCTCAATAGAAACCCGTTTATTCTTATGTTTCACCACTATTTCAATCTCATATTAATGGAAAATAGTTTATGTTCAAAAACATACCCATAAATTTTTTTCCCTTGAGTTCCTAAAATGATTCATGTCACAACAACTATGAGTGCCTAGAATGACGAATGCATAATCACATATCATGCCTCTTTGGACCACAAAACAAAATTCAAAAATTTTGAAAATAAATATCACATCACATCACAAGTGCATCACCCAAGTTGAAATAATATCCAATTGTAACAACAAACAACAATCACATCAATCCCACCATTAATAACCAGATATTACTTTGTACATGGGTTTGAAACTCCCATGCACGAGCTCATTACCAAGCCCTGACACTTACTAGTCTCCCTTCTACCTTTTCCAAAATAGTAATACAACATATGAAGAAATAAAGGAATAATCATTTGATACCACATTGTGATGCCCCAACTTGGGTGCCACTAAACGGTTCCCTGATGTGGTTGGTCACATGACCATAAGAACACCACCCCATATGCTAGAGTGTTCCGAAAAGAAGTGAGGGTTTGGTAATTCGTTCATGGGGAGACTATACCCCCTTATTTAAGAATAAAACACCAATAGAAGAGAACAACAATAAATAAAGGCAAAATACAAAAAAATCAAAACAATATCAAGTAACATATAGTAAAAATCGGAAATAAAATAGTCAACTAAAATGGAAAACATGCTTAGAAATTGAGAGTTTGAAGTGTATAAAATTAAACTAAATGTAAAGATACAATGACTTTAAATAAAGTCCCAAACCACATCTAGTTCCCTCAACTAGGCTCAATTCCCAAACATCAATATATCCCAGGGACTTTCCCTTATATTTTCATAGAACAAAAAAGTCTTCTCGGGGGACAATCGGGCTTCTTGATTAGGGTGTGAGTATGAATCAGTAGGCTACCACCAACAATGTCTAAAACAAGTCCTGTAAAAAGACAATGTATGTTTTTCTGTAATGCAATAAATACATTTCATAATTAAACTGTAATCACATTGTCATTTATTCTTTAATCATAACTTTAAACCCTATTTCAGTTCAGGTCTCCCACTAAAATCATAATTCATTATTTTCATTCATTGTGTGTTTAATTCCTTTCCAAGCACCCCAAACCTCATTCGGTGTTGAATGGAATGTTAAGAACCCAAAATCTCTTTCAATGTAGATCTCAATATCTAACACCCCACATCTTAAGCTTGGATAACTATTGGGGAGGAAAGCCATGTCTGTATCCTAACTTCTGAATCATTCTAGAACACCTTGTCTACCACCCACATTCTCAATCATTTAAATGATTAATTAATTCATAATAATTGAAAAAATAATTCCCTTACTAATCTAATGATTAGCTACACATATCAACGTCCATTAGTTAACCCAACAATTTAATAAGAACAAAAATACTTAATTTATTCATTGATTAATTAATCAATAAACACAAATATCATTCCATATTTAATTCTTCATAATTAATAATCCAATCCAAATCTCAAAATGTCATAATTAATCTCACCATTAATTATCTTAATCAACATTAGGAAAAATTATTAATTCATCATTAAGTATCTCACATAGCAAGAAATCATCCCATAATTAATTCCCCTTGATTAATTATCTCAATCCCACCCAAATTCAATATCCCAATTACAATATCTCAACCCATAATCAAATTCCCCATATCACATAACTATTTGGGTAGTGATCATACCACAATTTACTTTGTCATTTTCACCCTTACACCATTGTATTAATCTGAATTTGTATTGTAAATTGAAAATATAATAACAAAATTCACTCCATGTTTGATTCAATTATTTTGTGTTTTATCACTTTTAAAAAGGTAAATTTTACATGATTTGATAATTTCATTGAAGGTGGAGGTGATTTGGAGGACCCATGATGAAGTCCTTGGAAAATGGGCTAAACTACGAAAGACCCAAGCACACCAGTGGATCCATCCGTACACTTATACTCGACCGTGCATCCAACTGGGATGAAATTTTGTGATCTGGTCTAGAATTAATTGGGGTACATTTCATATTATGGCCACCAAGACTCATTCGTGCATATTGTTTCCCAACCAACTTGATCTTTCCAGAACATCAAATCTGAACTATTTCAAATGAGGTGTTCTGTATTTTATCAATATCTCGATATATAGTTCTCCAAATGGTTCCAAACATTTGGTGGAGATATTCAAGAGGTGGGAAAAATGTTTCTAGTTATTTCCAAATCCATATTCCACTGTCAAGTGGTTGAAAACTATCAGCCACATGGTTTTAGAAAATCTGTGTGCCCAAAACCACCTTCTATTTTGCCTATAAAATGGATGCTTGGGATCCTCATTTGGAAGTTCAACCCAACCACCAAGATCAACCATTTTGGAGTCCTATAGGAGTCTCTTCATAATACAAGATGTTTTGGAGGCCTCTATCCTCATATGGGGGTTAAGGGTGAAGAAGGAGTTCCACCTGAGCCTCCTCCCTCTATCGATGGTGAGCTAAATGGTGGACGATCATTTCGAAGAAGCTAGACAAAAGTTGGAGGGAATTAAAACACATGTTATTAAACTACTTTTTTATAATTTGTCTGTTGAATTTTACACATATTTTTTATCTTGAAATGATCCCCCAGCTTACATTTAATTTGTTATAATTAAGTGGAACTCTTTTAATTTCAACACCGATTGGGTTGAGATTTCAACTGGGAATCATGGGTTGTTCCGATTGGACAACATAATAATCCTATTTATCTCACTCATACATAAGATTTAAGTATTCTTTTTATACCTTTTATTCTATTTTTGACAACCAAATTTTGGCAACATGATTGTTGTGTCGAGGGTGGTTCTTTAAGCATCATTTAAAGAGGCAAGAGGGGAGTTAATATCTTGACAACCTTCAACAAAATACATAAACAATACCATGTTAAATTTTCAGAACAATGAACTATCCAAGATGTGTAGTGAACTTGAAAATATCTTCTTCTCTCATAATTATTAATACAACACCTTTATTTATCAACTATTTAACTCTCTAATTAGGTGATTTACTTAAAATATGTTTTCAAAACCACCCCCTAATTTTGTAATTATTATTAAAAATACATACTCAAAATATATCAACACTACTTGATAGATGAACAAAGGTATTCCCTATACTATAAAGAAAACATAAAAACATAATCAATTTGATATTTCACAACAACGCAGTCAAATTTTGGTGTCGTTTCCGGGGAGAACTTTGGTTTTAGTGCATGTTTTGATAATTTTCTTTGTAAATTTTGTGAATGTTTCTTTGTTTTATCTTCAACCTTTACATTTTTTTGTGTTCTATTTTAATTATTTGGTAGGTTTTGTGTATGAAGCATTCTACTCCAGGAGACTTACAACCTTTTGAATCTGAACTGGAGACGATCCAACATCAGTGACCCCAAGATACATAAGAGGAACCTTTAAAGGAGGATGCCCAAAACATCAATAGTCATCTTGATCCTTCTTCTTCTTCATTGGAAACACAAATTAATACTGAAATTAACTTGAATATCATGACTGGAAACAATAAAACACTAAAATAACTAACTTCTCATGATGTTGATATCAAACCAATTTATATTCAATTACATGGAGAGGCACCCAATTTTGAACTAAAATTTGGTTTAATTCATCAATTACCAAGATTCCATGGACTACATAGAAAGGATCCACACAATCATTAAAAATAATTTCACACTGATTGTTCTTACTTAAAACCTTCAAATGTGGATGAAAAACAAGGAAAGTTAAGGGAACTTCCTTTTTCATTAGAAGACACAATAAAAGATTGGTTATATTATGTTAATTACCCAATAAGAGGCCGGGCGGACATGAAATTCCTTTTTCTTGAAAAATATTTTCCAGCATCTTAAACTGCAAAAAAATGGAAATAAAATTGGTGGATAAGAGAATATCAAGGGGAAACATTACATGAATATTGGGAATGATTTAAAATGTTATTTTCAAGTTTTCCACACAACAAAATAGGTAATCAAATTCTCATTCAATATTTTTTTGAAGGATTAATCCGTATTGATCAAAATATGATCGATGTTGTTGTAGGTGGTGAACTAGTTGCTAAGACCCCAATTGCTACAATATACCTGAATGAAAACATGGTGAAAAACACACAACAATTTGGTTCAATGTCCAATTTACCGATTCGACATGTCCATGAGGTGAAAAGTACTGAATTCGAGAAGAAGGTGGACACAAAGTTCAAAGAGGTAAGTACCCTTCCTTGACAAATTTGTCTTTCCCAAGGGAAATACCAATCACCTCCGCCCATCCATTGTGGTATATGTTCTTCTTAAACCCACTAATCTGAAAAATGCCTTCAATTGAGTGAAGCATCTGAGAGTTGTGAGGCAATATTTCTTGGCCGCCCCTATAACCAACCATTTAGGAAAGAACCTTAATATCCATCCAACCCTGGATTGAAGGAAAACCCAACCTATAAGAATGGGGGAATTCAAACCAACCTCAACAAAAATGGAACCAACCGGGGTAGAGTTGTCATCCACCACCACTACTAAGAAATCCTCAACCACCCCAAAGGCCTTTCTAACAAACCCCTCCAAAACCAGAATCTATCCTTGAAGATATGATAAAACAAATGGCTACTGACAGGGCAAATTTAAATGGATATTTTTGATCAAATAATGAGTATTTTTTAATGCTTTTAGATGAAAAAACCCATTTATTTCATTGTTTTAATAAAATAATGGGTAATTTGAGTATTAGAATGAAAATGAGAAAAATTGTGAAAAGTGCATAATTCTGGATTTTTGGACAGATTTTTAACACAAGGGTATTTTTGTCGTTTCATAAAAAATATAATTTTAAATTCAGTGAATCTAATTTTTTATAATCCTTATTTTATTTCTTTCATGTTTTTTATTCTAGACCAGGAGCTGATTCGGCCATCTAGTGGTCCTAAAAGTTCATTGAATTTTTATATTTCTCCAGGCAGACAGCGTGGACCACACCAATGTAATGGAACTACAACTCGGCCTACACATATTCAAATACATTGATTACAGTTGGGGAGGAAATAGGACTCAAATAGTTGTTCAAAAAATAAATTAAATGGAGTTTGGAATCCATTAAGGCGGCTATTGAACGACATATTCTTAAGGGAATCTTCCTGGAAGCATCGTCCAGAAACAGAAGCCTTCAATGAAAAATTCATAACTTCCTCTTCCGGTGTCCAAATGCACTGAAATTTTGAGGGTGAACGGAACACAAATTTATGAACAACATTAAAGAATGGGTTGATGCATGAAGCGGCTATTTAGTGGTCCAACAATGCAAAATATTTCGGAGGAAAAAAATCTACATATAAAAGGAGTGGAGCTCCTGCCTCTCAGTTCATTCCTTCACATCCCATTCCAGCTAGTGGAAAGAATCCAGAAAGGGAATGTTGATTACTTCCTCCATGTTTATTTTTTTTTTTGAATTTGATGAACCCACCTTGCATGGAGGGGTAAAATCTTTTGTGATTGGGTGAAGGGAAGGGGGACCCCATTTTGTGATGTTTGAGTTTCTGAAGTTTAATTCAAATAAATTATTTTCTTTTAATTGAATGATTATCAATTTAATTTATTTTTGAATTTAAATTAAATACGATTGTATTTTGATTTATTCTTAAATATTAAATTTCATTGATTTAAATATTTTTCTACACTTACTTGATCTATTAATTTTTTTACACCGATTGGTTAATCTATAAAGAAAATCAACTAAGGGAGTGATTTGGTGATTGCTAAATCACGTGGAAAATTAAGATAGATTAATTTAATTATTTAGGGAAGTAAATACCAGATTTGGTATTTCCTAAGTAATTAATATTAGTCCATTAAAATTTCTACACTTTGATAAATAATGAAATCAAAGGTGAAATGACGAAACAATTGTTATTCAATTCACTTAATTATTTTTTCTAAAACCAAAAGATTCATATTTTCTTAAAAACTATGATGACATCACAAATGGGAAAACCCAACCTAAATCCAATCACTTCTCTCTCATATTAAATCCAAAAACCTTTTTAAAAAAACATCTTTCTTTTTTAAATCATTCAAACTTGTTATTTTTTAAGTGACACCAAGATTCAAACACTGCTCCTTGGAGAACGACATCCTGGTTAACATTCATACTACACCCTTAGGGGGATTTAATTGTTTTTTCCACACCTCACTACAAGAATGTGTAGAAACTAACACTGCTGTCGGGGAGCATGTGTAAATCTGCATGACCAGGACCTCTAACGAGGAACTACTTGATTTCGACCCTGAGATAGAAAGAACATTGTTTACTAGGCGTAGGAATCTAAATATTGAAATAGATTTTGAAGAAATAAGTTTAGAAGACTCATGTGTCTAATTAGAACCACCAATAACGGCACAAAACCCTAGACAAACCTTGAGGGACCTTTGTTCCCCACAATTTTCTAACCAACAGAATCAGTTAAACATGCCAGAACAACCAAATGATTTTGAGTTACGAGTAAACAAGATTACTGTGCTACCTAAATTTCATGTCCTTGCAGGTGATGATCCCAATCGACACATTCATGAATTTAGCCATGTGTGTTCAAGATTCAAACCAAGAGGAGTAGCGGAGGAGCAAGTGAAGTGGAAAACATTCCATTTTTCACTTGAGGGAGTAGTGAAGGAGTGGTTGTATACCTTACAACCTCGAGAAATCCAAGACTGGGATGATCTCAAACAAAGTTTCATGCAAAGGTTCTTCCCAGCCTCCCGGAGTATATCAATCAGGAAGGATATATAAACCATTCGACAAGCTACCATTGAGACTCTTTACGTGTATTAGGAACGATTAAAGAAGCTTCGTGTGAGTTGCCCACACCAAGCTATAGAGGAGAACCACTTCTTTGTCATTTTCTACCAAGGAATCCTGGACAACGATAAGAACCTTTTGTATGCATCCTATGGAGGAGCATTGATTGAAAATTTACCTAGAGAAGCCCGAAGCCTGATTGAAAAGATCGCCCAGAATTCACAACAATTCGGGATAAGAAGCACTGGTATAAGAGGGATGCATGAGGTAAGAACTTTTGACTCATCTCCTCTTCTTATAACTCAAATTCAAGAACTAACAAGCCTTGTGAGGAAATGGACATTAAGTAGGTGAATGATAATCCATCTCCACCTCAGGTATGTGGGTTATGTTCACCACCAAATCATTACACACATCAATGTGCTGAGATACATGATACAAAAAGTTGTGCAGCTACATTCCAACAAAGGAAATTCCCACAAAATCAACAATGGAGAGATGGTCAAACCCAACCAGGATACGAAGGACAACAAAACTAGGCGAGAACACCATTTCATCAACAATTTCAGAACCAGACACCATACAAGCAGCCCTTCCAACCACAAAAATCATTTCAACCACCTCCATTCCAACGAAGGAATTTTGAACAGCCTCTAACAAGTTCTGAGAAGTTCCAACAAGAAACAGAGATTGAAGAGCTAAAGAAGACTGTGAAAAATTTGGACAACAAGTTTGATAACCATATGGATATTTTAACTAGGAACCCAGGAAAACTCCTAGCCCAAACTATCCCAAATCCAATGGAGAATATTAGTACAATTACGACTCGAAGCGGTAAGGAGCTTCCACCACCTAAGCCATGTAAGTTTGATGATTCCGAACAAAAACCTGATGAAAAACTCATCCACACCAAGAATAAGGCAGAATCAAAAATTCAAAGGCAACAAAGAGAGAAAGTAGGGAACAAAGTACCATTCCATTCTGCACTAATTGGATCATTAAAGGCTGAAGAAGAACAAATTCAAAAGGAGATCCATTAAAACTTTCGAAAAGTGGAAATCAACATTCCCTTACTATATGCAATATGGAAAATACCCAAATATGAAACGTTTCTGAAGAAAATATGCACCAAGAAAAAGAAGTGTGATAAGGATGAAAAAATCTGTCTTGGAAAGAGTGTCTCAGCCATTTCCACCCCACCTTTACCCAAAAAAATCAAGTTCCAAGGACATTCTCTATTCCATGTACAATGAGGTCTTTATATTTTTCTGATGCTTTGTGTGACCTTGGTGCATCCAAAAATTTAATGTCTAATTCTGTCTTCTCATCCTTGAAAATAGGTGAGTTGAAGCCCACAATAGTGGTTATCCAACTCACAAATGGATCCATTGTCTATCCAGCCAGAGTAGTGGAAGATGTGCTAGTAAGAGTTAGAGAACTCACTTTTCCAGCAGACTTTTACGTACTCACCACGGAGGAGGACAATGAACCAAAATATTCACCCATATTTTTTGGAAGACCATTCCTAGAAACGGAAAAAATATTCATCAATGTACATGAAAGAACTCTGACCATGGAGCTAGGAGATAACAAGGTCAACTTCAATGTCCTTGACTCAAAAAGAATCCCATCAAGCGACCATTCTCTCTTTGCAATTTCCCACAGAGAAGATAGTGATCCCATTAATGATTCAGAGAGAAAAATATCATTACAGGAGTTGAAAGAAATCAGAATAGAATCTTTTGGAAATTCGTGGACTTACAAAGGAAGAACCAGGGTGGAAAAAGATAGACCGATCCAACCAAATACCTTTCAACCGGGAGACCAAATTCTACCAAACAATTTTAGATTGAAGCGAATTCCAGGTAAGCATCGTTCTAGGTGGGATGGTCCATTTCTTATTACTAATATATATCCTTTTGGTACCATTCAGGTTGAAAAGAAAGGAGGAAACTCATTCATTATAAAAGGGAAAATGCTGATGAAGTTCTTTGGAAGTTTACCTCAAGAACCGGTGGAGGAGGTCAATGTTCTCTAACATATATACTGATTTCTTTTCATGAGGTAAGGTCGAGCCAACGACATTAAAAAAAGGCGCTTCTGGGAGGCAACCCTAGTTTCACTGTTTTCATAGGATTTAGTAGTCAGTTACCTCTTACATCACCCAATTGAGCTATAATCGAATGGTTCTTACACTAGTATGAGTAGTTTTAATTTTTCAAGAACCATAATTGAAGGAAACCACAAAGCAAACCCAAGAACAAGAGGAAGTGGAACAAAAGCTTTATGTCAAAAGGGAGTTCACTTTTCATGATTATCATTTAAACTCCCTTCATTTTTTTCATCAAAATCATGTTTTGAGATTTAAAGTTGAAATTGCATGCCCATACTTGAATTCATATTTTAATCGACTTATCTAGGAGACATGAGTTTCCTTGGAACCCAGTGATGTCATGTTTTAGATTTCAATGTTGATATAATTAAATTATTTAAAGGAAGAATTGAATTTTTAAAATGAAGCATGGATATTAAAATAATGACTCATGATTTGAAGGAATTAACTGATTCATGTAAATGAAATTTCCCTACCATCTTCCATGATTTTAATTTGAGAAGTTCATGTGAATTGATTTTTTATTATTATTCATGCCATGAGTGATTGTCCAATGATATATTTCTCATTCCTGAGAGGATTTCTAGACCAAGTACTTCCTATTTATTCTTGAGCATATTTCTTGAGTGATCTTGGGACATGTAACAGACCATAACATTTATTGAAACTTATCAAAGTAATGACTACACAAAAACACATTTAAAATGATTGAGGTATCCTTTGAAAATCAAAATTTCCTTAAAAGACCACCTTTACATCAATCCTTCATTTATCCCATAGAGACCATGAATGACCTTTATAGGTATGAGCCATGTTTCAAGCCATTTTTATCCATTCCTACCCTACTCTTGGTGTTTTCATGATATTTTAAAGTTGAAGTTTGGGGGTAAAGGGAATCATGGTGGACGAGGTGATACACATTGTGAGGAAGACGTGTGGGGGTGTTATTGTGGGAATTGTAAAATGTTGTGAAATCATTCATTATACTCTAATGTTTGACCCTCGAGAATTAAAAAAAATGAAAAAAGTGACAAAAAGAAAAAAATAGAAAAATGGGTTTTGATTTTGGAGAACCAAAAATCATCATTTTTTAGACCGACGATCTTATGATCATATGTGGTTAGGTGATAGATGTGTGGTTTGATCTAATAATAACTTTCAAAAAATGAAAAAAAGTACAAAATTAAAAAAAATCAAGAGGGTGCACAAATAATCTGTTATTCTTACTTGATCATAACATTTTCTTTGAGTTTTGAGAAGTGGGTGTTGCTATTTTTGAAGGGAAGAATTTCATTACAATTTGAATTTTAATATCATGCATTGTACTTCATAGATTAGCCTCCTCCTTGATCATTAATTTTTTAAGCATCAAATCCAACCAACCTTAAGCCTTAGAGTCATTTGAACCATTATTGCAAGTCCTCATGATTTTATGTGTCTTCTGCCTTTACAAAGTGGAGAAAGTAGTTCATTTACAAGCCTATGGATAAGAAGAATGTTCTCATGATATGAGCATAACTCTACATGAATTTTATCATGAGTGATGAGAGAAAAAAAATGAGGTAAATCGTGACATGGCATGTTTAATAATGATGAATCAAGGAGCTTGAATGAATGAAAGGACAAGTTTCATCAATTTTCAAATGAGAAAAGTAAAATATGCGAATTATTGGTTTCTTTGAAAAATGGGAACTTAAATTGATATTTTATTCAGATTTTTGAAATTTTGATTTTACATTGATTTTTTTTGATTTAATTGCATTGAAATTTGAATATTGGTAATATTGGTGTCCTCTGATTTCCATGTTGAGATTTTATGCTTGAGGACAAGCATAGTTTAAGCAAATTTACATGCATATTTTTGATCAAATAATAAGTATTTTTTAATGTTTTTAGATTATAAAACCCATTTATTTCATTGTTTTATTAAAATAATGGGTAATTCGAGTTTTAGAATGAAAATGAGCAAAATTGTGAAAGGTGCAGAATTCTGGATTTTTGGACAGATTTTTAACACAAGGGTATTTTTTTCATTTCATAAAAAATATAACTTGAAATTCAGTGAATATAATTTTTTTAGAGTCCTGATTTTATTTCCTTCATCGTTTTCTTCTGGACCAGGAGCTGATTCGGTCATCTAGTGGTCCCAAAAATTCATTGAAATTTGATATTTTTCCGGGCAGACAACATGGACCACACCATTGTAATTGAACCACAACATATCCTACACGTCTTCAAATAAATTGATTATACTTGGGGAAGAAATAGAACTAAAATAGGCGTTCACACAATAAATTACATGGAGTTTCAAATCCATTAAGGTGGCTATTGAATGACATATGTTTAAAGGAACCTTCCTGGAAGCTTCGTCCAGAAACAGAAGCCTTCAATGAAAAATTCATAACTTCTTCTTCTGGTGTCCAAATTCTCTGAAATTTTTAGGGTGAATGGGAAACACATATATGAACAACGTTGAAGAAGGGTTCCACACGAGAAGTGTCAATTTAATTTTCCAACAACGCGCAATATTTCGGAGGATAGAAATCTGTCTATAAAAGGAGAGGAGCTCCTGCCTCTCAATTCATTCCTTCACATCCCATTCCAGCCAGCGGCAAGCATCCAGTAAGGGAATGTTGATTAATTCCTCCATGTTTATTTTTTATTTTAATCCTTTGACCCCACCTTGCATGGAGGGGTAGAATCTTTTGTGGTTGGGTGAAGGGAAGGGGGACCCCATTTTGTGATGTTTGAGTTTCTGAAGATTAATTCAAAGGGATTCTTTTATTTTAATTGAATGATTATAAATTTAATTTATTTTTGAATTTAAATTAAATATAATTGTAATTTGATTTATTATTAAATATTAAATTTCTTTGATTTAAATATTATTTTATACTTGCTTGATCTATTCATTTTTTACACCGATTGGTTAATCTATGAAGAAAATCAACTAAGGGAGTGATTTGGTGATTGATAATTCAGGTGGGGAAATTAAGATTGATTAATTTAATTATTTAGGGAAGTAAATACCAGATTTGGTTTTTCCAAAGTAATTAATATTAGACCATTAATATTTCTACACTTTGATAAATAATTAAATCAAAGGTGAAATGAAGAAACAATTGTTATTCAATTCACTTAATTATTTTTTTCTAAAACAAAAGGATTCATATTTTCCTAAAAACTATGATGACATCACAAATGGGAAAACTGAACATAAATCCAATCACTTTTCTCTCATATTAAATCCAAAAACCTTTTTAAATAAAACTCCTACTTTCTTAAATCATTCAAAATTGTTATATTTTAAGTGACACCAAGATTAAAACACTGCTCCTTGGAGAACGACATTCTGGTTACCATTCATAATACACCATTAGGGGGATTTAATTTTTTTTGCCACACCTCACGACAAGCATGTGTAGAAACTAGCGCCGCTGCTGGGGAGCAAGTGTAAATCTGCATAACCAGGACCTCTAATGAAGAACTACTTGATTTCAACACTGAGATAGAAAGAACATTGTTTACTAGTCATAGGAATCTAAATATTGAAATCAATTTTGAAGAAATAAGTTTATAAGACTAAAGTGTCCAATTAGAACCACCAATAATGGAACAAAACCCTAGAAAAACCTTGAGGGACCTTTGAGCCCCACAATTTGCTAACCAATAGAATCAGTTAAACATGCCTAAACAACCAAATGATTTTGAGTTACAAGTAAACTTGATTACTGTGCTACCTAAATTTCATGTCCTTGTAGGTCAGGATCCCAATCGACACATTCAAGAATTTAGCCATGTGTGTTCCAGCTTCAAACAAAGAGGATTAGCGGAGAAGCAAGTGAAGTGGAAAGCATTTCCTTTTTCACTTGAGGGAGTAGCGAAGGAGTGGTTTTATACCTTACAACCTGGAGAAATCCAAGACTGGGATGATCTCCAACAAAGTTTCACGCAAAGGTTCTTCCCAGCCTCTCGGAGTACAGCAATCAGGAAGGAGATATACGACATTCGAAAAGCTACCAGTGAGACTCTTTACGAGTATTGGGAATGATTCAAGAAGCTTAGTGTGAGTTTCCCACACCAATCTATAGAGGAGCACCACTTCCTTGTCTTTTTCTACCAAGGACTCCTAGACAGTGATAAGAACCTTTTGGATGAATCCTCTAGAGGAGAATTGGTTGAAAAATTACCTGGAGAAGCCCTAAGCCTGATTGAGAAGATCGCCCGGAATTCAAAACAATTCGGGATAAGAACCACTGGTATAAGAGGGATGCATGAGGTAATAACTTCTGACTCTTCTCCTCTTCTTAAAACTCAAATTAAATAACTAACAAGCCTTTTGAGGAAATGGACATTAAGCAGTTGAATGATAATACATCTCCACCTCAGGTATGTGGGTTATGTTCGTCACCAAATCATTACACTGATCAATGTGCTGAGATACAGGATACAAAAAGTTGTCCATCTGCATTCCAGCAAAGGAAATTCCCACAAAATCAACAATGGAGAGAAGGTCAAAACCAAAAAGGATATGAAGGACAACAAAACCAGGACAGAACACCATTTCAACATTGATTTCAGAACCAGACACCATACAAGTATCCCTTCCAACCACAACAATCATTTCAACCACCTCCATTCCAACGAAGGAATTTTGAATAGCCTCCAACAAGTTCTGAGAAGTTCCACCAAGAAACAGAGATTGAAGAGCTGACGAAGATTGTGAAAAATTTGGACAACAAGTTTGATAACCTTATGGATCTTTTAACTAGGAATCAAGGAAAACTCTTAGCCCAAACTATCCCAAATCCAAAAGAGAATATTATTGCAATTACGACTTGGAGCGGTAAGGAGCTTCCACCACCTAAGCCATGTAAGTTTGATGATTCCAAACAAAAACCTGATGAAAAACTCATCCACCTCAAGAAGAAGGAAGAAACAAAAATTCAAAGGCAACAAAGAGAGAAAGGAGGAAACAAAGTACCATTCCCTTCTGCACTAACTAGATCATTAAAGGCTGAAGAAGAAAAAAATTCAAAAGGAGATCCATGAAACCTTTTGAAAAGTGGAAATCAACATTCCCTTACTGGATGCAATCCGCCAAATACCCAAATATTCAAAGTTTCTGAATGAAATATGCAACAAGAAAAGGAAGAGTGATAAGGATGAAAAAAAATCAGTTTTGGAAAGAGTGTCTCAGTCGTTTCCACCCCACCTTTACCCAAAAAATGTCAAGATCCAGGGAAATTCTCTATTCCCTGTACAATGGTTTCATTAAATTTTTCTGATGCTTTGGGTGACCTTGGTGCATCCATAAATGTAATGTCTAATTCTGCCTTCTCGTCTTTGAAAATAAGTGAGTTGAAGCCCACAATAGTGGTTATCCAACTCACAAATAGATCCACTTTCTATCCAGCCGGAGTTGTGGAAGACGTGCTAGTAAGAGTTAGAGAACTCATTTTTTCAGCATACTTTTACGTACTCACCATGGAGAAGGACAATGCACCAAAACATTCACCCATAATTTTGGGAAGACCCTTCCTTGAAAACAAAAAAACAGTCATCAATGTACATGAAGGAACTCTGACCATGGAGCTAGGAGATATCAAGGTCAAATTCAATGTCCTTGACTCAAAAAGAAGCCCGTCAAGCGACCATTCCCTCTTTGCAATTTCCCACGGAGAAGCTAGTGATCCCAATAATTATTCAGAGAGAAAACTATCATTACAGGAGTTGAAAGAAATCAGAATAGAATCTTTTAGAAATTCATCGACTTAAAAAGGATGAACCAGGGTGGAACAAGATAGACTGATCCAACCAAATACCTTTCAACCAAGAGACCAAATTCTACTAAAAAATTCCAGATTGAAGAGAATTATAGGTAAGAATCATTCTAGGGGGGATGTTCCATTTCTTATTACTAATATATATCCTTTTGGTACCATTCAGGTTGAGAAGAAAGGAGGAAAGCCATTCACTATAAAAGGGAAAAGGCTGATGAAGTTATTTGGAAGTTTACCTCAAGAACCGGTGGAGGAGGTCAATGTTCGCCAACCCATATACTGATTTCTTTTCATGAGGTAAGGTCGAGCCAATGAAATTAAACAATGGCACTTCCAGGAGGCAACCCGAGTTTCACTGTTTTCATAGGATTTAGTAGTCAGTTACCTCTTACATCACCCAATTGAGCTATAATGGAATCGTTCTTACACTGGTATGAGTGGTTTTAATTTTTCAAGAACCATCATTGAAGGAGGCCACAAGGCAGACCCAAGAACAAGAGGAAGTGGAACAAAATATTTATGTCAAAATGGAGTTCACTTTTCATGATTATCATTTAATCTCCCTTCATTTTTTTCATCAAAATCATTTTTTGAGCTTTAAAGTTGAAATTGCATGCCCATAATGGAATTCATATTTTACTCGACTTATCTAGGAGACATGAGTTTCTTAGGAACCCAGTGATGTCATGTTTTAGATTTCAATGTTGATATGATTAAATGATTGAAAGGAAGAATTGAATTTTTAAAATGAAGCATGGATATTGAAATAATGACTCATGATTTGAAGGAATTAACGGATTCATGTATATGAAATTTCCCTACCATCTTTCATGATTTGAATTTCAGAAGTTCATGTGAATTTATTTGTTATTATTATTCATGCCATGAGTGATTTTCCAATGATATATTTCTCATTCCCGAGAGGATTTCTAGACCAAGTAATTCATATTTATTCTTGAGCATATTTCTTGAGTGATCTTGGGACATGTAACTGGTTAGAACATATATTGAAACTTGTCAAATCAATGAATTCACAAAAAAACATTTCAAATGATTGGGGAATCCTTTGAAAAGCTACATTTCCTTAAAATACCACATTTACATCAATCCTTCATTTATCCCATAGAGACCATGAATGACCTTTATAGGGATGAGCTATGTTTCAAGCCATTTTTATCCATTCCTACCCTACTCTTGGTATTTGCATGATATTTTAAAGTTAAAGTGTGGGGGTAAAGGGAATCATGGTGGATGGGGTGATACACATTGTGAGGAAGAAGTGTTGGGGTGTTATTGTGGGAATTGTAAAAGGTTGTGAAATCATTCATTATACTCAATTTTTTGACCCTCTAGAATTAAAAAAAATGAAAAAAAAATCACAAAATGAAAAAAAAATAGAAAAATGGGTTTTGATTTTGGAGAACCAAAAGTCACCATTTTCCAGACCAACTATCTTATGATCATATGTGGTTAGGTGATAGATGTGAGGTTTGATCTAATGATAACTTTAGAAAAATGAAAAAAAAGTACAAAATTAAAGAAATCAAGAGGGTGCACAAATAATCCATTATGATTACTTGATCATAACCTTTTCTTTGAGTTTTGGGAAGTGGGTGTTACTATTTTTTAAAGGGAGAATTTCATTACAATTTTACTTTTAATATCATGCATTGTACTTCAGAGATTAGCCTCCTCCTTGAGCCTTAATTTTTTAAGCATCAAATCCTACCAACCTTAAGCCTTAGAGTCATTTTATCCTTTATTACAAGTCCTCATGATTTTATGTGTCTTCAGTCATTAAAAAGTGGAGAAAGTAGTTCATTTACAAGTCTATGGATAAGAAGAATGTTCCCATGATATGATCATAACTCTACTTGAATTGTATCATGAGTGATGAGAGAAAAACAATTGAGGTAAATCATGACATGACATGTTTAATAATGATGAATCAAGGAGCTTGAATGAATGAAAGGATAAGTTTCAGCAATTTTCAAATGGGAAAAGTAAAATATGTGAATTATTGGTTTCTTTGAAAAATGGAAACTTAAATTGATATTTTATTCAGATTTTTGAAAGTTTGATTTTACATTGATTTTTTTTATTTTATTGCATTGAAATTTGAATATTGGTAACATTGATGTCCTCTGATTTCTATGTTGAGATTTTATGCTTGAGGACAAGCATAGTTTAAGTGTGGGGGTATTTGACAGAGCAAATTTACATGCATATTTTTGATCAAATAATAAGTCTTTTTTAATGTTTTTAGATTATAAAACCCACGTATTTCATTTTTTTAAAATAATCGGTAATTTGAGTTTTAGAATGAAAATGAGCAAAATTGTGAAAAGTGAAGAATTCTAGATTTTTGGACATATTTTTAACACAAGGGTATTTTTGTTATTTAATAAAAAATATAATTTGAAATTCAGTGAATATAATTATTTTAGAATCTTGATTTTATTTCTTTCATCTTTTTCTGCTGGACCAGGAGCTGATTCGGCAATCTTGTGGTCCTAAAAATTCATTGAAGTTTGATATTTTTCTGGGCGGACAGTGTGGACCACACAACTGTAATGGAACAACAACTCTGCCTACACATCTTCAAATATATTTATTCCACTAGGGGAGGAAATAGGACTCAAATATCCGTTCACACAATAAATTACATGGAGTTTGGAATCCATTAAGGCAGCTATTGAACGACATATTTTTAAAGGAACCTTCCTGGAAGCTTCATCCAGAAACAGAAGTCTTCAATGAAAAATTCATAACTTCTTCTTCCTGTGTCCAAATTCCCTGAAATTTTTAGCATGAACGGCCAACACATTTGTGAACAACTTTGAAGATGGGGTCCACGTGAAAAGCGGCCATTTATGTGTCCAACAACACGCAATCTTTCGGAGGACAGAAATCTGCCTATAAATGGAGAGGAGCTCCTGCCTCTCAATTCATTCCTTCACATCCCATTCCAGCCAGTGGCAAGCATCCAGTATGGGAATGTTTATTACTTACTCCATGTTAATTTTTTATTTGGATTCAATAACCCCACCTTGCATGGTGGGGTAGAATCTTCTGTGATTGGGTGAAGGGAAGGGGGCCCCATTTTGTGATGTTTGACTTTCTGAAGTTTAATTCAAATGAATTCTTTTCTTTTAATTGAATAATTATAAATTTAATTTATTTTTGAATTTAAATTAAATACGATTTTATTTTGATTTATTCTTAATTATTAAATTGCTTTGTTTTAAATATTATTCTACACTTGCTTGATCTATTCATTTTTTTACACCGATTGGTTAATCTATGAAGAAAATCAATTAAGGGAGTGATTTGGTGATTGCTAAATCATGTGGAGAAATTAAGATAGATTAATTTAATTATTTAGGGAATTAAATACCAGATTTGGTATTTCCTAATTAATTAATATTATTCCATTAAGATTTCTACACTTTGATAAATAATTAAATCATATGTGAAACGAAGAAACAATTGTTATTCAATTCACTTAATTATTTTTTCTAAAACCAAAGGATTCATATTTTCTTAAAAATTATGATGACATCACAAATGGTAAAACCCAACCTAAATCCAATCACTTCTCTCTCATATTAAATCCACAATATTTTTTTAAAAAACCTATTGCTTTCTTAAATTATTCAAACTTGTTATTTTTTAAGTGACACCAAGATTAAAACACTGCTCCTTGGAGAACGGAATTCTGGTTACCATTCATACTACACCCTTAGGGGGATTTAATTGTTTTTTCCACACCTCATGACAAGCATGTGTAGAAACTGGCACTGCTGCCGGGGAGAAAGTGTAAATCTGCATGACCAGGACCTCTAACGAGGAACTAATTGATTTCGACCCTGAGATATAAAGAAATTTTTTTTCTAGGCGTAGGAATCTAAATATTGAAATCAATTTTGAAGAAATAAGTTTAGAAGACTCAAGTGTCTAATGAGAACCACCAATAATGGCACAAAACCCTAGACAAACCTTGAGGGACGTTTGTGCCCCACAATTTTCTAACCAACAGAATTAGTTAAACATGCCTGAACAACCAAATGATTTTGAGTTACGATTAAACATGATTACTGTGCTACCTAAATTTCATGTCCTTGCAGGTGATGATCCCAATCGACACATTCAAGAATTTAGCCATGTGTGTTCAAGCTTCAAACCAAGAGGAGTAGAGGAGGGGCAAGTGATGTTGAAAGCATTCACTTTTTCACTTGAGGGAGTAGCGAAAGAGTGGTTGTATAAATTACATCCTAGAGAAATCCAAGACTGGGATGATCTCCAACAAAGTTTCATGCAAAGGTTCTTCCCAGCCTCCCGGAGTAGAGCAAACAGGAAGGAGATATATGCCATTCAACAAGCTACTGGTGAGACTCTTTACGAGTATTAGGAACGATTCAAGAAGCTTATTGTGAGTCACCCACACCAAGATATAGAGGAGCACCACTTCCTTGTATTTTTCTACCTTGGACTCCTGGATAGTGATAGGAACCATTTGGATGCATCCTCTGGAGGATCATTGATTGAAAAATTACCCGGAGAAGCCCGAAGCCCGATTGAGAAGATCGCCCAGAATTCAAAACAATTCGGGACAAGAATCACTGGTATAAGAGGGATGCATGGGGTAAGAACTTCTGACTCATATCCTCTTCTTACAACTCAAATTCAAGAACTAACATGCCTTTTGAGGAAATGTCCATTAAGCAGGTGAATGAGAATCCATCTACACCTCATGTATGTGGGTTTTGTTCATCACTAAATCATTACACTGATCAATGTGCTGAGATACAGGATACAAAAAGTTGTGCAGCTGCATTCAATCAAAGGCAATTCCCACAAAATCAACAATAGAGAGAAGGTCAAACCCAAAAAGGATATGAAGGACAACAAAACAAGGCTAGAAAACCATTTCAACATCAATTTCAGAACCAGACACCATACAAGAAGCCCTTCCAACCACTACAATCATTTCAACCGCCTCCATTACAACGAAGGAATTTTTAATCCTCCAACAGGTTCTGAGAAGTTCCACCAAGAAACATAGATTGAAGAGCTGAAGAAGACTGTGAAAAATTTAGACAAAAAGTTTAATAACTTTATGGATCTTTTTACTAGGAATCAAGGCAAACTCCTAGCCCAAACTATCCCAAATCCAAAGCAAAATATTAGTGCAATTACAACTCGAAGAGGTAAGGAGCTTCCACCACCTAAGCCATGTAAGTTTGATAATTGCAAACAAAAACCTGATGAAAAACTCATCCACCCCAAGAAGAAGGCAGAAACAAAAATTCAAAGACAACAAAGAGAGAAAGGAGGAAACAAATTACCATTCCCTTCTGCACTAATTGGATCATTAAAGGCTGATGAAAAAAAATTCAAAAGGAGATCCATGAAACCTTTCGAAAAGTGAAAATCAACATTCCCTTACTGGATGCAATCCTCCAAATACCCAAATATTCAATGTTTCTAAAGGAAATATGCACCAATAAAAAGAAGCATGATAAGGATGAAAAAATCAGTTTTGGAAAGAGTGTCTCAGCCGTTTCCACCCCACCATTACCCAATAAAATTCAAGATCCAGGGACATTCTCTATTCCCTGTACAATGGGTTCTTTAGATTTTTCTGATGCTTTGTGTGACCTTGGTGCATCCATAAATGTAATGTCTAATTCTGTCTTCTCGTATTTGAAAATAGGTGAGTTGAATCCCACAATAATGGTTATCCAGCTCGCAAATGGATCCACTGTCTATCCAGCTGGAGTTGTGGAAGACGTTCTAGTTAGAGTTAGAGAACTCATTTTTCTAGTAGACTTTTACGTACTCACCATGGAGGAGGAAAATACACCAAAACATTCACCCATAATTTTGGGAAGACCATTCCTGGAAACGAAAAAAAAATCATCAATGTACACGAAGGAACTATGATCATTAAGCTAAGAGATAGCAAGGTCACCTTCAATGTACTTCACTCAAAAAGAAGCCCGTCAAGCGACCATTCCCTCTTTTCAATTTCCCACGGAGAAGCTAGTGATCCCATTAATGATTCAATGAGAAAACTATCATTACAGGAGCTGAACGAAATCAGAATAGAATCTTTTTGAAATTCTTGGACTTACAAAGGAAGAACTAGGGTTGAAAAAGATAGACTAATCCAACAAAATACCTTCCAACCAGGAGACCAAATTCTACCAAACAATTCCAGATTGAAGCGAATTCTAGGTAATCATCGTTCTAGGTGGGATGGTCCATTTCATATTACTAATATATATCCTTTTGGTACTATTCAGGTTGAGAAGAAAGGAGGAAACCCATTCACTATAAAAGGGAAAATGTTGATGAAGTTCTTTGAATGTTTACCTCAAGATCCGGTGGAGGAAGTCAATGTTCTCCAACCCATATAATGATTTCTTTTCATGAGGTAAGGTCGAGCCAACGACATTAAACAAAGGCGCTTCTGGGAGGCAACCTGAGTTTCACTATTTTCATAGGATTTAGTAGTCAGTTACCTCTTACATCACCCAATTGTGCTATAATGGAATGGTTCTTACACTGGTATGAGTGGTTTTAAGTTTTCAAGAACCATCATTGAAGGAAACCACAAGGCAGACCCAAGAACAAGAATAAGTGGAACAAAAGATTTATGTCAAAAGGGAGTTCACTTTTCATGATTATCATTTAAACTCCCTTCACTTTTTAAATCAAAATCATGTTTTGAGATTTAATGTTGAAATTGCATGCTCATACTTGAATTAATATTTTACTCGACTTATCTAGGAGACATGAATTTCTTAGGAACCCAGTGATGTCATGTTTAATTTTTCAATGTTGATATGATTAAATGATTGAAAGGAAGAATTGATTTTTTAAAATGAAGCAAGGATATTAAAATAATGACTCATGATTTGAAGGAATTAACTGATTCATGTAAATGAAATTTCCCTACCATCTTTCATGATTTGAATTTCAGAAGTTCAGGTGAATTGATTTGTTATTATTAGTCATGCCATGAGTGATTGTCCAATGATATATTTCTCATTCCCGAGAAGATTTCTAGACCAAATAATTCATATTTATTCTTGAGCATATTTCTTGAGTGATCTTGGGACATGTAACCGACCAGAACATGTATTAAAACTTGTCAAATCAATGACTGTGCAAAAACACATTTAAAATGATTGAGGCATCCTTTAAAAATCTACATTTCCTTAAAAGACCACCTTTACATCAATCCTTTGTTTATATCATAGAGACCATGAATGACCTTTATAAGGATGAGCCATGTTTCAAGCCATTTTTATCCATTCCTACCCTACTCTTGGTATTTGCATGATATTTTAAAGTTGAAGTGTTTGGGTAAAGGGAATCATGGTGGACCGGGTGATACACATTGTGAGGAAGAAGTGTGGGGGTGTTATTGTGGGAATTTTAAAAGGTTGTGAAATCATTCATTATACTCTATTGTTTGATCCTCTAGAATTAAAAGAAAATGAAAAAAAATTGACAAAAAGAAAAAAATAGAAAAATGGGTTTTGATTTTGGAGAACCAAAAATCACCATTTTCCAGACCGATGATCTTATGATCATATGCGGTTAGGTGATAGATGTGAGGTTTGATCTAATCATAACTTTTGCAAAATGAAAAAAAGTACAAAATTAATAAAATCAAGAGGGTGCACAAATAATCCATTATGCTTACTTGATCATAACAGTTTCTTTGAGTTTTGGGAAGTGGGTGTTGCTAATTTTGAAGGGGAGAATTTCATTACAATTTTACTTTTAATATCACGCATTGTACTTCAGATATTAGCCTCCTCCTTGACCGTTAATTTTTTAAGCATCAAATCCTACCAACCTTAAGCCTAAGAGTCATTTTAACCTTTATTGCAAGTCCTCATGATTTTATGTGTCTTTTGTCTTTACAAAGTGGAGAAAGTAGTTCATTTACAAGCCTATGGATAAGAAGAATTTTCTCATGATATGAGCATAAATCCACTTGAATTGTATCATGAGTGATGAGAGAAAAAAAATTGAGGTAAATCATGACATGGCATTTTTAATAATGATGAATCAAGTAGCTTGAATGAATGAAAGGATAAGTTTCATCAATTTTCAAATGGGAAAAGTAAAATACGTGAATTATTGGTTTCTTTGAAAAATAGGAACTTAAATTTATATTTTATTCAGATTTTTGAAATTTTGATTTTACATTGAATTTTTATTTTATTTTATTGCATTGAAATTTGAATATTGGTAACATTGGTGTCCTCTAATTTCCATGTTGAGATTTTATGCTTGAGGACAAGCATAGTTTAAGTGTGGGGGTATTTGACAGAGAAAATTTACATGCATATTTTTTATCAAATAATTATTATTTTTTTAATTTTTTTGGATTATAAAACCCATTTATTTCGTTGTTTTATTAAAATAATGGGTAATTTGAGTTTTAGAATGGAAATGAGCAAAATTGTGAAAAGTGCAGAATTCTGGAATTTTGGACAGATTTTTAACACAAGGGTATTTTTTTCATTTCATAAAAAATATAATTTAAAATTCAGTGAATATAATTTATTTAGAATCCTGGTTTTATTTACTTCATCTTTTTCTTCTGGACCAGGAGCTGATTCGGCCATCTTGTAGTCCTAAAAATTCATTTATGTTTGATATTTTTCCAGGCGGATAGCGTGGACCACACCACTGTAATGGAACCACAACTCGGCCTACACATATTCAAATACATTTATTCCACTTGGGGAGGAAATAGGACTCAAATGGACGTTCACAAAATAAATTAAATGGAGCTTTTAATCCATTAATGCATCTATTGAATTACATATCTCTAAAGGAACCTTCCTGGAAGCTTCGTCCAAAAACAGAAGCCTTCAATGAAAAATTCATAACATCTTCTTCTGGTGTCCAAATGCTCTGAAATTTTTAGGGTGAATGGTAAACACATTAAAGAACAAATTTGAAAAAGTGGTACATGAGATAAGTGTCTATTTAATGACCTAACAATGTGCAATCTTTTGGAGGACAGAGATCTGCCTATAAAAGGAGAGGAGCTCCTGCCTCTCAATTCCTTCCTTCACATCCCATTCCAACTAGCGGAAAGCTTCCAGTAAAGTAATGTTGATTACTTCCTCCAAGTTTATTTTTTATTTGAATTCTATGACCCCATATTCCATGGAGTGGTAGAATGTTTTGTGATTGGGTAAAGGGAAGGGGGACCCCTTTTTGTGATGTTTGAGTTTCTGAAGTTTAATTGAAAGGAATTCGTTTCATTTAATTGAATGATTATCAATTTAATTTATTTTTTAATTTAAATTAAATACGATTGTATTTTGATTTATTCTTAAATATTAATTTGCTTTTTTTTTAAATATTATTCTACACTTTCTTGATCTATTCATTTTTTACACCGATTGGTTAATCTATGAAGAAAATCAACTAAGGGAGTGATTTGGTGATTGCTAAATCACGTGGAGAAATTAAGATAGATTAATTTAATTACTTTGGTAAGTAAATTCCAGATTTGGTATTTCCTAAGTAATTAATATTAGTCCATTAATATTTCTACACTTTGATAAATAATTAAATCAATGGTGAAATGAAGAAACAATTGTTATTCAATTCACTTAATTATTTTTTCTAAAACCAAAGGATTCATATTTTCTTAAAAACTATGATGACATAACAAATGGGAAAACCCAACCTAAATCCAATCAATTCCCTCTCATATTAAATCCACAAATATTTTTTAAAAAAACCTCTTTCTTTCTTAAATCATTCAAACTTGTTATTTTTTAAGTGACACCAAGATTAAAACACTTCTCCTTGGAGAACGACATTATGGTTACCATTCATACTACAACCTTAGGGGTATTTAATTGTTTTTGCCACACCTCAAGACAAGCATGTGTAGAAACTGGCACCTCTTCCAGGGAGCAAGTGTAAATCTACATGACCAGGACCTCTAACGAGGAACTACTTGATTTCGACCCTGAGATAGAGGTGTAGGAATCTAAATATTGAAATCAATTTTGAAGAAATAAGTTTAGAAGACTCAAGTGTCCAATTAGAACCACCAATAATGGCACAAAACCCTAGACAAAACTTGAGGGACCTTTGTGCCCCACAAGTTGCTAACCAACAGAATCAGTTAAACATTCCCGAACAACCAAATGATTTTGAGTTATGAGTAAACATGATTACTGTGCTACCTAAATTTCATGTCCTTGCAGGTGAGGATCCCAATCAACACATTCAGGAATTTAGCCATGTGTGTTCAGGCTTCAAACCAAGAGGAGTAGTGGAGGAGAAAGTGAAGTGGAATGCATTCCCTTTTTCACTTGAGGGAGTAGCGAAGGAGTGGTTGTATACCTTACAACCTGGAGAAATCCAAGACTGGGATGATCTCCAACAAAGTTTCATGCAAAGGTTCTTCCCAGACTCCCAGAGTACAGCAATCAGGAAGGAGATATACGCCATTCAACAAGCTACCGGTGAGACTCTTTATGAGTATTGGGAACGATTCAAGAAGCATAGTGTGAGTTGCCCACACCAAGCTATAGAGGAGCACCATTTCCTTGTCTTTTTCTACCAAGGGCTCCTGGACAGCGATATGAACCTTTTGGATGTATACTCTAGAGGAGCATTGATTGAAAAATTACCTGGAGAAGCCCAAAGCTTGATTGAGAAGATCACCCAGAATTCACAACAATTCGGGACAAGAAGCACTGGTATAAGAGGGATGCATGAGGTAAGAACTTCTGACTCATCTCCTTTTCTTACAACTAAAATTCAAGAACTAACAAGCCTTGTGAGGAAATGGCCATTATGAAGGTGAATGAGAATCCATCTCCACCTCAGGTATGTGGGTTATGTTCATCACCAAATCATTACACTGATCAATGTGCTGAGATACAGGATACAAAAAGTTGTGCAGCTGCATTCCAGCAAAGGAAATTCCCACAAAATCAACAATGGAGAGAAGGTCAAACCCAACAAGGATATGAAAGAAAAAAAAACTAGTCCAGAACACCATTTCAAAAGCAATATCAGAACCAGACACCATACAAGAAGCCCTTCCAAACACAACAATCATTTCAACCACCTCCATTCCAACGAAGGAATTTTGAACAGCCTCCAACAAGTTCTGAGAAGTTCCACCAAGAAACAGAGATTGAAGAGCTGAAGAAGACTTTGAAAAATTTAGACAACAAGTTTGATAACCTTATGGATCTTTTAACTAGGAATCAAGTCAAACTCCAAGACCAAACTATCCCAAATCCAAAGGAGAATATTAGTGCAATTACGACTCGAAGCGGTAATGAGCTTCCACCACCTAAGCCATGTAAGTTTGATGATTCCAAACAAAAACCTGATGAAAAACTCATCCACCCCAAGAAGAAGGCAGAAAAAAATTCAAAGGCAACAAAGAGAGAAATGAGGAAACAAAGTACCATTCCCTTCTGCACTAACTGGATCATTAAAGGCTGAAGAGGAAAAAATTCAAAAGGATATCCATGAAACCTTTCGAAAAGTGGAAATCAACATTCCCTTACTGGATGCAATTCGCCAAATACCCAAATATGCAAAGTTTCTGAAGGAAATATGCACCGAGAAAAATAAGCCTGATAAGGATGAAAAAAATCAGTTTTGGAAAGAGTGTCTCAGCCGTTTCCACCCCACCTTTACCCACAAAATTTCAAGATCCAGGGAAATTCTCTATTCCCTGTACAATGGGTTATTTTGATTTTTTTGATGCTTTGTGTGACCTTGGTGCATCCATAAATGTAATGTCTAATTATGTCTTCTCGTCTTTGAAAATATGTGAGTTGAAGCCCACAATAGTGGTTATCCAACTCACAAATGGATCCACTTTCTATCCAGCCGGAGTTGTGGAAGACGTGCTAGTAAGAGTTAGAGAACTCATTTTTCCAGCAGACTTTTACGTACTCACCATGGAAGAGGACAATGCACCAAAAAAGTCACCCATAATTTTGGGAATACCATTCCTGGAAATGGAAAAAACCGTCATCAATGTACATGAAAGAACTCTGACCATGGAGCTAGGAGATAGCAAGGTCAACTTCAATGTCCTTGACTCAAAAATAAGCCTGTCAAGTGACCATTCCCTCTTTGCAATTTCCCACGGAGAAGCTAGTGATCCCATTAATGATTCAGAGAGAAAACTATCATTACATGAGCTGAAAGAAATCAGAATTGTAACGCCCCGACCCTAGCTACCCAGAGTCGGTGCATTACTTCGTAACATTGGCATGATCACAAAAGATCAAGTCTCGAAAGACCGATTAGTTTAGTAGCCTTGGAATCACTAGATACATTCATAATTCTTTCATTACATCAAAAAGTAAACAAACTACAATAACATGGTATTCATAGTCCAAAATCATATCCTCACTGACTATTCTTGCAAGTCTGTCATAATACACTTCTTCACATCCTGGAAAATATTAAAACATTGAAAGGGGTGAGCTCAGATGCTCAGTAAGTATAACAATATTGCAGAAGCTTTCATAAATAAAAACTAACAATTAAGGCAATGTATAACGAAACAAAAGCCTTATTAAACTTAAACTTCAGAATAATATGGAAAAAGTAAAATCAAATAATGCCACTTACTTACTCACATGGATATTCTACTAGACGAATAATCACATGAAATATCAATAACCACTTTCATAATTAGGGAATGTATAATGCCAGACATTGTAAAACATTTTGTCAAGGCCTCGGCCAAGACATCTAAAATGATTAAGGCCTCAGCCAAAACCATAAATCCAATTGGGAAAGGGCCTCGTCCAATTCCACATCTAGTTGTCTCATGAGACCTACCGATGCATCGAGGAGCTATAGCGGGCTCCACCCGTCACTTATTAAGTCCAATACATTCCTCATATGAATAGGTTTAAACATATCATAAACCATAACATAATCTTATCACATAAAACATGCACAAAGGAAACATAACATTTCCACATTTCAATCACAAGATATCAATACAACACATTGATATAATAAAAACTCATTCAAAACCATTTTCAATACCAAAATAAAATAAAGTTAAAACTTTGTATTTATTTTTCATTAAAAAAAAGTGATGGCTTGTAGAGGAAGACGAAACTCAGATAATGGTCACGGCGGCAGAGAAGTCATTGTCGCCGCATATGTACGGAAAGAAAAACATTTCCATTTTTGTCGTTTAGTAAAACGCTTCGTATAAAAAAGATTCCTTTTGAATGAACGTAAAAGTCAAAGGGGTTTATACACCGTATAAAAGAAAGTTGGGTATAAAACCAAATATGCCTCAATGAAAGAAGATTGAGACGAAGTCCTTAAAAAGATCATTTTTAAAATATAATAGATCTATTATGTTTATTAACTATAGGTACACATAAAGAATAAAAATAAGTAATAATAATATCATGACATAATTTGAAAGTAGGAGATTAACCCAAAGAATGGAAGTTGGGTTAAGAAGTTCCCTTACCTCATGTCTGACTTGACTCAACCGTTCTTTAACCTCCTGAATAATAAACTAGAGTTAATATCTACCTTATTAAGAACCATTTTAAATTTCATTATCCTTTTTATATCACTTATTACAATGTTATGAACGTTATGTAATTATTTAAGTTAATAACGGTCGTTTTGTTGATCTTTGGTACTTGAGTCAATAATAAACTTCTTATAATTACAAGTTGTTTATGTGGTAGAATATCCATTATCTCCAGAATTATATTCATGATTTAGATGTCATATATATCTTATATATCCAGTATATACATTCATTTATAATATTATGTAACATTTAGAGGTAAGAAATGAAATGCACCATTCATCGAGACGGTAAGCCGTACGTACGCATGAACGCTACTTTTATTTCAATTTCATATTTAATGGAACTAAATCATAATGATATAAATGTATAATATAATTCCAGTATAATATAGTGTATAATACCATTTACTCCATCCTTTATACATCCCACATATGGCATTAACGATTCAAATCACTTTGAGGGGGCGGTAGTCCGCACTTCCTAAAATGAAATTATCTCGTTTTACCCATAATGGAAATCATAAAGTATGCCATAAATGAGAAATACAGAATCATAAGTAAAACATAAACATATTATATAACATATATAAAAATAGTGACATCTTAATGGCCACCTTTTAAGGTGTTATATGAGTGTTGAACAATCATCGTTTCGTGAGGCAGAAATTCGCCATCCACAGAAACCGTATGTTCTTTAACCATTAGATGTAGGTGTGTGTAAGTGTAGCTCGAAAACATCTTATAACAACATTCTAGTATATTGAGGATACTGGTGTTGTTACAAAAGAAATGAATAAAAAGAGTTTAGGGGGTTGGAGAAGAAAAATAAAACAAAACAACATTAGAGAAGACATTACCTCAAAATCGGGTAACTCTTTTTGATTTGAGACAAAGGCTTCCTTGGGAAGCGTTCTTCCCAAAGTGAGGCTTCTAGGAGTAAGAGAGGGATGTTGGGAGAGTATTTGGGCAGAGGTTGGCCGATCCAAATGGCTTGATGGTGTGAATAAGGTGGGAGAGGTGGGGGCCTTTTATAAGTGGAGAGGAGGGGCTCTTTTGGAAAGATTGAAATGTTACATTATTACACAATGCTTTTCGGATTCTAAAGGTCCCAAACTTATATAATTCGAGGATAAGGTGATAAGGGTTCGAAATATCCTCATCCAATTGGCTTTGGACAAGTTTAAGCCTTCGATTTTGCATTATCGTCCCATTTTTTTTAAATCGTTAAATAATGAGGTCATCGCTGCATCATCATGATGTCATAAATAATTTAATTTATTTAATGTCTAAAAATTATAAAAAAAATATTATGATGTAGGAAATATTTTTAGCTTTCTAATGAATATTTATAATCAAAATATGGACTTGTGTAACCCCACTTAAAAACTGTTTTAGTAAAACAACTCATGTTTGTGTCAATTAAATTTTAACATTAAATAAATATATATTAATGTCATTTTCCAACTAAAGTGGCTCCATGGGGTCCCCAAGTTGACCCATGGGTTGTCTTGGTTGGCCATTACTCATCCAATAGGATTAGGAAAAGTGTCATGCTCATCTCATATTATTATAACATTATTTTTACCTTAAACTACACTAATTACCTCTAATCGCAATTAAGAACTTAAAAGTTACTATTCACCAAAAAATTATTTTGATCTCATTGAACCACATTTTACTTCTTAATGACAACCATGTATGTCGGACTTTTGAAAATCAAATCACAGAAGTGGTAATATTTCATTTAAACGAAAAATCAGTTATTTAACTACCACTTAGTGGTTTCACTATTCATCAAAAATTGAAGTTTTTCAGAACAAGGCCAAAATTTCACCCTAAGCTATAATTGATATTCCGAATTCAAAAATGATATCTATTTTACAAAATTACAAACATATAAGTTGCATTAATTAATTTTATAATTAATTCCCGCTGTTACGACAAATAGCGTGTTTTTAAGAAACAATTTATATCAAAAGATTGGCAATTATTTATGTCTAATTTCAATGTTAAATTAATTCTAATGACCACCATTGGATAAAATGGTAAAAATATATTCTAATTATACCTTAAAACCACTAAATAGTATAACTTATCACTATAAATTATTTTGATTAAAAAAGTTGTTTTAAGTATTTTTCACTATTCATAAAAATTTGGAAGTTCTCGAAAAATTACAAAAAATTCAACATAGGCTAATTTAAATATCAGGAATACAAAAATGAAGTCCATTTTGAAATATAAAATTTCTATAAATTTAAAAGGTGGTTATTACTATTCATAACGACTACTTTGATTAGTTGTAGTGTGTTAGAACTCGAACTTGCGTACAATGCAAGCTATTGCATTATTGAAAGAGAGGCGTATCGTGGAAGCTCGGGGTGTTACATTCTCCCCTCCTTCAATAAATTGCGTCCTCACAATTTGAAATTTTTCTTTGAAAATAAAAGGTTGAAAAGAGAAAATACCTTTGAGGAAAACCCACATCGGAAATAAGGTTAATAAATATATAACATTAAAAGAAAGCAAGATAAGTACAAAGGTCACCCAATATATCCCATTCTAGGATTATATGAAAATATGGATATGGAGGAGAAACAAACCATCAAGGTCTGAAGGAGAGTTATAGAAAATAGGATTAGGAGAATGTTTAACCACAAGAAAATCACAAACTTGTGATTGGTTAAACGGTCATTGAATCCCCAGTTGGAAAAGTTAACCGGCAACATTTTTGTTTTAAGTTACCTTTTATAATGTTGAGGAATTTATTTAGGAGATTTACTAAGAACTTAAGGGAATATACATACTTGTTATGTATACTTTCATTCGTTAATAAATTTTTACCACAAACCCAACTTTTACTCCAAATGGTAACGGAACTCAAAAATATTCTATTTATCCTAATTGTATAAGGTTAAAAATGTTAACACATACCATTTAGATTAGTAAAACTATTTTGTAATAACCAGGGACTCCCTGTAGGCTAGTGGTAGGAAATAAAGGCTTGTCGCACTATGGTTGTGGGTTCGATTCCTGCAGCTTTGTCCGACGTGACGAGTTATTCCCCACCCTGCAGGTTGTCCTTTTCCTAAAACTATAGTATTATAATATTCCAAAAATAATCTTCAGAAATTCTTTAACCTTAAACAATACTATCCATGGTTCAACTTAATCCATTACAACCTTAATAGTTATCCAAAATACCTCCGTCTAGACTTTCTCTAAAAGGTCTCTAAATTCCAAAATCAATTGTAACATCAGATTCCCCAAACAAAGAAAAGTTTCGCTTATTGTCACATACTAAAAGTATGATTACCTTAATCATATTAAAACCTTACTGAAATCAACAAGTACTGCAGTACAATCCTTATATATATATCACATTATTCTAATAACCAGAATATAATCCATGAGTCCAAAAGCACCAATACATTAGTTATTCTGCTTCAATTGTAGTAACAGCATAAGATTGTCCAAGATCCCTTGGCCTTTTCTGAGGTATGTTTCTCTGACGCTTAGGACATTCATTTGCATAATGACCCATTTCTCTACAATTGTAGCATTCAACTTTGATAGCCTCTTTCTTTCCCTTGCAATCACGAGCCTGGTGACCCTTTTCTCCACATTTATAACAAACTCCCATTCCTTTTTGGCATGTACCAGGGTGATTCTTCCCACAATTATCACATACTGGAAAATACTTCTTTCCCTTTTTCCCTTTATCTGTCTCTTGTTCCACCGTTCTCTTCTTCTCTTGCTTTACTTTGTTGTCATAAGACTTAGAGAATTCCTTTTCTGTCTTGATAGCACACGAGACAATATCTTCGTATGATGAGAAGGATTGTGATACCAAAGCTCGACGGAGAAATGGTTTTAACCCATCAAAGAAACGATCAATCTTACTCCTTGGGTTACGTATATAATCGGCAGCATGCCTCGCTAACCTTGTAAAGTTAGCCTCATACTTTGCGACATTCTCATCCTCCTTCTGCCTCAGACTCAGAAATTGCCTTTCCATATCTGCTCGATGGTCACGAGGAAAGTATTTTTCTAAGAAAAGCTCTTTGAACTCCCTCCATTCCATATTCGATACGTCATCATCTTCCTTTGTGTTTTGAATCAGCGACCACCACTGATCGGCATCTCCAGTGAGGCGGTAAACTGCCATGACAACCTTCTCCCTTTCACTACTCCCCAAGGCATGGAATATTTTCTCTAAGGAATTTATCCATTGCTCAGCTACTATGGGATTTTTACTCCCATTGAAGGTTGGTGGTTGTTGCCTCATGAAGCGGTCTAACATTGATCCTCCACGTTGCGGATCAGGGTGCTCCATACGAGTAAGGTTATTATTCATAACCTGAGTGAGTTGTCCCAGTATGGTAATAAGTTGATCAGCACCAGTTGTATCTCCAGATCCACAATAATTATCTTGAGCAGGAGGGCAATCCCTACACGGAGTTCGTGCATTGATACGGTTTCCATTCCTTCCACTAGGTGCCATTTCTAAACAATGGCATAAACTAGATTAGTTTATGAATCAAAATACATAATTCCATACTTGTTAAACACATTACATAAATTGAACTATTTATGGATATAATCCATAATCATAAAAAGAAATGTTTTCTTTGAGGAAGTATGTACTCATAACCCTTCATTGTGGTTTGTAAATAAAATGAGAATTATCCTAAGCATATCCCCCGGGAGTGTAGTAACCAAGAGTGCAGCAAGGCCCGTTGTCGTGAACCAGTTCCCGTTCGAGTCTAGCTCAAAGCGGTGTTTTCGGGTTTTACCCCTAGGTACATCTGTCCCAGAGCCGCCTCTACCTGCTCGTATCCAGACAGGGATGTATTGCTCGGAAAACTCATAACATCTCTATAATACCAAAATTCTAGGAAGTTCTTCTATACTAATCCTCAAAGTCTATCTTTGGGCTATGTGCTCTAATCAGAGTTTATCTAAATCTAGCTTCCAAGGTTAGTACTAAACTGCCTCTGATACCAACTGTAACGCCCCGACCCCAGCTACCCAGAGTCGGTGCATTACTTCGTAACATTGGCATGATCACAAAAGATCAAGTCTCGAAAGACCGATTAGTTTAGTAGCCTTGGAAACACTAGATACATTCATAATTCTTTCATTACATCAAAAAGTAAACAAACTACCATAACATGGTCTTCATAGTCCAAAATCATATCCTCACTGACTATTCTTGCAAGTTAGTCATAATACACTTCTTCACATCCTGGAAAATATTAAAACATTGAAAGGGTTGAGCTCAGATGCTCAGTAAGGATAACAATATTGCGGAAGCTTTCATAAATAAAAACTAACAATTAAGGCAATGTATAACTAAACAAAAGCCTTATTAAACTTAAACTTCAGCATAATATGGCAAAAGTAAAATCAAATAATGCCACTTACTTACTCACATGGATATTCTACTAGACGAATAATCACATGAAATATCAATAACCACTTTCATAATTAGGGAATGTATAATGCCGGACATTCTGAAACATTTTGTCAAGGCCTCGGCCAAGACGTCTAAAATGATTAAGGCCTCGGCCAAAACCATAAATCCAATTGGGAAAGGGCCTCAGCCAATTCCACTTCTAGTTGTCTCATGAGACCTACCGATGCATCGAGGAGCTATAGCGGGCTCCACCCGTCACTTATTAAGTCCAATACATTCCTCATATGAATAGGTTTATACATATCATAAACCATAACATAATCTTATCACATAAAACATGCCCAAAGGAAACATAAAATTTCCACATTTCAATCACAAGATATCAATACAACACATTGATATAATAAAAACTCTTTCAAAACCATTTTCAATACCAAAATAAAATAAAGTTAAAACTTTGTATTTATTTTTCATTAAAAAAAAGTGATGGCTTGTAGAGGAAGCCGAAACTCAGATAATGGTCACGGCGGCGGAGAAGTCATTGTCGCCGCATATGTACGGAAAGAAAAACATTCCCTTTTTGTCATTTAGTAAAATGCTTCGTATAAAAAATATTCCTTTTGAATGAACGTAAAAGTCAAAGGGGTTTATACACCGTATAAAAGAAAGTTGTGTATAAAACCAAATATGCCTCAATGAAAGAAGATTGAGACGAAGTCCTTAAAAAGATCATTTTTAAAATAAAATAGATCTATTTTGTGTATTCATTATAGGTACACATAAAGAATAAAAATAAGTAATAATAATATCATGACATAATTTGAATGTAGGAGATTAACCCAAAGAATGGAAGTTGGGTTAAGAAGTTCCCTTACCTCGTGTCTGACTTGACTCAACCGTTCTTTAACCTCCTGAATAATAAACTAGAGTTAATATCTACCTTATTAAGAACCATTTTAAATTTCATTATCCTTTTTATATCACTTATTACAATGTTATGAACGTTATGTAATTATTTAAGTTAATAACGGTCGTTTTGTCGATCTTTGGTACTTGAGTCAATAATAAACTTCTTATAATTACAAGTTGATTATGTGGTAGAATATCCATTATCTCTAGAATTATATTCATGATTTAGATGTCATATATATCTTATATATCCAGTATATACATTCATTTATAATATTATGTAACATTTATAGGTAAGAAATGAAATGCACCGTTCATGGAGACGGTAAGCCGTACGTACGCATGAACGCTACTTTCATTTCAATTTCATATTTAATGGAACGAAATCATAATGATATACATGTATAATATAATTCCAGTATAATATAGTGTATAATACCATTTACTCCATCCTTTATACATCCCACATATGGCATTAATGATTCAAATCACTTTGAGGGGGCGGTAGTCTGCACTTCCTAAAATGAAATTATCGCGTTTTACCCATAATGGAAATCATAAAGTATGCCATAAATGAGAAATACAGAAGAATAAGTAAAACATAAACATATTATATATCATATATAAAAATAGTGACATCTTAATGGCCACCTTTGAAGGTGTTATATGAGTGTTGAACAATCATCGTTTCGTGAGGCAGAAATTCTCCATCCACAGAAACCGTATGTTCTTTAACCATTATATGTAGGTGTGTGTAAGAGTAGCTCGAAAACATTTTATAACAACATCCTAGTATATTGAGGATACTTGTGTTGTTACCAAAGAAATGAATAAAAAGAGTTTAGGGGGTTGGAGAAGAAAAATAAAACAAAACAACATTAGAGAAGACATTACCTCAAAATCGGGTAACTCTTTTTGATTTGAGCCAAAGGCTTCCTTGGGAAGAGTTCTGCACAATGTGAGGCTTCTAGGAGTAATAGAGGGATGTTGGGAGAGTATTTGGGCAGAGGTTGGGCGAGCCAAATGGCTTGAAGGTGTGAATAAGGTGGGAGAGGTCGGGGCCTTTTATAAGTGGAGAGGAGGGTCTCTTTTGGAAAGATTGAAATGTTACATTATTACACAATGCTTTTCGGATTCTAAAGGTCCCACACTTATGTAATTCGAGGATAAGGTGATAAGGGTTCGAAATATCCTCATCCAATTGGCTTTGGACAAGTGTAAGCCTTGGATTTTGCATTATCTTCCCATTTTTTTAAATCGTTAAATAATGAGGTCATCGCTGCATCATCATGATGTCATAAATAATTTAATTTATTTAATGTCTAAAAATTATAAAAAAAATATTATGATGTAGGAAATCTTTTTAGATTTCTAATTAATATTTATAATCAAAATATGGACTTGTGTAACCCCACTTAAAAACTGTTTTAGTAAAACAACTCATGTTTGTGTCAATTAAATTTTAACATTAAATAAATATATATTAATGTCATTTTCCAACTAAAGTGTCTCCATGGGGTCCCCAAGTTGACCCATGGGTTGTCTTGGTCGGCCATGACTCATCCAATAGGAGTAGGACAAGTTTCATGCTCATCTCATATTATTATAACATTATTTTTACCATAAACTACACTAATTACCTCTAATCGCGATGAAGAACTTAAAAGTTACTATTCACCAAAAAATTATTTTGATCTCATTGAACCACATTTTACTTCTTAATGACAACCATGTATGTCGGATTTTTGAAAATCAAATCACAGAAGTGGTAATATTTCATTTAAACGAAAAATCAGTTATTTAACTACCACTTAGTGGTTTCACTATTCATCAAAAATTGAAGTTTTTCAGAACAAGGCCAAAATTTCACCCTAAGCTATAATTGATATTCCGAATTCAAAAATGATGTCTATTTTACAAAATTCCAAACATATAAGTTGCATTAATTAATTTTATAATTAATTCCCGCTGTTATGACAAATAGCGTGTTTTTAAGAAACAATTTATATCAAAAGATTGGCAATTGTTTATGTCCAATTTCAATGTTAAATTAATTCTAATGACCACCATTGGATAAAATGGTAAAAATATATTCTAATTATACCTTAAAACCACTAAATAGTATAACTTATCACTATAAATTATTTTGATTAAAAAAGTTGTTTTAAGTATTTTTCACTATTCATAAAAATTTGGAAGTTCTCGGAAAATTACAAAAAATTCAACATAGGCTAATTTCAATATTAGGAATACAAAAATGATGTCCATTTTGAAATATAAAATTTCTATAAATTTAAAAGGTGGTTATTACTATTCATAACGGCTACTTTGATTAGTTGCGGTGTGTTAGAACTCGAACTTGCGTACAATGCAAGCTATTGCATTATTGAAAGAGAGGCGTATCGTGGAAGCTCAGGGTGTTACAAGAATAGAATCTTTTGGAAATTCGTGTACTTACAAAGGAAGAACCTGGGTGGAACAAGATAGACTGATCCAAACAAATACCTTTCAACTAGGAGACCAAATTCTACCAAACAATTCCAGATTGAAGTGAATTCCAGGTAAGAATCATTCTAGGTGGGATGGTCCATTTCTTATTACTAATATATATCCTTGTGGTACCATTCAGGTTGATAAGAAAGGAGGAAAACCATTCACTATAAAATGGAAAAGGCTGATGAAGTTCTTTGGATGTTTACCTCAAGAACCGGTGGAGGAGGTCAATGTTCTCCAACCCATATACTAATTTATTTTAATGAGTTAAGTTCAAGCCAACGACATTAAACAAAGGGGATTCCGGGAGGTAACCCGAGTTTCACTATTTTCATAGGATTTAATAGTCAGTTACATCTTACATCACCAAATTGAGCTATAATGGATTGGTTCTTACACTGGTATGAGTGGTTTTAATTTTTCAAGAACCATCATTGAAGGAAACCACAAGGCAGACCCAAGAACAAGGGTAAGTGGAACCAAAGCTTTATGTCAAAAGGGAGTTCACTTTTCATGATTATCATTTAAACTCCCTTCATTTTTTTCATCAAAATCATGTTTTGATATTTAAAGTTGAAATTGCATGCCCATACTTGATTTCATATTTTACTCGACTTATCTAGGAGACATGAGTTTCTTAGGAACCCACTGATTTGATGTTTTAGATTTCAATGTTGATATGATTAAATTATTGAAAGGAAGAATTGAATTTTTAAAATGAAGCATGGATGTTAAAATAATGACTCATGATTTGAAGGAATTAACCGATTCATGTAAATGAAATTTCACTACCATCATTCATGATTTGAATTTCAGATGTTCATGTGAATTGATTTGTTCTTATTAGTCTTTCCATGAGTGATTGTCCAATGATATATTTCTCATTCCTGAGATGATTTCTAGACCAATTACTTCCTATTTTTTCTTGATCATATTTCTTGAGTGATCTTGGGGCATGTAACCGATGAGAACATGTATTGAAACTTGTCATAGAAATGACTGCACAAAAACACATTTAAAATGATTGAGGCATCCTTTGAAAAGAAACATTTCCTTAAAAGACCACCTTTACATCAATCCTTCATTTATCCAATAGAGACCATGAATGACCTTTATAGTGATGAGCCATGTTTCAAGCCATTTTTATCCATTCCTACACTACTCTTGGTATTTGCATGATATTTTAAAGTTGAAGTGTGGGGGTAAAGGGAATCATGGTGGACAGGGTGATACACATTGTGAGGAAGAAGTGTGGGGGTGTTTTTGTGGGAATTGTAAAAGGTTGTAAAATAATTCATTATACTCTATTTTTTGACCCTATAGATATAAAAAAAATGAAAAAAAATTGACAAAAAGAAAAAAAAGTGAATAATGGGTTTTGATTTTGGAGAACCAAAAATCACCATTTTTCAGACCGACGATCTTATGATCATATGTGGTTAGGTGATATATGTGAGGTTTGATCTAATCATAACTTTCAAAAAATGAAAAAAAAGTAAAAAATTAAAAAAAATCAAGAGTGTACACAAACAATCCATTATGCTTACTTGATCATAATCTTTTCTTTGAGTTTTGGGAAGTGGGTGTTGCTATTTTGAAGGGGAGAATTTCATTACAATTTTACTTTTAATATCAAGCATTGTACTTCAGAGATTAGCCTCCTCCTTGAGCCTTAATTTTTTATGAATCAAATCCTACCAACCATAATCCTCAGAGTCATTTGAACCTTTATTGCAAGTCCTCATGATTTTATGTGTCTTTTGTCTTTACAAAGTGGAGAAAGTAGTTCATTTACAAGCCTATGGATAAGAGTAATGTTATCATGATATGAGCATAACTCTACTTGAATTGTATCATGAGTGCTGAGAGAAAAAAAATTGAGGTAAATCATGACATGGCATGTTTAATAATGATGAATCAAGGAGCTTGAATGAATGAAAGGATAAGTTTCATCAATTTTCAAACGGGAAAAGTAAAATATGTGAATAGTTGGTTTCTTTGAAAAATGGGAACTTAAATTGATATTTTATTCAGATTTTTGAAATTTTGATTTTACATTGAATTATTTTTGATTTTGTTGCATTGATATTTGAATATTAGTAACATTGGTGTCCTCTAATTTCCATGTTGAGATTTTATGCTTGAGGACAAGCATAGTTGAAGTGTGGGGGTATTTGATAGAGCAAATTTACATGCATATTTTTGATCAAATAATAAGTATTTTTAATGTTTTTAGATTATAAAACCCATTTACTTCATTGTTTTATTAAAATAATGGTTAATTTGAGTTTTAGAATGAAAATGAGCAAAATTGTGAAAAGTGCAGAATTCTGGACTTTTGGACAGATTTTTAACACAATGGTATTTTTATCATTTCATAAAAAATATAATTTCAAATTCAGTGAATATACTTTTTTTAGAATCCTGATTTTATTTTCTTCATCTTTTTCTTCTGGACCAAGAGCTGATTCGGCTATCTAGTGGTCCTAAAAATTCGTTGATGTTTGATATGTTTCCGGGCGGACAGCGTGGACCACACCACTGTAATGGAACCACAACTCGGCCTACACATCTTCAAATACATTTATTCCACTTGGGGAGGAAATATGACTCAAATATCCGTTCCATAAATTAATTACATGGAGTTTAGAATACATTAAGGCCGCTACTGAATGACATATATTTAAAGGAACCTTCCTGGAAGCTTCATCCAGAAATAAAAGCCTTCAATGAAAAATTCATAACTTCTTATTACAGTATCCAAATTCTCTGAAATTTTTAGGGTGAAAGTCCAACACATTTATGAAAAAATTTTAAGAAGTGGCCCACGCGATAGGTGTCCATTTAATGGTCGAACAATGCGCACTCTTTCGGAGGATAGAATTCTTCTTATAAAAGGAGAAGAGATCATGCATCTTAATTCATTCCTTCACATCCCATTCCAGCCAGCGGCATGCATCCAGTAAGGGAATGTTGATTACTTCCTCAATGTTTATTTTTTATTTGAATTCGATGACCCCACCTTGCATGGAGGGGTAGAATCTTTTGTGATTGGGTGAAGGTAAGGGGGGCCCCATTTTGTGATGTTTGAGTTTCTGAAGTTTATCAAAGGAATTAATTTCTTTTAATTGAATGATTATCAATTTAATTTATTATTGAATTTAAATTAAAAATTATTGTATATTGATTTATTCTTAAATATTAAATTTCTTTGTTTTAAATATTATTCTACACTTTCTTGATCTATTCATTTTTTACACTGATTGGTTAATCTATAAAGAAAATCAACTAAGGGTGTGATTTGGTGATTGCTAAATCACGTAGAGAAATTAAGATAGATTAATTTAATTATTTAGGGAAGTGAATACCAGATTTTGAATTTTCTAAGTAATTAATATTAGTCCATTAATATTTATACACTTTGATAAATAATTAAATCAAAGGTGAAACGAAGAAACAATTGTTATTCAATTCACTTAATTATTTTTTCTAAAACCAAAGGATTCATGTTTTCTTGTAAACTATGATGAGATCACAAATGGGAAAACCCAACCTAAATACAATCACTTCGCTCTCATCTTAAATACACAAAACGTTTTAAAAAATCCTCTTTCTTTCTTAAAGCATTCAAACATGTTGTTTTTTAAGTGACACCAAGATTAAAACACTGCTCCTTGGAGAATGATATTCTGGTTACCATTCAAACTACACCTTTAGGGGGATTTAATTGTTTTTGATACACCTCATGACAAGAATGTGTCAGCTACCAACAATATCCAATTCCAACAAACCACTCAGGCCGCCATACAAGACCTCAAAACCCTATTAGGCCATCTAGCTAATTCAGTGGGTGAAATTCAATGTCATGGGTAAGGTAAACATCCATCTAATCAAGAATTTAACACAAGGAATAAAGGAAATGTTTGTTCCATCACACTTAGGAGTGGAACAAAACTATAAAGTAAAATGAATCCTCCATTAGAGTCATCCCCACCTGAGGAAACCTCCATCCCAACCATTAAAAATGTTTCAAATGTTGAATAACCTTGTCCTTAGAGAATCCCTTCCAAAGGAAAGTGTGTGTATATTGATGAGTCACCTTACCCAACCAGTCCTCTTCCATTTTCTCAAAGGTCCTCCCAACCTAGAAAAAAGGAAACTGAACTTGATTAAGAAATATTGTAAATTTTCTAGAAAGTTCAGGTTAACATCCCATTAATTAATGTTGTGAAGCAAATTCCACAATACCTCATGTTTCTAAAAGAGATGTGTACACACTAAAGGTGACTTAGAGTTGATGAGATAGTGATCATGGGGAGGAATATTTTAGCATTGATAGAGCCATCACTTCCCATAAAGAGAAATGATCCAGGAACATTCTCAATTCTGTGCGCCATATGGGAGTATTATTTTTCTAATGCTATGATTGATTTAGGTTCTTCTATAAATGTGATTCCTCACTCTATTTACTCTACATTGTAGTTCAGGGAACTAAAGCCCGCTATAATTAGTGTTCAACTAGATAACCAAAGTATTTTACACCCCTCTGGTGTGTTAGAAGATGTTCTTGTGAGGGCCCAAAATTTAATTTTTCATGCTGACTTTTATGTGATTAAAATGGAGGTTGATAGGATGAATGGATATGCGCCTATTATATTGGGAATACCCTTCTTGAGAACCTCCAAAACATAAATAATGTCCACAATGGTACATTATCTATGCAATTTGGAGTTGACATAGTCCATTTCAACATCATTGATGCCAAGAAGCACCCCTCAGTAGAACATTCCTCCCTCTCTATTAATTCAACTAATGTACTCCCTACCCCTGAAAAAACATCTTTTCCTTCCACTGATACCCATTATGAGTTTCCTTTATTGATTGAAATTATAGGAAATGAGTCATGAAATGACTGTTGTTGTGGATTAGAAAAATTTCATGCATTTTTATTAATTGATGATTTATTGAACACTGAGGACCCACTCAGGGTACATCCCAACATTTCATGATTAATATTAATTCGCATTACCTGGAATATTGAATGGAACTATTCATTGATGATTTCATTGTTTATGGATCCTCTTTTGATGAATTTTTATATAGTCTTTGTTCAGTCCAACATCATTGTATTGGAAACAATCTTGTATTAAATTATGAGAAATGTCATTTCATGGTTCGACAAGGTATAGTTTTTGGGGAATGTCATTTCTGGAGATGGTATCCAAGTGGATAAATCAAAAGTGGATTTCATTTCTTCCTTACCATTCCCCAAAAAAGTGTGGGATTTTCAATCTTTCCTAGTTCATGCTGGATTGTACCGTTATTTCTTTCATGACATTATTAAAATTGCACTCCCGCTCTCCCGGTTACTCCAAAAAGAAATGGAATTTGTTTTTGATAATGAATGTGAATAATATTTTAATAATTTAAAATAGAGTATCACATCACCCTCGATAATCCAAACACCTTGGTGGGATTTACCATTTGAGCACATCTGTGACACCTCTAACTATGCAGTTGGGGAATTCTTATCACAAAGGGTTGATCGAGATCCAAATTTCATTTCATATGACTCACTTAATTTGGACCCTTCCGAAGAAAACTACACCACAACTAAAAAATAATTCCTTTCCATTCTGTTTTCCTTGGACAAATTCAGGTCATACCTTTTGGGGTCCAAAGTCATTGTGTTCTCAGACCATACAGCCCTCTAGTATCCCCTTAAGAAACCGGAAGCAAAAACATATCTCATTCACTGGATGCTCCTCCTTCATGAATTTAATGTAGAAATTAGAGATAAAAAATGAGCAGAGAATGTTGTGGCTGATCATATCAGTAGGATCCTGTCATCCTTTTACATTGACTCATTCCCTGTATTCATATAAATGATATGTTTATTGATGAGAATTTGTACTGATTGTAAGATGTTATTCCTTGGTATGTTGAAATATAAAATTATTTAGTATAATCTTTAATTCCTAATGATTTCAATAAAAACGAAGTCAGTCAACTAAAACATGAGTCTCGTTGGAACATTCGAGATGACACCTAACTCAGGAACACATGTAGTGATAAATTCCTTAGGTGTTGCGTTCTCGATAGCGAGTCTCAGTCAGTCCTTAGATCCTGCCACACTCTTGCTTGTGGGGGAAACTTTGTTCCCCAATGGATGACTCACAAGGTCCTTGATTCTGGTCTCTTTTGGCCAACACTTTTTTAAGATTCCCATTATTTTTTTAAATCTTGTCCTCATTGTCAAAGAATGGGGAATGTATCTAAAAGAAATTAAATTCCACAACAACCATTGCAATTTCATGACATTTTTTATGTTTTTGGAATTGACATTATGGGTCCATTCCCCAATTCCTTTGGATACTTGTAAATTATTCTAGAAGTTGATTACATGTCAAAATGGGTAGAGGCACGAGCTATAAATACTGATGATTCTATGGTAGTGGGAGAATTTTTGAGAACCCAAATCTTCTGTAGGTTTGGCTTACCTAGGTTCATCATCAGGGACCAGGGTTCTTATTTCCACAACAGAACTATTCAATCACTTTTTCATCGGTATGGGGTCGGTAATGGAGTGTCTACTACATATCACCCACAAACCAATGGTAATGTCGAGGGGTCAAATAGAGAGGTAAAACATATTCTTTTAAAAAAAATCTAACCCAATAGAAAATATTGGAGTCTTCTACTTGATGATTCTTTATGAGCCTATCATACTACTTTCAAAACTACCATTGTAATGCCACTCTATCATCTTGTGTTTGGAAAGAGATGTAACCTACCTATTGAGAATAAGCATCGGGCCAACTAGGCCATCAAACAATGCATTTATAATCTTTCTGGTGTAGGTTCTTGAAGGAAGTTGCAGATTCAGGAGTTTGATGAAATGTGAAGATATGTATATGAAAACACCAGATCTATAAGGAGCGAAAAAAGGCTACCCACAACTGTCTTATACTTCATCTTCTATTCCACATTGGGAAGAAGGTCTTCCTTTATAATGCAAGGATAAAGTTGCATCTAGGTAAGCTTCATTTCAACTGGTTTGGTATATACGATGTTCTTAATGTATCCCCATTTGGTTTTATTTAGGTTCAAAATGGAAAAACCATGTAAACCTTCACTGTTAATGGGAAGCGGCTGAAGCACTCCCACGAATCCCTTTTGAAGTTCCCCGATAGAGGAACTCCATGTTCAAGAAGCAACATACCAGTGAAATACACCAGTTTTTATCCTTCCTTCTCACCTTCTCAATTATTATAGTGAGGACACTACACATTCTAGGTATGAGGGGATGGGTACATTCTTGGTTTAAATAAGAGTTTTTAATGTTTTTTTCATTCTATTTTTTTCCTTCTTTATGGTATTTTCTCTTTTCCTCATCTTATTGAGTTTATTAGTATTTCCATTTTCTTTCTTCTTTCTTCTCTTCTTCACCTTCTTTATGGTATTTTCATTTTTCCCCCATAAAAATTTCAAAGTTACATGATTTGGTGACCATAATGGGGGAAATTCAAAATACCATAAAGAATGGCGAAAAATAATATTTGTATAAACCTAACATTAGGGAGTGATTTTTAGTGAATTGGTTTTCTGTTAATGATATAAATGGTTGTATCACTGTGAAAAATTTTAGATGATTGATTCCCCTTGTTTGAGTAGATTTTAGGAAAAATGTGTCACTAATATCACTATTAATATATTCACCAAACCGTGAAGTGTTAATATTTCTTACATAATATAAGGTAATTATATGTTGGGTTAATATTTTTCAACTTTAAATGATATTTCCATATGTTCATTCCTTATCGAATCTTTTTCATTACTATACCAGATTGACATATGCGTGTGTACCTAATGTCTGACTGTTGTACACCCTAAAAAAGTTTCTATCTTGGTCAGATCAAAAACCACTCCTCCTCAACCATTGATCTTGTCATAACTATTGTAATGAGTGTTGGGAGGAGATCAAACAAGGTTTGAGATATAAGTATGAGATTTGTTCCAAAAGAAAATTCTAAAAAAATAATAAATGAGGGGAGTGATGAAATTTTAAACATATGTGGAGATCTAGGTCAGGAGCTTATGGTTTTACTTATGGGAATGTTTAAGTGAGTGGGTCCTGAAATATGATTGTAAAGGATGTAGGGCAGGTTCGAGGAAAATTCATTTAAAGATGAATAATTTTAAAATAATATATATTTATTTTATAAAAAGTGGACAGAATAGCATGGAATGGTTTTCACTCACACACTTGGAGAGTTAGTGGAATGGTAGAATTATGAATTCCTTGCTCAATTTTGTGTCATTAATCTCTATGAATTTCATTGTGATATTATTTATGAGACATTATTTTCCATTTTCACTAGGAATAACTCCTTGGTGTGGTCCGTTCAGTGATCAAATTAATTTAATGAATTAAAATTTCCTCAAATGTTAAATATTCATGATGATGGGAATATATACATGAATCATTTTTTTGGATATGTGACTCTTCCTAGGTGTGAAAATGTTTTGTTGTGGGGGTGTGATCATACCACGATTCACTGTGTCATTTTCACCCTTACACCATTGTATTAAACTGAATTTGTATTGTATATTCAAAATATAATAACAAAATACACTCTATGTTTGATTAAATTATTTTGTGTTTATCACTGTTAAAAAGGTAAATTTTAGTTTTTTATAATTTCATTGAAGGTGGAGGTGATTTGGTGGACCCAAGATGAAGTCCAAGAAAAATGGGCCAAAATGCGCAAGACCCAAGCACACCAGTGGATCCATCCGCACACTGCTACTAGACCGTGTATCTAAATGGGATGAAATTTTGTAGTCTATTCTGAACATCATTGGGATACATTTCATATGAAGGGCTCCAAGACTCATTCGTCCATATAGTGGCCCAACTGAACTGATCTTTCCATCACATCAAATATGCCCAATGTCAAATGCGGTGTTCTGTATTTTATCAATATCTCAAGATTTTTTTGATAAAATGGTGCCAAACATTTGGTAGAGACAGAAAAGTGGTGTGGAAACATGTTTCTAGTTTTTTCCAATGCGATATTCTTCTATAAATTGGTTGAAAACCATCAGCAATGTGGTATTACACAATATGTGTGCCCAAAGTCACCTTCTATTTTTCCTATAAACTGGATGCTTGGGATCCGCATTTGGAAGTTAGAACCAGGAGCCAAGATATTCCATTTTGGAGTCCTAGAGGAGTCACTTCATCATCCTAGAAGTTCTAGAGGGCCCTATCCTCATAGGGGGATCAAGGATGAAGAAGGAGTTCCACCCAAGCCTCCTCCTCCTCTCGATTGTGAGCTAAATGGTGGAAGATCATTTCGAGGGAGCTACACAAACATTGGAGGGAGTTCAAGAACATGTTCTTCTACTGGTTTTCTATAATTTTTGTGTTGAATATTTCACTTATTTATTATCTTTTCATGCTTCCCCCTGATTACATTTCATTTGATATAATATAGTTTAACGCTTTTTATTTCAACACCAATTGGGTTGACATTTCATGTGGGAATCTTGTGTTGTTCCATTTGGACAACACAATAATACTATTTATCTCACCCATTCATAGATTTATGTATACTTTGGTAGGCCTTTTATTCTATGTTTGACAACCAAATCTTGGCAACATGATTGTTGGGTCAAGGGGTGGTTCTTTAAGAATCATTTTAAGAGGCATGAGGGTAGTCAAGATATTAACAACCTTCAACCAAAGAATTAAACAAAACCATGTTAAATTTTCAGAACAATGAACTATCCAAGATGAGTATTGAACTGGAAATGATAATATTCTCTCATAATTTTAAATAAACCACCATTATTTATCAACTATTTTACTCCTTAATTAATTAATCTACATAAAATCTGTTTTCAAGGCGACCCCCATCTTTTTGTACTTATTATTTAAAATTCATACTCAAAACCTATCAACGCTCCGAGAGAGACGACCTACGGTAGGCCCTAGACTATAATTAAACCTAAAAAACATAATTAATTGGATGTGTCATGACATCACAGTTAGGTATCCCTATAGTTCCTTGATTAAATAATCCATTAATCAGCTATATCTCCAAGGCATCAACAAGTAAATTCACATTCTTAATTAGCCCAGTTTAGGAAAACCATTTATCAAGGGATTCTAGTAATTCCTAAATCCCAAACACACATATCAAATCCAAAACAATGGGTGTTTGATTTAGACAACCTACCTCAGTTTGTTGAAGGATGATTGCCCAATGGAAGTCCCCAAAATCCGAGTGACACAACGATGATGATCATGATACAGATCTACAAACCTAAACCCAAACATTATGATCAAAAGTGTCAAGATCTTTCAAATCCAAATCTATATCCACAATCCAGGATCTAGATCTAATCCAATAGGTTTATATCCATGGAAAAAGTGGATATATCCCATGAAAATATCAAGCAATGATAGAGGAATAAATGGAAGAAGCATTGGGATGAAATAAAGATAATTTGAAGAGATATGATATTCAATCCAAGGTTTAGATCTTAAGGAATGGTGTTTGAATCACCTGGGAATCCCTCATGAAGCCTTTGGGATCAAATTGATTTTTTCAAGACTAATACAAGGTTGGAATAGATGGATTTTGGGGGTGTTCATATGATTTAAAAACTAATTTTCAGATAATTAAAACCCATGTCTACTATTTCTAGGGTAGGGGCACATGGTTAGGGTAAACCGTGAACCAACCATGTCGAACTCTTTTTCCCAGTTTGCATGGTTCTGATAGTTATCTAGGTTTTGGTGCACAATTTTTTAAATTATGGTCAAACTTTTCACAACCCCATATCTGTTAATTTTCATAAAAACTCAGCCAAATGCACCCCAATACACAAACCCAAATCAAAGGTACCTAAAAACAATGAAAAGTACCTGAAAATAGGCTCGACATGACTTCGTAAAAAGGTTGAGATATTATAAATAACTAAGTTATTTTTTCATATCTTATGTTCATTATTTCCTTTTTAATAATTTCTTATTAACATATAATATTTATTATGATATCTGATATGCAGTGTACGATCTTTAAAGTATATTCTCAACTCTTAGACCATTTTTTTCATGTTATGCATACTAATTTCATTTATTCACCCTTATTGAGCATCTGATGTGACCCTTTTATTATTTTTCCTTTCCTTATGTTATGAGCAATGGATTAAGGTTGATGTAATAGTGGTGGAGATCATTATGGGAAAAGGTGAAGATCTTTCATAAGGTTAGATAATTTTGGTACCATGTTTCCTAAGATTCTGAACTATTGTAGTCCCCAAGCATGTTTATTTTTAATATATCAAATATTAAAATAAAATGGTGAAATGTAAATGTATGTTAAGATTGGGTTGCTCAAAAACCTCTATATTAATAGATATATTAAAATCACATATTCAATTCTATAGTATTTCTATAGGGCCATATTAATTATTCTCTATTGGGATTTGAATTTGGGTTTCAGGTTTAATTATAGGTAGACATTACCACTAATCTAAGCCCATACAATTATATATGGTCCATTAATATTCATGATTATAAATTTATATATATTATTTAAACACAAATATATGTTTATATCAAGTCACAAAAGATATTACAAAATCATTTAGATACCAATTGTACATTTAAAATTATCAAGATTACATTATGAAAGAAAGGGTAGTGTATATATATTCAAAACATTATTTATAATTTTCTTTATATAAATAATTATATAATTATGAAATATTTTATAATTGTTTTTTAATAATTCATATAAATATTTTTTAGGATAATTTTAACAATGTTTTTACAAAGTATAGAACAAGAATGTTAATTTTTCATTGAAAAATAATTATATTATATTTTAACTAAATTGGTTCTGTTGTATAATATGGTTTTACTTAATAGATTAAATAATAAAGTTTTTATTTTTTATTTTGTTAATTGTACATATTTTAGGGATTCATCATGTAAAATTTATCTTTGGGGGAATTTTTCATATTTTCTAAATTTATTGATTTTGGGTTAATAGTGAAGAATACTGTTTTTACAGAAACAACAACTTTTCACGACATCACCATGATTTGAGATTGAATAAAAAATTTATTGAATAATTTTTACATGGAATAAAATAATAGATGAATTAATATAATTTAGTTTATAATTATATATTGAATTCACAAACCAATGTTTTTTATTTTATATCCAAAGACATATTATATTTTAATAAAAAAAATTCTTGTCATATTTATTTAAATACATATTCAAAAGGATCCATTTGGAATTTTTTTGAAGTCACATATCTCTTATTTTTTACCACAATCCAATAAATGTCAATAGAATCAATAATATTCATTCCCTTGGTGTAAATTCAATTTAATGCTAAAAATGTAGTTTTCTAAAAATTATTCTAGTCGTAGTGAGCATTCATTTATGAAAATTAATTTTTACCACATATAGTAATTGGAATATTATAAAATGTTTTGGAATTTTATAGATATTATATTAATATTAGGTATTCTAGTTCATTTCATTATTATTCATAAGGATTTTCTACAATAGTAAAATCTAGTTAACTTGGTAATGGTTAAATGTGGTTAAATTGTTGACTTTTGGGGTAAGGTTTAAATATATGGAAACACATTTTCATTAAATGTAAATATATAGGATTTTTCAATACACCTTATGTGCCATGTCAATTATAAACCATTTTGATCGACTTTCCATTAATACGACTTACATTTTTATATAAAGAAAATAATATTAAAATAATACCACACCACTAATTTATAAAATTACTCCATCTCCACCTTATATATTATCACACAAAACCCCTCCTAGATCACCAATGATATATAAAAACCTCTCCCACATCCCAGTGTTTTTGGAAGGGCTAAATGAAAAATATATGAATTTTTATGTAGTGGTTTCAAAAAGGATACTAATGGAAGAGGTAATTTTCTTAATTAAGTAATTTTATGTTTATATATTCTTCAACATCCACATTAAAAATTATAAAAATAAACACATAATGAAATATGTATCATTAACATATATAAAATTTATTATTTTAATTTAATATCTATTATCTAACTCTCGCCCATCAAATGGAATATAAAAATGATGCTCTTATTATGTGAAGACTACCACCTCCATAAAAAAAATATTTAATTTTTCATATCCACCTTACACATATTTCCATAAAAATAATTTTTTAGAATAAATAGAATAGATATAAAAATATTATATTTCACAAAAGATATTTCATTAAATCAAATAATAAAATTAAAAATAAATGTTAATCATTAAATTGAACTGCAAAAAATGAATCTACCAGGGAAATTTTCATAATTTGAGTCTATTTTTTAAAACCTAATATAATATATAATTTTTTATACTATTAATATATGATATAAAATTTTTAACTTTTTTAGGTCCTGGAATGGTTATATTAAATTTAAACATAATATTAATATCGCGCCATTAGTGCGTTAAAAAATTATCCAAAACTATCCCATTACATGATTTCACAAAGATAATAACTGAAAATCTAATTAAATAAACCACTAATGTCATAAAATTTTATGGATAATACATTAAAATATATTGATTTTATTGAAATAATAAGTTAATGGCCAAATGATTATAGCTGAAATCATTATAAAAATTTATAAGTGAATAGTAAAAACTAAAAACACAATCCATCTCAATTATATAGAAATGGTTAATAAATATATGAAAATGAATAAAAAATATGAATTCGTATGGTTATAAAAAAAATAGTTTCATGGAATTAATTATTAATGAGTATTGTGTTTTATGTTGTATGTGATATGGAATACGACTAATTGGGAATCCATGGGTGGGGGTCTTAGCCTAAATTTAAATTCCATGAGACATGTTTATATTATGAACTATGATTCATTTTATATTAAAATTAATTGATTAAATACCCCATGAATATAAAAAAATATATTTTTTTGTATTCATTCTGATATTAAAATCAAAACCAGGTTCATTATTTTGATGTCTTTTGATATAAGTGTTATATATGTATTAAAAGTTCCTTTTTTCAATATTATTTACTTGAGATATTTTAATGTTATACTTCTATTATATATTATCTAGTGTATAAATTATCTCCATGATATATTATATCATAATTTTATATTTATTCATGATATATAATTTTCAATTTCAATTTTCCTCATTTAAGTGGTATTTATTTAAAGGATACAAAAAGTGATATAGTTTTTTCATCTGAATTTTCCTTCTTTGAGACATGTGTCATATTATAGAGTTATTTTAATTTATAGGGTAAATATACTTCATCAATGACATATTATATCATGTTTCTCGTTTTTTATTTTCATTTAAATTTATTTTACATCTTGTTTTGTTTAATTAATATAGATTAAAATATATATAATTGGTTATCATAAAAAGATTATATTTAATGGTTTTTATGTACTTTACCTAACAATTTATTATCGATATGCATATTTTTTTTTAAAAAAACTAGAGAATTTTCTTCTATGTTATTCAATAATTGAGAAAATAAATATTAATTTCTATACAATGAAATAATATATAATATTTTTACATTTTTTATGATTCATTTTTTGACTCTTTTTGATAATGTGTGAAAAGAATGTTTTTAACAAATAATATGTAAACCAATTTTACAATTGTTTTGAATGTTATTCATAATTATTTTTTCTATTCATTTTTACTCGGTTATTCATATAAAATACAATACTTTCTTTTAGGAGAAATGTTCAATTGAAACATAAGTTATTAAGTATATAATTGAATATCTTATAAAACATTACTTATGTTGTTATAATGTTTTTCATTCAAATATCTATAAGATTTTATAATGGAATTTATTTTTTAATTTAATTATTGTATATAAACATTTTTATATTCTTCTCTATCATTTTAAAAACTATAGGAAATTTAATAATATATTTTCTAAGTCATCTTATTTTTATTAGGTTCATTGTAAGTTTTTTGTTCTGTTTAAATTTTATGTTCTTATTTGTAAAATTTTTAAAGGAAAGTCATTATTTGTTATATTGATTGAATGGTTATAGGAAATTATATATTATTATGATTGAAACTATGATATAACACTCCAATTAATTTTGTAGTGGATTATTATCTGGATATATTATGTTGGAATTAATTAGGGAAGTTATTCCATTATAAGGGTGATTGTGAGATTTATATTGATATGGTTTTTTATATAACCATTATGACTATTCATTTTCATTTGTGATTTACTATGAGATTATTTTATAAAAATATTTAAATAATAATTTGATACATATCTATATTATATGTTTCAGACTCGTGATTATTGACCATTATTTTAAAACTCCATCTACCCAGGACCTGGGACAAGCCTCTCGCTAATAATCACATGATCTATGTTTTGTTGGGTATCATTTCCTTATGATGTTCTCATGCACCTTAATTATGATTTCATACTCACATTATTATATTATAATCTATTATGGTCTTTGATTGTTATCATTTATTATTACACTAACATAGCCTTTAAACTCACCCTTATTATGTTTCCATTTCACCTATTCAGGAACAAGAGTAGTATGTATGATTTTTCATGAATTATATTACATGAAGGAAATATTTCATATATATTTTAATGAAATATTTTTCAATAATAATATTCTTGGTATAGTGGGAGAATTTTCCATTCGATAAGAAAAATATTTTTGGTACAGGGTTTTCCCAATTTTGTAAAACTCCAAACATAAAAGTTCAGGAGTATGTATGTGACTTGATATTTATTAATGATATATAATTTTTTCTATTAAATTTGGGTCTCTTTCATAAGTATAAAAAACATAATGTTAATTATATATTTTTTTCTACCATATTTGGATATATTGTTCATTAGAATCACATTTACATTTAGAATGTTGTTAAAAAACATTAAAAGAGATTATATTTTCATATGAGGATAATATAAAATTTCTAACTTATAAAATGGGTTAATATGTTTATGGGAAATATTACATCAATTATATAGAAATTATTTTTAGGTTTTCATGTCACTGAATATTTTTTGCTGATTAATGATATTTTCGGAGACATATATTGGGGTTTATGAAGAAACAATGGTTTATGTAAATATAATGCTTAGTTTTAACATGATCTTTAGTGTGATGGTTATTTAGGAAGAATGTAATTATATTTTTTGGGGAATAAGCTGTAAATTATAGAAATTTTTTAGCCTTAATACAATATTTGATTTTAATGTAATTATGTTTAATTGAAACAAATGGTTCTTTTATGTTGTGGAAAAAAAGTTTAGTAGTATAGATATATGGGGGAATTAAATGTTATTTGGTGATGAGAAGAATTATGTTACTATTTTGCAATGTTTTGTTATATTTTACATAACCATAAATTATTATGGTATGTTTCTTGTAGGAATAATAATTTCAATCAAAGTTGCTGATATTATTTATGTGGTAAAATATTATTTTAATTCATTAATAAATTATATTTTAATTACTGATTTATGTATTTTGATTCAGGTCAAGATGGAAAAAAAGATTACTATTTTTTGAAATAATAATTTATAAAGGGTATATATATGTTTGTCATGTAACATGATGAGTGGTTTCTTATATTAGGAAAATTTTTATGTTTAAATTTTTAGAATATGTTACATGGAATTAAAAATATTTAGGTTTCTAAAATATTCAATCATATATTGTATGTTTTTGGGTTTAGTTAAATATTTAATGGCTTAATTTAAACATGGTTAATCATTATTTATATTGAGTTTTTAGAGACTAAATAATTACTTATTCATAGGATGGTTTTTAATATTTCATTCAGTATTATATTTATACATTATAACCATTTTTTATTCTTATAAATATATAGAAAAATAATGAGTAACATGATATAAAAATCCTGCATCCAATTAAGATTATTTTCACATGATAGATCTAATGATCCATTAAGATTTTTTTATACTCTAGGCATGAAAAAATCATCATGAAAATATTTTTTTTTGAATGTGATATTATATGGGGATTCAAACCGATCAAAACTCGTAACCAAAGGAATATATCTTTCATATGGATTTGTAAATAAATCACAAAAGGATATTTAATCATATTTTATATCTCAATTGTGGTAATGCTCCTAAAGATCAAGAAAAGAAAATTTAATTTATTGATTATAATGGGAAATAACATCACCCTCTTATCAAGGTACACAATAGAAACTCATTCACATGTATGAGTATTATAAAATTAGAAATGTGGTTTAAAAAATATGATATCTATTGTTATATTAATATATAATGGAATAATACTGATAAATTTTCAATATAATTTTTATTTTCTTCAAATAATACATGTTGAAAGGAATACCATGATTTAATCTTCAATGAACTAATGGACACATTTCCTCATTGAAGGTTTTATAATTCACAAAACAGATTGTTTAAAAGAAATTATTTTAACTCAATATCATTTTCATGAGTCATAATATTATTTTTTCCAATTTATTCAATGATTTAAATATTATATCATAATTTTTATTCAATTTTATTTTTTTTTCTAGGGAAATTATATGTCATTTAACAGTCATATATTTTTTAATTTTTATAAAGTTATAATGAATAATACCCATCTTCTATGTTAAACAATTTTGTACTCTATTTTCATATTAATTATTACAACATATTACTTCATTAATTATTTAGGAATATTAATATGTATTATATTAGGAGTAATCCATTTTTCATTTCAACTCATAATGATTAATATTTTTGAAAGTGAAATTCCTTAACAACCATTTATATTATCCTTGAAGGTATTTCATTACTCATTGTTATAATTATTTTATCTTCCCCTCCAAATTTATAATAATTACTTTATATTACCTTCTAAGGTAATTTTATTATGAATTCTATTTGAAATTATGGTTTTAATGCTCAATTTTCCCTATGATTTTTTTTAATTTTTTTAATTCTGAAAAAAACCCTTCCTATTAGAGAAAAATATAAAATGAAGAGGATTAAATTTATTTAATGGGGATAAAATGAGAAAAAAATTGTATTTTAATAAGAACTTATAGTTATAGCATATCAATATTCATGATTATTAATTATATATATATATATTATTTAAACAATTATATATTTTCATATCATGCATCAAAAGACATTATATATTCTTGAATATATGAATTATACATTTAATTTAGTTTATTATGATATAAAATGAGTTTAAAATATTTATGTGACATGATTTCTAAATTCATAAATCAAATTAATTATTTATCTATTAAATATTCGATAAATATATATTTTAAAAAATATGCATTAATTTTTGTATTTATTATTATGTTCACAAAAATAATTTTATTAACGTATGGAATAGGAATAGTTTTTGAATTGAAAAGGAAATGATTTTCTATTTAAAGTATATGTTTTCATGTAAAATATTAGTTTTAATTAAAATAAAAATTTAAAAATATAAATAAATATGTGATAAAAATAAATTAATATTTTCAGTCATCGTAAAAAAATAGGCTTTGAGTTAGGTTGGATTATTTGTTTAATTTTTTTTTGAAGAATTGTGAAAACTATAGATTGTTCACAAAAAATATATATCTTTTATGATATTAAAATCATATAATCATGACATAAACATTTATGAATCACATTTTATAAGCCAAATATTATATAAATTGTAAAATAATTCATCTAATTCATTTAAAAATCTATAAAAAATGTTTCATATTTTGGAGCTAATATTAAATTTTATTCAAAAAAAAAACTATTGTTGTTCATTTCATTTAATTCAAAATTGAAGCGTTTCCATTTAATTTGTTATTACTGCTAAAACAACCTAAATTGAAATTTTTATGGATGATAAAATAATTATCATTAATCAATTCCATACATGACATTGGTGTTATTAAAAATTTAGTTTTATGAAATATTGTTCTATTACATTAAACGTACTTTTATTGCGATTATTTTTCATCATGTCTTTAAATTTAATATTTAAAAATGGTTTTCTAATTTTTATTAATATTTTTTAAAATAATTGATTTTTTCTATTTCATTTTCATTCATAAAAATGTTTTACCATAGTAAAATTGAGACACAATGGAAAGAGTTAAATGATATAAATTTGTTAAATTAAATAGATATTAGCTCATTATATATTTAAAAAATATAATTTGATTGGGGGAGAATTATTTTCTAATCTTCCATATTTGATATTTTTAATTTTTATTAATTTTTTTCACCAATTTCCTGGAATATGATTTCCTTTCAAATATTAAGAATCTAATTTAAAAAAATGCCACCCCACGAGACTATAAAAGTATCCTTTCAATAACAATCATCTAATCACAAATAAATGTACATATATTGAAAAAAATATTCTAAACACTCTCCCAAACCCTATTTACCATGTCATATAAGTTATGGTTGACTAAAAATTTCATTTAATGAATACATAAGCTATGGTTTAATGGAAGATATCCAATGAAGATGTCATTACATTTATCGAGTTATTTAAATATTTATTCTTATTCCACCTCATATGATTCTATTATAAGAATAATAATATCATTAAATCATTATCATTTATTCTAAATTTTTTTTTATGATTATTGAAAAAACATTATCTACCTACATTACATCAAATAGAAAATTAAAAACTCATCTCTTTTATATGTAGACTATGACCTCCATGAACGAAATTTTTTATTTTTCATTAATTCCTTAAATGGATGGTCTTAAAAATCTATTTACTCTATAGAGAAGTTACTTATTTTATTATAAAGGATATTTAATTTTAATTTTCCCATTTTATTAATAATATTAGCAATAAAATAACATTGCAAAATTTTATTGTAAACAATATTCATACCGAGTCACTTTTCATAATTTGAATCTATTTAAGAAAACATGATGAAACGTATAAATTTGGTCATATTCATAAAATATGAAATTAATATATAAATATTTTTTTATAACTTTACCTATAAATTGTACCCAATTATTATGATATCTCTTTTTGTTAATTAAAACATTCCAAAATAAGCCCAACACGGGGTTCATTATTAATAATCAAAACTGAAAAGAAAATGGATTGACATTGGAATATGATAAATAATATTGGAAAAACCCATAAAATACATTTACAATTTTTTTAACAATTAAATCATTTCCATTGAAAGAAAATAAATATAAATATACTGATACAAATAATAAATGATTAAAAATAACAACACAAATAATCAATATTATATAAAAATAAGTAATAACAATATAATAATTTAACATAAAAATTAATATAAAAGAAGATAAATTTACAGAATGAAATGAAACAAGTAATACTAACATAAAACTAGAATCTAACCAAATTATTCCCTAAACAATGGGAATTAATGTTCCCCATAGGATGGCAACATGTTCTCAAGAATCTAGAAACAAACATTGGGATTGAATTCACACAAAAAATATAACAAAAATAATCAAAGTAAACATTGGAATGATTATTAAATAATTACCCTATATAACCATATCTGGTAAAAAGAGATTATAAAAAACATAAATTATAACAAAACTACAAAAAAACCATCTCTCGGTGGTAAACATACCCTACATAAAACAATTAAAGTACCCTTAACCAATAAAAACCATCCCCCAATGGATGATGTGAAGAGAAAAAAACTTTCTATAAGAAAAAAAGACTACAAACACCAAATGGTATAATTATGGTGTGACCTATAGATCCTAGTTAGATTTCTATAAAGTGTTTATAATGTAATGTCATAAGGTAATTCAAATATTCTAAAAAGTGGTTAAAAATGAATAATAATGATTGATATGTCAGAATAGAAAATAAAATCCATCAAGAATATATTACAATATGATTGAGTTTAAAATAAAACACATTGAATAATTCAAAATCATTTATTAAAAAAAGTTGAAAACATGTCATTTCATCTTATATAATGAAAATATTTTTATTAAAATATATGATAACCATTTCAAAAGATAAATTTAAATGAATTAATAAAATATGTTAACATTAACCATATATCAAATATTTGAACAACATCGAACATAATTATATTAATATGAATCATTATAATATGAAGATTAATTGAGAATTGTAATATAACAAGCCACCAAACTCAAGTGAAATGTAGTAACAATGAAAAGATTCAAGTGTCAACTTTCAAGAATACTGATTTCAGGGGTAAAAACAAAATAATATAGTGATTCCACCATAGTAAATCTAATTAAAAAAAATATTTACTGATATATAGAATTACATTATGTCTTATAGGTCTAAAAAAATAGCATCCACACACTCCCACATTCTTGTACTCATTCTAATATCCTAAAACGTTCGTTTTCTCTTTGAATCCAATAAATGGGGTTTCATTCAACTATAATATCAGAAATCATGTTAATCCCATCAAATTACCTAGGTCCCATGACTTTAAAAACAAGGTCTGTGACATAATATTGTTATGAACATCACAATTGGGATCATTACCAATACCACCAAGTTTTTATTCCCTCTACATTTCAGTAATTGAAAATTCTAATCTCAAAAACACCCCAAACACCCTCAATATAACTAATAATTTTTTTAAAACCCATTTACGGAAATTACAAAAATAAATTACATTAAATAAATTATTATAACAAAATAAAAGATTCAAAATGTTAATACCTTTCCCTCTTGAAATATTAATTATTAACTAAATCCATTACTTGAAATAAAAATTCAATAAGGTATTCATAAATGAATGATTTAAAAAATTAGTATTAATATTATAAAAGTTACATTAAGAGAATTATTTATTTAACTATATCGTTAAGTCATTTAAAATTATGTTGCATATTTTGTTATAGGATTGAAGTCATTTCAATATTTGGGTCATCACACCTTTCATTAAAATCATGTAATTTTTCATCATAAATAAAAATCCAACATAATTATATTTATTTAAAAAAATACTTTAAAATATATTTATAGTGAAACTGAAACAATCATTGAATTTAGAAAATTGAATACATTGATTCAAATTATGATCATAAAAATACTTTCAATTTCATATTTAAATCAAAGATAAGTGGATCAAAGTATCATTCATGAGGTATTTCAAGTTAAACATTAATAGAAAATTTAGCATACAATAATAAATTCATTTCATTTAATTCTTCATAAAAGATGAATTATTTAATTATATTACATTATAGTAACTCCTTCATGGAAACACCCAATATGAGATCCACAAAAATCAAGGAAGTGTAACATTAAGTATAAAGAGGTGGTCCATGAATTTTAATCAAGAAAAAAAATATGTAACTGAATATTTTGATAAACTAGTATTTGGTTTGATGAATATAGCCCAAGAGTATATCAAAGAAAGGAACTATGTAAATAATTATGAAGTTTTAAAAACAAAGGAGGCAATTTATTTCATTGCATTAAACCCCCAAATTAAAACCATCAATTAAATTTCAGTTTTAATATATTATTGAGTTATTAGGGTTTTAAAACATTTAAAATATTAGTTAAAACCATTAAAATGTGTAAAATAATGGATTTCTATGATTTCAGGCATTTAATAACCCAGAAAATGGGGTTACATGTTTTTTTGGAGGAAAAAAACACATTTTTATTTATTTTTTAGGAAATATTATGTTGTGTATGGGTAAAATAGCTTTAACCATTCAAAAATGTTAGTCATCACATAATGTTTAACAGATACCCCTTTGAATGCATTGAAAGTGAGGGACTACACTTACACATCTCACTTTACCTTTTCACGGTAGTTAGGTTACCCATATGTATCGTCTGAAAAATTTTGGGTACAATTATAAAGAACATTTTGTACCCTTACACATCATTAAATAACACCAATTTACCATTAAACCCCTTTAAAAAATTTAATTTCCTAGAAAAAGAACCTAGGATAGCCTTACTCATCCGTTGAAGACACGAGGTTACCATTTTGTAATGTAAAGAAATGGAGGTCTATGGTTATATAGAGACCATTATACCCACACATAACTGTTATAAAATATTTTTTACACTTATTAAAATCTAATAATACCTTCACAGAACGTAAAAATATAGTATATTAACCATACAAAACACTAGTATTACCCTTACAGGGTTCATATAATTTTTTCTTCACTCTTATGAAATAGTATATTTAGGCTTTTGTATCCCATATAAAAATGGGTTTACCCTAACAAAGATAAATTATATTCAAATTTATTATAACAAAATAATATTTTATGATATATTTTTCTTTAAATAATATACGTTTCTTCAAAATCTCATGTTACATGAAACAATGAGTTTATAGAAGAACAATAAGCTATTAATGTTATTAATTAAAATAATCATTAAAGCCAAGTCCTTAAACATGGCTTTATAAATAGGAATAATAATTTGTTTTTAATAATAAATTATAAATAAATTATATTTCAAATATATATTGGTAAATAAATATATAATTTTTTTGTAAAGGCATTATATGCATCGAAAACATGTTTTTCTAAAAAAACAATTTTATTTCTTTTTGTGAAAAAATAAAAAAGTTAATACTTTCCAATTTTATAAAAAATAATAATTCTTGAAATTGAAAATAATTTATTAAATAAACATTTAAAATTTCCCTTGGTTTAATTTTGGGGAATTGTTTTAATAGTTATATTTGTAGTAAATTTTGAAAAATACTAGTTTTTATTTAAACCCACCTCCTTATTTAAAACATTTTAAAACTAAAATTTTGGATTAAAATTGTTGAAAAGTGAAATTAATTCAATTATTTTGTTTATTATTCAATTTATATCATTATAATAAGTGTAATTTTGATTTTTTATAATTATGTTTATACATATGAAAATATTGTCTTTGGAAAACCACTTTTTAATTACAACTATAGGTTTCATATTGAATTAAATTTTAACACTTCATTTAATGTAATTTGATAAAACAAATTCCATATATGGAATCATCATAATATATTTTATATAATAATTTTAAATTAAATTTGGTTTATAAGGAATATTAAAAATTGTTAACAAAATTAATTAATGCGCTTAATGGTGGAACAAACTTTTAATGTGACTAAAAAATGTGTAAAAACTAATTTTAAACGCATAAAGGATATTTATTTGATAAATATAGTTTCATATTTAAAATAATTGGGTCTAAAAAATATAATAAGTGTCTTTTTTAGTCACAAATGATACATTACCTAGGTAAATAAAAAGATACTAATTACCTCCATGAAAACTAAAAAGGTAAAAATGAATAAACAATGAAGAAAATATTATAAAATGTTTAAAATTGTGTAGTTTAGGTGGTGGCAGTTTTTATCAACCATATAATCTATTAAATCCCTTTTTTAATAATTTTGGAGGCACATGAATAGATATTGACTACCCACTATTTAATATTTTTGTTTATTTATAGAAATGAATGTCCCCTCAATTATAATATGGGACCCCCTGTCATAATTTATTCACATATCATAAGAAATTTGGGTCAAAAAACCTTATAAAATATCAAACCATAATCCAAATACACATTCTATTGTTTTTGGTCTTCCAAAAAGTCTAATCATGGGGTCCTTAATAAGAGATCAAAAAGTTTTTTCATAATCAATGCAAATTGCATTTACTAATATATTTCATTTTTTAATATTCTATTAAAAAATTAAATAATGTGATAATAATAAAAATATAATAACATTTGTATCTAAAATATACTCATATATATTCAAAAAAATGGAAAAAACCATTTCCGACTCATGTTCACTCAAATGGGAATGAAAACCATCAATATTGTGTACAATAGACTACCTCCTCGCAAACTGATGTAATTAGTTTCCATTACATCATTTAAAAACAATATATAATGATTAATTTAAGATTATTATTTAATTTTTATGAAATAATTATACTTATATAATTATATAATCACATATTCTTTCTTACCGTACAATTTTTTGTAAAAAGTTAATATCGCTTGTGCATACTTATCGGCTACCACATCCATAAAGCAATGTGTGATATTTTTCATTTTATATTCACCTTTGATAAATAAGGATAAACCTAATAGTTTTATATGAAATCTATGAATTTTAAAATCGTCTTTACAGGGGATACATTCTCAACCATTGGTTTATTCTATTTGGTGATAAAATAGAAACACCTTTCTTGTGTATTCAGGAACTATCATATCCATGAATGGTGTAATTTATTTTTTATGTCAAAAATTAGTAGATTTCTATAAATTAATATATAATTAATACTTTTTTATATCATAGAAAAAAATTCAGTAGATTATGGAACCATGATCACTGTATATGGACTAAAAATATTGAAAACAAAAATAGGGAAAACGGGGAAGTTATTCCCCAAAACCTGATTTTATTAAGGAATTATTTATTAAAAGGTAATAATATTTCAAAAGTAAACCATATATTGTATGATATATATTAATATTTCTATGTAATAGATATAAAATAAACCTATATCTAATATACAGTAGGTCTTAATGTGTAGAAATAAATTCAATACTTGTGGTAATGAATTTTGGAATAACTTTTACTTCTATAGGATACATGCCATATTCACCCCTTGTTTCTTTTGTGTGGTTTATATATTACCCACAAATGTATTTTATGATTATTTTAATTTATATTATGTTAATTTCATATCCATATATGTTTCTTTAATTTAGGGGTATTTTGACCCAAATTTTCTCATTGTGGAAAATGTTTTATGTCACATTATCAATTTTTGCAGGATTGTTTATATTTATATTTTAGATGATGAAATATTGTGATATACCTTTAAAGAAACTAATATCATTAATTATAATAAGGTTATTTATGGAGAAAAAACTTCCATTCAATTTATTCTATATATGTACTAATTATAACAAGATATTATTTTAAATAAATAAAAAATTTACTACCCTAATAATTTTAAAATCCATTTTCTTCCATGTCCATATTTTCTAAAAATGTTTTAGATAATATAATTATTATTCTAATATTTTAATTGAATCATTTATTACCCATGTTTTTAATTTTAAATAATTTTTTTAAAATAATATTCTAGTAATATTTTAGAAATGTTTTTTTGAATTTTTACCATGAATATAAAAGGAATCTTTGTTTTAGCATGTACGACATGAAAAACATTTAGTACCATCATGAACACTCAATTACTGTTATCTTACGTTATATATGTCCAAGTTTATCTTAAATTGAAATTTATTCCTAATATCTGGAAAATTATAAGTTATTAGGTTTCTGTTTTAAAATTGTAATGGATATATTTCTCAAGAAATAATCAATGTGGTCATTCAAAATAATCTTTAATATATGACAATATCCTTTAATATAATATACGATTTACATGTGATATGATCCTACAATAAAATATTTATTCTTTATATAGATGGTGTAAGATAGTTATGTAATGATGTTTTTGAAACACACCCCTTTTCTATTTGCTTTGCTATGATGAATGGATGAAATATTTATGAAACATGTTCTATTTAAAAAATTTATTATATGAAGAAAAGATGATATATTATGAAACCTAATTTATTTCCATGTATCATGTCATGATTAAATGTTTATGAAATGAATTTCTATTAATTACTATTGATATAATAGATGTTTTTTTATCTTGGGAGACATGAATGTATTATTTTCCTTATTTTTAGAGTGGTTCCTATATCTCTCTCCTATGATTTGAATAATAATTTTTATCTTATAAGATAAAGAGGAATATAATGGGAATTGAACCTAAATTAGTACATTACTATTCCCATTATTGTTGTCTTATGAGTGAACCATGACTACTACCATGGTTTTTAGTGTGAACCCACTCAATTGTGATAGTTTTCAAAATGTGGATTGACTACTAAGGAAAAGATTGTAAATTATTATGGGTATACCAAATATATATATATGATTCCAAAGTTGTGTTCTCATGTTAAATTTTACTTCATTCATTTATGATCCCTTTGTTATGTTCATCCATTCCTTATTCAATATCTTAATATTATGATCTTCAATATGTGGGGTAATTTTTTCAAATGTGAGTATCATGTAATAATACCCTTGATTTATTGTTACGCTTATGTGATCATTGATATATCCCATGTTTACCCCTACTAATCCTTTATGTTCACCCTTTATAACAATTCCCCTAACAAGGTTATGGAGAATGTTTTTATAAACAATATGTCTAAGAGTGGTTCTAGTAATGAGGAATAGATAAGGAGATGATGTAGTTCACTTGTAAACCTGATGTTTATGGATCTATGTTTCCAAAGACACTAAACCATTATGGTATATAGGCTCGCACTTGTTAGATGGAATGGATTTTTCTATATTATTATGTAATATATTTGTATGGTAGGTTTGGGTCATTATATCAATTACAAGTAGAATGGTTTAGTTAACCAATGGTATCTAAAATTAGAAATTATTAGTGCTAACCACAAGTATATCTCAAAGTATAGGAAAATATAATAGAAATTTGTGAAAGGATGTAGTTAGTGGTTTCTAAGAAATTACAACCCCTAATTAATAAATCATCTAGACGTGGCTCTAGAATTGATATAACTTGGGGTAAGAACACTAATAATGGAGCATTGGATTTGAATCAATTGCCACATGGTGCATGATGATGGGTATTTCTTCAACCTTAGTTTGACTCTCATATGGGATATATTTTGGAAATTTACAATCACTTTTCTAACCATTATGAGGGATTTCAGTAATGGTCTTGAATGGCCTAAGATAATACTAAGATGTCAATGAATGAAAATATGGTTCCACAATTTGTACATCCTATAATTAATTTTTCATGACTATATGGTTCTACACTTTGAAAAATATTTTTTACATTATTAATTTAGTTTTAGTAAATGACTAGAACCTAGAAAAACCTTGATAATGTAAAATGAAATGAAAAATGCATTGATATTCTTCTTAAAAACCAAATTTTATGTGATAGAGAATATAAAATCTAATTTAAATGCTCACACATCATTATATAGATCTGAATCATGCTGATCATCAAATCAAGAAAAGGAGGTAATAACATTTTTTGATTCTTTCATGAGGAAACATCAACCATATTTTCTTCTCTCTATTGATCAAAGAGTTTTTAAGAAACGAATCAGTACCATTGAGAAGTTATTTTCAATTTTCCAATGTTTAGAGAATTAGAAATTTATTTTGGTAGTCTATTGTTTATATGGTGATGAAGATAATTGTTGGACTCTTATCAACAATAAGAGGTAAGAGGAACAAATTAGATACATATAGTGGGATGGTTTTAAGAGTTTATTTTTCAATAATTCAATCCATTGTATTATTTATATGAAAACTAGAATTAGATCCTATTACTTGTTAAGAACAATGAGGAATCTCATGGTACCAATGGGGGAATATTTACTTTCATAACAAGGTACACTAATGGCATTAACATCAAACCCAAAATTTAGCTTGATCAATTCTATAGTAGCATAAATAAAAGTCATAGAAGTGTTTTATCCATAAGGAACATCCATAACAATGACTAATTCATTCAATATACCCTCATGGGTGGATATGGATATAATAGTTACCCATCAATCTTAGTGGTTTGATATGAAATGAAAGATGAAATTACCGGGAAAGACTAAAAATAATGGATAAATGTATATTAGATTTCAATCCTAAATTAATTGTTGAAGTAATAATGATATAAATATTTATAAGGTGATTGGAAAATGTTTTTGGTTTGGAAATAAAAGTCATTGGGTAATTGATTTTCAGATTGACAAGAATAAGTTAGTTAATGATGAGAATATTGATACATCTTCAATGAATACTCTACCCAAACTATAGTGTTTTAAATGCACGGAGTTTTGTAATTTATCTAACCAATTCCTGAATATGAGTGTTAATGATGATGATAAATATTAGAGACCTGTTAATCTTTGAGACAAATTGTAATCTTGTTGGATAACTATTTCAGATGAGGGGATTGATAATGACATGGTTAAAGGTATACATACAATCCACTATAGAACTATTAATATTTTATTCAATTTATGATCTAATATAATGTCCTGATCCCTCACTTTTGGACTCATCATATACAAACAATGTGTATATAATGTTTCATAAAGAAAAGGGAATAATACTGTTAGCATTACATTACCAGGAAATTTTACCATTCTACGATTTGGAGAATAAGAATCTTTCCATATAACATTACAAAACATTTAAAAAATGAAATAAAAAAAATTCTATGACAACACTGGTTATTCAATGGAATACACATCACAATTTCATCCAACATACCTATGAAAAATAAATTAGAAACAATGGCTGAGAAATTATGATTCCCAATAAGTGGTTTTAAAATCCTTGATAAATACTCTTAAGATAATGTTTTGAAAAATAATTTTAAAAATTAAATTTCTAAATATAGTTTAAAAAAATTATTGAAATTAATTACACCTTAAAAATAATGTTTTTTTGAAAATTAATTATTCTTGAAAATTACATTAAACGTATTTAATTTATTTTTAAAAAATATATTCACAAGATTATAAAAAAACATTTAGTATACTAAGAACATTTATGGCTATTTTGGGCCTACCAACTTGCCGATGGGTTGGTTCACACACCAATTCTCTACCATATTCACAACATTAGTCTTCCATATTATTAGAAGAAAAAATGATTCTTTATATATACATTCTGTATTCAATGGGTTTTCTACTTCCAAAAACATGAAAAAATATGCTAATAAATAAATTTAAACTTATAACTTAATTTAAAATTTTTCAGATAAAATGGACAAACTAACTTTCTCCTCTTTTCATATATATATATACACAATGTTATTAACATTGTCACCTAAAACCATATCAAAAAAATTGTTAGGTAAATATGATTCATTAAGTACACACACATATATATACAAAACTAAATACAAAAAACTAATGCATGTGTAATATGTCATGTAATATCTGTTTACCCATATTGAAGCAACCCTATCCTTTTATGTAAGACATTATAAGAATTTAATCATAATTATACATCAGAGTACAAGACAAGCATCATGAGGTAATATGTCTTTGAAGATTAGGTATATAAAACTAAAAACATGAGACCAAAAAAAACACTTCATTATTTAATCTTAAAGTTGAGATCCTAACTTCCATTGTCTGAAAACATCTTCCTTGGTTACCCTGGGGAACACATGAACAAAGGGACGAGATAAATAGCCTAGTAAGGTAATCAATATAAGAACAAATTATTCACACAATGAATAGAAGGTATGACATGAAGATATAAAAAGTAATTTAACATATAGAACCATAACATATAAACATAGAATCATATAAACATAGAATAATAGAAATTTTGCTGCAACATAAAACATGACTTTAGTATGAGTCATGGAAAACTACCAAGATCATTTTACATAGTAGCACAAGCCAAGGCTAACTACCAAGATCGTCGCACATAACATCTCATTAGACTTAACATTACCTGATGCATTAGAGCTGTAACACCCCAGGTAAATAAATAATATGACATTTTTATATTTATCCATATTTGTGAATAAAATATTAATATTACTTTAATGGGAATGCTATGCTTGACGGCTTACCCAATACGCAACACCGAGTTGCTTTGAAATCTTACATTGCACTCTAATAATAAAATAATTTTATTTTTAATGGTAGTTAACACCCAGCCGTTGTAATGACGGGAATGAACATAACTAACTAAAAAATGATTATATATGTTTGTCAAATATTTTTACTTTTTTTACAATAAATTTTAGAGGATTAAAAATGCAAATGAATCCAATTTTAAGCATAAATCTTCTAATATTATTTAAAAGGTTGATTAACCATCTTTTGATGGAAAACCCTTTTTAAATATACTTTTGACAATTTTATATGTTGTATTTGACAAAATAAAATTCCTCTTTGGAATCGGGACATCAAAATTTACTTTGTGTAAATTTTTGGTATTTTTCTGATAATGTTCATTTTTTTAATGAATAGTGAAAAGTGTTGTATTTTAATTCAAAACCACTTTTTAATATAATTTATTTATATAGTTATATTATCTTTTTAATTGGTTTTAAAGTAAAATTAGAATATATTTTTACCATTTAATCTAATGGTGGTCATTGGAATTAATATCACTTTGATATTGGGCATAAACGAGTGTCAATCTTTTGATAGATATTGTTTCATAAAAACACGTTATTTGATTTGACAGCGGGATTTAATTATAAAATTAATTAATGAAACTTCTATGTTTTGAATTTGGTAAAATCGACATAATTTTTGAATTTGGAATATCAAATATATCTTAGGGTGATTTTTTGGTATTTTTCTGAAAAACCTTAAATTATGATGAATAGTGAAACCAGAAAGTGGTAGTTACAAAAACTGATTTTTCGTTTAAATGGAACTTTACCACTTCTGTGATTTGAATTTCAAAAATCCAGTATAAATGATTTTCATTATTAAGTAAAATGTGGTTCAATGGGATCAAAATAATTTTTGATGAAAAGTAACTTTTAAATTTTATTAATCGCGATTAAAGGTAATTAGTGTGATTTAAGGTAAAAATGTTATTATAATAAAATGAAAATATCTTGACACTTGTCCTAACCCTATTTTATGAGTCATGTCAGACCAAGACAACCCATGGGTCTATTTTTGGGACCCCGTGAAGCCACATGGGTAAGATAATGACATTAATGCCTTTTATTTAAAGTAAAAGTAAAAATGACACAAATATGTATTGTTTTGATAAAACAATTTTTACATGGGGTTATACAAGTCATATATTTGAATATAAATATTAATTGGAAAGATAAAAATATTTCCTACATAATAGTAGTTTTTTTAATTTTTAGTCTTTAAATAAATTAAATTATTTATGACATCATGATGATGCATCAATTACCTCGTTATTTAACGATTTAAATAAAATGAAAACATAATGTAAAATATAAGACCTAAACTTGTCAAAAACCTATTTTATGGGTGGATTACGAACCCTTATTCCCTTATACTCAAAATATATCAATGTGGGACATTTAAAATCCGAAAATAATTTGAAAATAATGTAACCTTTCTTGACTTTCCAAGAGTGCCCCTCCCCTCCTCTTATAAAAGGCCCCCACCTCTACCTCCTTACACACACATCTCAAGCCTTTGGCTCGGCCAAGCTCTGATCATTTTGTCTCTACACATTCCTCTCCTCATCCTAGAATCCTTACCTTAGGCAGGAAGCTCTTCAAGAAACCCTTTGGGTTCAAACCAAAGGGAGTTACCCGATTTTAAGGTAACGTCTTCACTTGTGATCTTTTGTTTTATTTTTCTTCTCCAACCCCCTAAACTCTTTTTATTAATTTATTTTGTAACAACACCAGTATCTTACATATACTAGGATTTCTTTTATAAGAATTATTCGAGATACACTTACACACACCTACATCTAATCTTTAAAGAACATTCTGTTTCTATGGATGGTGAATTTCTGCCTCACGAAAGGATGATTGTTAAATATTCTTTTAACACCTTAAAAGGTGGACATTAAGATGTCACCATATTTATATATGATATATAATATGTTTAGGTTTTCCTTATGATTCTTTATTGTTCATTTATGGCATACCTTTATGGTTTCCATTATGGGTAAACGTGATCTCTTCATTTTAGGAAGTGCGGACTACCGCCCCCTCAATGTGATTTGATTCGTTAATACCATATGTGGTACACATAAAGGATAGATTTAATGATAATATATATGATAACATACTATAATTATAATACTATTATGTATCATTATGTTTTAATTCCATTAAATATGAAATAGAAATGGAAGTAGCGTTCATGCGTACATACGGCTTACCGTCTCCATGAACGGTGCATTTCATTTCTTATCTCTAAATGATTATGTAATATTATAAATGCATGTATATAATGGATATATATGATATATATGATATCTAAATAATAAATATAATTCTCGATATAATGGATATTTTACCCCATGAACAAACATGTGATTATAAAGAGTTTATTTTGGACTCAAGTACCAAGTACTGACAAAACAACTATTATTAACATAAATGATTACATAATGTGCATAACATGGTAATAAGTGATATAAAAGGAATAATGAACTTGAAAAATTTTCTTAAGCAATTTTAAATTAACTCATGTTTATTATTCAGGAGATTAAAGAATGATCGAGTCAAGTCGGACACGAGGTAAGGTATCCGACCTCTCTCTTTCTTTTTAAGTACTATCTTTTATGTCATTTCTTTTAAGCTAATATTTCTTATGTTGGGGGATGTTATTTTATTTTACTCTTACTGTAAATTTTATGTTAATATTATGGGATACCCTATTTTATCTCATCAATCTATTTTCGAAGTTTTATGTGGCGCCGTTAGGCTGCCGAATTTTCATAAGGGGATTTTCATCTCACTTTTTATTCCTGTGGGATTCATGCTACATTGGCCACTATTTCCTTTTGTTTGGTATATGTACTGCCCATTATTTTACTATTTGTATAATATACTCTCATTTATGGGTAGTTACATCTTCATTGTATGACCCTTCTTTCATGGGTTGTACGTTTCAGAAGTTACCCAATTCGGTAAGGGAACCTTTCACCCTACTCATTTTAAAAGACTTATTTTTTAGGTATTTTAACCTTATTATGATGGGATATGTTATTATATATCCTTATTGATATAAATTTTATGTCCAAGTGATGAGATAAGCCTTTTTATCTCTCATCAACTCATTTTATGAATTTTGAAGTGACACCGTTAGGCTGTCAAATTTTTGCAAGGGAACTTCTTAACCCAATTTTGATTCTTTGGGATAAACTTGTACTCCTTGAATATGTCGTTCTATGAATATGTGTGAATAAACTCTGATTTTTTTACACTATATATCCACTTATATTTGGTGTATTCGTTTGTCACACATAATTATATAATTGATTTATACTTAATCCAAGGATACCGTCTTTGTAAGGGACTTCATCTCGATCTCCTTTCATTAAGGCATATTTTTGTTCTAATACAAGGCTTTCTTTTATACGGTCTATAAACCCCTTTGACTTATACTTTTATTCGAAAGGAATCTTTTCTATACGAAGCGTTTTACTAAACGACAAAAAGTATGTTTCTTTTTAATGTACGCGGTGACAATGACCTTTCCACCGCCGCGAGTATTATTTGATCATTGGCTTCCTCAACAATCCGATATATTTTTAAAATTAAATAAATACCATATAATCTATTTTGGTATTTCAAATGGTTTTGATAATGTATTTGTTATGTCAATATATATTAGTGATATATTGTGCTTGAAATGTGGAAATGTTTTCTTTCCTTTATAATTGTTTTATGTGTTATGATTTTATAATGGTACTTGGAAATATGACAGGTGGTGCCATGAATACCAGGACGGGTGGTTACGTTATAACCTCTAATGCATTAGGTATGGAAGTCAGACTTATGGCGATTCCATTAATTATGTGTGGAATCCGACCATATGGTTATTTCATTTAAGTATGTTTATGTCCCAAGTTACTTTTATATGTTATGTGTTATTTATATGGGTTTTTTGGTAATATTTTGGTTACAAAAGGGTAAGTAATGGCCTTTTATTTAGTGAAGAGTTTTTACTACTTCATAGAGGTGAAATGTATTACTTTGGGAAAGTACTCATGGTTTACTTTTTGTTTTGAAAAACTAACAGTTTTCCTTCTTTGTGTATCCTTTAATGGGATTTTTATGCTCATCACAAGTTTTTAAAATGTTTTCCACGGGACTTAAAGATAAATAGGGTCAAGGATGGGATCAAAGAAATACATTCTATCTAAAACATGGAACTAGACATGTTTCTTTTTAAGTTTTTTTTTATTTTATGGAAACTTAGTATAAGTGTCTACTATGTAATCTTTTGAGATGTAATAGTTATAACCTAATTATCTATAACTCTAAACCTGAAAATATCCTCTATGTGAATTATTCGTTTAATTCATGATTAAGTAATTTTTAAGGCCGGGGCATTATAGTTGGTATCAATGTTCGGTTTAGATAACTTTATAGGTTAGGGTATTCTCTAAGAAGAAGTGACATTACCACAATGGTTAGGATTTCAGAAAGAGTCCTAGTTTTAGATAAAGTGAATGAGTAAGTATATCTTAGTGTTTATCTTCCTCATTAGTACATGATGGTTTTGTCGATATACTCACACTGACCTTTTTGGTTTTAATAAATGGCTGGATCAAGAAGGAACCAAAGTAACAGTGGATGTGAAGGAAACTGTGACAGTTTTCTGAGCAAGCAACTGAATGATATGGGAGATGCAATGAGAACTCTTGTGTTTATCCTCAACCAACTATCTAGAGTCATGATTGACCACATAATCCTTGGTGATTTCTATAAGGCATCATATATGCGAGAAACAAATCCCTACAGAACTACAGGTAATAATCATAAAGGTAAGTGTGTTCAAAAACCTATGTGTCAAATATGTGGAAAGAAACACCTAGGAAAATGTTTCAAAGGGACAAAAATATTCTATAGATGTGGAAATGGAGTTCATAAAGCAAGAACCTTCCATAGAAAAAAGAAGCATCCAGTTGACTCGAGGAAAGGGAAAGAAGTTCTTTTTGAGGGATCAATTGAATGTTTTAAATGTGGTGTGCATGGTCATTATGAAAACACATGTCTTATGAAGATGTTTCGAGAATGGTATCACCAAGATAGTACAAATATTAGTTTACCAATAACTAATGCCATTCCTATTGAGGATGAAGAAGCTGACAATGACCAATCAAAGGTATTGATTATTTCTTAACTTTTGTTTTTCTATTTTTGAATATTATGATATGATTCAAGATTTTGTTCATAGGAAATAAGTATTTCAGAAAAAGTTGGAAAGGAATGGTTAATGGATCATGAAGAATGTTGAATGAGTAATAAGTCAACATATAAGGGCTTCAAGAGTTATGGTGAAATTCTTATGAGTATTAAGTCTCTTTCGATGATGGGGTTACATTAGAATACTTTTTTATAGTATGTGTAACCCTGATGTTTGATATATGAGAATTTTATTCAAGGAATAGTTATCTGTTATTTTGTGGACATAGTTATAAAGAACTGTTTGGGTTTATATGATCCTTACTTTTGAGGTAATTATGGGTTACTATATGTTATGATGGAAAGTGAAAGGAATGAGATAAAATTGAGGTTAAATTATGTTATGGTTATTTTTGATGATTTTATCTCTTTTTAGGGAATGATTTGAGAATTATATAGTTTGGAAAAAGGAAGACACGAAGACCATGTGACAACCCGTCGCGTCAGACAAAACTGCAGGAATCGAACCCACAACTAAAGTGCGACTGGTATTTATCACCTACCACTGGACTACGTGAAGTCCCTGGTTAGTTTGAATAATTATTTTTAGTTAGATGATTTTATGAATTAATAGTAAGTTGATATTGGGTTATCTATGGAAATTATTAACCTATCATGGAGGATATGTGATTAGGTTAATTACTTTTCAATACGAGACTTTAAGAGAAACTGATGTTGTTTGGAGATAAATGTTACGATTTAACATGGAAGACTATGTGATTAAATCCTTCAAATATTTGGGTTTCAATATTAGTTTGGTTTACTTTTGGTCTTCGTTGAACTTTGGGTCTTGTTGGACAAATTTTGGAGATTAAGAATAGATTTCCTTTTTATAAAGGATTATCCTATTCGGTATTATCTGATCTCATACTAACCTTTTTGGTTTTAGTTTTGGTTAAGGTCTAAATACATGGAATGTATACAATACTCTTTTGTGGATTAGGTGATTCTCTATAAGTTGATTATAGCTCTCTTAATGTGAAAAAGTCATCCTAAATACTCATCTTTTGGAGAAAATATGTGTTCGTGTAAAAAATATAGTAAAAGTTGAAAGTCAACATGAAAAGTAATTATGTTTCCTTATGTTTTAGTTAAGCTCAAAAATAAATTCCTCAATGAAAAGTAACTAAAAAAATGTTTTCTGTTAACTTTTCCTACTGGGGAATCCAATACCGTTTAACCCATCACAAGTTTGTGATTTTCTGGTGGTTAACTTTCTCCTAAACATGTTTTCTATCACACTCCCTCAGAACATGACCCTTTGTTTTTTCTTCCATATCCATGTTTTCATACATGGAATCCTAGTATGGGTTAACTCGGGTGACCTTTGTACGTCCCTTTCTTTCTTTCAATGTGATAGTTTAATTTACTCCTTTTCCAATGTGGGTCTTTCAATGATGTTTCTGAGCCCAATTTTTAAATTGCGAGGACGCAATTCCCAAAAGGGGGGAAGGATGTAACACCCCAAGTAAATAAAGAATATGACATTTTTATATTTATCCATATTTGTGAATAAAATATTAATATTACTTTAAAGGGAACGCTATGCTTGATGGCTTACCCAATACACAACAACGAGTTCCATTGAAATCTTACGCTGCACTCTAATAATAAAATAATATTATTTTAAATGGTAGTTAACACCAATCCGTTGTAATGACGGGAATGAACAGAACTAACTTTATAATGATTATATAGGTTTTTCAAATATTTTTACTTTTTATAATAAATATTAGAGGATTAAAAATTCAAATGAATCCAATTTTAAGCATAAATCTACTAATATTCTTTAAAAGGTCGATTAACCACCTTTTGATGGAAAACCCTTTTTAAATATACTTTTGACAGTTTTATATGTTTTATTTGAAAAAATAAAATTCTTTTATTGGAATCAGGACATCAAAATATACATTGTGTAAATTTTTGGTATTTTTCTGATAATGTTCATTTTTTAATGAATAGTGAAAAGTGTTGTATTTTAATTCAAAACCTATTTTTAATATAATCTATTTATATAGTTAGATTATATTTTTAATTGATTTTAAAGTGAAATTAGAATATATTTTTACAATTTAATCCAATTGTGGTCATTGGAATTAATATCACTTTGAGATTGGACATAAATGTGTGTCAATCTTTTGATAGATATTATTTCTTAAAAACACGCTATTTGATTTGATAGCGGGATTTAATTATAAAATTAATTAATGAAACTTTTATGTTTTGAATTTGGTAAAATAGATATCATTTTTGAATTTGGAATATCAAATATAGCTTAGGGTGAATTTTTGGTATTTTTCTGAAAAACCTTAATTTTTGATGAATAGTGAAACCACAAAGTGGTAGTTACAAAAACCAATTTTTCATTTAAATGGAACTTTACCACTTCTATGATTTGAATTTCAAAAATACAATATAAATTATTTTCATTATTAATTAAAATGTGGTTCAATGGGATGAAAATAATTTTTAATGAAAAGTAACTTTTAAGTTTTATTAATCGCGATTAAAGGTATTTAGTGTGATTTAAGGTAAAAATGATATTATAATAAAATGAAAATATCTTGAAACTTGTCCTAACCCTATTGGATGAGTCATGGCCGACCAAGACAACCCATGGGTCGTTTTTTGGGACCCCATGAAGCCACTTGGGTAAGATAATGACATTAATGCCTTTTATTTAAAGTAAAAGTAAAAATGACACAAACATGTATTGTTTTGATAAGAAAAACATTACGTGGGGTTATACAAGTCAGATTTTTTACTATAAATAGTAATTAGAAAGATAACAAGATTTCATACATCCTAGTATTTTTTTTATAATTTTGAGTCATTAAATAAATTAAATTATTTATGACATCATGATGATGCAGCGATTACCTCATTATTTAACGATTTAAATAAAGTGAAACGATAATGTAAAATCTAAGACCTAAACATGTAAAAAACATATTGTATTGGTGTATTTAGAACCCTTATCACCATATCTTAGAAATATATCAATTTGGGACCTTTAAAATCCGAAACGCATTTGAAAATAATGTAACCTTTCTTGACTTTCCAAGAGTGCCCCTCCTCTTCTCTTATAAAAGGACCCCACCTATACCTCCATACCCACACCTCTCAAGCCTTTTTCTCAGCCAATCTCTGATCATTTTGTCTCTCCACATACCTATCCTCATCCTAGAAGCCTTACGTTAAGCAGTAATATCTTCAAGAAACCCTTTTGGTTCAAACCAAAGGGAGTTACCCAATTTTAAGGAAACGTCTTCACTTGTGCTCTTTTATTTTATTTTGCTTCTCCAACCCCCTAAACTCTTTTTATTAATTTATTTTGTAACAAAACCAGTAACATCCATATACTAGGATGTTGTTATAAGAAGTATTCGAGATACACTTACACACACCTACATCTAATGGTTAAAGAACATATTGTTTCTTGTGGATGGTGAATTTCTGCCTCACGAAACGATGATTGTTCAATATTATTTTAACACCTTCAAATGTGGCCATCAAGATGTAAAAATATTTATATATAATATATAATATGTTTATGTTTTCCTTAAGATTCTGTATTTTTCATTTATGGCATACCTTTATGGTTTCCATTATGGGTAAACGCGATATCTTCATTTTAGGAAGTGCTGACTACCGCCCCCTCAAAGTGATTTGATTCGTTAATTCCATATGTGGTACATATAAAGGATAGATTTTATGATATTATATATGATACCATACTAGAATTATAATACTATAATGTATCATTATGTTTTAATTCCATTAAATATATAATAGAAATGGAAGTAGCGTTCATGCGTACGTACGGCTTACCGTCTCCATGAACGGTGCATTTCATTTCTTACCTCTAAATGACTATGTAATATTATAAATGCATGTATATAATGGATTTATATGATATATATGATATATAAATAAGGAATATAATTCTGGATATAATGGATATTTTACCACATGAACAAACTTGTGATTATAAAGAGTTTATTTTTGACTCAAGTACGAAGTATCGACAAAACGACCGTTATTAACTTAAATGATTACATAATGTGAATAACTTGGTAATAAGTGATATAAAAGGAATAATGAACTTGAAAAATGTTCTTAAGCAATTATAAATTAACTCAAGTTTATTATTCAGGATATTAAAGAATGATCGAGTCAAGTCGGACACGAGGTAAGGGATCCGACCTCTCTCTTTCTTTTTAAGTACTCTCTTTTATGTCATTTCTTTTAAACTCATATTTAATATGTTGGGGGATGTTCTATTATATTCATATTGATTTAAATTTTATGTTAATTTGATGGGATACCCTATTTGATCTCATCAGCCCATTTTTTTTGTTTTATGTTGCGTTGTTAGGCTGCCGAATTTTCATAAGGGGATTTTCATCTCACTTTTTATTCCCGTGGGATTCATGCTACATTGGCCACTATTTCCTTTTGTTTGGTATATTTACTGCCCATTATTTTACTATTTTTATAATATACTCTCATTTATGGGTAGTTACATCTTCATTGTATGACCCTTCTTTCATGGGGTGTATGTTTCGGAAGTTACCCAATTCGGTAAGGGATCTTTTCACCCTCCTCATTTTAAAAGACTTATTTTCTAGGTCTTTTAATCTTATTATGATGGGATATGTTATTATATATCCATATTTCTATAAATGGTATGTCCAAGTGATGAGATACCCCCTTTTATCTCTCATCAACTCATTTTCTGAATTTTGAAGTGACGCTGTTAGGCTGTCAAATTTTTGCAAGGGAATTTCTTAACCCAATTTTGATTCTTTGGGATAAACTTGTACTCCTTGAATATGTCGTTCTATGAATATGTGTGAATAACCTCTGATTGTTTTACACTAAATATCCACTTATATTTGGTGTATTCGTTTATCACACATAATTATGTAATTGATTTATCCTTAATCCAAGGATACTGTCTTTATAAGGGACTTCGTCTCGATCTCCTTTCATTGAGGAATATTTTTGTTCAAATACAAGGCTTTATTTTATACGGTGTATAAACCCCTTTGACATATACTATTATTCTAAAGGACTATTTTCTATACGAAGAGTTTTACTAAACGACAAAAAGTATGTTTCTCTTTAACGTACGCGGTGAAAATGACCTTTCCACCGCCATGAGTATTATTTGATCTTTGGCTTCCTCAACAAGCCGTTATATTTTTAAAAGTAAATAAATACCCTATAATCTTTTTTGGTATTAAAAATGGTTTTAATAATGGATTTGTTATGTCAATATATATTAGTGATATATTGTGCTTGAAATGTGGAAATGTTTTCTTTCCTTTATAATTGTTTTATGTGTTATGATTTTATAATGGTACTTGGACATATGACGGTTTGTGCCATGAATACCAGGACGGGTGGTTACGTTATAACCTCCAATTCATTGGGTATGGAAGTCAGCTGTATGGCTATTACATTAAGTATGTGTGGAAGTAGACCGTATGGTTATTCTATTTAAGTATGTTTATGTCCCAAGTTACCTTTATATGTTATGTGTTCTTTATATGGGTTTTATGGTAATCTTTTGGTTAAAAAAGGGTAAGTAATGGTCTTTTATTCAGTGAAGAGTTTTTACTACTTCATAAGGGTGAAAAGTATTACTTTGGTAAAGTACTGATGGTTTACTTGTTGTTTTTAAAAACTAACAGTTTTCCTTCTTTGTGTATCCTTTACTAGGATTTTTATGATCATCCCAAGTTTTTGAAATGTTTTCCATAGGACTTAAAGATGAATAGTGTTGAGGATGTGATCAAGGAAATACATTTTATCTAAAACATGAAAATAGACATGTTTATTTTTAAGTGTTTTTTTATTTTATGGAAACTTAGTAGATGTTTCTACTATGTAATATTTTGAGATGTAATAGTTATGACCTAATTCTCTATAACTCTAATCATGAAAAGATCCTCTATGTGAATTATTCATTTAATTCATGATTACGTAATGTTTAAGGTCGTGGCCTTATAAGGGCTCTATTTGGACACACCCATATTAACCTTTCATGAATATTTTTTCCAGATAAATAATAATACATAATCAATTTTACATAAACATAAGGATTCCCTACATAAAGAATTGGGTACTATAATCATGACACAAAGCATAACAGATTGGCATAACACAATTGCGTCCTTGAATGAAGAGAACCATTGAATACATGGAAATTCATAGGGTAAAAAATATATATATCATGGTGAGTGATTTCAAGTAAAAGTTACAACATATAAGAAAAGTATTCAATAATATTTAACATAAATACATTTTTAGGGGTTTTAAGGAAAATACTATAGAGCCTTTAAAAATAAAGAAGGGCAATTCCTCTATAAAAAATATGATGTGATCCAGGAAGGTTTTCACAATAAAATAGACTTATTTTACAAAGAAAATAATGGATTAAAATATAATATAATGTGGACTTGATATCGGGTAATAATTCGGGATGCTCTCTCCATATATGATTACTTGTCAAGAAGTATTGCGGAGGGAATTACATAAAAACATGTATATCCCCAAATGATGATGATCAGTGGGACATGATACAAGATTTTGGAATATTCACATAGCATTTAGAATATAAACATTTGAATAATTGATAACCTCATTTAGGAAAAAATATCGATAAAGAAACCTGAAGGAATAAAGGAGGTTTGGGTTGAATCCCACATAGAATATCGGCAAGGTATCTTGTGTACATAAGAGGGATTAATGGAAGAGAAAGGCATTTCTCATCATTTAAAAATAATGAGGAAATTATGTGGAAGGTTCATAATCATACCCAATCACCAGGAATTACACATAAAAGGGAATATCATAGGTGGAAATCTTGAATATAAGTGAAATAGAAAGGACCCATTACCTTAAGTCTGATGGTGATATTTTCTTGAACTTAATAACCTGGATAATAAAATTAGTGTCATTAATTAGTAATTAAAGAACCTATTATATAATAAAATGAATTACTATAACCCTTTTATGTTCGTTCATAAGCTATTTGATTTTTTATGAGGTTTAATTTCATTGTTTGGGTCTGGTTTTTTTCTAGGTTTTAATGATCGGTTCAATTATTTTCATGAACGAAGATCCATTTAACATGGATCTGGTTGTCTAGAATTGGAGTTATATTTTATTATTTATCATTCAGAAGGATACATGGTTGTATATTTAATTTTTTACTTTTAGTGAAGATGAATCATTATATAAATCATTTATGATAAACCCTTGGATTATCTTCAGGATTTTGTTCACAATAAACTTTTTTTGTATTATTATTTTACATTGTGAGTTAAATTTTATTTCAGAACCATAGATGAGACATAATACTTATATTATTGTTTGGCTAAACCCTGAAAATGGTTTCATGACCAGAACTGAATATGGTAACCGAAATTTGAAACCAATCATCCATGAATGTGGTAACATAACACATCTCAGATGGTGTTCCGACTACTAAAAAGAAGGGTTAAGGAGAGATGATAAAAAATTATTACATTATCATAACAAAATTACAGTACAAGTAAGGTATTGGAGTTTTCATGAAATTTGTACGAGGAGAGGTATGGATGGAAAAGTAATCAATATAACTTGAAAAGAAAGTAAAAGAATTGAAAAGAGAAATTTACATCTTGAAACAATATTCCACGAGAGCCTCAAAAAGTGAGAGGATTTGGACTTTTTAAGAGACCAAGGGATTATGGACGTGGGGAGGATGCTTTAGGATAGATGTGGGTAGAATTTAGGGAAGTTACAAGGCTATATGGGGGTAAATAAAAGAGGGTGGACGATGTGATAATTATAGTGGAGGGGAAGACAATATTCATAATATTATAACCATTAATTTATTATTTTACCACAAGACAAGATATATGGTTGATTCCATGAACATGAATAGTAATATGTTCATGTGAGTTAGAAATAATCACCATTTACATCATCCAGTACTCACACATGTTTCATAAATTCATTTTTTAGCATTTATTGTGAATTATCATATTTTACTATTCATAAAAAATTTATGTATTTTAGAAAAATCCCAAAAAATCACCCTAATAATTTTTAAACATGTAGAACCCAAAAATGAACTCCATTTATCAAAAATAATTCTGTATATATGACTCATTTAATATTTAATTAAAAACATAATTTATTCTTAAAAAATCAGTTTTAAAATAGTTATTTACTTATTCCAAAATATAGCTTCATCATATTTCAACATAAATCATATTTATATACTATCATAGGTTAGGTTACTATTAACTAGGGTATATAACTATTCATATGGTTAATATTACTATTCATGAGTGTATGTTACTGTTACCCAAAAATTAAGTACGTTATATTATAATCCAAATAACATACAGATCACAACCGTGTATATCTGATTTTTGAAATTCAAAACACAGAAGTATCAAAATTATGTTCCCAGGTCACCTAACACTTTATAGTTAATTTTTTTTGTAATTTCACATGATCATATGACATATTTATAAGAAAGTAATTTCCATTGAAAAACATTTAGTCGTTACATTCTTCCCCCCTTATAAAATATCACCCTCGAAATTTCATTTTAAATTCAAAGACATAAACCGGTGTTGGTACTTTTCCATCATTGCCTCCTACAGTTCTTATATTGCCTCTTTGAACTTATGGTTTCTCTATAGTACATTCTCTGTAACACCCCGAGATTTTATGAAAAATATTATTTTAATTTCATTAATGTCTTATGTTGTATTCTACACCAAGATTACCTTGCGCTATACGCAACACCGTATTATCTTGCAGTATACGCAACACTATTCTTGGACCGTGTTACACACAATTTTGATAATAGTTATTCTACGCAACATTGAGTATATATATATATTAAATGTATAAATGAAATATGGTTGGATTCTGTTATACTAAACAACGAAGGATTCTTTCACAACACGCAACCCTGACTTGGCTTGCATTACACGCAATCGCGACCTTCCTCGATAGCGTGTGTTGTACGCAATACCAGGTTTTAATAAACAATGTTATATTATTATAATATTGTCATGAACTAGCCGTTATGAATAGTATTAACTAAATTTTGAATTTTATAACATTATTATTCATCTTACACATTTCTAGAACATGGTATAAGAACAAAATAAATTTTTCGGGTAAAATAAGTATTTTTAAAAAAATGCAGTTTTGCCGCCTTTTGATGGCACACCCACTTTAAATCTGGTTTTTGACATGTTTATAAGTTCAATTTGACAAAATAAAATTCTTCTTTGGAATCAAGAAATAAAAATTTATTTTGGATAAAATTTTCATATTAATCTGGTAACTTTCACATTTTAATGAATAGTAAAAACACGCTATATTTAAATTAAAAACAACTTTTTACATCATAATATCTTATGTGGATAAATTATAATATTTAATGGTTTTAAAGTATAAATAGAATATATTTTTACCATTTAATATAATGTATGTAATTAGCATTGATTTTACCTTGAATTCGTAGGTTAAATCAATTCAATCTTTCGCAATGTTTTAAACAAAAAACCCGTTTTTATTCGACAACGGGATTAATTTTAATTTAATTTCTGCAACTTCTGTGTTTTGAATTTTAAAAAATGGATTCCATCTTTGGAATCAGTGGGTCCAAATTATGTTAATAGGATACTTTTTATTTTTGGGAATTATGAATAGTAACTACGGTAAATTTTATTTACCATAGTTAAAGGTAAATCGGGTAATTAAGGGTAAATATAATATTTTAAAATTACCGTAACAAATGTCAAAATCCAATTGTATGACTAAAAAACGACCCATATCACCTAAGGGTTGGATTAGATTACTTTAATTAAATTTTGTCAATGAAAATAATTTAATTATTATTAAAACCAAAGAATGTGACAACATGTCACTTTCTTAAATCTTATAAGTATAATAATTTTAATCTAGTGATAAAAATCATGAAACTTCGAACATGAATAGTCTCCAGAAAGATAATACAATTATATACATCATAGGAATTTATTTATAATTTTTAGGGATTAAATACTTATCATTTATTATGACATAAAGATGATGCAGTAATTGTCTTATTAATGAAATATTGACATAATTGATGTTATAAATGCCCGAATAAATGTAATTTGAGACATTTTATGACTTACACTAATTTTATAGGTTAATATGACATGTTATTGTTGATTTAAGTAACTTGGTTCGAACTTATCATTCTGTTATGAATTTCATAAAAATCATGTACCAAATAGTGTCAAAATTGACATAAAATAGTTTTTAAAACAAATATTATATTATTAATTGTTATATTATTCCTAAAAATCTAAGGTTTGGCCAAATGACTTAGATAAGATTATATATATTAATAATAAACAACTTGGGGTTCTTTTGGCTTGATATAGTAAGTTTATTAACCATATAGTGTAAGAAAACAAAAAGACACGGTAAAAGTTAAATTATTTAACTTAGAGTTAAATCTAATTGATAAGGTTAAAATAATAACCTAAACATGTCTAAATCCTATTGGTTGATATTATTTCGACCCATCCCCACTTTACCTTCGAAATAAGACCCTTTGGAACCATTATAAACCGATTTTGACTTTAATATAAAATAATATTTTGAGATATTCCAAAGGTGCCCCTCTCCTCCCTTATAAAAGGGCACCTCCTCCCTCTCTTCCTCACACAACTTTGAGCCTTCAAGCTCGGCCAAACCCTGCCAAAATCTCTTATCCATTTCCCTAGTATCATCCTAGAGGTCCTGGTCTTCTTCAAAGACCATCCTTAGTTCTTTAAGTGGAGGTTAAGAAAAGGCGCGTCAAAAAAAGAGGTAATATCCATTACCGATCTTTTTTAATTTCTTTCTTCTTCAACTTCTTCTTCATTATTTGTTTCATGATAGAGTAATAACATCAGTATTAATTACATACTGATATGTTATTATAAATATGAAACAACCGTAATTCACCTTCTATCCATCCTACGGAAAAATGAAATCACCGCGCGTGCGTACGTACGGAATACCATCTCCACGCCGTGGTGTAATCTATTTTCCACCATAACCTTAAAAGGATGAGTATAATGGTGTAATGTGTAACTATATATGATTATTATAGAGTGATATTGATACTGAAATAGTATACATACACTTCAACATAATTCCACGACCATGGGAACGATATCATCGCTCGTGCGTACGTACGGACTACCGTCTCCACGACGCGATGAGATTCATTCTCAATGATTAACCATTCATGAATGATTTTAAAGTATATATAATATGTACTAATGAAATATATGACATAATAATGATACTGGATTTATTTATATATTTATATGTATGTCATCTACTTAATTCCATTCAATTCAATAAGGAAACGAAAACAGCGTTCATGCGTACGTACGGACTACCGTCTCCATGAACGGTGTATTTATTTCCCTTTAATAATTTATTATATATATGTATGTCCTGAATATATATATATATAAATCATGTTTTATGTTCTGGAATTAAGTAATCATGATCTAAGTAATCATATGAATAATTACAAGTCAAAACACGGGCGACAAACGAAACAATTTTACCCAAAACGCTCTTTAACATGGAATTTACAAAAGAACGGGTAATATAAAGTTATAAGTGAACCATATATGATATCATAATAATGAATATGATTCTATAATAAGTAAATGACATTATTTAAATCATTATACAGGAGGTTCGGACACTTACGAAGCAAATCGGACCTAAGGTAAGGGAAATATCACAATCTCATTTTTATCCGAGATTGTTTATTCGTAAGTATTTACTGGGGTGTATTTTATCATCCACATACATGTTTCATCAATATTTAATATTATTTACATCCACCTACAATTGTTTAAATCCATTTTTACCCTTCGGTGCGTTTTTAGTAATATGTATGAAAGGAATCTTTTGTCATTTTTCGTACGAGGTACTTTTTGACTTTTCCGACAAAAGTACGAAGAATGTTTTTTTTAACTTATACGGCATGAATGGATTTTTAAAACATTATTTCCAAGAAGATTCCTTTACAAGTTTTCAAGTTTATTTTTAATCAACTTCTTTTATTTTAATGTCATATGACATGTTATGAAAGGAAAAATGTTTTTGAAGAAGAAAGGATATTTTCCTCAAGAATGGAGTTCAAGTGTTTTATCAAAATTATTTTCCTTCTAAGATAATAAAGAGTTCTGTTTTTATCCCTATTATTACATTGATTTGATTATGTTGTAAGGGAATTATTTTTATGAAGTCATTTACCTTATATGGTTTGTTTTATGATGTCATAATGTTTCAAGAATCCCATTTTTGTTAAATGTGTTATGTGATGATGTATGATTTATGATTATGTGGCACACATAAGAAAGGATTCATTATAAGATGGGTGGGACCTATATCTCCCTCCAATGCATTGGGTAAAGATTTTATATCTCATGAGATAGAAATGGCTGAAATGGTAGGTTATACCGATTCAGTGAAACAGGACTGAAACGAGGGTTACTCGATTCAGAAAGGGACTTTGTCCACTAAGATAGTCTTGGAAATGAGTCTTGACTAACAAGAAATGATTCTCTATGATTATGTGTGTATGCCACAAAGTTTCAGGTTTTAAGTTATGATTATTGGGATTTCATTTCACTACTATGATTTATCCCATGTTATGAAATTATGCTCTCTTTTGCAGGTTAAGATTTCCAAAAGTTATGTTCTTATGAATATGATGTGATTGATTTTTCTTGTGTATACCCTTACTGAGCATTTGAGCTCACTCTTTTATGTTTTCTTTTCCCCAGGATATAAAGAAAGGTTTTAGGTAAAAAAAGGGAAGATCTTTATGGGAGATATTGAAGATCTTTCACCATGATTAGAAGATTACGTTCCGAGTTTCCAAAGACACTAAACTATTACGATCCTTGTGTGTGTGTGTTTTTGTTATGTACTAAGTATTACGCAAATGTAATGTAATGTCCATGTACGTCAGGCTTCGGGTCTCTACAGTTGGTATCAGAGGAAAGGTTTAGTCAACCTTTGGAAACTAGGATGCGAGAACTTTAGTGAGATCCCTAGAGATATTTATAAGGTATGTCTTGGGATGTCCCTAAGGATAAGTATACGTATAGGATACAGTCCTAGAACTACGATAACGATCAAAGAATTTAACATAAGATGTTAGATATTGAGGGTACTCCCCCTTTATTATGTTGTTTTCCCTAGCATGATTTTTTCCTCTCACACTATTCTTTTTTGGGTTTTAGAAAATGGATGGAAACAAGATGATTCACAATAATGGAGGATATGATGGACAATGGAATGATATTATTCATAATGAAATGGGATTTGGAAGTCCAAACATCATTATTATGCCGAATCAGCAATCTCATAATATGATCAATAAAGTAAAATTTGGTAAGTTTCCTGACTCGGCTAATAAGAGAAAGATGGAGTTTCATGATGATCATAGAGGAAAGAAAGTTCAATTTCCCCTATGTAAATCATGTGGGAAGAGGCATCAAGGAGAATGTTTCAAAGGAACTGGAAGATGCTTTGGGTGTGGAAAATAAGGACACAAAGCAAGTAAATGCAAAGGAAAAGGTTCAGTTAACAACATGGATGAGGATAATGGTATTGCTACGACATCAACAATGGTTAAATGTTTTAAATGTGGAATGTACGGGCATTATACAAACCAATGCCCTAAGGGAAAGTCTCATGAAGATAATCAGTATGGTCGTATGGGAAGTATTTATGTGGATGATGATGAAGAGACTACAAATGATATGTGAGATGAAAGAATTGTTGAAGCTCAGTCAATGGTTTAAGAATTTAGTGGAATGATTACATGTTTATCATGTGTAATGTTGTATAAGTAATCACATGGTACTATGGAATAAAGAGACATGTAAGGATTGTTAAACTGTTGTCTGATTAATGTTACCAGTATCCATGAAAGGTTATTCAGATATTTTTGGAATGTAGATGATATGCGCATAATGAAGGGATAAGGACAAAATTAAATGTTTGATAGTATTCATGAGCTCATGACTGATATAAGGAGAAGGTTATATCATGGTTTGAGTATATAGAATTTTTGGATTTTGGTATGTGGAAAGAGTTAACTTTTGACAGCATTCATGTTTTCACTAAGGTTTAATGGGTATTCATTTTTTTTTTTGAAGAGAATACATCATTAAGGTATTCACATGATTGGAATGTGACCAACAAGATATATGAGGGATAAATGATGGTATTCACATGCTTGGTTGGCGACATTTCAAGTAATCATTTTCTTTATACTATGAGCTTGGACCGAAGTATTTTAGATAAGCCTAAAGATTGTAATGGATTATGTTAACCATAAGTTAGTAATGTTAAAGTATAGAACTTTTTTTTGGATATTATTTATGTGATGTTATAGTAATGTAGTTTTAGAAAAAGGACAACCTGCAGGACGGGTGACAACCCATCGCTTCGGACAAGGCTGTAGGAATCGAACCCACAACCGAAGTGCGACTGGCCTTTATCGCCTACCACTGACCTACAGGAAGTCCCTGTTTAGTAGAAACTAGTTTTATTATATTAAGCAGTATGATATGTGAAGTATAAGTTCATTTTAGGAACCATATATGATTAATATCACTATAGATGGACTTATGTATTTTTTGATAACTTTTCTAACCTTTTTTTTGAGACAGATGGAATGACCCATCATTCTATCACATGATCTTCTAACACATCACTAATGACAAATTCAACTTCATTTCTTTAAGAGATGAAGTGGAAATTGTCCAAAGAACGACAAACGGTGAGACTATACCAAAATCACGAAAGTATTTCTTCTAATTCCAATTTCATCACCTTTAGGGAAATGATCTTGAAAACCAAAAATGTTGTCTTAGTGCTCTTATATATGATGAATCAGATGGTACCTTATATCATCACAAATTTATGGCTTTGTGATTGCTAGCTTTTCCATAGCCATGTTCTCTACCACTCTCCATCAGAACATGATGGTTAGATTTCTCTTCCATATCCATATTTTCACCTATGTGGAAACCCAGTGATTAGTTTATTTGGGTAACCGTTACGTTTCATACTTTTGTTTTTAAAGATAAGTTTTGGTATTCCTTTTTACGATGTGGGTTTCTATCAAAGAAACTTTCAAATAGTAAACCATTTATAACCCCGACGAATTTCGAGGGCGAAATTCATTTTAAGGGGGGTAGAATGTAACACCCCGAGATTTTATGAAAAATATTATTTTAATTTAATTAATGTCTTATGTTGTATTCTACACCAAGATTACCTTGCGCTATACGCAACACCGTATTATCTTTCAGTATACGCTACACTATTCTTGGACCGTGTTACACACAATTTTGATAATAGTTATTCTACGCAACATTGAGTATATATATATATATATATATATTAAATGTATAAATGAAATATGGTTGGATTCTGTTATACGAAACAACGAAGGATTCTTTCACAACACGCAACCCTGACTTGGCTTGCATTACACGCAATCACGACCTTCCTCGATAGCGTGTGTTGTACGCAATACCAGGTTTTAATAAACAATGTTATATTATTATAATATTGTCATGAACTAGCCGTTATGAATAGTATTAACTAAATTTTGAATTTTATAACATTATTATTCATCTTACACATTTCTAGAACATGGTATAAGAACAAAATAAATTTTTCGGGTAAAATAAGTATTTTTCAAAAAATGCAGTTTTGCCGCCTTTTGATGGCGCACCCACATTAAATCTGGTTTTTGACATGTTTATAAGTTCAATTTGACAAAATAAAATTCTTCTTTGGAATCAAGAAATAAAAATTTACTTTGGATAAATTTTTCATATTATTCTGGTAACTTTCACATTTTAATGAATAGTAAAAACACGCTATATTTTAATTAAAAACAACTTTTTACATCATAATATCTTATGTGGATAAATTATAATATTTAATGGTTTTAAAGTATAAATAGAATATATTTTTACCATTTAATATAATGTATGTCATTAGCATTGATTTTACCTTGAATTCGTAGGTTAAATCAATTCAATCTTTCGCAATGTTTTAAACAAAAAACCCGTTTTTATTCGACAACGGGGTTAATTTTAATTTAATTTCTGCAACTTCTGTGTTTTGAATTTTGAAAAATGGATTCCATATTTGGATTCAGTGGGACCAAATTATGTTAATAGGATACTTTTTATTTTTGGGAATTATGAATAGTAACTACGGTAAATTTTATTTACCATAGTTAAAGGTAAATCGGGTAATTAAGGGCAAATATAATATTTTAAAATTACCCTAACAAATGTCAAAATCCTATTGGATGACTGAAAAACGACCCATATCACCTAAGGGTTGGATTAGATTAATTTAATTAAATTTTGTCGATGGAAATAATTTAATTATTACTAAAACCAATGAATGTGACAACTTGTCACTTTCTTAAAGCTTATAAGTATAATAATTTTAATCTAGTGATAAGATTCATGAAACTTCGAACATGATTAGTTTCCAAAAATCTAATACAATTATCTACATCATAGGAATTTATTTAGAATTTTTAGGGATTAAATAAGTATCATTTATTATGACATAAAGATGATGCAGTAATTGTCTTATTAATGAAATATTGACATAATTGATGTTATAAATGCCCAAATAAATGTAATTTGAGACTTTTTATGACTTAAACTAATTTTATAGGTTAATATGACATGTTATTGTTGATTTAAGTAACTTGGTCCGAACTTATCATTCTGTTATGAATTTAATAAAAATCATGTACCAAATAGTGTCAAAATTGACATAAAATAGTTTTTAAAACAAATATTATATTATTAATTTTTATTTTATTCCTAAAAATCTAAGGTTCGGAAAAATGACTTAGATAAGATTATATATATTAATAATAAACAACTTGGGGTTCTTTTGGCTTGATATAGTAAGTTTATTAACCATATAGTGTAAGAAAACAAAAAGACACAGTAAAAGTTAAATTATTTAACTTAGAGTTAAATCTAATTGATAAGGTTAAAATAATAACCTAAACTTCTCTAAATCCTATTGGTTGATAGTATTTAGACCCATCCCCACTTTACCTTCGAAATAAGACCCTTTGGAACCATTATAAACCGATTTTGACTTTAATATAAAATAATATTTTGAGATATTCCTAAGGTGCCCCTCTCCTCCCTTATAAAAGGGCACCTCCTCCCTCTCTTCCTCACACAACTTTGAGCCTTCAAGCTCGGCCAACCCCTGCCAAAATCGATTCTCCACTTCCCTAGTATCATCCTAGAGGTCCTGGTCTTCTTCGAAGACCATCCTTAGTTCTTTAAGTGGAGTTTAAGAAAAGGCGCGTCAAAAAAAGAGGTAATATCCATTACCGATCTTTTTTAATTTCTTTCTTCTTTAACTTCTTATTCTTTATTTGTTTCATGATAAAGTAATAACATCAGTATTAATTACATACTGATATGTTATTATAAATATGAAACAACCCTAATTCACCTTCTATCCATCCTACGGAAAAATGAAATCACCGCGCGTGCGTACGTACGGAATACCGTCTCCACGCCGTGGTGTAATCTATTTTCCACCATAACCTTAAAAGGATGAGTATAATTGTGTAATGAGTAACTATATATGGTTATTATAGAGTGATATTGATACTTAAATAGTATACATACACTTCAACATAATTCCACGACCATGGGAACGATATCATCGCTCGTGCGTACGTACGAACTACCGTCTCCACGACGCGATGAGATTCATTATCAATGATTAACCATTCATGAATGATTATAAAGTATATATAATATGTACTAATGAAATATATGACATAATAATGATACTGGATTTATTTATATATTTATATGTATGTCATCTACTTAATTCCATTCAATTCAATAAGGAAACGAAAACAGCGTTCATGCGTACGTACGGACTACCGTCTCCATGAACGGTGTATTTATTTCCCTTTAATAATTTATTATATATATGTATGTCCTGAATATATATATATATATAAATCATGTTTTATGTTCTGTAATTAAGTAATCATGATCTAATTAATCATATAAATAATTACAAGTCAAAACACGGACGACAAATGAAACAATTTTACCCAAAACGCTCTTTAACATGGAATTTACAAAAGAACGGGTAATATAAAGTCATAAGTGAACCATATATGATATCATAACAATGAATATGATTCTATAATAAGTAAATGACTTTATTTAAATCATTATACAGGAGGTTCGGACACTTACAAAGCAAATCGGACCTAAGGTAAGGGAAATATCACAATCACATTTTTATCCGAGATTGTTTATTCGTAAGTATTTACTGGGGTGTATTTTATCATCCACAACCATGTTTCATCAATATGTAATATTATTTCCATCCACCTACAATTTTTTAAATCCATTTTTACCCATCGGTGAGTTTTTAGTAATATGTATGAAAGGAATCTTTTGTCATTTTTCGTACGAGGTACTTTTTGACTTTTCCGACAAAAGTACGAAGAATGTTTTTTTTAACTTATATGGAATGAATGGATTTTTAAAACATTATTTCCAAGAAGCTTCCTTTACAAGTCTTCAAGTTTATTTTTAATCAACTTCTTTTATTTTAAAGTCATATGACATGTTATGAAAGGAAAAATGTTTTTGAAGAAGAAAGGATATTTTCTTCAAGAATGGAGTTCAAGTGTTTTATCAAAATTATTTTCCATCTATGATAATAAAGGGTTCTGTTTTTATCCCTATTATTACATTTATTTGATTATGTTGTGAGGGAATTATTTTTATGAAGTCATTTACCTTATATGGTTTGTTTTATGATGTCATGATGTTTCAAGAATCCCATTTTTGTTACATGTGTTATGCGATGATGTATGATTTATGATTATGTGGCACACATAAGAAAGGATTCATTATAAGATGGGTGGGACCTATATCTCCCTCCAATTCATTGGGTAAAGATTTTATATCTCATGAGATAGAAATGGATGAAATGGTAGGTTATATCGGTTCAGTGAAACAGGACTGAAACGAGGGTTACTCGATTCAGAAAGGGACTTTGTCCACTAAGATAGTCTTGGCAATGAGTCTTGACTAACAAGAAATTATTCTCTATGATTATGTGTGTATGCCACAAAGTTTCATGTTTTAAGTTATGATTACTGGGATTTCATTTCACTACTATGATTTATCCCATGTTATGAAATTATGCTCTCTTTTGCAGGTTAAGATTTCCAAAAGTTATGTTCTTATGAATATGATGTGATTGATTTTTCTTTTGTATACCCTTTCTGAGCATTTGAGCTCACCCTTTTATGTTTTATTTTCCCCAGGATATAAAGAAAGGTTTTAGGTAAAAAAAAGGGAAGATCTTTATGGGAGATATTGAAGATCTTTCACCACGATTAGAAGATTACGTTCCGTGTTTCCAAAGACACAAAATTATTACGATCCTTGTGTGTGTGTTCTTGTTATGTACTAAGTATTCCGCAAATGTAATGTAATGTCCATGTACGTCAGGCTTCGGGTCTCTAAATTCACCAAGTGAGTTGTCCAGTTACAAAGAACATTATCTCTATGATGTAAGATTTTCACTGGCTGCTCGTCATAAGAAAGATCATAGTCCAATTGTACGACCTGTGAAGAGAGTACTTGTGAAGATCTTCTATGCACTTACTTAAGGGCGATACATGAAAGAAATCATGTACATTGGACATTATAGGAGGAAGTGTCAGTCGATAGGCCATAGCTCCGACTCGATCAAGGATCTCGATGGGGTCGATGTACATGGAGCATAACACTCTATTTTTACCATACCTCATGATGTTCATCCACGAAGATATGCATAGAATTATAATGTCTCTAACTTTGATCTTAAGGTCTCATCGACGGTTGTCTTCAAAAATCTTTTGTCGAATTTGGGCTAACATGATGTGATGCTTAATGGTTTTCACCTTCTCCACCATTTCTTCGACCATTTCAGGTCCTACCAGATTACACTCACCGGCTTTATCCCAACACGACAGTGTTTTGAATCTTTTCCCATAAAGGGCTTTGTATGGTGCCATTTGGATGGTCGAATGGAAACTATTATTATAGGGGAATTTGTCCAGTGGAAGATTTTGGTCCCATCCTACTTTCAAGTCCATAGAACATCCTCTCTAAATATCCCCCAGTGTTTGAATAGACCGCTCATATTTTCCCTCAGTTTGAGGATGATATTTTTTTTGAAGTTCAGTTTAGTGCTTAGAGAATGTGGGAGTCTTTTCCAAAACATCGAGGTGAATCTGGGATCACAATCGGATACAATAAATAGTGGTACTACTTGCAACCTTACCACTTCTTTGATTTATATTCATGAAATTTGGTCTTATTAGAAGTCTGCTCGAATTGCGATAAAGTGAGATTTCTTTGTATGTTGATCCACAATGACCTATATAGCATTGTTTTCTTTGGATTTCCTTGGAAGTCCAGTTAAAATAGAAATGTTAATTTTCTCCCACTTCCATGTTTTTATGGGTTTTTGTTTCATCATCCCCTTAGACTTATATATTTAATCCTTCACTTGTTGACAAACCAGGCACATTGATTTATAATCAGCAATCTCTTTCTTCATATTGTCTAACCAGAAGTTATCTCAGAGATCTCGATACATCCTTTTTCTCCCTGGGTGAATAGAGAAGGTCGAGCTATGTGAATCATTCAAAAGCTCCTTCTCAATCTCTAGATCATATGGAACACGTAATAGTGACCCAATTCGTACAACTCGAACCTTGTCAAATTTGATGTCGGTGCATTTCCCATTTTTCATAGCTTCCACCCTTTTCTTAATTTCCACATACTTTCTTCTAAAATACTCTATTTTATCCATGAGGGATGGTTGATAAATCCTGTGATAAAGGGTTGATGACATTCCTCCATTAATGAATCCCTTGTCCATCCTTTGAAAATCTATGAAGATCAGATCGTTTTCAATTCTCTTCATTCATATAGATGCATGATTCATTCTACTAAGAGAATCAGCCACCTTATTTGCATTACTAAGATGGTAGTGGATTGAGATTTCATAATCCTTGATGAGCTCGATCCATCTTTTCTGGTGAATATTAAGCTCTTTTTGTGTGAATATATATTTTAGACTCTTGTGGTCATTATATATCTCACGCTTCTCCCCATTGAGATAATGTCTCCATATTTTTAATGCAATGATCACTACCTCCAACTCTAGATCATGTGTAGGATTGTTTTGATCAATGATTTGCAGCTGACTTGAGGCATAGACAATGATATATTTATTTTTCATCAACACACAACCTAATACCTTCTTTGAAACATCATTTTACACCACAAAGAGTGCTCCACATGTTCGGAGTGTGAGTATTGGTGCTGTGATAAGACTCCTTTTCAACTCCTTAAAACTATCTTCACATTCCTGAATCCTGAAAATAATTTCACCCTTCTGTGTCTTCTTTCTCATTGGTTTTGAAAATCCTAAAAAAGTTCTTCAAAAATTGTGGATAATACCCATCTAGACACAAAAATCTTGAGATGTCCATTACAGATATTTTCCTGGGCCACTATTCTATTTCTTATGACATAGAAGGGTCAACAAATATCCTATTACTAGTGATAACATTCCCCAATAATGATACATCCTCAATATAAAACTCACACTTAATGTACTTTTCATAATAATTCTCCCTTCACAATGTATTTATTATAGTATTCAAATGACCGCCTTGTTCCTCCTTTATCTTGCAATATATTAGAATATCATCAGTAAAGACTACCACAAATTTTTCATGGTAATCTCTAAAGACACTATTCATTAAATCCATAAAAATTGTTGGATCATAAGTGAGTCCTAAGGGAATCACTATGAACTCATAGTGTTCGCACCTCATTCTAAATGAAGTCTTGGGAAGATCTTCATTTCTCACCTTTAATTAGTGATATCCCGATCGAAGGTCCACCATAGACAATTACCTTGTCACATAAATCTATTTTAACAATTAAACTATTCATGATAGGGGATACTTTTTCATTATCGTGATTTAATTGTGCTCGTGATAATAAATGAATATGCACATTGAACCATCCCACTTCTTAAGGAAGAGGACTGGTACTCCCCATAGTAAAGCACTCGAACATATAAAAACCTTCTCCATATTCTTCTATAGCTGCTTCCTACGCTCTTAAAGCTCTACGGTGGCCACTCTATAAGGTTTCTATGATATAGGAAAAGATCCATAAATTTTTTCAATTGATAAGAAACGCTCTTGTTTTGGAGGACTACCAACAAAATTTTCAGGGAATACAATAGTGCAATCCTTCAAAATGGGAATGTTTTCAAGCATGATTCAATCCTTTGTGTCAAACATTTGATAAAGAAATGATCTACGCATAAGGAATTAATTTCCACATGTGAGAAACTGATTCTAAAGGAGATTCATCTTCTTACTTACACTTTTCAATAATTGGAGGATGCTTCGGGATATGAAGAGTGATCTCACATTCCCTACAGAAGATGTTGTCTTTGTTTAAGGATGGCCAATACATGTCCAAAATAGTGTCGAACTCCACTAAAGGAAGTATGATTAGATTTTTTGGTGGTTCTATCCATAAAAATTAACCTGGGAGGAGTAATAAACCATGGACTCAATAATTTCCCCATTAGTTATTCTCACAAATTACTTATCCTCCAAATTTTGATGTGGTGTTTAAATAATTCTCCTAATCTTACAAGATATAAAAGAATGTGTCGAACTAGAATCAAATTATAGATTCACTATTCTTTAATGAATAACTAGTGTACATATCACCACATCATTTCATGGATCCACCTCAATAGTAGTGATATAATAACCCCATTCTTTTTTTCCTTGGATTTCATTGTATATTGCCTCCAAAACCCCTCAAATTTGAAAAAAAATTCACATAAAGACCATGCTACTTATTGTTGTAACATTTCACTATAGGGTGACTGTTGATCTAAACCTTCCATTCATCATCCAAATTAATAACATTATACATATCTCGTTGGAATTTTTTAGCCAAATGTCCAGAATTTCCACATTTGAAGAAATTCATTGTTCCCATTCAACAGATCACAAGATGCTACTTCCCACAAATTTTACAAGTGGGATAGTTAGGCATATTTTCATCACATTATTTTTTTGATGAATCACCCATGTTTTATATCCATTCATACTTCTTTTAAGTGGGTCTACGAGGCCACTAATAGTATCCAATATCAATTTCAACCATGAGTGAACAACATAAAATCTCCCCATAACTGTTGAAGTCTACAATTTCAAATTCATTTCATAGACTCATCATTAGTCTACTAAATAAGCAATCCACCTTACATTCGGTGTTCATGGAAAAGTCATAGGTGTACCTTGAAGGCCTTGTAATGTTTTATTCTTATGTCATTATGGACTCATCTTCCTTCTTCCTGAGTCTGTGGAACTCCCTTTCCATCATGAAATAGAGGGGTTGAGGAAAATATTTATTAAGAAACATTCTCTTTGACTCTTCCCAATCCATGGAATCAATTTCCCCTTGGGAAATTGTATTCATGGTCAGTGTCTACCACTGATTAGATTCCCCATGAAAATGTTAGACCTCCAGTACATCATTCTCTTCTTATGAGAACTGAATGATGGAGAATATCTTCTTAATGGAGTTAATCCAATATTCCACAATGAGGGGATCTGAAGATCCACAAAACAAGGGAGGACTTTTCTGAATGAAGGATTCTACAACATCATAATCTTTCCTTGGAGGAGTATGGTGTTCCACATGAGTCATGTTATTATTCATAACGTGATCCAGCTGATGAAGTACTATCATGATGTTTTGAGCACCTTTTCTGATCATATTAGAAATATCATTGGGACAATCTTCACATTTCCTATCACATTGGTTAATAGAACATGTTCTTATATTTCCCACCAATAACTTTGAAAATTAATGTACAATTAGAGGACTTGAATAGATAGCTATTGATCATAAAAGGGAAACACTGAACACAAAAGGATACTCTTTTTAAGGAGAATCATCTCCTAACTTGTGATTCCATATTTTAAAATCTAGGTTATCCTTGATCTATTTATTAACATATATTCATATTGAATTTTTTTTAATCCCTTAATAATGGTTTTTAGTATTATCATGAAGTCACAAAATCATATCCCCTAGGAGTGTCAAACCAAGAGTACATTAAGGCTTATTTTTGTTCACTAGTTCCCATTTGAGTCTAGCACAGAGCGGTGTTTTCAGTTTTTACCCCTTGATACATTTGTGCCAGAGCCACCTCTACATGTATGTATCTAGAAAAGGATGTATTTTCATCACAAACCACTTACTCTATACTAACATAAATTTAGTGATGTTTTCTTATACTTCGCCTCATTCTTATGGTTATTACTAAAGTGCTATATTTCTTATCTCTAAAAATAAATAGACCATCATTTGATACTAACTAATGTGGACCTTTCCTTTTCACATAACATTACATGATTTTAAGCATAATTATAAATCAGAATACAATTCAAGGACCATGATGTATAGGGACTTTGAAGACTAGGTACAAAAAACAAAAAACATGAGACTAAAAAACATCATTATTAAATCTTAAAAATGAGCTCCTAACATACAATTTTCTCAAACATCTATATAGGTTACCAAGGGGAACACATAAATAAAGGGATGATCTAAATAGCCCAATAAGAGAATAACCAGAAGAACAAAGCATTATCACAAGGAATATATGGCATGACATGATGATATAAAAAGGAATTTAACATATAGAACCTTATCATATAAAAATATAAATAAATAAACATGGAGTCATAGAAATGTGTTAGCAACATAAAAAATGACTTTATTATATGTCAAGGCTAATCGCCAAGATCTTTTCACATAGTATAACAAGGAAAGGATAACTGCCAATACTGTCGCTCATAACATTCGTGAGACTTAACATTACCCAATGCATTGGAGCACTATATGGGTTCACCCATCTTAACATTTCATTAATACAATTTCCACATAAATAATCATATATAATTAATCATATATAAACATATGTATTTCCCATAGAATGAATTGGGTACTATAATCATGACACAAAGCATAACAAATGGGTGTAACACAAAAGTGTCCACAAAATAAGAGAAATAGAGTATAAATAGACATTTATAGGTTAAAATAGATATGTATCATAGATAGTGATGTCATGTAGAAGTGACAACATGTATGAAAAGTATTCATGATTTTTTAGAATCAAAATATTTTTGAGAGGTTTTAAGGAAAATATTATAGATCCATTAAAATAGAAAAGGGAAAAATAATTTATTTAAAATATTAAGTGATATTGGAAGGTTTTAAAAAAATGAATATTTTATAAATAAAATTGTGTATTAAAATAGAATATAGAGTGCACTTGAAATGAGTTATGACTTCTGGAAGCTCCCTCAAAACATGTTTGCTTATCGGGAAGTATTGAGGAGAGAATTACATAAAAATATTTATATCCCTAAAAGATAATGATGAATGGGAATTGATAAATGAGTATGGAAAATTCATATATCATTTATAAGTTGAAAATAATAAGAATATATAACCTCATTTAGGGAAAAAATATAAATAAACTAGAAGGAATAATTGAGGATCTAGTTGAATCACATACGGAATATCGGTATGGTATCATGTTTACTTAAGAGTGCTTAATGAGAGATAAAAGGGGTTTCTCTTCAGTTAAAAATCACGAGGATAGTATGGGGGAGGTCTTTAATTATACCCCATAACTAGAAATTACACATAAAGAGGTATACCATAGAGTACATTCTTGAATAAAAGTGAATTAGAAAGGACCACTTACCTTAAGAGTTATGGTGATCTATTCTTGAAAATAATGACTGGAATGACAAAATTTGGTTCATTAATTAATATTTATAGAACATATTTTATAATTAAATGATTTTTTATTACCTTTTTATGTTCATTAAAATCATTTTTTATTCGATATGATGTATAATTTCATTGTTTGGGTACGTTTGTTTCCTTGGTTTTAATGACCAGTTCAATGATTTTCAAGAATGAAGAATCATGTTACATGGAGATGGTTTTCCAGAAATGGAGTTATATTTATTATGGATCATATATAAGGTTACATTTTTGTAAATTTCATTTTTTAACTTGTAGTGAAGTTGAATCATTTTATAAATCATTAATGACAAACACTTGGATTAACTTGCGGGTTTTTCTCACAATAATCTTGTTTTGTATTATTATTTTAAATCATGAGTGAAAAAGGATTATAGAAACATTTATGAGAAATAATACATAAATTATGGTCTGTCATATCCATGCAAATTGTTTCATGACATGAATTGAATATGGTAACAGAAATTGAAAACCCATCGTCCTTTAATGTGGTAACTTAACACATCTCAGATGGGTCTGTACTACTAAAATAAAATAAGTGTAAATGCTAGATGATAATAACATAATCCATTATAAAAATAGGATTATAGAAAATTTGTTGAACTAGTGTTTTCATGAAATTTTGATGATGAGAGGTAAGGATAGAAAATTAAACAAAAGAACTTGAAAAGAAAGTAAAATAATTGAAAAGAGGAATTTACCTCTTGAGTCAATATTCCTTAAGATCCTCTTAGTGGGAGAGGATTTTGTCTTTTGAAGTAAAAAAGGGTTTTTGGACGTGGGGATGCTTATTGGGGAGAGATTTTGGAATAATTTATGGATGAAAAAAGCTTCAAGGGGAGTTAAGAGAAGAGGGTGGAAGATGTGGTATTTATAGTGGAGGGGAGGGGAGTTTTAATAATATTATAATCATTAGTTTATTATTTTTCCATGAGACAAAAATAGTGATGATTCCATGACTAGGATTAGTAATATGGACATTTGAGTTTGAACCAATGTCCATTTACATCATCCATGACTCAAGAATGATAATGAAATTCATGTTTTAGCATTGATTGTGAATTATCATATTTTACTTTTCAAGAAAAAATCATGTATTTTAGAAAAATCCCAAATTTCACCCTAACCATTTTTTATATGTAGAAACCATAAATGAACTCCATTTTTCAAAAATATTTTTCAAAATATGAGAAATTTAATATTTAATTAAAATCATAATTTATTCTAAAAAAACATGTTTTAAAACTTTGACTTACATATTCAAAAATATAGGTACATCATGCATTCACATAAATATAATTTATATACTATCATAGGTAAGGTTTATATTCATTAGGTTATATCCCTATTCATTTGGGTAACATTACTCTTCATAAGGGTATTTTACTATTCTCTTAAAATTAAATTGGTCATATTAGACTCAAAATAACTTACCAATCACAACCGTGTATATTAGATGTTGAAATTCAAAACATAGAAGTGTCTAAATTATGTTTATAGGTCACATAGCACTAAGTAGTTCACTACGTTGCAATTTCATATGATTATATGAAATATTTATAAGAAATAGATTTCCATTGAAAAACATTGGGCCGTTACATATATCCTATAAAAAAGTATGATATTGAGGTCTATATACACACTTTCTGTGCAAGAAATTATTGGTTTTATTTATAATTAGGACATAAAATGATAACATCTATCATTTATAAAGACAAATACACATAATATAATAATCATAAAACGATTATCTTAACACATATAGATTTGATTTATGAATGAAAAAAATTAAACATAGTTATTTAAAGAAAATAATTTCAAGTAAACAATAGGAAGTAATTAATTAAATTTGAAGTAATTAATTTCATGTAAAAAATAACAAAACATTTTTTTGTTATTTTTTTAAAATAAAAATCTTATGACAGGATTCATAAAAACATTAATTCCGTGTATAAAAATTATAAAATAAATGATTAATAGAAATATACATAAATATATGATTATAAATATATATATATATACTAGATAGGTATATATATATACTTGTAAATCATGAATGTTATAATAGAATAATTGAAAAAACCATACATGATTTTACGAATTTCAAAGAAGGAAATAAATAAATAAATATATATATAAATTGTAATATAAAATATTCCTTACATTATATGTTTTGAAAATAATTAAGGATATATATATATATATATATATTCAGTTATGTGTATATTTCTTTTGAAATTGAACCTAAACTGATAAAAAAATCAGTCAAGCATGTATATGATTTTATAAAATTTAGAAGAATATATAAACTGTAAAAAAATATCTTCACATCGAAGTTAGGAATAATTGAGGGTGTGTATTATAGACACCAAGAAGGAGGGGAAGAGAGATGTATAAAGGAGGCATTGAAGGGTTAATGACATTGGAAGAGCAGGGGTGGTACTTAAATATTGTAAGATATATTAGTCATATAGAAGAAATTAACCAGTCAAACATACAAGTTTAATATAATTGTGGCTTTACATATTTTAAAAATATGGAAAAATATAATATCTACTTATACACCATTATTTAGTTTTTAAAATGTTAAAATTAAATATATTAAAATCATGGCCTCCTTCACATGTCATGGAAGGAGAATGAGGCAAAGGGTTGTGTTTATTTTCCAACCCCATATAAACTGGTTTGATGAGAAACAATTAAATAAAAATGGGGTCGAGGATGGGGGAGACTTCAATGTTGAAGATGAACCAGATAGTTGACCTAATGATGTGATGTGAATGTGTAACCAATATTGAAGATGACTGAAATATAAATGGATGGTTTATATCACATCGGGGTAGATCGAACAACGGGAACACAAACTACAAACCCCCATTCCCAATTCAATTTCATGACATCTTTTAACCTGTTTTTGTTTTCCTTTTTTGTTATTTTTTTGTTAATTTTTTATTATCATTCTTAGTTTTTTTTATATTCAAAATTTTTATTGTTATATAAATTAAATAAAAGATAACATCGTAAATGATTACTTAATTTTTATTATAAACTTTATAATTATAAATTTATATAAATATTAATAGTTTCATAAGCACAAAATTATAATATATACCCTTAATTTTATAATTAAAAATAAATTATAGTTAAAATTCATTCTTTTGATTATATAAATATATATATATATATATATTATTTACATTTTTTATTTGTATTAAAGTAAACATTATAAGAAGAAATATTTCTTTAAAAAATAATATAATAATGTTTTTATAATAGATTTCATTAATAATTATTTTAGTATTAAAATATCTTTTATTAAATTAAAACATATTTCTCGTTCACGTAATTTAAAATAATTATTTAACAGTATTTTCATTATTTTAATATTATTATACCAGAATAATCAAATACATATATTTTAAATAAAACTTTAAAATAATAATTTAAAATAATTTTTTTAATATTAAATCATAATATTTCTCTTCTAAATTAATAAAATATTCATATAATTAAATTTTAAAACATGTCGTTTAAATACTGAATATTTGTTAACATATGAAAAATACATTAATTTAATGAAAAAAATATTTCTTGAAAATTACTATATTATAATTTTGAATAAAAATATCGTTTATTAAAATGTGTCTTAATAGGTTTTAAATAATGAAGTACATAATTAAAATAAATTACTATTTAAATTTATGGTGGTGTTACATTCATCCCCTGATAAAAGAATTGTTCCCTCACAGTTATTTTGGTCAGGAATATATTATTATAAATTTTCGTCATTAGAATTAAGAAAAACTAGAATTACCCTTTTATACTATACTGAGAACAACTAATCTATAAACCATCTAGACAATTTCTCCTATACCAATTATAATTCCCCAAAAAAAGTGCTTCCATACTAAGAACATATAAATGTTGTGTATATATATTTTTTACAAATACAACATAAAAATAAAGAGACCATTAAAATACCATGAACATTTACCAGTATAGGTTTTTTGGAAAAATAGATACATTCCATACAAAATAACAAAGCTATAGAAAATAAAATGAGATAAATAAAATTCATTGATCTTTCATCATCCGCAATAAAATTTACATCATATGTTAAACCACTAAACCTTTGAAAAATAAATTAAAAACATACATTGAGAAATTATTCTGCCCACCATGGGGTTTTAAAATCATTATAAAATACATTAAAAATATTATTTAGAAAAATAATTTCGAAAAATACATTTATTAATACATTTTAAATATATTATTGAAATTACTTACGCCTTGAAAATTCAACATTGTTTTGATCATTAATTATGGTAAAAAATTTCATCAAACACATTCCAGTTATTTTTCTTAAATCAAAATGAATGTTTATGAAAAAAAACATTGATACCACCTGAATCATTTAAGGTTTTCTTTTCCCTACCCACTAGTCAAGGAATAGGTTAACTCCCTAATTCTCTAACATATTTAGAATTTTCAAGCACCAGATTTTATGAAATCATTTTTAATTGTGTGTTTTGTATACATACATTATTCACAAGGTATTATACATTAAAAATGCTAACAACATATAATAATAAACAAATTTAAACATATGAATTATATAAGGATGCTTATGTTAAATTGGAGTAACTGACAATCTCCAATTTTCATATTTACCAATAATATTATTGACATTCTAACATAAATCATTATCAAAATAAATTCCAATGTAAATATGATTCATTTAATATATATATATATATATATTTATGTAAAAAAATAATCCATGAATGATATGTAATGTATTATAGATTAAGGCCATAAAATAGATAAATTATAAAATTCATTTTTGTATAAAGACTTTTCAGACATGAAATTATTGGTTTTATTTATAATTAGCATATAAAATGTTAACATTTATAATTTTTTAAGAAGAATACACATAATATAATAGTCAAAAAATGATAATGTTATCACGTATATATTTCATTTATGAAAGAATAAAATTAAACTATGAAATATAAAGAAAAAAATTTGAAGTAAACAACAACAAAAACAGTTTTTTGATTTTGTTTTAAAAAAAATATCTTATGAAATGATTCATTAAAACATAAATTTATTTCTTAAAAATAAAAAATAAACGATTCCTCAAAATAAATCTAAATATATTGATATAAATGTATATATAAATAAAAAATTGGTATATATACATATATATCATTCTAAATGATTCATTTTTTTATTATATAAAATTAAAATCCATAAACGTTTTTTTGAATTTATAGGAATAAAATAAAAATATACTTATATAATTATAATAAAAAAATCCCTTACATTATATGTTTCTAAAATAGATAAGGATAGTTATATAGAAATTCATATATATGTATATATATACATATATATGTATATTTCTTTAAAAATTAATCATATATTGAGAAAAATCAAACCCTTACACAATTTTATAAAATTTAAAGGAAGATAAAAATAGTAAAAAAATTACCCTTACTTTTATGGGATAAAAAAATTAAAGGTGTTGCTCTTAGATTCCAAGAAGGAGGGGAAGAGTTAATGATGAAGAAGGTACATAAGGTATTGGGTCTTTAGGTGAGAAGGTGTGAGGCTTAAATATGGTAGGATACATAAATCATTTACAAAAAAATAAAGAGGTTAAACATAGAAGAATAATCTAATTGGCAGTATACATAGTGTTCAAAAGATGAAAAAATATAATATATATAAACCATTATAACGTTTTTAATAATTTCAAAATAAATATATTAAAATTGTGGATTCCTTTGGAAGCCATGAAAGGAGAATGATACAAGGGTTGGGTTTAATTTTAAATCCCCATTAAAGTCGTCTGTTGATAAAAATGAAATTAGAGTGGGGACGAGGATGAGGGAGACTTCAATAGAGGAGATAAACCTAGAAGCCAACCTAATAGTGTGAAATTAACATGTAACTAGTGTAGGAGATGAAAAAAAGACTAAGAGTTGGTTTATATCATGTCTAGGTAGATCAGATGGCTACAACACAACCCACAGACCCGGATTCCAAAATTGATTTCAGAAGTTCTTTTAACCTGTTTTCATTTTCTTTTTATTAATTTTATTTTATGTTATTAATTTTGTTTTTGTTTTACTAATACTCATAATGATTAATTTTTATTTCTATTAAATAATATTAAAAATTATTTATGATGACTTACTTTTTTATTAAAAAATGTAAAATTTGTTATATATATATGTGTCAATTATTTTATAAAAACAGAAGTATAATGTATCACCTTAATTCTATAATAACGAAATTAATTACATGTAATATTCAATGGATTGATTATTTATTTATTTATTTAATTATTTACCTTAATAATTTATTTATTTTTTTCAAAATACAATATAAAAAGTATAACATTAGGAACGTATAATTTTATAAATTTTTGTATGATTTTTTGTGGATAATTATTTTAGTGTTAAAAGCCCTTTTATTATATTAAATTATATTTATGTTGTGTGAAATTTATAATAATTATTTATCATATTTTTAACTTTTTATGATTTTATAATACAAAAATAATAAAATAAATATATTTAAAATAATACTGTAAAAAGTTATTTGTTAATAATTTTAAATCAAAATATTTTTGTTTGAAATTAATAATATATTCAAATCAGTAAATATTAAAATATATTTTTAAAATAAACAATATATCTTATCATATTATAAAAATACATTTATTTAATGAAAATAATATTTCATGAAAATTAGTATTTTAAAAATTTGAATCAAAACATATTTTATTAAAATATTTATTGATCAGTTATAAATAAATACATTCTTAATTAAATTATATTACTAATTAAGTTTATTGGGTTGTTACATCTACCAACACTTTTTCATCTGAAAAATTTCTAAATTGTATTAATTTTTTTTTCACATTGATTATATGTTTAATTATTAGTGACAACCCTAATGGTATGATAATCACATCTCAAGACTATTAATCTTCTCTGGTATAATATTTCTCTAATATGCTTTATGTAAATCTTTTTTCTCCACCTTTGGTTGAGTTTGATGTCATCATAGGTGTAACATCTCAAGTAAGTAAATAATTATGTATTTTCATATATCTATCTATTTATGAATTGGATAGTGTTTTAGTGGCTTAAAATGAGAATAAATCTAATCTTATGCATAGAATACTCTAATATTTTTAAAAGATTGTTTTACCACCTTTTGATGGAAACTCGTTTTTAAATCACAATTTTGAAAATTTTATAAGCTCTATTTGTCAAAATAAACCTATTATTTTATATTGGGACATTGAAATTTAATTTGGATAATTTTTTGGTATTTTTCTGACAACGTTCATTTTTTAATGAATAGTGAAAATACTGCATTTTACTTCAAATCTGCTTTTTCATCTAATTTAATTATATAGATAGGTTGTCCTTTTATTTGGTTTTAAAGTTTAATTTGAATATATTTTTACCATTTAATACAATTTTGGCCATTGTAATTAATTTCACTTTGGAATTGGGCATAAACAAGTATCAAACTTTTGATAGATATTGTTTCTAAAAAACCCACTATTTGTTTTGACAACGGGAATTATTTTTAAATTAATTACTGAAATTTCTGTGTTTGGAATTTGGTAAAATGGATTCCATATTTGGGATCATATAGTCGAAATTATTTAATTAATAATGTTTTGTTTTTGGACATTATGAATAGTAATAATGGTAATTATCTTTAATTATCATGATTAATTAGTAATCGGGTAGTTAAGGGTAATAAAATAATATCATAATAATATGAAATGACCCCAAAATGTGTCCTAATGGAACTGGTGCTATCACAGCCGACCGTTGGATGCTTTGTTCCAACTTAAGGACCCCAGGGAATAACTTTTTGATGATAGTGACTTTTTATTATATTTTTTTAAAGGGAAGTATAACCAAAGTATGTATCACCAAAGTAAAACAATTTTAATTTTGTCTAAATAAATGATCTCTTAGAATATAAATAGTCATTGGAAATCTAAAAATATTTCATACATCTTGGTATTTTTTTATAATTGTTAGATAATAAATAAAAAAATTTATTTTTGACACCGTGATGATGTAGTGATTACCTCATTAATGAACAATTTAAATAAAATGAAAAGATAATGTAAAATCTAAGACTTAAAATTGTCAAAAACCTATTGTATGGGAGGATTTCGAACCCTTATCACCTTATCCTAGAAATATATCATTGTGGGATTTTTAAAATCCGAAAAAAACATTTTTATAATAAAGTAACATGTGAAGACATTTCAAGAGTTCCCCTCCTCCCTCTTATAAAGGCCCCCACCTCTACCACCTTACCCACACCTCCCAGGACATTGGCTCCGCCAAACTCTGCTCATTTTATCCCTCCACATACCTATATTCATCATAGAATCCTTACCTTAGGCAGAAGGCTCTTCACGGAACCCTTTTGGTTCAAACCATGGAGAGTTACCTGATTTAAAGTTAATGTATTCTCTTATGTACTTTTGTTTTATTTTTCTTATCAAACCCCCTAAACTCTTTTTATTCATTTATTTTGTAAAAACACCAGTATCATTAGTATAATAAGATTTTTATGATAATTATTTGATTTACACTTATAAACACCTCCGTCTAATGGTGAAAGAACATACTGTTTCTGTGGATAGAGAATTTATGCCTCTCGAAACGATGATTGTTCAATCTTATTTTAACACCTTTCATGGTGGCCATTAAGATGTCACTATATTTATATATGATATATATTATGTTTATTTTTTCCTTATGATTCTGTATTTTTAATTTATGGCATACCTTAATGGTTTCCATTATGCGTAAACACGATAATTTCATTTTAGGAAGTGCGGACTACCGCCCCCTCAAAGTGATTTTATTCGTTAATGCCATATGTGGGATGTATAAAGGATAGAGTTAATGGTATTACATACGATGTCATACTGAATTCTAATATACCTTTATATCAATATGATTTCAATCAATTAAATACGAAATAGAAATGAAAGTAGCATCCATGCGTACATACGACTTACCATCTCCATGAATGGTGCATTTCATTTCTTACCTCTAAATGTTTTGTAATATTATAAATTAATGTATATACTAGATATATATTATTTATATGATATCTACCTCATGAATATAATTCTGGATATAGTGTATTTTTTACCACATGAACAACTTGTAATTCTAAGAAGTTTATTTTTGGCTCAAGTACCAAAGATCGACCAAACGACCACTATTAACTTAAATAATTACATATTGATAATAACATGGTAATAAGTGATATAAAAATAATAATTAACATTAAAAAGGTTCTTATGCAAGTGGAAATTAACTCTAGTTTATTATTCAGGAGATTAAAGAATGATCGAGTCAAATAAGACACGAGGTAAGGGACTCCATCTCAATCTCCTTTCATTAATGCATATTTTGTTTTATACACAACTTTCTTTTATATGGTGTATAAAACCCTTTTACTTTTACTTTTATTCATAAGGAATATTTTTATATGAAGATTTTTTTTTAAATAGAAAAAGGCAGTGTTTTTGTCTCACGTATGCGTCGAGAACAACTTCTCCGCCATCATGACCATAATTTGAGTTTCGGCTTCCTCTACAAGACATAACTTTTTTTAAATGAAAAATAAATACCATGTTTTACTTTTATTTTATTTTTATTGAAAATGGTATTGATAATGTTTTGATTATATCAATATGTTGTATTGATATCTTGTGATTGAAATGAAGAGATGTTATGTTTCCTTTATGCATGTTTTATGTGATATGATTATGTTATTGTTCTTGGGCATTGTTTATAAAGTCAGGTGGTTCCGTGATAAACTAAGGGAATGTGAGCCCGATATGGCTCTCTAATTCATTGGGTAACTTAAAGGAGTTAAACTCTAAGGTTTCTCCAAAGAGGTTTACAGAATATACTGTGATGGGTATTTTAAACATAACCATGAGGGTTACTCCCTACGTAAGAATGATATGAATCCCTCAAGATACCTTTATGTCTTAGGATTTCTATTAGTTATTCATAAATCTTATGATTTCATGAGTTATTGTAAAGTGCTTATGTTTTATGAGTAAAGTATGATTTCATTGATTCTTATGTATACATGGACTAATGTTTTCATTCCGAATTTTTATATCCCTTACTGATCTTTTTATGCTCATCCCATGTTTTTGAAATATTTTTCACAGGTCAAGGGAAAAGTACATGATGTGCTGATAGTGTTGAGTATGTGTAAAGAAAGAATCCATGTTTTATTTTAAATATGTCTCCTTTGATGGGAAAAATGAAAACTGTCTTTTATGTAACCACCGTGATTAAATGTGGAATGTAATGCATGATTTATGATCTAATTCTATAAAACTCTAAACCTGAAAAGATCATCAATGTGTATTCTTGAAATATCTCAAGATTAAGTAATTTTTAAGGTTGGGACCTTATAGTTTGTATCAAAGGACGGTTTAGATAACTTTAGGAGTTAGAATTATATTAAATTATTATCCAAAAATATTTTTTACTGTCAAATTGAAATGATATAGAATTTGAAGATTACCATGTGGCTTCATCTAAGACATTTTTGTTCAGAATGGTTTTCCATAAAAGAAATAGGGAAGCAGTGCTAGGAAGGCATACAGAAGGAAAAGGCCTTACAAATCAGCATCTTGAGATGGTCAGAATTGGAATAGAACAGTTTTTTGTAGTAATGGAGTAGTTGACTCAAGCGATAAATGGTGGTGGTATCCATGCATGAGATCAGCCAGATCAATCGAAAAGGAACATGTCAGTGGTGGAACATTTCATGAGGCAACATCCCCCATCATTCAGAGGATCATCTGACACTGTGCTAGCTGAAGAGTGGATTAAAGCATGAGAGAATATTTTCGATGCCTTGGGGTGTTCAGAAAATCAAAAGGTTAGTCTTTCTGTTTACCATTTGGAGGGTGAAGAAAATCAGTGGTGGTCGATGGTAAAAAATATTAGGGATGCTGATGAGATTAATGCTCTTGACTGAGATAACTTCAAAGTTATGTTTCTTAAGAAATCCTTTCCTAGTCCTGCTCGACTTATGATGGAAAAAAAATTATAGGAATTGAGGAAAGAGGATGAATTGGTGGCTGATTAGGAAGAAAAGTTCATTCTATTGGAAAGGTATGCCCCAAATGTTATCCAAGACCTTGATAGTAAAATCAATTGTTTTTACTCAGGATTAAACCCAAAATATTGAAGGGAATTAGCTTCTCATGAATTCAAAAGTTATGAAAAGCATGTTCTATGTCATGAGAAGGTGTAAATGGAGTTTGCTGATGATCAAGTGTTCTAAAACAACAAACAGAAGAAGAGACCGAGGTGGTAGGAGAAAGGGAAGAATCTTTCAAAAAGGTCTGATGGTAAGAAAATTAAGTTTCAAGTTTTTGATAAATGTGGTAAAAATCATGCTGGAGAATGTCTATTAAATTCTGGAAAGTGCTATTGATGTGGTAAGATGGAACATAAGGCTCGTGATTGCACTGGAAAAGATCAGGGTGATGGTAAGACCAAATTCTATTTACAGTTAGTGAAATGTTTCAAGTGCAATGAGATGGGTCATTATGAAAACGAGTGTTCGACAAAGAGCTCGAATGATGGGAAGCGGTCAGACTACAAGCATAAAGGTGTGGTGAAATCTTTCGCAACTATTTCAGTAGATGTTGGGCCATCAAATGAAGTGGTATCAAGTACTTTGTTTGTTTTTTCAGATTATGCCAGTTTGTTGTTTGATTCAGGGTCTACACGTTCTTTCATCTCTTACAAATTTTCTATTAAATTGGGAATTCCTTCTCAAGAAATTACTCTGGAACTTTTGGTAAAAACAGCTTGGGGAAATGTTGAGGCAAAAAGAATTTATAGGAATCTTCCTATCCTTATCCATGGAAATAACCTACTTGCAAACCTTAATGTTTTACCTCTAGTAGAGTTTGATGTTATCTTGGGTATGGCTTGGCTCATTGTTTACCATGCTAAGATTGATTATAGAGATAAAGAAGTTTCTTTTCATAAATTCTTTCAGTTTGTGTAAAACAATGAACCCTTACTGTTGATAACATATCAAGAGGCTGAGAAACTTGTATAAGATGGAGATTAATGTTACCTTGCACATATTTTTGAAAAAAAGGAACTGTTTAGATTAATGATGTGCTAGTGGTAAATGAGTATCCTGATGTTTTTTCTAATGAGTTTCCTGGAATAATACCAGATCGGGAAGTTAAATTTACTATTGACTTACTTCCTCATGCTAATCCAATTTCAAAACTCCCTTATCGAATGGCTCAAATTGATCTTTTAGAATTGAAGGAGCAATTGCAAGATTTATTAGAGAAAGGTTTCATTCAACCTAGCACATCACCATGGGGTGATTCTATCTTATTTGTTAAAAACAAAGATGGTTCAATGAGACTTTTCATTGATTATAGAGCCTTGAATAACATCACTGTTAAGAACAAATATCCTTTGCCTCATATCGATGATTTTTTTGATCAACCTCAGGGAGATCAGTATTTTTTAAAGATTGAATTGAGATCGGGGTACCATTAGTTGAAGGTAAAGGAAGAAGATTTTCCCAATACAGCGTTTTGAACAAGATATGGCCATTAGGAATTTGTAGAAATGCCTTTTGGGTTAACCAATGCACCGGCTGTATTCATGGAACTTATGAATAGAATTTTCCATGAGTTCTTGGATAAGTTTGTGGTTGTTTTCATTGATGATATTTTGGTGTTTTCTAAAAGTAAAAAGGAGCATGAAAGAAATTTAAGGGTTATTTTGAAACCATAAAAGAAAAGAGATTGTATGGGAAATTCAGAAAGTGTGAGTTTTGGTTGAATCAAATTTCATTCCTTGGTCACATTGTTTCTAAAGATGGAATAAGTGTTGATCCTGCAAAAACAGCAGTTGTTGAAGAATATCCAAGACACACAAATGTTACCGAGATTCGTAGTTTTCTTGGTTTTTCAGGCTATTACCGAAGGTTTGTTAAAACAATTCACGGTTATATATTCCAATGACTAAGCTAACTCGTAAGGGTGTTAAGTTTATCTGGACAAAATAATTTGATGAATGTTTTTAGTAATTGAAAATAAGATTATCGAATGCTCCAGTTTTGGCACTACCTTCCATGAATGGTGAGTTTTTATTTCTATATTAATGCTTCATTAAAAGGACTTGGGTGCATCCTAATGCAGAATGATCAGGTAATTTCTTATTCTTCATGTCAGTTGAAAACTCATGAGGTAAATTACCCTACACATGATTTGGAATTACCTACTGTTGTTTTCGCTTTAAAAATTGGAGGCATCATTTTTATGGAGTAAAGTGTGAAATATATACCAATAAAAAAAGTTTAAAATATATATTCACTCCGAAAGAATTGTTCATGAGACAGAGGAGACGACTGGAATTAATCAAGGATTATGATTATACAATTCATTACCACCCGGGAAAAGAAAATAAAGTGGTTGATGCTTTGAGTCAAAAAAGTAATTCTTCATTAACAATGTTGTGTATGGAATGTGATCCTTTGGTTAATAATTCGATGAATTTTGTATTGGATGTTGTTTTTGAAGGAATTTCTTCTGTTACATTTCAAGTGTCAGTGAAATCATCTCTATCAGACAGAATTAAGCAAGAACAGAAGCAAGACAGTGAGTTGCAGAAAAAGGAAGAGATAGTTCAGAAGGGTATGTTTCCGGAATTCAATATTGATAATGATTGTGTTTTGAGATTTGGGATGTGATTGTGTGTGCCTTATGATTCATATTTTAAGAGAAATTTGTTATGTGAAGCTCATAGTTTTCCTTTTTCAGTTCATCCTGGTAGTACTAAGATGTATATAGATCTTTGGGAGTATTACTGGTGGGATGGAATGAAAAAGGATATTGTTGATTTTACTGTGAGGTGTTTGACTTGTCAACAGGTTAAAGTAGAGCAGCAGTTACCGAAAATGATGCTTCATCCTTTACCAGTGCCAGAGTGGAAATTGGAGAATATATCCATGGACTTTGTTATTGGATTTTCGAAGACACCTCAAGGTAATAATGGAATCTGGGTTATTGTTGATCGCTTGACTAAAGATTCTCATTTCCTTTCTATACGAGACAATATTCCCTAGATCAAATTTATCGTTTGTATCTTAAAGATATAGTCAGGTTACATAGAATTCCCCTCTCCATTGTATCTGATCGTGATCCTAGGTTTACTTCTAACTTTTGGAAAGGCCTTCAGAAGTCGTTGGGTACTGAATTAAATATTAGTACAGCTTTTCATCCTCAATCAGATGGGTAGTCAGAACGAACAATTCAGACATTAGAGGATATGCTACGTGCTTTTTCGATGGATTATCAGGGAAGTTGGGACCAACATCTTTCATTGGTTGAGTTTTCTAATAATAAAAATTTTCATTCCAGTATACAGATGGCACCATTTGAGGCATTATATGGGAAGCGGTGTCGAATTCCAGCCTTTTGGGATTATGTAGGTGAAATGAAGTTGATGGGACCCTAATTGGTAGAAGAGTTGGTGGAAAAAGGCCAGTTGATATAGAAACACATGAGAATAGCTCAGAGCAGGCAGAAACGTTATGCAGACAACCGGAGGAAGGATCTCTCTTTTGAGGTAGGTGATCATGTCTTCCTCAAAGTTTCACCATGGAAGAGTGTGATGTGATTTGGTAAGAAAGGAAATATGAGTCCAAGGTTCATTGGACCATATGAAATTCTGGAAAGAGTTATATTAGTTGCATACCGAGTGGCTTTACCTCCGATTTTATCTCAGGTACACAATGTTTTTCATGTTTCAATGTTAAGGAAGTACATGCCAGATCCATCTCAGGTTTTGAGTCCAGAGGTAGTTCCGCTAGAAGAGAATCTATCTTATGAAGAACAACCGGTCAATATTTTTTACCACAAGGAGAATGTGTTGCAAAATTAGGTGATTCATAAATTAAAGGATTTTTGGAAAACCACATGATTGAAGAGGCAACATGGGAATATGAAAATGCAATGAGGGATAAATATCCCCACTTATTCAATAAGTAAATAAATTATGGGGACGCAATTTTCTAAAGCGGGGAAGGATGTAAATCCCAAGTAAGTAAAGAATTATTTATTTTCATATCTATGTCTATTTATGAGTTGGATAGTGTTTTAGAGGCTTAAAATGAGAATAAATCCAATCTTAAGCATAGAATGCTCTAATATTTTTAAAAGATTGTTTTACAACCTTTTGATGAAAAACCTTTTTAAAATAAAACTTTTGACAATTTTATAATCTATATTTGTCAAAATAAACTTATTTTTTAGGATTGGGACATTGATATTTACTTTGGATAAATTTATGGTATTTTTCTGACAATGTTCATTTTTCAAATGAATAGTGAAAATACTGTTTTTTACTTCAAAATTGCATTTTCATCTAATTTAATTATATAAATATATTGTCCTTTTAATTGGTTTTGAAGTTTAATTAGAATATATTTTTACCATTTAATCCAATTTTGGTCATTGTAATTAATTTCACTTTTTAATTTGGCATAAAAAAGTGTAAAACTTTTGATAGATATTGTTTCCAAAAAACCTGCTATTTGTTTTGACAACGAGAATTATTTTTAAATTAATTACTGCAATTTCTGTGTTTGGAATTTGGTAAAATGGATTCCATATTTTTAATCAGAAGGTAGAAATTATTTAATTAATACTCTATTGTTTGTGGACATTATGAATAGTAATGACGGTAATTATCACTAATTATCATGATTAATTAGTAATTGGGTAGTTAAGGGTAATAATTAATATCATAATAAAAGAAAATGACCCCAAAATGTGTCCTAAGGCTACTGTTTTTGTTTCATGGTCGACCATGGGATTCCTTGTTCCAACTTAGGGACACCATGGAATCACTTTTGGGTGATAGTGTCTTTTTATTTTATTTTTTTTTTTGAAAGGAAAGTATAACCAAAGTATGTATCACCCAAGTAAAACAATTTTAATTTTGTCTAAATTAATTATCTCTTAGACTATAAAGATTAATTGGAAATCTAAAAATATTTTCTACATCATGATAATTTTTTTCTAATTTTTAGACATTATATATATAAATTTATTTATGACACAATGATGATGTAGTGATTACCTCATTAATGAACGATTTAAATAAAACGAAAAGATAATGTAAAATCTAAGACTTACACTTGTCAAAAACCTATTGGATTTTGGATTTAGAATCCTTATCACCTTATCCTCGAAATATATCATTTTGGGACCTCTAAAATCCGTAAAAAACATTTTTATAATAAAGTAACATTTCAAGACTTTCCAAGAGTGCCCCTCCTCCCACTTATAAATAGCCCCCACCTCTACCACCTTACCCACTCCTCTCAATCCATTGGCTCGGCCAAAATATGCTCATTTTATCTCTCCACATCCCTCTCTTCATCATAGAAGCCTTACCTTAGGCAGAAATGTCTTCAAGGAACCCTTTTGGTTTAAACTAAGGGGAGTTACCCAATTTAAAGGTAATGTCTTCTCTTATGTCCTTTTGTTTTATTTTGCTTCTCCAACCCCCTAAACTCTTTTTATTCCTTTATTTTGTAAAAACACCAGTATCTTCAATATACTAGGATGTTGTTATGAGAATTATTCTATTTACACTTACACACACCTCCGTCTAATGGTGAAATAACATATTGTTTTTGTGGGTGGCGAATTTCTGCCTCACAAAACGATGATTGTTCAATCTTCTTTTAACACCTTTCATGGTGGCCATTAAGATGTCACTATATTTATATATGATATATATTATGTTTATTTTTCCCTTATGACTCTGTATTTTTCATTTATGGCATACCATTATGGTTTCCATTATGGGTAAACGCGATAATTTCATTTTAGGAAGTGCGGACTACTGCCCCCTCAATGTGATTTGATTCGTTAATTCCATATGTGGAATGTATAAAGGATGAAGTTAATGGTATTACATATGATATCATACAGTAATTTTAATATACCTTTATATCATTATGATTTCATTCTATTAAATAATAAATATAAATGAATGTAGCGTTCATGCGTATGTACGGCTTACCATCTCCATGAACGGTGCATTTCATTTCTTACCTCTAAATGTTATATAATATTATAAATGATTGTATATACTAGATATATATGATATATATGATATCTACCTCATTAATATAATTATATATATATAGGATATTTTAACAGATGAACAACTTGTAATTATAATAAGTTTATTTTTGGATCAAGTACCAAAGATCGATAAAACGACCGTTATTAACTTAAATAATTACATAAAGATCATAACATGGTAATATGTTATATAAAAGGAACAATGAACTTGAAAAGGTTTCTTAAGAAAGTATAAATTGACTCTATTTTTTCATTCAGTAGATTGAAGAACGATAGAGTCAAATCGGAATCGAGGTAAGGGACTTCGTCTCAATCTCCTTTCATTGAGGAATTTTTTGTTTTATACACAACATTCTTTTATACGGTGTATAAACCCCTTTGACTTTGACTTTTATTCAAAATGATTCTTTTTATATGAAGCGTTTTACTATAAGATAAAAGGGAATGTTTTTGTCTCACGTATGCAGCGACAACGAATTCTCCGCCGCCGTGACCATTATATGATTTTCGGCTTCCTCTACAAGCCATAATTTTTTTAAATGAAAAATATTTACCATGTTTTAATTTTCTTTTATTTTGGTACTGAAAATGGTTTTTATAATTTTTTGATTATATCAATGTGTTGTATTGATATCTTGTGATTGAAATGAGGAGATGCTATGTTTCCTTTATCCATGTATTATGTGATACGATTATGTTATCGTTCTTGGGAATTATTTATGAAGATGAGTGGTTCTGTGATAAACTAAGGGCAGGTGAGCCTGATATAGCTCTCCAATGAATTGGTTAATGCAAAGATGTTAAATGCCATGGTTTCTCCGAAGAGATTTAGGGAATATAGTATGATGGGTATTTCAAATGTAACCCTGAGGTTTACTCCCTAGGTAAGAATGTTATGAATGCATTATATTACCTTTATTTCTTATGATTTCTTTGAGTTATTCATAAATATTTTGATTTCATGAGGTATGTTAAAGTGACTATGTTTTATGAGTAAAGTATGATTTCATGGATTCTTATGTATACATGGACTAATGTTTTCATTCCGTATTTTTATATCCCTTACCGAGCATTTTATGCTCATCCCATGTTTTTGAAATGTTTTTCACAGGTCAAGGGAAAAGTAAATGATGTGATGATAATGTTGAGGAAGTGTCAAGAAAGAATTCATGTTTTATTTTAAATATGTCTCCTTTGATGGGAAAATGAATACTATCTTTAATGTAACCACCTTGTTTAAATGTGGAATGTAATACATGATTTATGATCTAATTCTATAAAACTCTAGACCTGAAAAGATCCTCAATGTGTATTCTTGAAATATCTCAAGGTTAAGTATTGTTTAAGGAAGGGGCCTTATAATAGGCATGGATTGACTTTATAAACATAAACCCAAAAATTGTTACATAGGAAGGTATGTTATGTTTGATATTGAAATATAACCTATGATTGTTTCACAGTGTGATGATAAATATGAAATTCTAGTGGAGATCACTTCCATTGTATGGGTCTTGATTCCTAATTAAAAGGGTTGTTTATCCTAGATGGTTGGGGAAAACTCAATATAGATGATATCCTATGGTGCATGATTCTTTTGAGGTATTTTTTCAAATATTTACCATTTTAAATGTCCAATCCTAAAGTTTAGTTCTAAAAAAACTCAATCCTAGTGCTACAACTATTTCATTTACTATATAGAAAATGTACCAAATTATGTTTCATGATTAATTTATAAACTATTGTAGAGTGTTGAAAAGGTACTTAACCATCTATATGTGTCAACTTAGGGCAAACCATTTCTTTTTCTCCAAATTAAATATGTTCTAATGAAATATTACAATGTTTACTGAGAGATGAACAAGACCCCAATCCAGAAAAATTAACATTTATCCTATATTACTTACTTGGTTGACCCAATGTGTGGATTTCTATAATTTTCCATGATTAGTATTCATTTTCAATATTATAATTTTAGGTTAATGATGAATTATATAACCAAAAAAACATTCCATAAAATGTATGGGAATTATTATTATATAGTGATTTCATTTGGTCGTACTAAATCACCATCTATCATTATAGATTTAGTGAATAGAGTCTTTGGAGATTACTTAGATCATTTTATGGTAGTATTTATAGATCACATTTATATCCATTAAAAGTATAAGGAATTACATTAAGATCAATTGATATTACATTTTAAGACCATAAGAAAAGAAAAAATATATGAATAATTGTAAAAGTGTGAATTTGGGATATAAATGATTAATTTTTGTGTCATGTAATCTCAAGAGTGGGTATATATGGGTGTCCATCAACGATGGAGTATATTAAAAATTATACTAGATCAACCATGGAAGCTTTGATATGTAGTTTTTTTTTATCTTAGATTGATATTATTTACACTTAGTGGAAAATTTCTCAGGGCTATTCTATCCACTAACCGTGTATATTCGGAAGGGATCCATATTAGTTTAGACAAATGAATGTGACCAAAATTTCAAATAATTGAAGATAATTTTTTTTAGTTCTCAAATGATTACATTAACTACCATGGAGAATGGTTTGTAATTTATAGTGATGTATTGAAAAAGGATTTTGGATCATAGCTGAAAGATGATTATTTATGACTGTGCAATTGCATTGGGACCCTATAGCAAATAACAATTAATGATGGGGTCCTCTTGCAATTTCCCCATAAAAAAATGGTTTCAAAAAGGATTTTTCCCTAACCCATAAAAAAATACTATATTTTTTGATGGAACATTGTAAAAACCTATCTTTTGAGACAAGACAAACACTATTCACAAAAAAGATCATAATCAGATTATTTAAACACATATTTTTCACATACCAAATGACCCATCGAAAAAAATTATTTTTTAAAAAACTATATCCCATTAAGAATAAGTTAAAAAATTGAAAAATAAAAAAATATTATTAAATATTAAAAATAAAAAATAAAAAAAAATTATAAAAAAATGATTAATAAAACTCTAAATATAAGAAATATTAAAAATATTACACAAAATATTTACATTCAAATGTTAACATAATATATCGTTACATCACTATATATGTGGCGGGGGAGAGGGTTATCCTAAAATGGAGGTGGAGAGAACTCTATCCCAAAATCCTAATCCATCAGTCACATGTTCTCCATCATCTCATCATGTTGATTCTAGTGTTATCATCACATATACTCATGATGTTGCTTGTTCAATCGATTGAGATCTTCTTGATCCCTACATGTGGCCTCTATAACCTCACTATGTGCTTTCATCCACTCCACATAGTATGTTGATGATTATTAAGACTCTCTTTGAGAACTCCTCAAGATGGACACCAACCATTTTTTATTATACTAAAAGTAAAAGGTATCAATTGATAACCAATACAAACAACTCGTCCTTTATTGAAATCATGTTGTATCACCTGCATCCATACTACAACTTCAAATCCGACAATACATGTGGAAAAACTCATAGTATCATGTTCACTCGCATCCTATGTTTGAGAAATTATAGACTCTCATGACTCCTTTAATTTCAATTTTAAATTAAAATAGATAATATTTTATTTTAATTAATTTTTAAAACTAAATAAATTCACTTAATATAATCTAACACTAGAAACAACTCACAATGTCTCCACAGATAGGTTATTTGTACATCATCTTAATGATTTTGAAATCCATAATATTGGTGTGTTCATTGGACTATATGTTTGTAAAATAAATATTTTAAATTTAATATTACTTTTCTAAAAAATTACTTACCATATGTCATCTATGTGTATTGAACGTACGACTACCATCTAAATTCATCACCTCCTACATCCTCTATTCTTCTAACATAATGATTCTATCCTCATAAAAAATCTACCACATAGTAAGAAAAAAATCCCTCCCAAATCTGATGTGATATGTAAAATTGTTTGTGGGTGCTGCAATATTGATAAAAATCTGGGCCTGCCTCTTTCTTCATGGTTTTCATCCTCATAATATGAAAAAATTGATGGCAATGATCACACATAAATACCACCCAAGACTCCCAAATAGTACTCTTCATGATGTAATCAATATTATAGAATATTACAATAAGATAATTTATAATTACAAGTGATTACTATTTTTTTAAATAACTATTATTTATTTACCTATCATCCAATGATCATCCTTGTGTAGTCAGATGTCAATGGTAATCTGATCCGACAACACCCATTCTCCAGAAAAATAATTCTAAAAATTACAACACCCCTGTACAACATCTATATTTTTAAGGTTATAAATAAAAGAGAATAAATAATCCAAATATTATTACATAAATAAATTTATCAACTCTAATGAAAAATAACAAAAATAAACAATTGAACACACATCTATGTAGCTAGATTAAACTCAATACGTGGGAATCACTCAAAAAAGGGTTTGGAATCTTCAATATTTGAATCCCCAAAACACACTGAGTCAATTATGAAAAAATAAGAAATTTAGGGTTAGATGATAATACATCTGAATCATCATCTGGTAATATAGCCTCCTTTAGAATATGGATGAAATCATTATAAGTCTTCTCATCCATCTCAAACTTGAAATGTATGTTGGTAAAAAATAATTGAAAATGTGTATTATATATATATGTAATTTGAAAATATATTAAAATTGAATGGGTCATTGTTCATAATCATCCTCATCAGTGTATACAATAGATTCAATATAGTCATCTTCCCGCATAGAATCATCAATTTATATTTTAGTTTCATCTTCACCATCACATGTTAACTCAAATTCATTTTCTCCATCATAAAACATAATCTCCACCACCAACCTTTAACTATGGGGTAATATTATCAATAGTCTTGCCTCTTCATTTAAAATATGTTTTTTTTGATTTCTCCTAAAATTTTTCAATTTCATGCACTTAAATAGAACAACATTAACTTTTCAAAAACTAATTTCAAAGGGTTTAATTTTTGTAATGTTCCAACAATCAATTATCTCTATTGAGTTATCACAACAAATGGGATAATAAGTTTTTTGTTCTTGATAATCCAATAAAAATAGATCATTTACTGGAATAAGGAATTTATATTAAACATCAATGATTTTCTGGAATAGATGAACATGAAAGACTCTATCAGTATAAAACCAATGAAATTTAAACATTATTACGTAATTCTATCCCTCACATCACAGATAAATTAATTCGTCTATTTTATCATAAATATAAAAATAACATTATCTATAATTATAACCTATCATGAAAAACACACTATTAAATGTTTTTAATTATACACCATATGTGTGTGTGTGAAATCAAAAACCATTCATCCAATATCCATTATGAAATATATAATAATTTGATGATGTGTTACTCAAAACACACAATCAATTATGAATATTATAAACATATTTTGAAACCTAGAAAATTGAATATTAACTAACAACATAAAAAATAATAAATTGTTTTCATAATTTAATATATAAATAATTTACCTTTCAAGTGTTTGAATCTAGTGGGAAAAAATATGTATCTGAAAATTTTCAAGAGCATATTATTTAATTTGTAAATATTACTTAATGATATGATAATCATAAAATATACAAATAATATAATTAAAATTTCCAAAAATAATATTATTTGGAAGTAGAACCCACTCAATATTTCGTATCATTTCATCAAAGTTGGTAAGGACATATGTATGAGACATGTGACATTAATCATTTGAATACCACTATTCCCGAACATTGACAAATCAAGGTTCGTTGTAGATTAAAAACTAATTATTGAATATTACGTGAATCATAAATATTTCACTTATTATGATCCATTTGATTTTTATTTGAAAGATATTAATTTTGTAAATAATGGGTGTAGAAATATGAAATATTCTCTTGTAAATATGGTTCTGCAATTGACCCTTCAAATGATGCCTTGTTATATACATTTTTCTTCATTTTGTGGATTCATCACCCATATGGACACATCCATCTGATTTCTACCTTCCTTACACTTTTTTATTAATGTGGAAAAAGTAATATCAAATGATCTATTGGGTAAATGAAATATAAATGAATTTATTTCTCAATTTATAAAAAATTAAAAAATAATTTCTTCTAGTCTACTAAATTGATAATTTTTTTTTGCAACACATATGTCTCAAAAGAATAGAATTTTTTAGAGATCCTCGTATAGAATATTTAAACTAACCTCAAAATATAATTGGTATAATTAATTATAATATTACATAACTTTCATGACTTTTTAATTTATTAATAAGAACATATATGAAACATCTATCCATATTGGAATCCAAACCTTTTCGTAGTCCCAAAACCATAATACATGTTAAAATTTATAAAAATTTATCTCTATAATGTGTGTAATCCATTTTTGGAATCATTAAACTCGTCGATCTATCATTTTCAAACAATATAAGTTCTAGTTGCCTACAGATTTGGAAAAGAAATAACCATGCATTTAAATTATATTTTCTCTTGACATGTGTGTCCAAAACTGTATAAAGTATACTATCAATGTTATTCTTCCAAATATTCATCTCATTTGTCATGTGAAAGACCAAAAAATCAGGCCAATATGGATGATCTTGAAAAACACTCCATTCAATCCAATTGTGACCTTACTCAAAATCCATCTATTTTTTGTTTGTTTTTACTATGTTCAAATGCTATTGGTCTTAATGAAGAGACAATAGATATTAAATCAATACTTGAGATCATTTATAGAGGTCCATATAATTCAATTTTTTCTTTCTAAAATGATTTTTGGTCCATTTAAAAGGATTATCAATATGAAGAAATATCTGTTAACAGTTGAAAAACAATATTTTCTCCCATTTATGAGAATAAATTTTTTTTCACTCATACAGAACAGACATGATTTTATACCATGATTACTATATACAGATAACATGCCATATGATGTGATGTCTTAAATTTTTCACGTTAATGCATCATTCATTATGAAGTTTTGTTTCTCAATAACATCATATGTTTAACACCATTACTCTATAATAATTTTAACAAATCAATTTGTGGCTTCAAATAAACCTCGATATTTTTTTAGATGTCTTAGAATTAATACAGTCCAAAAGAACTATAAATCAATAAAAAAAATTTTTTGTAAGAAGATGTAATTATGGTAAAATCGGAATATTTCTTACAGTAAGAACCAAAGAGATAGAAACCATTAGTTGAGAGAAACAGTCATATCTTTTGGGATTCTAAAGAAAAAGACAGATGTTCCTGGTTAAAATGTTTCCCTAAATCTTCATCACAAGGATGATTTAATATTTTGTCATTTGAAATATTTTTATTGTGAAGTGATATCATTGAAGCATAGTTCTAAGTATAGATAAACATTTAAATCATAGTGTAAGTGTCAAATACCTCATCTTATAATAGGAATCAATAAATATACCTCTAGATTAGCCTCTTTCGACAAGGATTTTTCACATGTGGGATGACTAAATAACAACTATTTGTCACTATAATATAAGGTACATTCATTTAAACAAGCATGAATGGTCAGATATCCCTAAATGAAATTAAAAACCAACCTTTTAACTCATAAATTTTTTTTATACTAGCCATTTCCTTTAGGTAACAATACATTAACTAAAGAGAATATCTACAGTATATAGTAATTTAATAGTCCATTATACAAGTTAAAATCCATAAATTTTACAACAACTTCCGATATGATTATAAAAATACCAGTATATAAAGAGTCCTCAAAAGAGTTTATTAACTCATAAAATAGAGATCTTTCTAACTAAATAATAAAATCAACGTCATCTTGAGTTTCAGTTTGTTGAAAAGATGGTCAAGAAACATCACATATGTATGTTAGAAAACATGATGGATCTAGATCAATATTATAATTATTTTCTTTAGAACCACATTCACCATGTTGATTAAAAGCATATTCCTTTTGAATTCCAAAATGAAAAAGATTTCCCCCATCATTTTCAAATGTCTCAAGCCGAATCAGATCACATTTTCTAAATGGTTAATTAATTAACCATTTAGAAAATAATTCTACTTTTTATGATTCAAATGATAAAAAATATTGAAAAATCTCAATATATACAATATTTATACCAGAACCGTCTAGATTCCTGTGTTGTTTTTTCTAATCTAAATAACAAAACAAATACTGGTTTCAATATTCATGTTCTATATTTATCTAAAAAAATATTTTACAAAATAATGATTAATTTGATTTAAGGAATTTATGATCTAAATAGGGTAGATAATTAAAAAATTATAATTTACATGTAAATATTAAGGATAATATATATTTAATTCTAATTTTTGTCAATTAGTATTTATTTTTATTAATTATAATTAATTACTACAAGTTTCAGTTAATTTTTACTAATTAAATATATTTTTTAATGATAACGATTTTTTTTGTAGTTATCAATGATAATTAGTATAAATTTTTACTAGTTTCCATAAATTATTACTAATTATTACTATTTTTTGGTATTATTTTTATTTTTGTAATTAGCATGGATTTTATTGTAATTAAGGTTATTTTTTTAGTAATTACCTCTTTGTTTTAGTAATTAACATTATTTTTTACAAATTACCAGTAATTTTTAATAATTTCTACAATTTATTACCATGTATTTCTTATTATTATTATTTCTTTTTACTATGTAGTGATAATTATAAATAATTATTACTAAGTACAACTAAAGATTTATAATATAAATAATTACCACTTATTTTTCTTAATTACCACTATTTATTAGTAATTACAATATATTATCATATATATTTTTACTAATTATAAATAACTACTTGTTGTTACCACTAATTATTACTAAGTACAACTAATTATTACTATTTACATCTAATTATTACTAATTATTGTTAATTTTTAGTGAGTTCCACTTATTTTTACTAATTACCACCAATTACCACTATATTTAACTTTGTACTGCTAATTACCACGAATTATTACTATGTTTTACTAATTACAGCTATATTTTAGTGGTAACTGCTAATTTTTACCAATTACGGCTAATTGTTAGCAATTACTACTAATTTTTACTAAGTAACTATAATTCATACAACGTACCAGTAAGTTTTTTAATTACCTCTAATTTTAACCAATTCCCAATAATTTTTAGTAATTACCTCTATTTATAGCAATTTTTTAAAATTACTGCTTATTATTACTAATTTCTACTTATTATTACTATTCACTCCTAATAATTACTAACCACTAATTTTTAATATGTACCCTTTTACTAATTATGGTTATTTTTTTATTAAGAAAAACTATTTTTACTATATTCCACTAATTATCACATATTTTTACTAAATGAAATTAATTAACTTTAATTATTTCTAATTATAGGTATTTATTAAAAATTAGTAAAAAATTGTAATAAAACCTCACTTTTAATTAGTTCAACTTATTTTTACTAAGTAAACCTAATTACATATAATTTCTGTTATATACCATTAATTAATACCAATTTTTATAATATACCATTAATTAACACTATTTGTTTTAGTAAATATCGCTAATTAGTAAATTTTTTTCAAAATTTCTGATATTTTTTACTAATTAATTCTTTTTTAAATTATATATAATTTTCATTAATTATCACTAATTTTTACAAATTACCACTATCTTTTTACTAATTATAACTTATTTTTACTAATTTCCTATACATTTTAGAAATTATTTTTAGTTTCTATTAATTACTATTAATTATAAATAATTATTGCCACTGTTTAGTTATTTCTGCTAATTTTTACTATGTAGCACCAATTTTTACTAATTACCAATTTTTACAAAAAAATTTACACTATACTATAGGTAAATGAAAATTTCTAAAAATTGTGGAAAAATTTTTCTTATTCTCGATAGTTTTTTATAATTACCACTATTTATAGCTAATTTTGAGTAATTGCACTAACTTTTTACTGATTACCACTAATTTTTGGAAATTAATTCTAATTTTCACTATTTTTTATAACTTATCCCTAATTTTTACTAAGTACCTCTAATTACAAATAATTTCTAATAAGTAATGCTAATTTGAAATAATTATTTTTAATTACAAGTAATCATTACTTATTATTAGTATTTTTTTCATAATTACCTCAAAGTATAACTAATATATTTTAATTACCACTATTTTTTTAAAAATTCTTTAATTATTACTAATTACATGTAAATTTTATTATGTATGAAAAATTTTCATTAAATATCACTAATTTAGACCAGTTATCACTAAGTTTTAGTAAATATCACCAATTTCTAATGGTTATTTTTATTTAATAGTAATTAACTCTAGTTTCTAAAATTTATTGATAATTTCTATTAATTAATACTAATTTCTAATAATTATTTCTCTTTTTTAACAATTATAGATAATTTTTACTTATTATGTGTAAATATTATTCATTACCTCAAATTTTCCAATTTTATTTTAAAATTATTAATATATATAATTAATTATTAAAAAATAAAAATAGATTATATTAATAAATAAAACTACTTTAAATTATTACTATGTAATACTTAGATCTATAAGTTATTATTATGTTCGGTTAATTATCGCTCGTATCTGTTAATGTTTACATATTTCAGCTTATTACAAATAATGTTTTCTAATTACTAGTTTTTTACACTAACAAACACTAAATTTTAAACATTACTAATATTTTATAATAATAATAATAATTTATTAATTATTAAATCAAAAAATCTATAATTAAAACTTATTACTTCTAATTTTAACTAATTACTTATCATTAAAAATAATTATTAGTAATTAAAACTATATAGTTTTAATGAAGAATAATTATTTCTACTTAAAACTAAGTAATGAAAAATAAAACTATATAATTCTAATTAAAAATAATTACTTCTAATTAATAATAATAATTATTAATATAAAAAATTAATTAACAATTAAAACCATTATATAAATACATTTTAAATTATATTCTTATCTAATGAAAGGATGAAAATTTGTAGCTATGTGAAACTTAAAACTCTTAAATGAATATCGAGAAAAAGAGGAGAAGAGAGGAAGAGAACAATGTTTAAAACAAGAGAGAATGAAAAAATTTGGGTGCGAGGGGGTGTATATATGCAAGTTAGATTATTATAAATGAGACTCTTTGTGATGGGTCTTCGATCGCAATTAGCACCCACAATTAACAATACGGTTGAAGGTTAAAATATATTTGTGAAGGGTTTAAACCCCAGTTTCTTCTTTTGAAAATATTATTTGTCACTAAAATTAGTTCCCCTCATAAATAAACATAACATTTAAAGGTATTCATGATGTGGGGGTACATTGACCTTGGAAACACATTTCCGTCAATTTAATAAGATAGTCGCACAAAAGGTATTAGTGATGAGCTAGTTTTCCCTTCAAAAATAAATTTTTATTAAGTACTATATGCAAATAAAATTATTTATCATAAAAAATTATCCCTTGGAAATGATAATTTTTAACAGGCATTGGGAACGTCACAAATAGGCATCACAAAGCACCATTTTCCCATTGTAGATGCATCCTTATGGAGAATGGTATGTTGATAGTTTATGGCTAATGATAATTGATAGTTTATGAAAAAAATACCTTAATCATGATTTGGAGTTAGTAGTAGTAATTATTTTATTAATTTTATGAAGGTATCATCATTATAGAGAAAGGATTTTCATAAACACCCATCATAAAATATTACAGTATATTTACACATATAAAGAGTCGAATATGCACCTGATAGGATGGTCAGAGCAGATTAAGGACTATGAATGCTCAACACATTGAACTCGAGTTAATTTTGTCATGGTGCCGGATTTTTTGATTGAAAAGGACAATTATATCCTATCCATGTTGAGGGTCACCAAATATTCAATATTTCTTGATATTAAAAAACAGATTTGCAAATGTTGACAGAATAGGAGAAATGTTCTCATTTAAAAATTAGTTTTTGACCATCTATCTATATTAATATTAATAAGGAATAGAATGAGTATGTAGATTTTTTGAAGTGGATTAGAAATATTTCCATGTTTAACATTGATTATGATGGATTGGTAAGGTTTAGGAATCAGTTATGTGTTACATCCATACCAATTTTCAAGGATTTTTTATATGAATCTCATTGTTCATCAATCTATATTCATTATAGAAGTATATATATGTATATATATATATATACGAAAGAGTGTTTATCATTAAATTGAATGAAATGAGATACGTTAGAATATTTATCCTGATTTGGTTGATTGAGAGGTTATGTCGAAGCCATCGGTACCGAGCTCGTGCATTCTTGCACGAGACAGTTTCTTGAGAAGCCATGCTTTGGTGGAGTCGTGCCTTAATTTTGTTGATGCTAGGTTGAAGCATTTGTTTTTAGTTTTTTATGGGTTTCAACCCTCTGTTTTCTCAAATTTTGTTAATTTCTTGATCCCTTTGATGTCTTGGTTTCCCCCCTTTACCCTTAAAAGGGGGCTTATCCAGAATCAATAAAAATTTTGGCCTTTGGTCCATTCAGGTACATACCTTAATCGAAATTTTAAAATATCACCATGAATGTTTTCATCGAACTCTACCAAATATCCAAATGGAATAATTATATATGGGATGTTGTAAATCTCATTATAACATTACTACATTTCATTTCTATTAATGTATTTTTTTTCCACCAAGGTCATCTTTCCACGATGTAAATTAAATATGTGGTAGGGTAGCATTGGGAACAAAATTATATTATATAAGATCAAAATTCAAGGATTACCTCAATGAAATAGTGATGTATTTAAAAGAATTGGGATATAGATTAGTGCTTCAAAAAATCATATCCTCCTCACACATATAGTTATTCTGAGAGAACAATTAAAACTATATAGGATATGCTAATAACTTGTTCTATGGATTTTATAGGAGGTTGGTATAAACATAGTCCACTATTTCAGTTTTCTTATAACAATAGTTTTCACTTGAGAATTAAAATGTCTCCTTATGAATCCCACAAGGTATTTATATGAAAAAATATATTTTTATAGAATGATTTTTGGGGAATAAATATATTGGAACCCACATTGGATTAAAAATGGAAGATATGTTAAGAACTATTGAGAAAAACACAAGGGAACACAATGTTTATAGAAAAGTTATATTACTGATAATCGATGTGATATCGAATTTGAAGTTGGTGAGATTACGTTTTTCATGATTTTTCTCCATTGATGAATGAAATGGGAATCAGAAACAATTTAATGGTGAGCCATATTTATATTTTCATATTCAATATTCTTCATTTATTAAGGAGGGTTTCTTAATTCTTATCAATTATAATAATCTACCATCAACCCCATTGGGTATCCCATGTAACTCTTATTATGAAGGAATTATTTGATCCCTCACTTGTACTAAATTTAAAGTTCATACTGATGTATCATGATATATAATAAAATGAACAATATTGATTTATTTTCTATCATATAGATAATGTTTTTCCATACAGTATCACTCACATGGTAAATGTTTTGTGGTGACACCGCCATCTTTATAAATCCACTAGGGAATAAGAGGAATTTATGAGGTAGATTTATCCTACATTTTTTGTACCAAAGTGATAAAATATTTTGGGAAAATTTATTTTTAAGGTGTCATATTTTATCACACCATGAATTTTTGAAATATTTTTTTCAAATAAATTTAATTTTATTGATAGTGAGCATTACCGAAAACATAGTGTTTTAGCCAACCACAATATTTTGTTTATATTATCAATTATGCATGTCTATTATAACATAGCTGTTAAATCATTTTAAAAGTTCAATTTTGGGTTTTTAATGTATAAATTGTTAAATTATATTGTAATTAATTTTATTACCTCATTATAATAAATTTAATATTGAATTTTGGTATATTAATTCATATAATTATAAAAAATTCATTTTGGGAAAACATATTTTTCATCCCACTTAAGTGTTTTTAAAACAATGTTATGTCACACATATAAACTGTATTTGATTAAATGGATTTCATGTTGGTGTTCAGAATAATTTAAATTCAATTATGATGTCAATATATTTTTTTCTCATAAATGATAATAATTTCATTAAAAAATTAATTACTTTGGTAATTTTTAAGATAGGTGTTTAGGATTTACATATTCATGTGATATAATTTAAATTAAAACACTTATATGACCCTTGTTTAATAATTTTTATTTCATATTTAATATTGTTGGGTATAAATTACTTATATGTCTCATTTTATTTTTATACTTAATGAATAAATTACCTAGGTTAATAAAAAGAGACCAGTTACCATGATGAAAACTAAAATATAAAAATTCAGTAAATAGTGATGCTATGTAATAAAATGTTTCAAACATTTATATTTTTTGTTAGAGATTTGTTTTGAACATAAAATCCCTAAAATCCATTATTTATCAATTTTGAGTCTTACTTCCAATTATTTAGTTGTTATAGGTATTTAAAAAATGCAACTCCATATCAATTATAATACATGACCTCCTCCACTCACTTATTCAATACTCATATTTGATTTGGCATGACAATACCACATAAACATTTCAATCCATCATCATTAACCATATTATTGATCTGCTGGAATTCCCAAAATATAATCCCTAGGGTCCAACATAGGAGATACGAAGGATTTGATTCTAAGATAAAATAATTTTCTTAACTAATATATTATTTTTACATATTATAGAACCACCATAAATATTTTTTTAATGAAGTATAATAAAATATTTATTTAAAATATATTTATATTTTTTTGAATAATTTATCAACATATATCCATATACTCTTGCATCATATAATAAAAAAAATTGTTGATCATTTGTTTGGATAACTACCACCTTGAGAACTGAAGTAATTCGTTATCCAACACCACCATTCATGGTTATATAATGTTTTATTTAACATATGTATAATATATTGATGGAATAATTATACTTCAATAATTATAATATCACATATACATTCTTAACTTTGAATCAGCTGTAAACAATAACATACCTTGTGCGTACGTATAGACTACCGCCACAATGAAATAATGTAATTTGTTTTTCATTTAATTTTACATGGATGGTGATGTGGTTATATTTAATTTATATATATTAAATCTATTAAATAAAAATTATTCTATAATGTTTATTTATTATTTTCAATACTCTTTTTCCACCTATGAAAAAAATGGAATCAATGTTCAAACGTATGTATGGCCATCCATCTCCATGAATGGTGTAAGTTGTTTTACAACTAATTTTTTTAGATTAATATAAATACACATTTAATAAATATATATATTATATATATTATTTTTAAACGTCATTATATTTTTTAAACATGATCAATATAAGAGGAATGCATATAAAAATCCAAAATATGCAAGAAAACTAAGCATTTACTACCCAAAACGTGATTTGAATAAGGAATTGTTAATAAAAGGTCAATAAAAGATCATATGTGAATTATATATATTATTATATATATTATTTTGGTTTTATTATCTATTCATAATAAAACTATATTTATTGTACATGATTTTTTATGGTGTACGAAGAAAGTCAATACCTGAAGTAATTGATTTTCATCTCCTTTTTATTTATATTGGGAAAATGTCATATTCACCATTTGTTTATTCTATGTACTATATATAATACCAATTAATTTCATTTAAGATTACACTCATAATGAAATATGTGATATTAATTTTTATATAAAGAACTATATTTCATGGGTATTATGATTCAGATGTTTCAAAAGTGTTAATTGTTTTATGATACTATATCATAATTTATAACAATTGATTATGATTGTCTTTATGATGATGGAATATTATGATAAATCTATTAGGAAACACATTTATTTTCTTCTCCTATTTTTATTTCTTAAGAAGATAAGTTTAAATTTAATATTCCTCTCTTTCTGTACTATAGAGACCAAAATAATGTTATTAATAAATAATTACTTTATTTATCACTTTAGTTGACATTACATTTTCTTTTATGTCCATGTTTTTTCAGTTTTAATAAATAAAGATCTTTAATTTATACCATAACTGATTTAAGTCATTTTATCCCGTGTTTTACTTTTTATAATTTTTTTTAAAGGAACCTTCTTATTATTTTTTTAACTAGGAACGTTTCACTATTTATAATTTTATTAAAAAGATTCATTATTTTATCATGAATGACAAGAATGATATTTTGTATCATCATGATCAATGATTTAATGAATCATTTAAATGTAAACAAGATTATTTCCAAAAAAAAATTCTCTGATATTTGGGAAATTATATTAGTTTAAATAGATTTTATCAAAGGTGAAATGATATTTTCGAAGAGAAATGTTCCAAGTGATAATTAAAAATCATTTTCCATATATAAATATATACATTTATGTTACTTATTCTTTATTAGATATATTATCCAATGGTACAATCCTTATTGTTAAACGTGATTTCTATGACTATCATCACATGTTTATTATGAAATATGTTCCTATACATCATGTTATTCTATTGAGAAATGAAATTTTTATGAAAAAAATCTATTTCCATAAGATATTATTTGTGGAAATGGTGAAATATTCGTGAAACCTACATTTCAGGGGTTATTCCATTATTCAATATTTATGAAACCCATTTATTTTCATGGATTCAAATATAATGACTTATTTATTATCCTCTTGAACACATATGTATGATTTTCATTATACAATGGGTGGGACCTATATCTATCGATGATGCAATGGATGACGATTGATTTCTCTTGGGATAAACAAGAATGAGATGGAGAAGAAATCCAATACATTATGAGACTTTTCCACTATGATAAACTTTGGTGTAACCCTTAACTAATATGATGGATTGGGGAGTGAACCTGTTCCAAAATGATATTTTTTGAAATGGACCTTGAATACTTTGGAAATGATTTCTTATTCTTATGTGTGTGACATATATCTATGTAATATGATAATTTTTTTCTCTTGGAACATTTTATATGATTCTATTATGATTCATGTCTTATAAACCCCCAAGATTTATATTCACACTGAATATTAAAATATTTGATTTGCAGAGTCTGGATTTGAAATTTTATGATCATGTTCTCATTAAATTAGGATCATTTTATCATTATGTGATCACTAATATCTACCATGTCTACCCTTACAAAGAATATGACTTAACCATTTCTAAATTTTACATTCCCTAGGTTATGAAGAACAGTTTAATGTATGAAATGTATAATAATTTTTCTATATATCATGATGTTATAAAAATATTATGTAGTCCACTTATGAACCATGTGTTTATGTATCAATGTTTCCAAATACATTAAATCATTAAAGCCTATATGTTTTTCTAAGATGAAATGAGTATTCAACTAGTATGATGGAATATCAATATATGAGAAGTTTGTTTCATTACATTTACCATTAAAATATCTATATAAACATAGACATAACCTTACACAAATCATTGATAGTTCATCATAACCTTACACAAATCATGAAAATATGGAGATACCCTTAAAAACTCCTAAAATCCACCCTTTATTGTGGTAGTAGAAACTTACCCATATGACGAAACAATACCATGATTAAGAGTAATAATTAAGATAAAAATTATTTAATTTGGAATCAAAGTAGTTATATTATAAAACCAAATGTTTCCCTAATTATAAAAAATGGGCATTTCACAATTCTTTCCACTATAAAGAATTTTATCTTTAAAAAACATCTATTCCGAAAGGTAGAAGAAAAGAAGACAAAAAGAATCCCCACAATCAACTTGTGAGGAGGATATTCCATGAAATAGAATAAATATCAACCAAAAGAAGTCAACCGATAAAAATAAAAGAAGAAATACCTGTATGAATTCCAAAATAATACATAATTAGATCCACTGTGATCAAAACAAGACTCAAAATAGAAACACCAAAACAATGAGAGTAAATGGAATAATATATAGAAATAAATGGATACGTATCTTAGGTTATCCAAATACATATTGATTCCCTAGTGTTTTCTAACATAAGGAAATAATCTGAAATGACATATCTATTTAAATCAAAGGGGTTTGTTGTATTACAAGATGGTACTAAAACCCAATGATGATTACATCTAGAAAAAATAAATGATTTAAAAAAATAAAATGATTTAAATATACATCAATGATACTTCTATCCACATCATTGGAACAAACAAAATTAAGATCTTGTATACATATTAAATTTGCATGATAGTTACCTAGGATTACTAACACTGAGTATCATCATTTAGTGAAATCAAAAAATTAAACATCCATACATATGGGTTCCATGTGCATTAGTAATCCAAATTATACTAATAACCTAATTTAATTCCCAAGGCCTGTCCATTTCCACAAAAAATGATCATGAATTAACAAGTATATCACACAAACATAGAAATATTCAGAAAAGTATGGAAATAGACACAAGATGATTTTGAAACAATAAAGAAGAGCATGGAGCTATAATTGTCTAGAATAATGATTCTAATGGGAGTACATCTCTCTAAATGCATATCTAATGGTGTAAATGGGCCTAAAGTATAAAAAAGGACATTTCGCCTTGTGGTGTTAAGGATTCTAGTAAACCAGTTACATTATTTCCCTTTTTCCAGGTGTGAAGGACTTCTATCTGATTGGTGATAATGCCCTTTCACATTCGAATAAGATAAATGATGGAATGGGGAGGTTATTAGTCCAATTTGAGATTTATGGGTTATTTCAATGTTTTTCTAAATAGATGATAATACAATGTTCCTATTGTGGAGAAGAATAAGTAATTTAAACATTACATGTGATTATGTCTTAATTATTTTTCCCCATCAAATAACATATTTAAAAAATGAATGAAATATCTTATTTGGTCTTAAACTACACAATAGCACCACATTTCACCCCTACCACAAAACCGGCCAATTTTGAGCATAATGTAGTGCTATGAGGACATAATCGAATCCAATTCCCCTAATAGATATTGTAGTTAGTTGGGTGGTTGATATTTCTAACCAAAAGTGTATGAAGGTAAGGGCCATGATCCATGTTTTTTATCATCCAAATCATGTCCATAAGAATGCTTCTAATCCTAAAAATAAGAGCTAGACTAGTTCATAAAGTCCCTTTATATAGAACATTGTTCATAACCTTATAAAGACACCAACACACCAAAATAAGGATGAGTAGTCTCACATTCTTCTCAATTCCATAGATTTTTGAGATTGAAAACCAAATATTGATAAATTAGATTATTGAAGCCTCATGAGAGGAAAAACTGGTATGTCCACTAAAGTTTTCTGGCATTGTTCATACCCATTTTGAATAAAATAATAAATGTTTAGATGTTTCATCATTATGACCACTACAATAAGTTCATTTTCAAATTTTTTATATTTATCTCTATTTCGTATTTACATATTGTTATTCCCTAATTGGAATTTTTAATTCATAGAGGTCATGTAGAAACAATGTAACTCACACAATTGATTGAATTCTTTTTAGACCTTCATCACTATAAGAACACAATTCAATAAAAAAATCTCATAAGGAATATCATTTAAAGACACACATACAAACCTCATATTTTAGTACGATGAGGTAAAAAAATTACATTGGTAATTAATGAGGATAGAAATGATAAAATGTTGATGCATCAATTGTTAAATGAATTTAATGTTATGTACTGGGAATATAGGGAACCCCAACTTATTTTCGATCAAATTATAATGATAGAAACTAGTGTCCCCCAATCTGAAGATCTATTGGGTTTGGCACTATACATTTGATATTCCATGTTTGGTCATGAGACAAAATGGTGAAACCTTCCCTCTCATCTCTTCCATTTTTCACCCATATTTCACCATAAAATTTTTACCTCAGTGTAACCATACCTCAAGAACCTCCAATTATATATTCTCATTTTTGTAGTACATCGTGATAGATATTCCACTAACATTGATGCATCTATCCATTATTTCCATTACAATATCCAAAGAAACCCAATGATTTTTTATATCGAAATGAGAATCCAAAATAAAGGAGGAGAAGTTGTTCTCGATGCCCTAAATATTGCTATTAAAACCATGAGAACTTAGAGATGATATGTGAGAGTTGGGGAAATTTCACATCTATCCATAATGATTCTTCCTCGAAAGGATGGAAAGTGGTTATTCCCATTTGTGACACACCCAATGCTCTTATTGACCACCCCTTTGATGTTAAAAATTCAAATCCTATATGAGGAATGTGGGGTGACCAGGTGCCATATTGGAAAACTAGTTAGGTGAATACCCAAAAAACATTTCCTATAAATATTTATGCATGTATGATCACCATTCTGAAATATAAATAATACACTTCTCATGATTCGAAACATGTCTACTCCATTTTTCTCAGTCTTCCATGTTCATGATGATTCCATAGATGGATATCTTATTTTCGTTTAGAAATATTACTTTTCTATCCATGAATATAAGATGAGATATTCCCTAAAGATGAGGCTTTCAGGGGAAAGGTATAATACTTCCTTCCATGATTCTTTTATTAATGAAAGGAATGAGGGTGTCTTGGGTAATGATGAATAATGATGGATTTAGAGGATATCATTGAATTAAGCATATGGTATATTAGAAAAATTGGAAATGTATCCCAATAAAGGAAATTGAAATACCAACTGAGCTGAAGCACCAAAAGAGGAGATAATTGTTCTAAGAGGATATACCCATACATGAGAAAACCTTGAGATTGTAATTCCATTACAGTCACAATAATATTTATCCATATATATCTTTATTGAAATAATGTATTCAAAAACCTTTTCATGTATATCAGGAACCATCTCATTGGAAAGTCAAATATCACCATGAAGATATCTCCCATTAACAAAACCATGTTGCAGTTACGAAATATTGTGAGGAAGTTACAAGATATCATTCTATTTAGGACATAGGATCATACCTTAAAGGGGATGTTTCAAATAATTATTAGCCTAAAGTGATGAAGTGTAGAAAAATACTTGAAAATTGGAATGAGAAATAGGGTTATAGAATCGAAAACACGAGGAAGACTACCACCCCAAAATAATTCACGGACAACATTAACTAAATCACCCATAACCAATTCTAATTAATTCATATCAAATAACCCCTTAAAACCATTTAGGATGGGAAATATTTGTAGGTTGAGAGATAAAACAACTTCAAATATCCTCACCTCTCTAGGAATTGATATAATGAAAAGTTATCAATACAATACACCATGGATGTGATGGCTTTGAGCAGATCTAAATGACCCATATGATATCCAACTTGCATGTGTGGATTGGGACATACAGTCTTATTAAGAGATCATAAATAACATATAGATTAATCACTTTATCAAAAATAAACCAAGAGGATGCCAAGGATTAATAATCCCAAAAATTATCCAATAATTTCCATTGGGCGACACCCATGGAATGAAGACATAGGAGGGATTTTAGAGAACAAACACTTATTTGAAATAGTTCAAATAAAAACTTTATACTCAATCCCTTAATGAATAAAAGCCTTCACAAAACCAAAATCATCAAATATAATGGATATCCATTCTATATTGAACATCCAAAAACTTAAAAAATATAGATATTGTAAAGAAGAAACCATCACCATGATCACATTTAAGGTCCACAAGACAACATACATGAAGGTCCCATTGAAAACCATAGGAAAACCCCATAGAAAATAGTTCACCAAGAATTAATGAAACACAAAAAATGAAAAATTGATATGGTCTTGACATCAATGTAATAAACAATAATATGGGTTAAAATCCATCATAATAAATAGATCATACACTAGGTGAAAAGATTCACTATATGGCCAATATTTAGATACCTATTATCTTATATAATTAGATACCACATTTTCAAGAGTTTTCGAATCCCAACAAAAAACCCCCTTTCAATATCCCATCATACTTAACCACTTAATGTGTCCCAGGAGAGGGAACATTTTACAAACACTATGGTATTTCAAAAAAAATCTTATAATGGACAAGTTCTCTCCACTCTAAGTAAAAAATAAGAAAAATTTTCCCTAATAAGACTATTCCTAATCCACCAACTCTTATGGTACACTAGTTAGATAATTTTTTAAAATAAAACTAAAATTGAAGTTTTATCCAATTAATATAATTACACAAGATCCATTTCATCTAGAAATGTCATTTCAAGGTCAATCAATTCAGATGTCAACCAGATTATTGATGTACTAGTTCCATGGTGCGGTTGAACAGATTTCCCAATATTGAGAAACTTAAGATATCCAATTCACACAAATATAATTCATGTTCCTTAGACAATGAGTTGATAGACGTGGACCTCAGATAATAAGGAGTCTTGAGAGTATCAATAATTTTCTCAAATTCATCATGAAACATCATTACATTAATGGAACCCCGCTCGACTACATAAGAAGTTTGATGACGATCTATGAAGAAATGGGTGTGGTCTAAAAATGGAAATGCTCTAACTCCACCACTGGATTTTGATTCTAGGTAGAGTCATAAACTAGAGACACCACTTCCAAAAAACATGAAAGATGGATCCATTAACTATACAAATGAGAAGACTATTTATCATTCAGGAATGACATTAGGGTATACATTTTTGGACATCACAACACAAAATATCATTATTTCATATATAGATAAATAATTTAATGAAAATAAAAATGATCCAAAAGAATTCAAACAGCTCCACAGGACAATTTTATCAAATAATCATTACTTTAAAAGAACACAAAATTTTAATATTTATAAAACATTATATGTCTTTAACAATGTTAAATCTTTGTGTAAATCAATCATGGTTTCAAAAAATAATTAAAATAAAATGGAAAATCATTTAGGGTTTAATAAAATTAATAGATTTTTTTAATTCTAATTGAATTTCCATTTTAAAATAATTTCTAAAAAAATTACTCTTAAAATATACTTTATGACATCACCCAATCGTGTTTCCAAATCAGTTTCCTGAATCAACCATTCCAGGAAATAATCCTTTAGTGTCTGAATACAGATTTTAATGTATAGAAATAAAAATTTAATTTATATAAAAAAATTCCAATGTATTTAAGAACATAACACATGGATTAAATATAAAACTAATAAAAGAGAACTAAACATATAAATTCAAAAATATCCATTGAAAACCACATCCAAAATAACCGTACATGAGAGAATTCATTTTGGAAGCAAACGAATATAGAAAAATGATTCGGTTAGATTAGATTCATTTGTGGTTTTGTCTTATTTGATGGTAAAAAAACAAGATCATAATAGTTCCTGAATTAGATTCCATATTACCCACTTCTATTCCACAAATTCTACTAGACTCTAAAGGTATAGTGGGGATTTTGTCATCTTTCTCTTCCAACCAAAAACTAATAATATATTCAAAAAATTGAAGATAATCTCAAAAGTAAACTAAATATCATCTAATATCTAAAAACAATAACTGAAAACAAATATTCAAGTCCCCATTTTCAAATGTTACACATGTCTTATCATGAAGATGTGGTGATATATATACCATTCATGGACTACCTATAGAGTCTTGAAATGTTGCTAATAACATTTCTTCAATAAATAAAAAAATAACATAAGGTATTATGTGTAAATGTACTTGGTTTTATGGAAATTCATCCTTTCAAACATTTTATAATGAATCATCCTAATGAACCATCCATATCAGTACGAATTCCAATTCTCTATAGACCAGATTTGAATTCCTATTCCCAATGAGCTACAAATAGGCACCCAGTCATCGAGAAATACACTTTGGGAATTATTTAACCTAATTAAATGTAAAATAAATCAATGTACTCATATGATATATCATCATATAAATGAATCAATATAACTATCTTGCGTGGAAGGAGTTGATATAAAAATTAAATCATAACAAAACAACCAAAATATATATCACGGTGGTCTGTAACCAACAACCACGACCCAGGTCACCTACCCTAGGAAAACCATGAATGAACCCAAAATAAATACCAATGGAACTCATAAACCTAGTATCATAACATAAATACCACACACACCAAATGGTACAAGCAGGGTGTAAACTACAAAACCGAATAGGATTTGACCCAATATTATTTCTAGTTACATCATATGGTAATTAAAAAAATAGTAAAAATTGTGTAAAAAACTTGAGAACAACTTTAAACATTTTAGAATAGGAATCAGAATTCAGGAATAAATGACTTCATTAAATATGATAATTAAAATTTGAATATTAAAATTTAGAAATATTTTTTGAAACATAAGTTAGAAACATGCTTGTTCTTCATTTAAAAAATTAATCAATTTTATGAGGATCATTGAAAACCATTCACAATATAAATCAGATGAATCAATAAAATATAATAATGAACACTAGATATTGTTATTCTATAATTTATTCCACACAACAGATTCACGGTGTATCATCACCATAAGAAGATCAATTAATAATGATAAGAAATCAATAAAGGGAACTCCAAATACATGTAGTGACATTGAATAGTTTCATTTATCAAGTATCAAGTATTATAATGTCATGTATTAATCCTTGATTTGATAGTGAGTACACCACTATTAGAAAAATTAATAAAACTATGAATGATCTAAAATTGTAAATTAATTCTCTAAGGTCTCATGAAAACCATGTCCACAGACACACACTCTCCATGGCACACGTCAACTGATTGAACATTCATTTTCACTATGAATCCACTAAATTTTGTGGGATTCCACTAGGAAAGGATAAATCAAGTTCATCACATATAACTACCTAGGATACAATGACCATTCAATTAATGTGATAGGTAAAATTTGGTTACGTGGATCATAATGGGGATCCTTATCAATATCAACATGGGCTCATGCCCTCAACCATTTCTAAAAGTCTCAATTTACAACTCAAACTCTTTATAAACTGTCTCAATGGGGTTAATCCATTTTTACACACCCATCAATGAACATATATCATGTAAATTAAATTAATATGTTGTCACAAAACAAAACAATCCCAATGTGCCAACTGGGCCATCATGCGTCATCATTTCCAAATCAATTTATTTAATTCAAGTATATATTTTGATGGATATTCATAAAAATTCATTTAACACGTATATATTAATATTAAAAAAAATCCTTTAATCCATTCATTTAATTTGAAGTATCCTTAAATAATTCAAAAGGATGTTTCATAATTTTAATGATTATTGAAGTCATTTTAAAACATAGTTCAACACCCTTTTCATTGAAATCAAGGACAATAATTTTATAATTAAAAACCCATCCTATTCCATTTATTTAATTGAATCATCATTTCAAAGTTATTTTTTTTTTGTATCCAAAAAATGAAGGAATTCAACAACTGGAAAACAATGAGGGGAATCAGGATCATAACAATTTATTACATGCCATGTTCAATACAAAGAGATGTGGATCACATAATCGTTCATGAGGTATTTTAATTACAACTATCCAATAATATTTATTTTAAAGTAATTACATTTATATGAATTCTAATGAAACAATTAATTATAGAATAATGGAACTTCAGAGATACATCATCGAGAAAAATATTAATAAGGTATACAAAACTAACATGGAAGAGACACCTTCAAAAAAAGGATTTTCATTCATAGAAAATAAAGAAAACCCCTTGCTGATATAATCCCATTGATCAGAAAACTATTATGAACCAAAAACTCCACAAATAGGATATCAAAAAAAAAGAATGTACCAATGCTTGGAGATATTTTTAAAAACCTAGGGTGTGTTTTAATTCACAACATTAAATACCCAAATTACAACCATCATTTAATATTCCATTTTAATTTAATATCATATATATATGGTATAAAAACATTTAAAACAACAATTAAACCCCTTAAAACATGTTAAAGAATCAATTCCCATTATTTTAATTATAAAAAAACTAAAATTATGTTCTAGTTCATTATAGAGAAGATGAATCAAGAAAATATGTTTTTAATTATTTGTCACCAAAAAATACTTCCATGTATGTGTACAAGTATTTTAAACATAATTTTATCATAGATGTTTTGTAAAGAAACTAGGTTAGCCTTACACATCCTTTTAAAATAAGGAAAACCCCATTCATATCTCACATTACTATTTTGAAACATCATGGATACCCTTATGCATCCTTTGGAATAGATTTTGTACCATTACATATCACCATTAGTACCATTACACTACCTTAAAAAGACTGAGTGTACCCTTAATAAACATTTAATAATAGGGTATTACCCTTGGGAAATTTCTAGGGAACCATTATTAATCCTTTGAAAACATTGGCTTAATCTTACATAAGGTAATCAAATAGAGGTCATCCCTTATATAAGGACATTCTTAACCACACATAACCCTTAGAAAATAATGGTTACCCTTATATAGTTCCTGAAATACCCTTATATGCACATATATATAGGATATTACACTTAACAATGCTAGGATTACTCTTACATTGGGTAATAAAATTTCAAAATACCCATTTAGAGTGCTAAGTTTACCCTTATGTAAAATATATATATATAAGGGTTTACCCTAGAATATATATATGAAATTCACATTTACCCTTACGTATACCACATAAACATATCCTTTTATTTATGAATCATATTTAAACACCATCCTAACATTATTAAATTCAATAAAAAAGTTATATAAATTTATTAAACTCTTAAAAATCACATTTTGTAATGGTAGGAGACACTTACGCTTTTGTGGATCCTATACCAAGCATAGGGCTAAAAATTAAGTTAATTTCTTTTAATTTAAAATAAAATTACTTATAAATTAAAAGAAAATAATGAATTTAATTTTATAAAAATTATTATGTATTAGAAAAGGATATCAAATAAATTAATAGTGTGTCTAATTTTATTATACAATATGTTGAAATAAATTATTCTTTGCAAGTATCAATGGTAATGTTTCTTTGTCCCTATTTAAATTTTTTGAGGTGTGTTTCAATTTTTTCACAATGATTCCATTCTATAATGTTATATTGATTCACTATCCCATGAATATCAAAAAATATATTTTAAATTTAATATCCTTATATCAAAAACCAAATATTGTTCATTATTTAAATCACTTTTTAAAAACAATTTAAAAAATCGTAAGGGTTATATATCTCATTCTTCATTCATTGATTCAAATTTAAAGTTGTGAGCCAACTATATTATAAATGATTTATATATAGGTTCTTTTAAATTTTATATAATTATTCCATCCATTTTCATGATATTCAATATTCAATTTTATATCACCACATTTAATGGGTTATTATTAAAATTTTATAGAAGCCAACAATATTTTTATTGTCACATTTAGTTCATGAAAAGATATTTCATATTATGAAATTATATAAGTTTATATGTTATATATATAATCATTCATATATTATATCATTTTTATCGTTATTAATGGTATTTAAAATTCTATTACATGTACTTTATTTTTATGTATTTGTTATATATGCAAGGGGGATTCATTAAAACGCATTAATTTAAATGTTTGGATGTACTTTACAGAACTCTTTCTACTCCATGTATATATTAATTATAATTTTTAAATATTTACTCATCAATTGTCAATTATTTAACTAATTAATTTTCACCTATATTGTACTTTCTTCGTAAAGGTTTTGAATGGAATATTTTTAACATTATCCGCACATATAATTATTTTCATTTTTTACTCATGTTTTAAATGTGTTTTAACATACATTTGTGATACAGAATTTTTACTCCATCAATAAAATCATTAATTGTTAAAAATAATTTTAATATTTCCATTTTTATTTCTATATATTCCAATTACCCTAATTCTATATTTTTTTTGGAATATATGTTCTTAATGATAGAAAAGGTTTTCTATAAAATAGTTACTTTAGATGATTTAATGTTTTTATTTTTACTATACCTCTAAAATTTTATCAAGGTTGTTTCCCTCTCTTATTTCTATAAAATTTCACCAATATTTTAATTATAACATTAATTTTACTTAAATAATGAATTGGATAAATCGGTGTTAATGTCATATTTCTTTAATGGGATAATGAAGAATTCTTTTTTAGGCATCGAAAGTTATTTTTGTACTCATGAAATAGTAAAATTGAAGGCTTTTTGTTTTATACTCATTATATGGTTCCATGTAAATATATATGAATTAAATGATCTTGGGATAAAGCTCTCAAATTTTGTCTATAAGGATTTATTCTTTGGTGGAATTGAATTAGAATTAACAGGAAATGTTATTCCACTGTACATGTGATTTTAAGAGTTATTTCAATATGATCTTGAAATTAAATTTCCGAACTATTATTTTATTTTTATGATTTATTATGAGATTTTTATTTAATTATTTATTATAGAATCTAATAGTTATCTATGTCAGTTTTTCATGTGTCACTACTATTGAAACAAGATTTTACACTATATTTACCAATGTCTTATACTTGTCTTCAAAATTGAGACTTATGTTTTCTATGTTTTATTGGGTATGAGTTGTTTATAATGAACTTATGTGACCTATTAATAATATCAATCTCATATTGTTATATTATTTTTACTTATGTTTTTTCATTGATATTAGTTACTTTTACCCCTAAAAATTAGTTATGATGACTTTTATTATGATTATATTTCCCCTATTTATAAAGAAGACTATTAAATATCAATTTTCAGTAATGGATTCAAGTGTGGAGATATTTTGGGAGATTTTGAAGTCCAATTTTAGAATAAAATAATTCATGTTATATTAAAAATATTTCTAATTAGATGAAAAATATATGGGTTTTGTTAAATGTTTTCATTAATTATATAACACTATAGACATAAAAGGTTTTGGGTATGTATTTGAATCAATATTGGGTATTGATATTTTAATTATAGATGTTTAAATTTGAGTCACTTCAATCATTATCAAATCATGTTCAAAAAGAATATTTTTTTAGTATAACATCCATGTGCATTGGTCCAGTATTCAAGTATTACCCATATCTTACCCTATCTAATATATTCAAAAAAAATTCTTATAGTGTATCAAATGTTTTGTTCTCTCAATTTATTTTATTTGAAATTGATTCCATATTATACCATAAAGTTTATTTTATTTTGTATACATAAATCCCCATTAATCTTTTTTCATAAATTATGATTGATTCATGGTATTTCAAATTCTTTTTAATTTTCTCTCATTAATTTCAATTTCATTTATAAATTACCCATAACATAATCAGCTATCCTTTGATATCACTAATTATTTGTGATATTATCACTTTTAGTTTTGAATAAATTATTCTTAAAAATTATTTTTTAATATCATATATTTTTCATGATGACATTATATCATGATATTTTAAATTTAGTTATGAAAATTTATATTTGATAGCAATATACATTCATTTATTGGTCCTTAATAACATACAATTTTTGATGTATATAATGGATTCATTCATATAATACTTTTGGAATTTTTATTTAGAATATCTAATAATCCTTTTTAAATATATATTTACATTATTAATTTTTTCTAGTTATATGTGATTTTTAAAAATATTAAAAAATACCTTTTATTTACACATGTATAACTCATTTTGAAAATTATAAAGATAAATTTTATTTTTATCTATATTAGAATGATATTTATCTTATATATACATGTTCAATTTATTATATTTAATCAAATATTTAAAATATTTTTTTGGTCATATTTACATATTTAATTACATTTCCGTTTTTATTTTCATTACATTCCATTAATTATATTTCAAAGATATATTATTTATTATGTACATGATTAAATAATTTTTTTGAACATCCTATATTTTTTTATATTCCTCCTCAATAAATATTTTGGAAATACATTTTATATATTATCTAATCCGCGTTCATATTTAAAATTCATTTTATTATTGAAATTCAATTATATATGATCATTTTATTGAAAATAAAAAATTTCTAATTTCATATTTCCAAAAAAATAATATTATTAGTAAATTGATGATGGAACACTAATTGAGATGGAAAATAACACATTTTATATAAAAGAATGCATAGTTACGGAATCCTAATTAATGAAAATATAGAAGATCAACTTCCATTAGAAATAACCCATATTATTGACAGTTAATACTTATAGGTATTTGTTGAATACGAATCATTAACCACATTTTATAATTTTTGATGGGTTGGAAGTAATATTGTATTCAACTATTGAGTGGTAACAAAGGGATATAAAAATTTTAATTGCATTAAACTATGAAATGATATTTGGCGAAAAAAGGACAAGACCTTAATTGTGCTCCTGGACTATTATATAATTGAAAGAAAAACTCACCTTGATATATCTATAAATTTTAATGAATGTTACATGAATTACATGAAAAAATACCGTATTAGGCCGTTACACAACCCTAGTTGTGCTCCTAGACTATTTTGAAACACCCAAGGTAGAGTTTACCTACTCCTGATAATTGGGGAGTTCTTTTAAATCTATGAAATCTATTATAATGGGATCTATTCAACTAACTAAAGGAATTATATTTATAAAATGTTATTACCTCATGGTAGTGATATGATTGATCACATAGATCTATGAATATTTTTAGGATAGAGAGTAGAAAAGTTCGAGGAAATTATAAAATTGAGAAATAAACCATAAAAACATTTCAGAAAGATCTTTATAGAATAATATCATCATAATAGTTATATCTAGTTTTTGTGGTATGAACCATAATTATATAGCATGTATTGACATGAATACTTATTTTATCCATGAGTATGAACATGTTTATCTCTTTGGTCTGGGATGAGATCCACTCCTTTTGTTTATTTATGCATTATCTATCTAGGAACATTAATGAATACTAATAATTAACATCTAAATTAATCACTGTGAAGATTTAATTAATTATTATAATTTAATAATGTATATAGTGTTTTCACATATACCATATTATGATTTATAAAAAAATATTATAATTACATGAATTATTAATATTATTTTATTGAAATGAATACCTATGTTGTTTCATTACTTTTCTATAAATAATATTATATCATGAGGAAACCCATGTACAAAATATGAATATTGTACATCTTTTACATAATTTAGTAATTATATCTTTTAGAAAATCACACCCAATATCCTCTAGGTATAATGTCTTAAGAGATTATTAACATATCTGAATTATTTTATAACATTTTTTGTTATCTACCATTAAAATTATTCCCACATGATACCCATTATGAAATATCACAAAAAATCTTGATCTTTAAAACCCAGTGAATGAAAATAAGAGAAATGTTGAGAATAGTTTCTATGTAAGTGTAAAAAATAGATTATGAAATTGAATATCATAGGTGACAATAAGTTGACCATGTTATCATGACAGCATAATCATGTAGAATTAATATGTCAAATTAAAATAATACCTAATAAAACATCAATTATAAATCATGTGGCTTAGAATACATCATTTCACATAACCGAATAATGTTCAAAAGGTTTAAGGAAACATGAGTCAATAATCTTGACAACATAACATATGTATATGAATGGGGAATATACATAAGAATATATAATCATTCCTTATGAATATGTTGACATTTGTGATTGTCTTCATGAAATGGGATATGTGCTATAGTGTATTAGGTTTTTTCCTTAATGCCTTCAATTTCACCTCATGAAATAAAATGGTTTCCCAAATCAATTTCAAGGATATATAATTCATATTCGACCGATTATGTGGAGGGAATAGTTCCTTAGAGGTTTCATTTTAATCATCACACCCTGTTATCTCATAAAATAAAAAAAAATTCCCAATACATTTGTAATGATCCATGTTTTGAGCTGGATGAAAATGAAATGGGTTTATTACCTTTTTATTTTCATAGAGATATTATTTTAAAACCAAGCATTGGAACTGAATCTCAAGATTTCAATGGCTTCAATGATCTATTTTTTGAACTGGGTGAATGCCCAAGAAGTTTCCTAGGTGTCTCAAGGTGTTTTAGTAACATTAGACTAGGAAGATATTGTTATGTGGGAAATACCGAGGGTGCACAATTTTATTAAAATCATTCAGAACACAAGATGATACCATGTGTCCTTATGGAGGTGGGAGTAGGCGGTGCACATGTTATACACACAGTTTACCAAACCATGCACCTAGACCACACAATTAGTGGAAGTGGTAGTACCAAACCATGTTTCAACACACAGTTTTTACATAGTTTCCACACCATGTAGTCATCCCATATGGGGTGATCCATGTTCCGATTAGAGGGTGCATGGATCATGCGCTATATTCTAAACTATGTACAATACCCTATTAAAATAATTAATTAATGTATTTATAACTGAAATTAATTAAAATTAAAACCCTAAAATACCCTTCCTTCCCTCTAACTCATGCGACCAACACCCTCTCCCACTCTTATGGAGCGTGACCCCCACTATTGGCCTATTATCTATAGGATAATTTTGTCTAGATATTTTACTAACATCACACCCATAACTTCCAAGTAATTATTTTTAAATATATGGGAATTTTACGAGTCCGGAAAATCTAACGGCGCACGATTCTGATACCCGGAGTGCCTGGAATGATCCATTGATGTTTTGATAAGATTATGTTAATGTGTGTAAGAAGTTTTCCTAAAAAAGTGTAATAACTATTAAACAGTTTCTCAGATCAGAAATCTGAGGGCACTGTTGCGCTCAGGAAGGTGGGTTTACCCTAGGTGAAACTTAAGATTAGTCGAATCAGGCCTCCTGTGAGAGAACCCAAAAATGGAATAATTGTAAATAAAATAATTAAATAAATTATTTTATTTTTAAAGGGCTTATAACTCCAAAACTGTAACTCAGATTAAAAATCCAAGAATATCACTGAACTCATGAGGGGATGATTTCTTTATGAAGATACTATCTTTGGCCGGCGTGGGCCACCAAAGAAAGATAGTTTTTGGCCGTAAAAAAAAATAATTCATTGACAATTTTTTTATTGTAAAATTCATAACATACAACCGGTAACTCAGATTGAGAATCCGAGAGTATAATTGGGTTTGTTGGGGTGTGTTTCACCTAGGAAGAGCCTAACCTCGATCGGTGTGGGTCAAGGGTGACTGATAATAATTTTCTAAACCTTTTTTCAGGTAAGTTCAGTAAACGTGCAAGCAACGTTTTATAACTTTTGAACATGTGCTAGGAATTGAAATATGAGGGCACCGTTGAACTCACAATGCCGGTATTCGCTTTATAAGACTTTCACCACGATGGTAGTGGGTCGATAATGAAAGTTAGTTTTTGTGTTTTTTGTGGAAAATAATAAAATAAAATATTCTCCACTTTATTTTATTTTGATCTTCCTTGTGGATATTCAGGTGGGGTCCATAGAAGCTAAACCTCCACATGGAAGTTGGATGTGGGGACCACCACACCTTTACCTCCCATGAGAGGTTATGATGGTGGGGGCCACCCAGGTTTTTAAACCTCCTTGAAACCTCGTATTAATTGGTAGAAACCTCTCAAATCCCTATTAAATGTGGGGGAGCCTCTTTGTATCCTCTGAGTAATTATAGCCAATGCACCTCTTAAATTGTGCCAGCGTAATTTAATTAGATTTTTACTTTTAAATTTAATTAACCACGTGATTGGAATTTAGGAAGGTTCCTAATAAATGAACTGTCGTAAATTCCAATGATCGTTACCTAACTCCCTCCCTCTCCTATATATAGGATGCTTGGGAGGAGGTTTTATGATGGCTTCACCAAGCGACGAAGTGCTGGTCAAGTGACGTGACACCCAACAAATGGAGGATTACACATCCTCCATGAAGAATGCATTAATCCATGAATGAATGTCGGCCAGGAGCGACTGTGACATCCTTCCTCAGATCCTACTCCAATGTAGGACATCTTCGACTATGACGAGCCGGTGCACAAACCGATGATTGAGGAAAATGAAGATGACACCGACATCTATATTTTTCAAATGATCCGTCTTCTTCCCCACACCATCTTCTAAAAACATAGAAAAAAGGTAGGGGGTTGATTTCATTTGAGTGAAAAGTTCTTCCTTTCTTTCAAAACGAAGAACGAGGAAGTTTTCTTTTTTGTGGGTGGGTTGTTGTTCTTCAGTCTTATGAACCGATTGCTATCACCCAGAATACGGAGAGTGCAGGACAAACAAACATGTCCGGATTCCCTCTTTCGATCTCTTTTGTGATGTTCTCCGGCATGGTGATGAAACGATGAGACATCGAAGGAGACAGGCAACGACCATGCTCCCCACGGTCTCTGCAACACGCACCGCCCATCGTAGCGCTTTGGTCGAACTAGCTCTGCCGCCCTAGGCCAAACTGTGCCGCCCGCCAGTTTCTTGTGCGCCACTGCCAAACCGCGTCGGCCCGAGCCGCGCCACCACCTCGGCCCACGCCTCCCAGCTCCTGCCCACCCTCCGGCCTCCCGTGTGCCCCGAATGAACCGTGCTGGCTCGAGTTGTGCCACTATGCCGGCCAGTGCCTCCCGGCAACCTGACCTCCTAGCTTCTCGGCCGTCCGCACCTCCAAAGCACCCCAGCCGAACCATGCCATCCGCCAACTCGGCCGCGCTGCACCATAGCCGAACCGGCCCCCGGCCGACCCGCAAACTCCCGGCCGAATTGGCCTTGGCCTTGCCACCTCAGCCTCTAGACCAAGCTTCCCCGAACCACACCCTCATGGTTTCCTCCAGGATGAGATTCCCTCACACCGAATTACGTCCAATTCATGCAGTCGTGGAAGGTCAGTACCCTAGGGGCCGTCTATGGCCCCTTGCGGCCTCCTGGGCTAGACCCAACAGTCCGGGCCAAACCCAACGGGTTGGCCCACCTAATGGGTCAGCCCGCCCATCGGGCCAAGCTGGACCTAGCGGGTAAGGACAGGCTAACCCGAACTAGATTTGTCCTTACTAAGACTAGCCGAGTCGATCCGATATGGTCGGACCAGAACCAGGCCTACTACCAACCCTTTACTTTCTTTTGGCCATATCATTGGCACTAGACACCCATTTGACGAACAATCAACGGCACTGGTAGTCTTGGAGAATGACTATCCCTTTGAGTATACCCCATTGGTGTTTGGGGTATAGTTGAGATACGGTAAGGTTGGATCATGGACGAATCCAACCGCGGCCCCGTTACAAAAATGCTAATAACTCTCAGACCGTGCTTATGATTGACGCGTCGTCTATTGCATTGAGACCCCTATGATGAGGCGGACCATCAGGATATTTCTTCATGGGACTTCGTGGAAGTTGGTGTATCGACACTTGGATTGAGTAGTGGACCCTCCCGGAATCTAGCGTGCTTGTGCAGAAACCTTGTGGTTGGCTGCTCTCTGACTATTGTTTCTAGATCCTGTGTGGGTTCGACAATTCAGACTATTATTCCTGGATCCTATATGGGTTCGACAGTCCTGACCACTATTCCGAGATCCTGTGTGGGTTCAACAACTGAGCCTACTGTTCTTGGATCCTGTATGGGTGCGATATCTTTGACTACTTTTCCTGGATCGTGTGTGGGTTCGACAGCTCTAACTATTGTTCCTTGATCCTGTGTGGGTTCAATAGCTCTGACTACTATTCCGGGATCCTATGTGGGTTCGACAGAGTAGGTGATTTAGTGGCAACATGTAATCATCTCTAACACTCTACATAAGTTGTATACCTGTGTGAGTCGAGTTAGTAACATTTGTGTTTATCTCATGATTGAGATGGATTACTTGATAACATAATTATATTTATGGGCATATACCTAGGTGTGTTAACGGTAGATTTTATACCTTGAGGTTTATCCTTGTTGGATTGTGTGAGACCTTGAGGGTCTCAGTGTCCCTACTATGTATCGTTATACTCAACCCTGTGTGGGCTATGCCCACACCTCATTGTGTTGGATGAAAACGATAGACAGCGCAGACCGAGGCAGAGTGTACCAGGACTGGATGGTACCCGGAGATGGACCACACGACATGACAGTATACGTAGGAGACGGACAGACGTGGAATGTTTTGGAGACTATTTGTACCTACCCTTCAGGTAGAATTTCCCAGTGGATGATCCAGGAGCTATTTTCCTTTTATCCAATACTTATACTTTCAGTTTCTTGTACTTTATAGTTGGGATTGTGTTTCTAGCCCCTTTTAATTTTTAGCACTCTTTTTTTATACATTTTTACAAAGTGTTTTTTTTCATATTGTTTTATGTTGTGTGGATTTTCAGGTGATAATGGAAATTCATTCCTAGTATTAGGGAGTTACGCCTTTGGTGCTAGTCTCCTGCCCCTAGAATATGTAAGGCGGGCTTGGGGTAGTCACGACACGGGCCCTGGGAGATGGGTTATGACAAAGTGATATCAGAGGTGGTCTGTTCTATTGGAGAACTTAGGACTTTGATCTTTCCGGATAACAGAAATAGTGTTAAGTGTTTTGAGTGTGGTTATCAGTTTAGGGAATCCAGTGTTGGTGCAGTGGCTGACATCTCCATACACCAGGACCTTGAAATCAGATTTCTAACTCAGAGCATGAAAAAATTGATTGTATGTGTGTTTTAAAGAGTCTTTTTTGTGAATTCTTTGAGTCAGCTCACCAGGTATAATTTTGTCACCATGTGACATCTGTTTCTTTTAAGATTCCTCTACGCAGACAGCCAGTTAGATTTATGAGAGTTGTACGCACTGACAGCCCATCGAGCGACGAGGATCCGATGCAGCGCCCTTTTACTATGTTTGCACCTTCGGGTGGTGAACCAGTAGCACCGCCACCCATTGGGAAGTATATAACACCAGCCACAGTGGAGAATGGTGCACACCGACTGATCGCGTTGCATGAGTTCCAGCAGCAGAGGCCTCTGAGGTTTCGAGGTGAGATAGTTTCCCATGCAGTTGAGGCCTGACTGGGGATGATTACTCAAGTTTCCCATCTAGTTGAGACACTATTAGAGAAGATGGTGATCTCAGCTACTAGTCTTTTTCAATGAGTGACCATAAGGATGGTCCGCTTAGTGATGAGGCTTCGGTATGTGGACTGTTGCTCGAGATAGTGCCTTTAAGTACTGTGCTTTCTATATCACTACCCATTGGCCAGTAGTTACAATCAGTGGTACTGGTAGAGGACACATGTAGGTTTGGTTCCATACACATGTTTCATCATCAGATACCCCTTAGGTTTCGAGGCGAGCCCGACTCATAGGTGGTTGAGGAATGGCTAGAGGTGGTGGTTGAGTGTTCTCTAGAACTTTAAAAACTTCGGAAGGACGACATGTCGGTATCTGAGTATTCATCGAGGCTTAAAGATCATTCCGGGTACCCGATGAAAATGATACTGTCATTGCTTCAGGGCTCGAAAATCCGAGATAGGTGTGTTTAAAGGATATATAAGCCACCACAATTCCTCTATATATTCACATGTTTGTTAGGATGCTAGAGGGAACCTTTTTGGTTGAATGTTCTTTGGATGTGTGGATATAGTCAGTAAATGTTAGCTAGGGGAAATCAAGAAAATGGCACCAATCATAGAGACTTGGGACTGTAAAATGTTTCGGGAAGAAGAAGTTTTAGGTACAGATGAGTCTGTAGGGTAGCAGATGTGGAAGTAGAGCTATGAATGCCGCATTAGGTGGTGTACTTTTCGACATGTTACAACCACCCCCTTTTTTTGTGGACCCTTCCAGGCTTAGGGAGCTGATGTATAGGGGAAGAGAGTAGTTTCATGTGGTCAAGGAATGTGACCAAAGAGCTCTAGGAATGATTCAAGGTATGGTTTATGTCTACTACTAGTTGTCGTATCAGTAGACATAGGTACCAATCATTCCTTACTTCCACGAATCATTTCCAATACCTAGAGTTTCTAGTTAAATCGTTGAATTGACCCTCACATATGAAGATACATTTGGGAGGAGACTCGATAATCACACTTGCTCTGATGGTGTGATCTGACCCTTGATGTGACAGTTTTGGTTGGAACCTCTTGGTGGAAGCATTAAGGCCCTATGACCTTAGTTTGGGTTTGGACTTGACATCCCCAGTTGACACGGATATTAACTGTATTAGACAAAGTGATTGTGTTTTATCTACAGTGTTGGAATAGGGTTTTCCTTGGTTGGAGAAAAAGGAATCCCAGGAAGCATAGTACAAACTCATGCATAGGAGGGTGCAACCAATCACTCGTGAGTCGCCAACCTCACCCTCATGGAGGAAGAAGTTGACTTTAAGATATTCTATACTCTTGGGAAGGGGATAAAGGTAACAGATGCACTCTGAAAGATGTCTGGCATGCATCTTCTAAGTGACGCAATAGAAAATCTAGCCACTCTGCAGATACCCTTTGTGGATCAAAAAGGAGCTGCTTTTCTGTAGTCTCTTATAGTCACTCCCCCACTCCTTTAGCGAGTCAAGGAGGCGCATCATGGGGATACTAACTCCAAGAAATGACGTGCTCATATATCCATAGGACATGCATCTGATTGATTTTCTGATGGTGGGGAGTATGTCATTCTCTTCAGGGGACGTATCAAGGTACCAATGTCACATCAGGAGGAAGTGTTGTTAGAGTTCCACAAATCCTATTGAGGAGCGGCAAAGATGTACCAGGACCTCTGATGACATCCCTAGTGGACGGGAATGAAGAAAGAAATTGCAAAGTTTGTCTCTCGGTGCCACACTTGTCAGCAAGTGATGGCATAGAATCAGGTACCAGCAGGCTTGGATCATCCTTTAGAGGTCCCAGAGTAGAAATGGGATGAGATATCCATGGACTTCGTGACAGGACATCCGCGTAAATCCAGGGGTCATGACTCGATTTGGGTTATCATCGACCGACTCACCCAGTCGCCCCACTTCCTACCGATCAAAGAGTAGGGTTTAGTAGAGATCATGGGACGCCTCTATGTTCAAGTGATTTTGAGGGTACATGGAGTTCCTTCAATGATTGTCTCTGATCATGATGCATGTTTTACTTTCCGGCTATGGGTGGGGTTGTAGGAGGATTCTATAACACATCTTCGTTTGAGCACCGCCTTCAATCCTCAGACAGATGGCCAGACCGAGCAGACCATTCAGACCCTCGAGGAGATGTTGAATGATTTTTTCCTCCACCATGGTCATAGATGGGAGGATCACTTACCTTTTGTGGTGTTTTAATACAACAATAGATATCACTCCTCAATTGGTACGACACATTTCAAACTGTTGTAAGGGCGACCATGTAGATCACCCTTGTACTAGACTGACCCTTGGGTGTCAGCACTCGTGGAACCAGAGATGGTATGGGCTACCACAGAGAAGGTGTAGATCATACAGGAGTAGATAAAGACTCCACATAGTTGGCAGAAGTCATATTCCGATAGGAGATGGAGACCTCTAGAGTTCGAGGATGGAGGCCACATATTTCTATGGGTCTCACCTTGACGAGGTTTAATGAGATTTGGGTGAGGTGGAAAATTATATCTGAGGTTCTTCAGAACATTTCAGGTACATAGTAGAGTTGGCGAGGTGGAATACCACTTATCCCTTCCACCTTAGTTGCACCAGGTGCACGACGTCTTCCACATATCCCAGCTGAGGAGAAACATGCACAACCCTACTCACATCATCGACCATGGCGAGATGGACGTCAACTATGGGGAAACTTTTTCAGAGGTTCTAGTAGATATTTAGGATTGTTAGGAGTGGGTCCTTTGTTGATGGTCGTTACCTTTGGTGCCCATTCACTGGCAGCACGGGAACCTCTAGGAGAGCACATAGGAGCAGGAGGCTGAGATGCATGCTCAGTACCCCCACATGTTCCTTTAGTTATGATTTGTGGCTTACAGGGACATAAATCACTGATGTTGGAGAATTTAAAGACACTGAATTTCCTTGTAATTTATTTTCAATAAATGGTAATTTTACGAGTCTGCAAAATCTAACGGCATACGATTATGAGGCCCAGAGTTCCCAGAATGATCCGTCAAATTTTTGTTAAGCTTATGTTAACACACATAAGCAGGTTTCCTGAATAATTGGAATAACTCTTAAATGCATACTCAGATCAGAAATTTGTGGGCACCATTGCGCTCAAGATGGTGGTTTTACCCTAGTCGCGAGTTATGATTAGTCAGTGCAGGCCTCCTTTAACAGAACCCTATAATGGTATAATCGTAAATAAAATAATTAAATAAATTATTTTATTTTTCAAATTCATATAACACACAAACGGTCACTCGGATTAAAAATCCGAGACCACAACTGATCTCGTGAGGGTATGCTTTTTTTAATCAGATAATAACTTTGGCTGGTGCGGGCCACCAGAGATAGTTAGTTTTTGGCCGCAAATAAAATAATTAAGTGACAATTATTTTTTTGTAAAAGTCATAACATATAAACGGTAAATCAGATTGAAAATACGAGAGTATCGTTGGGTTCTTTGGGACGTGTTTCACCTAGGCAGATCCTAACCTTGACTGGTGTGGCCCGAGGTTGACTGATAATAATTTTCTGAACTTTATTTTGAGTACATTTAGTAAACGCGTGAGCGGTGTTTTATAACTTTTGAAGCGGTGCTCAAAAATAAAATATGAGGGTACCGTTGAAATCACAATGCTGGTATTTGCTTAAGAAGACTTTCACCTCAACGATAGTGGGTCGAGATTGAAAGTTAGTTTTTGGGTTTTTCGTGGAAAATAATAAAATAAAATGATCTTCACATTATTTTATTTTGATCATCCATGTCGATATTTTAGGTGGGGTCCATCAGAGGTAAACTTCCACATGGATGTTGGAAGTGGGGACCACCACACCTTAACCTCCCATGAGAGGTTATGGTTGTGGGGACTACCCGAACCAAAACCTCTCATGAGAAGTTATGGTGGTGGGGACCCCCTGAGTTTTTAAACCTCTTTGAAACCTCCCATTAATTGGGAGAAACCTTTAAAGTCTCTATTAAATTTGGGGGGGGGAGCCTCTTGGTTTCCTCACAATAATTATAGCTAACGAACCTCTTAAATTGAGCCATAATTATTTAATTATCTTTCTCCTTTTAAATTTAAATAACTGCATAGTTGGAATTTAGGAAGGTTACTAATAATTGAACCGTCATAAATTACAACGATCGTTACCTACCTCCCTCCCACTTTTACATATAAGAAGATTGGGATGACATTTTTGGGATGACTTCACCAAGCGATGAAGCGTTGGTAATGTGACGTGACAACCTACACTTGGAGGATTACGCTTCCTCCACGAAGAATGCATTCTTCCAATGAAGAATGCTTGCGAGGAGCGATATTGACATCCTTCCTCAGAACCTACTCCGATGTAGGACGTCTTCAACTATAATGAGTCGGCACATAAACTGACAATCGAGGAAAACTCTAACGACACCGACGTCCGTATTTTCCCAGCAATCCGTCTTCATCCCCGCGCCAATGCCGACAAACATCGAACAAAGGTAGGGGTTAATTTCATTTAAGTTCCATGTTCTTCCTTTCATTCAAAATGAAGAACGAGGATGTTTTCCTTTTTGTGGGTGGGTTGTTGTTCTTCATTCTTATGAACCAATTTCTATCACCCTGAATGCAGAGGGTGCGGGCCAAACTAACAATGGCTCGACTCCCTCTGTCTATCTATTTTGTGATGTTCTTCGGCATGACGATGAAACGACGAGGCGATAAAGGCGAATGGTGGAGACTGTGCTCCCCGCAGTCTTCGCAACCCATGCCACCCACCGGCCTACCGTGAACCCCGACCGAACCGCATCGGCCCGAGCCGCGCCGCCGCGCCGGCCCGTGCCTCCTAGCTCCTAGCCGCCCACTGGCATCCCGTGTGCCCAGGCCGAACCGCACCAGCCCGGGCCACCACACTGCACAGGCTCGCGCCTCCCGGCTGCCCGGGCTCTCGCCCACCTGGCCTACAGGCCTCCTGGCCGTCTGCGCCTCCCGATCACCCCAGCCGAACCACACCACTCGTCGGCCCGGCCGCGCCGCTCCCTGTCCGAACCAGCCCACGACCGACTCGCGGCCTCCCGGCCAAACTGGCCTCAGCCGCGCCAGCTCAGCCTCCGGGCCAAGACGCCCTGAACCGTGACCTCACGGTGCCCTACAAGCCAAGACGTCCTCACACCGAACTATGGCCGGCCTGCACCCTCGCGACCAGTCCGCGCCCTAGCGGCCCGCCGGAGCCCATCGCGGCCAACTAGGCTGGACCCAGCAGGCTCGATCGAACCCAACAGGTCGGACCACCCAACGGGCCAGGATGCACTCAACGTGTCTAGATGGGATGACACAAACTAGGTCCGCCCAGACTAAGATGGGCCGAGTCGGTCCGACTGGGTCAGACTGGACCCGGGACTACTGTCGACCCTTTACTTTCTTTTTGCCATATCTTTGGCCCCAGATGTCCATTTGACAAACTGTCAGCGGCACTAGTAATCTTGGTTCATGAAGGTACCTTTGAGTATACCCCACTAGAGTTTGGGTTATTGTTGAGATACAGTCCGGTTGGATCATGCATGAATCCAACCGGGCCCCCAGGACAAAAATTCTAATAACTCTCAGACCGGGCGTCCGATTAACACACCGTCTATTTCATTGAGACCCCTATAATGAGGATGACCTTTGGGATATTTCATCGTGGGAATTCATGGTAGTTGATGTATCGACACATGGATTTAGGTGTGGACCCTCCTAAAATCAAGCATGCTTGGGAGGAAACCCGGTGGCTGGCTGCTCTCTTACTACGGTTCCTCGATCCTGTGTGGGTTGGACAGTTCTGACTACTGTTCCTAGATCCTGTGTGGGTTTGGCAGTTCTGACTACTGTTCCGGGATCCTGTGCAGGTTCAACAGCTCTGACTACTATTCCTGGATCCTGTGTTGGTTCGATAGCTCTGACTACTGTTCTTGGATCCTGTGTGGGTCCGACAGCTCTGATTACTATTCCTGGATCCTGTGTGGGTTCGATAGCTTAGACTACTGTTCCTAGATCCTACGTGGGTTCGTCAGAGTAAATGATTTAGTGGCCACATCTAATCATATCTAACTCTCCACATAAGTTGTATACCTATGTGATCTGAGTTAGTAACTTTTTTGTTTACCTCATGATTGAGATGGATTACTTGATAACATAAGTATATGTATGGGAATATAGCTATGTGGGGTTAACTGTTGATTTCAAACCATGTGGTTTATCCTTGTTGGGTTTTGTGAGACCTTGAGGGTCTCAGGTTCCCTACTGAGTATCATTATACTCACCCAGACACGGGCTATTCCCTCACCTCACTGTGTTGGATGCAGACGATGTATATCTCTAATCGAGGCTAAGTGTACCAGGACTGGACAGTACCCAGAGGTGGACCACACGGCGTGATGGTATACGGAGGAGACGGACGGACTTGGAGTGTTGTGGAGACTATCTGTACCTACTCTTTAGGTAGGATTTCATAGTGGATGATCTAGGTTCTGTTTTACTTTTTTCTAGTTCTTTTACTTTCAATTTCTTGTACTTTACAGTTGGGCTTGTATTTCCGGCCCATTTTACATTTCAGCACTCTTTTATTATACAGTTTTACTTAGTTTTTTTCTTCAAGCTTGTACTCTTGTGTGCGTTTTCAGGTTTTAAAGGAAATTCCTTCCCATTTTTAGGGATTTAAGCCTTTGGTGCTAGTCGCCAGCCCCTGGCCTATGGAAGGCGGGCTTGGGGTAGTCACGGCACGGGCCCTGGGGGATGGGTCATGACAAGGACCATAGGTCACCCTGAGTGGTGGGGGGTGAATCAGCATGTCAGCATTTTCTAACATTTATTAGATAATGTTCCAATGTTGGTAGGAACTTAATTATACTGATATGATTGATATTGGAGTTATTTAAACATTCATATACAATTGGAAAACATATCACTTTGACATGGTTCATCACTAAGGGATGCGTACAAAGAGAATACACCAACTGATTGTCGGTCGTACCAAATTCCACTATTCTTCAATATGTGTGTATTACAAGGATTGGGTAGAGTCAATATGTCCCATGCACACTACCATTGAAAAAGTTTAGGAATATCGTACTTATCCCCTTGGATCACATCCATTAACTCCCCCTGGGTCACTACCCTAGATGAATTTTCCATCAGTTTATGGACATGAAGGTCCCTTCAACTGATATGCATGAAAGTCATTGTCTCTTGTTTAGCATTAAACTTTGCATGAATCAAGGTCCATAATTGATTCTCTTTAACGTTTAATATTATTCTCCAATGACACGACTAGATGTCCTATGGATTCTTATTTTTCTTGGCTAGAATCACAATTTTTTTTGATTGTTCAAACACTGAAAAGCAGCTCACGAGGCATCATTAGAATTAGCCCTTATTCTTCCGTGTGCATGTGGCCATGCAAGAGAAAATTTAGATGTGTTATTCCCCTTCACTTCATTACACACGTGCACCCTCAGTTGAGGATTCTTCTCTCCAAAATATTCATTTATGCATGTCGTCTTCTTTTTTTTTTGTGAGGGTGGAAATTTGTACGGATCTGTGAATCACACATGCGACCTCCTTTACCCTTCTCTTTCAGTTCTCTTCTTACCACATATCTCAGTTTTTCATGGAATATATGTGTGTTCTTCTTAAAATCATTCACAAGAATATATGCATGAACTTATCATCACCATGGACATTATTTCTTCTCCCGTTCCCAAAAAACACTTCTCACTTTGATTTATTTATAAGCATGTGATTTTATTCAAACATCAATGTCTGTATTTGGGTATGACATGGGGTTATAGTTCTCCTTTTACACACCATGGGTATTAATTTCTTCATTTCAAGATTGTGAAAGCCTCCTTCATGAACCAGTTTGGTTTGATGTCCCTCCTTGTGTAAGGGATGCGCAAGAAACCTTCACACAGAAAGTGCAGTCCTCCTTCACAAACCAGGATTGTTTGTGGTTCTATTGGTTTGTGGGACCTTCTCTTCGCAGAACCAAAATGGTACACAGTACCATTTCCTCCTGAATGTAGAATTGGTTCCCATGATCTCTCTTCATGAACCAAGAATAGTTCTCAGCTCTCCCCCCTCATGTACTGAAGCAGTATGCGGTTCAATTCTTCTTGAACCCAGAAGGTACACATGAGCTTCTCTTCACAAACCAGAAGTGGTTCACTATTCTTCTTCTTCGCAAACCATAAAAGTTTATGGGATATACTTCACAAACCCAGAACGAATCACAGATCATTCCTACCCCTTCTCGAATTGGAATATTAGAGAAACTTTGTTTCTCGGAAGAGGAGCTCTCGAAGGCTTGGGAGTAGTAGCACTTTCTCAAATCGGTGGATCTCTTTTTATAAGTATAGATCAGATCATTCCATGTCCAAAATATACATGATACGGTCTTCAATATTCTACCTTGAATAACCCTGAACTTTAGATATTTAATACCTTCAAACTCGTGTGGATATATACCGAACTCACATGGCCTTGGCAACTACGTTTGCCTCCTCTATTCTCCCACTCATAGTTTCATTCACATGGTTGAAAATTTAATTGCATGAATGTTATCATAACATAAATATGATTAGAAATGGCTTGAACAAAGCTAAAATGGTGGCTGGATTGGAAAGATTAGCATTCAGCTGGAGCTACTGGTTCGTGGGTGCATGCCGGTGTCTGGATGATGAAGACAACCTCAATGGAGGAGATCAGATGGCCCTACATCAATCGCAAACTATGAAGATCAGATAGACGTCATGGATAAGCGTGATAAATCGCACGATGGATTAGATGGTATAATGCATGTCGTTGAAGGATCAAAGATCATGATTAGTTCCTCATCTTTAAAACATTGTCCCACATTGAAAGGCCGCAATGTTTTCTCGTAGTTTATCAATCAAGTTGCGGCATCAGTGGCTCAGATTACTCCTCCTCCCTTCCTGGTACTGCCCCATACTGTGTTCACCCTACAAGCACACTCATAGCGCCCACTCTCCTCCTAGGTCACACTTCTAGCACCCATGATGCACGGGTTCACCATCGGGTGGCACCTTTGGGATTATACATGGTCAATGCGCACCCCGGCCTTTTGTGGGCAGGCCTTGAGGTATTCCCTTGAGCATGGTTGATCCCTTAGGTCCTACATGTCCATGAGGTGATGACCTCAGATGTCCTCCATGGATGGCCCCCTTTTAAGTATAGGCGTGTAAATAAAATAACTACTTAGTGTAATACTAAGTGTTTACAAATATTAAATGCCAAAACTCCTCAACAACCTCTTCTTCTCCTTTCCTTTTACTCCTTTAAAAAATAACTTCAACCATCCTTAATTGTTGTGGCCAATGTATCAATCTTGATTCACATATATGAAACATAGTATAATGCTCAACTTAATTCTGGTTTCCATTTTTCATTTTTACATAGGAAAGTTCATTCTTTCATTTTGATCAATATTGAAATCCGTTGAAACTTATTGAAAATAAATACAATCTTCACATGCTATGTGGTCCCAACAAGGGTCTGTTTGAGTGTATAGTTGGAAAAAGACCATTGTCTTGATTCTTAACAACTAAAGTTCCATTTCATTAAAGGGATGTTTTGAGGTGCATTGGGGGATTGTAAATTAAATATGACCATTTGAAACGAAGCTTCATGACTATAATAGTTTGTGTGAAATTTAATTTTTTTTAAAGTCTTGTTGGGGAAAATATGTTATAAAGTGGGAAAGTTGTAATGATATATATTTTGAATCTGCCCCAAATGATATGGTTTTTGAATTTTTTTCTTTTAGGAGGGATGATTTTAATACAATGATTTAAAACCTAATTCTGAGAGTTGGAATGCTTCTATGTGATGTTTTTGTACATAGTTGTTTACCGAGATGTTTCCCGAGTGTCTCAATGTGTTTCAAGAGTTCTAGATTGGTAAAATCATGTTCTAGGGTCACAATAGAGGGCACATAGTTTTTTAGAAACTGTGTGGCCTTATACAGGTGGGCATAGGCAGTGTAAATGGTTTGCACAAGGTTTACCAACCCTTACTCCTATCCTGCAATGTTATTGGTAGAGGAATTACCTAAGATATATTCTCCACATGGCTGCTGCACAATTTCTCAACTGTGTGGAAAAACTCCACAAGGCGCTCTAGCTACCGAGTGGAGGGTGTACGGTTGGTACACAGTATGCCAAACCATGTGCCCCAAACTATTCCTGATACCCTATTCAAAAAAAATTATCAAATTTAATTAAAACTGAAATTAAATAAAATTAAAACCCTATACTACCATTCCCCCCTCCCACTCACGTGAGAAGAACCACCCTCCTTCTCCCATGGTACATAAGATCCTCTTTTGGGCTCTTCTTCATAGGATCATTTCATCTAGTACTATTGCTGATTTCACCCCAAACCTTCAAAGTAGGCCTCATCCTTTGTAATCTTTCCCTATTCTAGTTGTTTTTTCTCTCTCAATCTCTTGGTGATGTGTGGCCAACCCTAGGGTTTTTAGTTAATCCCATAATTTCTATTTTCCATTGATGTAAGGGTATGAAAAGGGTCACTTGTGAAATAATAGTGTATGTTTGGCATCTGCTTCCAAATGTGAGGTGGAGGGGCTTGATTTGGTTCACCACCAACAATTTAAGGTAAGGGTTTCCATCCGCTCCTGTTGTTTCTCCTATAAATATTTAGGGGGATTTAATTTATGAGTTCCTTATGTTTTCTCTTAAGTGAATTACCCTCATCAAGATGGTTTGTAGTTTCTATCGTCAATGTTTCCAAGTGCCGAATGTTCATATTTTTTCCTCTCTAAGGTAGGGTCCCATTACTTTGTCGTTCAATTTAATAAATGAAATAATTTATTTATTATATCACGATTATAATAATTTAAATAATTAGTAATTTATTTAGATTATGTTACTATTAAATGTTAGTTTATTATGATTCCTAAAATAACTGTTTAATGTGATAAATAATTTGTTTTATATGAAATGTTAGGATTTAATAATAAATTCCTTCTAAAGGATGTTCTCTATCTTCAAGCTAAAATGTTTTAAGTAGACATTAATGATTTCATAAATTATTTCATTGTATATTCTTTTATGACACGATGATAGGATTGGTATATATTATGTTGACACCAAGACTATATTGAATTTATAAAATGTTTCCCCATTTTTAATTATAGATATTCACAGAATCAATATACCTTATAGGTTCATAGTTTTTGTTACCTTTAAAACATAGTAGAACTTGTATCATGTGTGTTTAAATGTACCCAAAACACCCCATGGGTGTTTTATCAACAGAGACTTGGAATTACCCAAGTTGGTAATTGAATTGTTCCCTTGACACTTTTCTTGAAGATGACCATTGGGATTTGTATGTGTTGTTTCCATGTAACGTGTGTGTAAATGGCTTGGTTAAGGAAAACGAGATGGTTAGAATGACATAGGAAAGATATGAGAATAATTTAAGTTTAATGAACATGATCCCTTACTTTTGAGAATTATCATTAATACAATTTTCCATACTCAGGAAAATTGAGTAAGAAGTCCTTGAGTAGGATGACTCATACCAAATGGAATGCCTTCATTAAATGGTTTAGTCAAACGGAAATTATTTTTATCCATTATATGGTTCAAATTAAATGGACCATTAAAATGGGATTTAAAAATGAAATTGAAATTATCAAGAGGTGTTTCATTATATATAATTTTGAATATTCCTACTAAAATGGATTAATAATAGAATGAGAGTTTTATACCTTAGGCCTTATGATATAAAGGAAATGGAATAATAGGATGCATGAGAGGTTAATTCCTTATGAAGTATATTTTATTAATGATTACACCTTACATAGGCATTAAATATTAGTGACAATGAGAGCCTTTGGGAGGAAAGACTATGTGATCATTCTAACTTGAGCCAGGGTATTTTCTATGAGAGCTCCCTTAGTGATGGATGATAGTGGGTTGCATCCCAGTCCTGCCAACATGTGGAGCCAAGGGAGTATGAGAGACCATGGGATGGGAAACTATGTGATCTTCCCACTAAGATCTAGAGGAATGGATGGGAGATATCCTAGGTGATGGATGAATGTGCTCCACATTGCAGTCCTACCAACTTGTGCATGCCAAGAGACCGTGAAAACTCTTGGAGTTGGGTCAGGGGATAAACCAAGAGGGCTTCCCATGGAATCAGATTACTATGGGTAATGTCCTAATCCATCTTATAATATATCAATGTATATAAGTATATATTATGTTACTATATAGATACATAAAAAGCGACATGATGAGTCTATTATTTTGTCGATGATCCAAAGCAGGTATAATTTGAGATTTCCTTTGAAACATGGATAGGTCATTGTTTATTTATGTTGTTTCATTTGTAAATTCTCTATACTTTCACACTTATTATTTTTTATTGCACTAACTATATTGGGATTGAATGTGTGGGTACCAACATAATATGACTTATATCTCACACCCTACTTGGGAAACCATTGAATTGGGGTACCCAAGTATACCTTATGTTAGTAGTACCTTGAACATTTCTTGATGTTGTGTTCTTGTACCTGGGAGTTTGGAGAAATGGAATAAGATGAACCTTAACATTCTCATGGATAATTCCTTTGAGATTTTTTGATACATTATTTTCTTGAGTCTAGTATTGTACTGTACTATAATTTGTGTTGTATGTTTACTGTTTTAGCTTATGTATCTTCATCCATCATGCATGATTTGTATAAACTAGAATTGGCCACATTAATTCATTTTTTATAATGTATGTTATCCACTATTTTTCCTTCTCTATTTAATATTTATGCTGATATCTATAGTTTATTATCTGATAATACCATTGTGGGTCTATGTTACAAGTTTATAGTATCCCCATTATCACATCTTGAGAACCGCATCACTAGTCAGTGGCCTCTAGTTTGTAGGGAGATGCAAGAATCTCTATCTTACAAATTGATCCAACTAACAGTTTGATGGTAACCCTTGTGGGGAAGAAACCACGTTAGAGGGATATGTAATTATTATCCCACCCATCACATAGTGGACAATTTCTTTTAGTGGTTTTGGTTTACTCCCCATTATTCATAATCTTACGCGATAGAAATCATTATCAAATTCATTTCTTAGATATATCATAACCAACCGTCAAAAAATGAAAATTTATATATATATATATATATGTGGGAAAATTTAAAATTAAAATATTCCTAATTCATTTATAATATAAATAACTCCTGAGAAATAAATTTGTTTCATAATTATTTCCACAAAATAGTATCATAAACTATTTATAGAAAAATGGTTGATGAAATCTATTGATAGTATACCTAGTGAGTTTTATAAAAATTAAATGAATGTTTACATAGTTGTAAAACAATTTCTATAAGAATTAGAAATTATTTTTAAGGATATGAATAAAAATACTTTTATTTTTAAAACCTTTTAGTTTTTAATTGAAAAAATGTATAAAGAAAGGATTTTTTTTGGAAAATATTGAATATATTGAAAGTAAAGTTAATATAGTAAACATAAAAAAAATGTATGATAATGTTATCATAAATGTTTTTTCAATATTCCTATCATAATTATCAAAAGAAATATGATTCCAATGAAAAAATACCAATGAAGAAAATAGTTAAAAATATCACACTATAATATTTATTAATAATTTAAAAGATAATATAAAATTATATCAATCAATAAATTTTTTACCGATTAAGGAATTTGGAAATCAATATACAGAATAGATACATTGAGGAAAATAATTTCAAACCAAAAAGAGAGAGATATGACCAGCTATACATACATGTACCCATTCAGTTCAGTTGTGAGACAAAGGGAAGTGAAATAGAATGAGGACATGTAAACTAAAATAATAATCATAGGATAAAAAATATAGGGTTTTATAAAATACTAATTTATAGTTTCCCAAATGAAAACATAATCATTAACAATATCGATTTCATTGTGTGATTTTAATGAAATCCTTATGGATTCACTATCTTTTCAATCAAAAAGACATCAAATAGTGAACCTTACATGGAATCTTAAATTCATATAATGTCTTGAAAATAATTTTATGGTTCATTCCTAGTTATTATATATTCCACATAAATTAAAATAATTCGGGAATTTGATGATAATTTTAGTGAATGGAAAATGAGATGAGAAACCATTAAAATTACTATGGATTTCAATAAAGGGGTTTTAACCCCATGTATCATAAATGTAACGATATTAATAAATTTTATATGAACCTTATTAAAAATACTAACTTTTATACATTTCAATTATAATAAATTAATATACATATATCACAAATCTATTCATTATTTTCATCATCAGATATATTCACTTTTGATAGTTGTTTACATGTTAAAAAATGGTGATGTAGATTATCTTTCAATGACTCCATGTTCATTAATGAAATATTATTAATGTTAGAGTAATCATTTTGAATTAATTATTTTTTCATTCTCATTTATATATTAGGTATTTTGTGGGTATGGTGTGTGCGAATTGAACCTGTGATGTGCCTGTTTTAGGTTATTTTGTTAGATATACCAACAAATTTATAATGATAATTAGTATTTATTTCATTCATAAAGATCCATATTCAGGATATAAATTAATCCTTAATATCATATATATTTTCTTTTGTTTTATGATATTTATTCATTATTAAAATGTAGATTCAAGTATAACACAATTAATTTAGGTGGATGAACCGATACAATGATGAACCTGGTATACTAATGAAATGAAATGAAATTTAAATTTATATAAATTTATATAATTTTTAAAAAAGAATAGTGATTTTTATAAGACATAATTAATTTTTTTAATTATATTTATAAATATATTATATTAGAATGTAGTTGAAAATTATGGTGAAGAACAAGGTACATTGGATATTTTCTCCGTTTAAAAAAATTCCTTCAAAATGGAGGATTATCAATTTCATTATTTGGAAAAAGAAAAAAACTTACTAGAATGATTTATTAAAGAAAAAAATGATAATATATTAAAAAATCATTTATAAAAACAATGTTGTTTGGGAGGGGGAGTGGATGGGTACTTTTTAGGTGTGTTTTGAGTAAAATTTCTCCATATACTCATTTCCTATGATGTATGGAAACAATTATAAAAGAAAAATGGGTAAAACTAGAGAAAATAAGGGATTCGGGTCGATCATACCTTCATAAAATAAATTTATAAATTTTATAATGACATTTAAATACAGTACAAAGCAGGTTAACCCTTTTTACCTCAATTTACCATTATCATAATGACATAATTTTTACGTCAGTAACTCATTTTTATGTCTAAAAATAGAAAAAAAATCACCTTCCATATTTAAAATGTGATGATTATAAAAAAATATTATAACAAATATATGTTAATTTATAAATTTATTAATATTAACTTTAAAATGAAAAATTAGTAAATATTGTTTCTAGAAAAAAATAATTTTTTAATATTTTAGAGTTCTCAATACAATTTCTTATCTTTTACAAATTAATTAATTGTTAATTTTTTTCACATTAAAAATTTTAATTCAAATAATCATTTTACGTGATATAATTACATTATTAAGATTAAAATTCAAATCTATTAATAAATTTATTTGATAATAAATATCAATTTTTAGTATAAAATTATTTCAATCCAATTCCATTAAAATTTATTAATTATCCTAAAAAAGTTATTTTTATGATTCCATTTTTATTATATTGTTCTGTTAAACATTATAAATATTTCAAGTCCTACTTTTTTTGAAAAATAATAATAGTAATAAGTTAATAAAATTCATATAAAAAATATTTTGCCTATTTATATTTTAATTAATTCTGTAATTAGTTAGTCTTTATTAATTATAATACCTTTTAATTTTTATTAGTAGTTGAATGGAAGCAATTTTACCTACTAGACACCAATATATACCAAACCCACATATATAACGGTCATGTGACAAAAAACCCAATTTCAAACAAAAATATATATTATGTCCATTATAAAGAGCATTACATTTATCTATTGTATAATTTATAATATTCATACATAATTATTAAAATGTTCAATGTTTTGATTTCATTCTATAGTTACAATCGAATGTATTATCATTAATACAAACCATAATGATGAGGATTTCATATTCATGTTTTTTACTTGTTTCTTGATTCAAATTACCATTATATAAAATATGTTTTGTATATAATTACAATAATGCATCATTTTTTCATTTTATTATATTATTTTTACTAAATGAAATATTTTATTTGACATTCTAGTTTTGTGTAGAATTTATTAAAATCTATAGAAGATATAGTATTTATTTAAGGGGAAATATATATTATTATCTTATGATGTTATACTCTATACTCTTAAGATAAATATTACCATATAAAATTCATCACATATATAAAAAATGGGGGTACTTCTATGTCATTATATATTATGGTTCACATGAGCATCACCAAAATTATGATTCATCAATATAAAATTAACATAGTGGGTGGTCCTAATTTATAGTAAGTTATCTATATGATCTATTATTTCTAAAGATTTTTCTTTGAAAAAGAAAACGTGTTCTAGTTGTACTAAATATTAGTATTTCCAATTTAAGGATTAGGTTAATACTTCCAGACATGTGATGCATGGAATACATAATGCACATGATAATGTTTTATGATGTAACCCTCTTCCAAATTGATATTTTATACAATACATTATCTACAACTTCAACCACCAGATCTCATCAATGATTATCAACAATGTTGATTTGTCAAATTTTTTATGATTTATTGTGTTGTAGAATGGTATGAATCCTTTATGAAATATCTTGAGAAAGATAAATTTATAATAGAATTTTCTCTCTAACTTCACTATAAAATGTTGTTGTACTTAATCAATTCAAATATTTTGCCTCATACTGTTCCATTTGAATTCTATAGTGGGAAAAAAATTCATATGTAAACTATATTAGGTTAAGTTGTGGATCCAAAATTCCATTGAATCATTTTGTATATGATCTGAGAAAATATATAACATAATCTTAATGGTCCATTCATATTAACAATTGGTTTAAGGATGACAAGATGCAATGAATCTCAACTATGCACCTAAAATTATTCAAGGATTCTCCAAAAATATGTGGATAACCATGGATATCGATAGAATATAATTAAAATTGGTATTATATGAAACATTATGGATTCCATTACATGTATCATAGAAAATTTAGTGAGTTCGAAATAAAGAAATTAGATATGAAATTTTATAGAATTCTAAGGATACCAACTACAACCCAAGTGGGGTTCTGGATTATAGATTTCTTGGGATGTCTTATAATGAAATATATTGTTCTGTTATTCAATTTTAATACTGGTATGGGTAAATTTTACATCCTCACATTATAAATATGACTCATATACTTATGTTCATTTAAAATAAGAATCAAGATATATAATCTATAATCACACTCATAATATTCACTCACTATAAATGATTATTTAGATCACAATATATTAGTTTGATTCAATGATTAAATCTAAATGAAGAGCTATGTGTATTATCTAACATTTCCTTCATCAATTATGGTTTTGAGGTAAATAATATAAATTTCATGACAATTAGTTTTCTGTCATTGAAGTTTTTAGACACCTTAATATTTCATACATATATCTGTAATTATGCTTCCTCCTTCTTTGCCTCCCAGATCTTCATATAGATGGATTTTTTATTACTAATTTGGGTAACATATGATTTTTTACACATGTATTATGATTTCATGGATGATAATTTTCATAGAGAGAGTGAACAGGTTTATTTCGATCACAATCATAGATAAGGTATCATAATCATTCCTGCATAATGAATCACTAACCTTGTTTCGTTTTCTTAGTGGTAATGTATTGATCAGTCATAGTCATAAATATACTAAAACAATCTCTTTTAAAACATTTCCAATTCATTATATATGAATTCATAATTTAATAGGATTTGAAACCATGTATATTTCAATTTTTTACTCTAATCATAATGACTCCATATATTTAATTAAATAATTTCCACTACTAAATTTAAACAAACAATTAGGTAATTGTTTTTGGTACCATTTATCATCCTGATGAACAAGTTACCAAATAGTTATTTTTCATGAGGATGTATCCTAATACATTTATTGATGGATGATTGAATATCAAACACCCCTATTCATTAAATTTAGTGTGTGTAAAAGTGTAGTGACCATAATACTCTTAAGATACATGAAAATTTATTCATTGTCTTCTGTCTTCAGTAATGTAAATTCCCATCGAGAAAACATTGTTAATATATTTTAATGTCCCAAAAAATTTTCACATATAATTGATAATATCTACCCAGTCCAAGAAACCTATTTATCTCTATTATAGTGGTTGGTATGATCCATTTATCAATCCTTAATATTAATTATGGATCATTATATATACCCTTGATTGTGATTTCATTACACAAAATGACACTTTTATAATGAATATTCTCGTCGGAAAAATATGTTGTATAACATTTACGTTCTCATCGGATTAAACATAATCCTAAAATGATCTTTTGACACTTACTTAGTTGCTAAATACATCATAACATAATATATATGTATATATAATATAAAAAATAAATCTAGTAGATCATTACATACACTATTCTTTAAATACATGGATATTTTCATGGAATTTAAGGTTCAAAATGGAATCAAAAGGAATTACCAATGCCCATATATTTTTTAAATGGGTAGAATCTATATATCATTTTTGTTCAACATTAATTTTATATATTAAGGTTAAAGGTTAATCTTTGAGAAGTATTTTTACCCTCGCTACTTATTAAACAATTCATTAAATTATGTTAGATGATACATATTCTTAATCAAGATTTCTTATGTATGGGATAATACATGTAGAGATGCATTGATCATTATTTAATTTTTAATATTGACAATTAATCCACCCCTCGGTGAAACACATGGGAATATAACACCTTAATATATGTAATCTTGGAGATACATCTACAAAGTCTATTTTATAAATAAATATTCATATAGGAATAGCCCTTAAAATTAGTTATATGTAAAATTCAACATTCAGGTCTAGGAGAGACATGGAAAATCATTTGAAATAACTCCAACATACACATTTAAAATATTGATATTCTCAATATAGAGTTTTTACCCAACTATTTGAGCTCAATTCACAGAAATTTTTGTGTATTAAGATTCATATAACATATGTAATTTGAATAGGTAGTATATGGTCAGCCTTACAGAAGTAGATGATCATATGATGGCTTAATATATGAAATAAAAACAACTCTATCAAATAAATTAATATTTTTCTATATAGGGAGAGCTAATACATGGATAAAATCAACATAAAATTCAAATAAAGGGTTATTTAATATGTTTTTAAGAGGAAAATTCTCAAAAAAGTCAATGAGATAAGATTTATATAATTTAGATGTAATCATTATACCGTATATTGTTCTTCGGAGGATTCTATATTTATTAATTTTGTTTCTGATTTGATTCAAATATAAAATTATCTAGAAGTAATGGTGTTGGAAGAATATGAATAAAATTATAACTTCTCAGTTATTTATTAAATTATGAGTGTAACTATCACAACATCATTTTCATGACCCATTTTATCTTCTTTGATTACATAATAATTTATTTTTTCCATTATCTTTAAATTTTTCTGGCATTGATTAATTTCAATAACCCTTTGATTGGAGGATTTGTTTACATAGTAAAAAAAATTATCCTATATTTTTTAATTTTTAGTGGATTATTATAAAGAAATATATAGTCATCTATCATATTAACTGAACACAAGCATTTTAAATATATGTTTTTTATCAATGTGGTTATTTTAAAAAAATAATATTTCTATTATTTTCTTTGTGAAATTCACCATTGTGATTTTCCTTTACTTTTTAACACATGATATTTATAATATTCATTAATCCTTTGAATTTTTAATTATAACATCCCTAATCCCCAAATTTATCTTATTTTATGTGTTTAAGGGTTCATAAATGATTTATCTATTAACCAAATCTTGTGGATAGCTACGTAATCATAACCAAATTATTTCCATTGCTGGCTTCCATCACATTTGGTTATTCATTTGGATAGTCATTTAACTATATTAAAAACTCAACATTAATATTATTACTCATTATATTATCCATTGAATATAAAAATAAGTTTATAATGATAATAAATAAGATTTATTAAGAGTAATTAGACATATGATAATGAAATTATATCTAATTTTTTTCATAGCTTATGAAACCTTCAATTAATCATATGATATTTTCTGTTTATCCAATATCAATTTTGATTTATCATTGGTTTTTTAGTATTTATCATATTATTATTCATATCCTAATCCCAAAAAATAATCATACCCGACTATAAGATAACATAATGAAGTCATAGAACATCATACATATATAATACATTATTTTTGTTGTTTAATCCTTATATCAGATAATAAATCACACCATAGAACCTATATGTTTGGTGTCCTTAAATATTAGTACATAACCATTTTATTTTTAATCATATTCAAAATCTCCCTATTTAGTCCTCTCAAATGACAAACCTTTTGAAATTTCATGCATAATATTTTTCTTCATAACCTGGGGAATAAAAGGATGAAAATGGTGAGCACTAATTAATAGAAAAGGTAAACCTGAGAGAAAATAATCAAATATAAAAAACTAGCATATAATGATCATATGGGTAAGAGAATATAATAGAGGTGTGTTTTCATAAATGAATAGAATAATAAAAAATAAATCTTAAATCTAAAATACAATTTTATTCCAAAAATATTTTTTGTTAAAAAAATATGAGTTATAGTATAATCGAAACATGACTTGAAAATATTAGAAACATAACACAAGTAAATAAATTATGATCAAAAATTTGAATTGAAAATATTTCTTTTGGTTGAGGTATACTACCAAGACCATCATCATATATTTTCTAGAGTCCCTTAATTTATTTTGAATATAGTAAAATCCATAAAATGTTAGTTAATTTGATGTAATTATTTTACAAATAAATTTGAGTGATGTATAATTCTTATCTTGCCACTCACACAAAGGATAATATCGCTAATGGGTTTGGGATAATTACACTTTCTAAGTCATCTCAGTAGATATAAAACATTACATAATGAATTAGTGGAATAGATATTTCAGTAACCATAAGTAATATAATGGGCCTCATCATTATGGTTTGTAAAATTATGATGAAATTTATGTTTTTATACCATTGATGGGTTTTTTAGTGAATTTATATTTTGTTACATATTTTAAGTGTTTTAGCCTATTTGTAAAAAACAATTGAGTATGGTTTGAGGAAAAAAAGTTAGAAAGGGTGAATAGGATGTTCTAGGAAGATTCAGGTGTCAGTCAGAGTTATTTGGATGTTTTTTCACATTTCACATGGTTTGGTGGGCAGGATTTTGAGAAACCGGTGCATTAATATAAATAGAATGTCATTATATTTTTTTAATAAAGTGAATAGTATATTGTAATAGTTGATTGTTTTTTAGAGTAAATCTTGCAAGATTAAAAGGAAACTACGTAGTTATGGTTTTCCAAAGTTATAGGTCACATGAAATGTACATGGTTTCAGTCAAACTATGTGAGGTGTTGTGGAGGGGACCAAAACAGTTTAGAAATTTTGGTGTATTGTTAGTTAATCATGTGTCCAGACCATGTAGGGTTGTTTTAGGTAGTTTATGAGAAATTATAAATACACATTTGGTAACCCGGAGGACAAAACCATGCTTCTTTTTAAGAATCATTTTAAATTATATAATGAAAAAGTTCCCCTTGTTCTTTTCCCTTTTCCCACGTCTCTTCCACTACATTATACTTTCACAAAGATGCCCATATCCATATTTAATTCATCCCTCAATCCTTATTGATCCCTGGGGGGTTTTGAGGTTTTATTCATAGTTTTGATATTATTTTGTTCCTCTCTTTCCCACGTTAATCTTCCTCTTCCCTTTGTTTATTTTTGGTTTTTTCTCTCTATATTTTTTATTGTGATTCCATAAAAACATAGAAGAATCAGATATAAATTATCATGATTTTTCAGGGAGTGGTGGGAGTGTTTTCTAAGATATTTAATTCATTCCATCACTTATTTTTTTGGTGATGTAATGATAAACTATGTATTTTTTCTATAATGTATTTTTAGATGGGTGTCATAGGATAGGAATTTTTATCCTATTGGGATCAGAGGTGTAGTGAGAGCATTCAAGCATTGGTTGTTCATGGTTATAGAGTGTTGATGTCCCTTAGTGATTTTTCAATATTTATTCCTCTATTAATTTAAAATGATTTGTTAATTTTAATTTTTTAACTAATTTAATTTTCTTGCGTGACATGAGTTAGGTTCTTTGGTTCTTTCTATAGTGTGTTTCTAGAATATATGATTTTTTGGTTGTGATATGAGGTAGAATGGAGGTTTATTTTTGGTCAATTCCATTTAGAAATTCATTTAATTTAATTTAAATAATTTCATCTATTTAAATGATAACCCATTGAGGCTTAATTTTTTATTTTCTTTGGAATGTCTTGGGTATCATATACCATTAAGTGGGAACATGTTCGGAGGACCCTCTTTCAATGATAATTTATATGGGCACACCTCTTATACCTATGATGATGTGTTGAGGTATTTATGAGGATATTATGGGTTACCATTCCTATATTTTGAAATATTTTTAGTCTTTTTCATATACCCTTAGAAATTCCCCTCCCGAGTGTGAAGTGATGGTATAGATTGTTGGAGCATATGGGGCATAGAGAGTTGCTTTTAGAGAGATAATAGTAAACATAGGGTATCAATAATGGATTTTTCTTCCCTAAAATTGGGTGACATGTATATTTGTGCGGGATAATTGTGTGGGTAATGAGCTCCTTAGTTCACTTGGCTTGTTGACTCCTGGTCAGTTTTATTAGAGGTTTGTTAGGAAGGACTTGGAAGGGATGATCGAGTAATAACTATGAGGAGATCGTTGAATTTACATGGATAAAAGGACATGTATATTATGTTTCGAGTATTTGTGGTGTTACCCCCTATTATTTTAGAAAATATATTTCATTAAATAATTTTATTTCAAAGATAACATCTTCTACACTGAACATTGAGTTTAAATGAGTCATGATATACTATTAAACTATTTTTATTTATGATAGTTATAAAATAGCTTCCAAAATAGTGGGTATAAATAAGAATAAAAAATATAAAAAATATTTGTTAATATGTCACTTAATAAAAATTTATTGATTAATTCATAGTAATTATCTATTCAGTTTAGTTGTAATTTTGTTTTATTCTTCATAACATGGATTTCATAGAAAATTATTATTATCGCCTTTTGTGAGAAAATATTTTTATTAATTTCTTGATATATTATAAATATTATTTTTATAAATGAAAATAATTTTTCAAACAAATATGATATAATTATCATAAGAAGATGTTTTTTGAAATTTTTGATAGGTTTTTTTTCAGTGAATAGTGCAAAATTAAATTTTTATTGAAAATTGTATTTTTGTTTTAGGAATGTACGGAATACCATTTAAAAATTATTTCAATATTAAATTGGTTCAATAATATAATAATAAATATAATTAAATTCATTGAAACAAATTTTATATATTAGTTTGGGATGGAATTATTTTAATAAATAAAAGGCATTTTTCAAAAAAACTGTTTTGTATGCATGGAATTTTATGTTTTCTAATACATAAAATGTATCTCTATTGGTGAATGATTATAATTTAATTAAAAAATTAAACATTCAATCCAATTTTTAAAAAATTCATCACTTTGTGTTCTTATCCATTGGATTACAATAAATATTGGTTTATGCTCAACAAATTTATTTTTCTAAAAGAAGTTTTCATTGAATTTTCCATGCATATTTTAAAATTAATTTAATACATTAAAAAGTATTCAAATTAATAAAATAAATTCCATGTTTTGTGTTAGGGGATCCAAATTTTAAAATAGATCATTTTTATTTTGGACCAATATGAATACTAGCCATGGTAAAATTTATGACCTCACTAAATGATAAATCACATTAATCAAGGTTAAAACTAAATTATATAGACATAATTGTTTAGTAATTATTAATTTTTAGGACTAAAATTCACAAAATTCCACCTTAGGCTCTAAATTGAGTTTTTTTAGTGCATTCTTTTCCTTGATAATGACTTAATTTTTTTAAATTAATAAATGTAACAAAATGTTACTCTTGTAGTTTTAAACATTAAGTTCGTGTTCACATAGGGAAAAATCAGTTATGAATGAATCAAAATAGTAATTTATTTATAATTAAATTATCTACAAAATAGATAATTATTTATTATTTTTACGTATTATATAATTAACATAAATTCCTACACAATGACAAAATATTATTAATTATGTAAATGGAAAAATAAAATATATGATATTAAAAACATTAAATATGATATATGTTAAGTAATTTTTTATGTCAAATGATATTTATATGTGAATATGACCAATTAATTCTATTTTATATTATTATATTATAAATAAAAAATATATATTATGTGTTTTAAGTCAAAATAAATATATAGTGTATGAATATAAAATATTTATATTGTTTAAAAAAATATAATATTAAATAACTACAAATTTGTAAAATCATGAAAAAATAAATTTTTGATATTATGTAGTCTAAAATTACATAACATGGCCATTAATTTTCTTATTTTAAACTGGTAATTAAAAATTAAAACCCTTTAATATAGAAATAGTTGTTACTATTATTAAAATTTAAATTGGTTAACCATGTGTCAATAAAAAAGAAAATAATTGAAAGAACATCATAACCTATCTAAATTAAATTAAATTATGGGATTAAGACCCTTTACAAACATATATTAAAATATATATCCATTTTAATGAATTATTCTTGATAATTATTTTATAATAATTCAATATTTTGAAAATTTTTAAAAGACTGCACCAATTTAATCAAAAAATAGCACATCCCGATTCACTTAATTACATAACATTAAGGATATTTGATTGACCTTATGGTGAACTTATGTCTTATAAAATTCACAATCTATATTATATTTGAGCTATTATTCCAAAAATTCATACTCTAGTGTCTTTATGGGGAGATCTAAACAAGTTAGTTCAAAGTAGAGGTAATATCGTGGAACGGTCACTTTATTTTATTATTCTTCTTTACATACTATAAATATATATTTTTTGTCATAAAATAATAAAATAACTAACCTAAATATTCTGAAATTTTATTACGATTATGAATCATCAATTATTCACCTTTTCCCCATTATATGATGGGTGAATCAATCTTGTGTGCATACATATGAAATTACATCACCTCTTAGCGAAACATTTAATTTTTCATCTTCATATTTTTTATAGTTTTATAATGATGATATTATTATTTATATATGATATTTATGAAATAATTAGAATTATATAATTATAATATCACATCAACCTTTTTTCCTTACAATCAGTTTAAAACGACAATGTTGCTAGTGTGTACATGTAGTCTACCACCTCCACAAATCAATGTGACAGATTTTAATTTCCGTTGAGAAAATATTGTTATAACAAAAATATTTAATATATGTTAAATATTAAATAATATAATTATTCTATAAAGGTGAATAAATATTTACCTTTCCTTCATTACATCTATCGAAATGTGAAAATATCATTCTTGTGTACATATAGCCTATAGTCTCCATCAACGATGCCATTCATTTTTCTATTTCAAAGATTTCTGTATAAATATAAATATTTATATAATGAATATATTATATTTTTTATTGTGAATTAAATATTTATGATAACATAACTATAATTAGTGTAGATGGATTAGAACTTCCAAACTGAAAGATTGATGATAAGTGAAACTATTTCTACCCAAAGATGGTGATTTTGAGGAATTTTTTATAAAAAAAGGGGTGTTGAAATTTTACAAAGGGATCAAATGTAAAATTTTAAATATTTTTATGATTATTTTAAATATTTATAATAATTTAAAATTAATTATAGAGGAGTATAATGTGATTTCAAAAAAATAAAACTTCAGGTAAGTGAATTTCATCTCAAATTGTCTTGTTTGAGAGATATGTTATGCTCTGCACCTATATTAATTTTTGAGGGGTATATATATACCCTTTAACATTATTCATCATTAATTGTTTTTCGAAAATATATTTAATGTTCCATTTGAATTTATTCTTTCATGTCAATTATGATTTGAATGTCACCAATACAGTAAGAGTTGTTGGTTCTAATCTCAGTGTTTATAAGGATTGTGTATTATTAATATTAATATTAAGAAATATCATGATACATCAGTCAATAATGAGGTGAATTTTATTATCCTTAATATATTTCTTGAAAATAAATGTTTTCAATAAATTTTCCTCTCCAAACGTACTCAATGGAATGGAAATATATTTTTATGATAACCGACTTCATTTTGGTCTATGGTTAAAAAATCATTTTTATATATCATTGTTTTCATGAAAATATTTTAATTAATGATTATACTATTCTCTAATTTTTATTTGATGTATTTTTTACCCATATAATACTTTTTCATATATATATTTAAAATAATATACAGATTACTTTCCCAAATAGGCTATTTTATTATTTTTCAAAAGCATGATAGGAATGTTGTTAACATATGAAACATGAATGAATTTTATTTCCATTATGATAAATATTTTAATTAATTATTCCACAAAAATTATATATGTTTTTTAAAAGAATATGTTTCCCATTACAGTTTAAAATTTGTTTAAATATTTGATTTTGAAAATTGAATGGTTATTTTATTTAAGAATGTTTTAATGATCTTTTAGTTGTATTTATATTCATAAAATAAAACAAAACATGCTTTCACATACGGTTTCCAAGTGATACATTCCAATGATACCATCCTTATTAAGTCACTATATTGTTTATATTTATGATGAAATGATGTTTATAAAGCTTTTTTCTCCTCCACATGTTATTCTATGATGAAATTTACAGATGTTTATAAAAATCATTTTTTTTACATGGTTTTTTCCATTATGAAATTTTTTTGAAACCCTTTTCCATTCATGGGTTCTGAGGTGATGAATTCTTTATGATCATGTGTCAAAAATATATTAGATTATCATATTGTGAATGGTGGGACATATATCTCTCTCCAATATGTTGGTAAAATATTGACATCTCATGAGAAAAATTGGACTAGAATGGGTAGTGAAACCAATTTAGCAAGGGACTTTTCCCATAATGATAGTCTTGTGAGTAAACCATGAAAAGTATAGAACCCCTTATTTCATGTATGTAACACATAATTTATGTATTTTATGAATGTAATGTGTTTAGGCAAGGTATGGGAAGGTTTGCAGACCTTTTGGAATTTTTTTATCTTTCTTTTAGGGGCACTGTTGGTGTAATGTATGGGAAAACCATGTAACACCTACAACAAACCATGCAAAATGATATAGGGATAAAGGGAAGTCACAATTGTTGCACATGGATTGTAAAACCCATGAAGAATCCTAGGAGAATAAGTGTGATGTTAAATAGTGGGATTTGGCAAGGCTGGCCCATAATTTTGATACCATGTGATGTTCAACCCTTGAGATAGTGGATTATGTACAGATAGAACACAATTTTTCTGTCATTTCATATGTTAAAATTGATATCATAAATTTTTTACCTCACTCATTTTCCCCAATAACTCGATCATTTTCCCTCTTATACGACTACGTCTCAATATTTTCCCTTACCAAAGGCTAATAAAGATTATCCTTTAGATCTGGAGGTGATAAAAATGATTCTCGTTGTTTTTTAAATCTAGATTATTCTGGTAAGGATTCGTTAGTTGTTGTTTTTTGTTGTTATGTTAGATTTAATCCACCCACTTTCTCGGTATTTTAGATCTATGATCTTTTTGGGTACATATAAGGTTATAACATCCAAATATGATTATATTATTCATTTTTTATTTGATAAGAAATCTAATGAGGGTTTGTGGAGTTCTTGCATGGTTTTGTGTGTTTTTTCATGCAATTCATCATTTTCATCATAAACCCTATGGTAGGTGTCTTCACTCTAGATTCATATGTTTAAAACATTAAGGATATATTTTAAATTGATTTATTGGATTGAAATTGATTTTGATTTCACAATGAAAAGATTAATGACACCCTCTTGAGTGGAAGTTTGGAAAACTAGGTGTTTCAGGTGTTTTGGTTCTAAATTTTATTTGATAACTTGATTTTAAAATGATGATTTTCTTATATGTAGTGGTTTTTGATGCATTGAGAATATGGGTTTTAATAAAATTGTTTCTTTATTGAAATTTGTTTGAAACCAATTGGGATTGGCATGGGTTTTCCATGGTTGTGTGTCATTTGTTCATATACATTGGGATGGATGAGGGAGTAAATTACCCAAATCAAAAAGGATGGTACATATCTGTATATAAAGTACCTTCGTAAATTTGGTTCACTATGTGATAGCTTAGTTAAATTATTACTCACCACACATGAGTGAAGGTAGGTATAGTTGTTATATATGGTGGTATGTGTGGTTGTGTGAATCCAGGAATAGATATAAAAAAGGAATATTAAATGGTTACTAGATTTTTTATGTTCTTTTGTTGGAAATTTTGGTTATCTGGGAAATAATATTTTATATTCAATTGTTTATATTTATAAATAAATTAGTTTCTAATTTTTTTTATATAAATTGTTTTATAGTAATGTGCTAACATGTTATATCATACTGGAGTTATTATAAAAGTCATTGTAAAAAATTAGCTGAGTTTCATTACTCACTCCTGGTTTGTAAATTTAGTACTTTTACATATGCTTCTAATCTAGATATCAAAAAAGTTAAAGTATCAAAAATATTTATCACTAATTCATGATTATTGGGTTGTCTATGGAGTTAGAGCATGTAATTTGTAGATATTTGGAGTTATAGTTTTCTGGAGTCATGATGGTTTTATAGTCATCTATTTGTACTTAGACATTATAGTCTTCTACAACGCTATTTGTTTTTAGTTTATTATTTATAAATGAAATGATGAGTTTTCTTTCATTTTTATCATGCATTATATAGAGTTTGATTGGTTATGGCTTGTTTGGTGAGTTGTTTTGTTCTTAAATGGAAAATAAAACACAACATTTATTGAGTCCCTTCAGCATTTATCTCCATCCTATGGTATATTGATGATGTCATATAAGGAAAAGTAATGTCCTTTCACTTTTTCAGGCCAAATAGAATAGGCAGGACACTACAACTAGTATGATATTTTATGGAGATAACTAATTCCATAATATTATTATTGGAAATGATCCTTTACTTCTAAGGGAATGGTTTTCTATTATCATGCATATGTCAAAAACATATGTACTATGCAAATGTTATGCTCTAATGGCCCATGTAATTTAATTCCTTAATGACTAATTTATTACTAACTATAATTTTTTATTCTATGACTCTATATTATGATCTATTATTTGAAGGTTTTGATTTTTCATTGTTATGATGATGCTCTAATACACCTATGTTCTTTTCATGATCTACTAACCATTGATATCTCCCTTATTTTCATTTATTGATAATCCGAGTTCACCATTTCTTATGTTTCCATTCCCTAGGTTATGAAGAGAGGTACAATGTTTTATAAGAATAAGAAGTGTACTACTTATGATGAACTTTGTGGGAGACAATGTCGATCTTATAGGGATAAGTTGTTTAAGCAGAAATGTATGAAAATACAGTAGACATATATAATAATAGTGTGGATCATTATGTTATGTAATGAATATTCATCTAATGAAATTTAATATCTATGCATGAAAATATGGGGTCTATATAGTTGGTATTAGAGAACATTTTAGTAAACCTTTAAAAACATTATTGAAAGTGAATTAGTGTGAAAACATGGGATATGTATGTGCATAATATATAATCCTAATATTTCTTTATTGATTGTGATTTAACAAGTTTAAAAACATGGTTTCAGAAAAGATGGATTCATGATTTATATATCGTTTAATATAATTTTCATGATTATTTGGTTTCCCACAACGACTGTTATGGAACACACTATTCTTTTTGGTTTTATAAAATTACTAGAACCCAAAAGAATGAAGTTAATGTTAAATGAGATGGTCAATGGAATGAATATCCTAATGAGAAACAAATTTGAATAAGATGTAAAATGAGATACCTTTTCATAATACGTAACCAATAATCTTGTCAATTTACTAAAAATGTAATTTTTTAAATTTTACTCAAAAAAATAATGACAGAAATATTTAGTTTAATAAATACCATGGAGTAATGACAATTTGGATTCTAACATGTCAAGAATTCGGGAAGAAGCACTCAAATTATTGAATTAGAAAAATAGGAATGTGTTTTGAGTGTGGAAAATAAGGGAATGAAGAATGAAATTACATAAGAAAAATTGTCTAACAAAATGGATGAGAATAATGGATACCCTAAGGTATCCACAATGGTTAAATGTTTTAAATGTTGAAATTATGGTAGATATGAAAATCAATAGCCTCTGTGGGAAATATCGACATCATAATCATAAATGTTTTATGAATAATTGTTTTACAAATGAAGAATAAGAGGCTACAAATGATGTATGAATGATATGGGTTTTTTAATAATATTTCTTATATTACGAGTTAGATTACTAATTAAAGTTACATTCATGATCCTTAAAACATGATTCATATTTCATATTGTTGGAGTGAAGTATTGGGGAAAAAGATAATGAATCATAGTTAATGGTTTGAGAATGATGTGGGATAATTAATGTGATTATTTATTTTAATTCAAGATTTTTTTGGCATACGAGTAATAATAATGATATTTTTATAATAAAAATATTGAATCATATAAGTATTATTCCATACTAGTTTTTCATTGAGAATATAAAAAATATATTCAATGCTACTAATTTAAATTAAAATTTATTTAGGGTTATGTTGATATTTATTAAGAACACTATATTAATGGATAAGATAAACCTTAATATGTGTATAATGTTGAGATTGTAATTTTTTGTTTGGAAAAACAAATAATTAACATTAATAATATTAGTGACCATAAAATTGGTTATATATTTGATGAAAAATTGATTTAGGTCAACTTTGATGAATTTTATTAAATATATTGATTTATAGAATATATTAAATAGAATATCGCATTATTTGATGAATAAATACTATTTTAATTTTTGGGAGAATATATGTTTTAATGATCACTTTATTACATTTTAGGGACACCATACAGTGTTTATAAGTTTAAAGTTTAAAGTAAGTCCCAAGGAATCAACATCATGTTTTTATTATTTAATGTGATTGTATTCCTAATACACTATTGAGGTTTAATTACCATTTAATTATATAATATGATGTTATGATTCGTTAATTATGGACTATTGGTTAGTGAGATATAGATAATATTTATGGAAAAAGAGATTAAATCATTCTTTAATATTTAGGATTATAATGTAATTAAGGATATAAATATTAATGATGTTGTTTATCATATTATGGTTTATTAATTTTTGGAACTATCTTACATTGTGATCAATTTTATTTTCTTCTCATAATTACAAAATAAATGAGGAATTTCATGATACACTTTTTCAATATATTATAAGTCTATATTTGAACTCTATTGATAAAAAATTGACCACCAATAATCATCGTTTCAAGAAACATATCACACAGTGATGGAAAATTATAACAGGTTGAAATTATCATTGTAAAATAAGTAGGATACCTTTTGTTTATATTATAGATGGTAAAAGACTTCTTCATCTCATGGAAAAGGATCCTAAAAAAATTATTCTGTCATATCACATTTAATTCCAATAAATTGATTGTCTTTTAACCTCTTATTGATTCATGTTTTCGGGGTTGTTTACATTCTCATAAAAATGTTCCCTACCACTCTATGTTAGTCCACTGGAATTATTTTTCCTTTATATGTCCATATTTTCAAATCTATCTAATGTTCATCAAATTGGAAACCTTGTTTTTTTTGTGACCTTTATACTTCCCTTTCCATCCTTTTATAGAGATGTTTTATTGACACTTATTTCAAAGTGGGACTTAAACAAAAAAAATTCAGACACCAAAAATTTGAATATTGATAAAATCATAAAATTAAGTTGAAACAATTTATTATAGGGGGAAATGCAACATCGGGAGATTTTAGAAAATATTTCTCCTTAAATAGTATTATTTATTGGATAACTTACATTTCACCAATCATAGAGTTTTAGAGAACCATTATATACTATTAATATATTATTATTTTTGATAGATATTATAAAACCATTAAAAAGTTATATATAAATATGATTAAATACATTATTATATATATATGTTTATTATTGAGTCTAAATATATTGATAAATTCTTAGTAATTAACCACAATTTGTTTAGTAAAGTGTTTTTATTTTTCAAAAATACACTTTCCTCAAGGAAAAAACTATTAATTTTTGTGAAAATGTGTCATTATTATTTTTAAGAATGTATCAAAAAAATTTATAATATAGACAACATTTTTGAAGTCGTTATAATAAAATTATCTATGTTTTAATATTTGATAATTTTTTAATAAATCTATTTTCTAATGAATAGTGAAAAATACTCACTTTTATTGATTTTTTATCAGTAATGTAAGTAGTTAGATTTTATAAATGTTTAAAAATATATTAAGTTTTATAATATTTTAAATAATCAAATTATGTTATTGGGAATAAATTTTCTTTCGAATTTAGGATAAAATCGTTTTTGTATGTAAAATAGGATTTTCTTAAAAAAAATTAGGCACATAATGTATTCTTATAAAAATAAATTAAACTAATCACTTTTGATGAATTATTATAAATAAATTTATATATTATATGTTTAATGATATTTTTTAAACATTTATATAATATTTTTTCATGGGAGAAGAATCAATATTGTTTTGTTCATAAAAAACATATTTTCTAAATGTTGTTTTCAGCGCATTATTTTAACATATTTAGAAAAATTGTACCACTTCTAGTTATTGAATTTAGTACATTTTGATCCATATTTGGATTTACGTGGTACAAAATTGGTAAATATATCCCTTTTATTTTTTACCCAAAATATTTGTAACCGTGAAAAATTTTACTCCTTGATAAATGGTAAATCTAGTTAATATAAGAAAGAAGAATAGTGTTGAAAATAATTATTTCCTCCAAATTATAATTTTATGAAGTGAATTTTACTCAAATAACATTAGTATCTAAATTTTGTTTTTAGTGGACACTTTTCTAGGAAAATCAATAATAAATTTTTTAAGTCAACGACTATTACAAATTTTCTATATCTTAATTTCAAAAAAACATTACATTTTAAAATATGTGGAAAATAATTATAATTTAATGTTAATATTAATTTTGGGAATATCTAAATAATGTCAATTTTGGTAATAAATTTATAATTTTTAGTTATTATATAATCACCTTTAATTCTTACACAACACCAAAACATTTTTAATTCAATCAATTGATACATAATATATATGATACTAATAATATTTAAATTTATTTATCATTATTAGTTATTTACATTCCAATAATTTTATAATAAAATATGAAATATAATTTTATTTATATAAGATCAAATTTTAATTAAATATTTTTATTTTTGTCATTTAAATCAAATTAAATAAATAGTGTCACTACTTATAATAGTGATATTTTAATAAAATGATATTTTATTAAATTATTAAAAAATATTAAAATCATGAACCGATAAAATTTGGATATGATATAATTAAAAAACCCCTACATGGAAATTTTTGGAAAAATAATTTCCTTATAATTTAAATTTATGATCCTTTAATATTAATAAGGTTGTTACCTTAATAAAATTAAAATTGTTTAATCGTGGGTCAATAAAAAATAAAATGTTTAAAATAAAATAAACCCATATATAAATTATTTTGGATGATGTTATTACAACCCTAAAACATAATATCATCTATTAAATGTTCATTTGGAGGAATTTTTTATATAATTAATTTATTATAATTTAATCATTTTAGGAATTCGAAAACATCCCATCACGTCAATTATTAACGGACAATGCCTAATTCACTTATTTAAACCACTTTATGACTTATGGCAAAACCATAACCTGAAAAAATAACTCAAAAAAGATATATACATATTCAACATGTTATGTAATTCCCAAAATTCCCACTCAGTGGTTCTTAGGAGGATACCTAAAGAAGTTTTTTCAAAAAAGCGGTAATCGCCTGAACTAATAACATCCTTTTATAATTATTTTTCAACTATATAACTCTATGGTATTTATCATAAAAAATTATATTAGTTATCAATAGTTTTATAAAATGTTTTCATAATTATGAAACCATCCATATTCAACCTCTTTCACATCAAATTGAAATTGAAAGTATCACTCCTATGTACATATGACTTATCATATCCATATAGTAATAGTAGTAATTTTTAATAACAATATTGTATGAATTGTTATTTAATTTATATTAATTTTTATTTGTTATATTTCAAAATTAATTTATTTTTTACAATTCTAATATCACATATACCATCTTACCATCCAATCTATTGGTAAAAAACAACGCCGCACAAGTGTGCGTGTGGACATCCACCAATATGAAGTGATGTCACTCATTCTCCATTGACATATTACAAGGATTTTAATAAGATTATTTTAAATTTCTATATATGATATTTTTCATATTATAATTATTTAATAAATATTGTTTTTGTTTTTGTTTTTTTTATTCCATCTCACAAAAGGGGAAAAAGTGTCTATGCATACGTGTCGCTAACCATCTCTATAAAATATGTAACTTTTTTTCTACTTAAACTATTAATTTGATGAAAATAAATATCTGTTTAATAAATATTTCCTATATTTATATCATGATTACATTATTTATTATGATAAAACTACGATAAATTTAATTAGAATAGAATATCTATACTGAAATACTCATGATAAAAGAAATAGTTGACAACCAAAAATGATAATTTAAATTAATTATTGATAAAATTGGTAACGAAATTTTATAAAGGTATATTTTATGATATTATATGTTTCATAATTATTCTATTATATAATAATAATGTAAAATTTATTATACATGAGGTTAGGGTTCTATCGAAAAAGTTGATCATCAGGTACGTGAATTTCATCAAAAAATTTCTTCTTTGGAAAAAATGTATTGTTATAAACCTTGTTTATTTTGTCATTGGAATATAAATCCATATTAAAATTATATATCATGAATTTATTTATTATAATGATATATAATTATTCATGTTATGTTTTTCTATTATGGGTCTTAAAATTCAAATATTAACAAAGAAATAATAGTTTCATGTTACAGCCTCATTGTTTATTGATATTATTTAATTATATGTTTCCAATGGTTAAATATTATGACATATCTATCAATAAATTCATGAATATCATTATCTTATTTATATTTCTTGATTTATTTTTTCATTCATTTTACCACCCTTATGCACGGATGATAACAACAATATATTTTTCACCAAAAATTACATTATTTTTCTCTCTGGTCATAAAACAGTTTCCTTCAATATATATATTTTCCAAAATTGTTTTGAATTTTTTTACTATTATCCTATTATATTTAATGATTTTTTTTATAATTGAAAATTTGAAAAATGGTTTTAATATAATGTTCTTTTCATTTACCAAATGATGTACTTTTTAATATTTTTGAATGTTGTGAAAGGACTGGTTTTATACATTTATAACATGAAGGAATTATACCAACGTCATGAATTATATTTTCTTTAGATCTAACATAACATGTTTACAGGGATATTTTCCATGAAAATTTTTTGTTTTATAATTTTTCAGTTTTTTATAAGCATGTCATTTAATAAATGGAATGGTTATTTTCTTCATGAAAGATTTAATTATATTTTAAAAGTATTTTAATTCATAAAATACCAAAATCATTTATTCACATTTTATTTATATGGGATTTTATCTAATGATATCATGCCCATTCTTTCTCTATATGGATTATGTATGTGATGAAAATATATTTATGAAACTAATTTCTTTTCCATGGGTTATATAATGATAAAAAGATGAGATGTATATGAAACATATTTCATTTTTGTTGTTTATTCTATAATGAAATGTTTGTGAAAAAAAATTATTTTCATTTGTTCTTATATGATTATTACATTATAGTCATGGGGCACATATATGTATTATTTTCATTATGTGACAGGTGAGACCTATTTCTCCCTCCAATGCTTTGGGTAAAGTTGGATATCTCATGATATAAATTGGATTTTAAGGGAAAGTGATAGGAGTTCAGTAAGGGGAATTGTCCACAATGATAGTCATGGGTGTGGAATAAGACTACTATAATAATATAGGATGTGAACCCTTCCAAAAATTGTAGTGATAAAAATTATTCTGGACAAATAAAGAAATGATTTCATATTCTTATGTGCATGAAATCAAATTTATGACAACATTGCTCTCCCACATGTCATGCTAATTGATTCCTTTATTATTAATTTATTATAAATTTTTCATTATTTATGCAATTTATCAAGATTATTATCTATGAAATTATAGATAAGATTTTCAATTTTTTTCAGGATAATGTGGCCTTATGTTCATTTTATGATTTTGTGATCTGTTATATATCCCTTTTTTACCCTAACATGGCATATTATCTCACCATTTATTATGTTTACTTTCTATAGGTAATGAATAATGTTACTAAGAATGATATTCCTCAGAAAAAAAATTTGTTATGAAGAACATAGTGGGAGACAATGTAAATAAGTTATGAACTAGTTTTTTATGTGTCCAAGAATGTAAAGGCTATGGACCAATAGAATTTTGATGTGGATATTTATGTTATATAATCAATATTAATATATTAATATGTGATATGTAAGAATGAAAATACTAGGTCCCTATATGATTTTTTGATCCTATGTTTGATGATCAGATATATTGAAGTCATTAGGTTGGGATGAAACCACAAGATGGTATTTAGAACAGGATCTCGTTTTGATATTGACTTGGGTATAAGAGACCAATTACTTATTCCCTTCTAGGCTGCGTCTGATCAATTGAATTTCTGTTTATCATATATAGATGTTTATAAATGATTTTTTTCATGTTTCTAATTTGAAATTCATTGTGGGAGATGTGGTACTTGAGAATGGGTTATTTGTTTAGGAGGGTGGATGTTGATTTCTGGAAATGGTCCTTTCCTTGAGGATTTTCATGTACTATGGATCTATTGTAGAGTTCAAATATTTTTATGTGGTCATGAGGACATTCTAGAACACTCATTTCATGGTTCTCATGATTTTGGATGACATTGTGGATATGTTATTGATCTAGGATTAGTAGTTTTTAATTGATTGATATTTTAGGTTTTTACAGGTTAGGATTGGATTGGTTTTTTGGTGAGATTAAGGAACCACTAAAAAAACTTCCTATTATTTTTGTATATTTTCCCCATTTAATTATTGTTTGACAGGAAGGGCCCATTATCTTTGTTGAACCATGATAGTACATAATTTGACCTCTGAATATGTTTTTACATAGGGACCATGGTAGCCAATAGTTTTTTGAACATGAATTGACAATCACTTCTAGGTTATCAAAATAGATTATAGAATCAAGAGTCAGATCGGCCCAAAATCCATTGATCTTCAACTAGTAATTTATTGGAACTATTATTTAATACTTTCATGAAGATAGTTTTTAGAATTAAGTAATCAAATGTTATTGAATCCTTTGGATGAAATTTATGTGCAAGTTACAACACATGCCTTAATTTGTGAGAATAGACATTGGGACATCATTATACATATACTTTTCCATGGTTTTTATATGGTGTTATCCTCTATGTTCTAGATGGATTTCATTATATAGTATTAGTGAGATAATGGATGATCTAAAAGGGTACACCCTCTAGTTAAGATTTAAATCCTAATTAGATGTCATCTACTATAGATTCAATGTTATCTTCATTCTATGTTCATTTAATTCTCTTGTATAATATAATGGGTCCCTTGGGAATGAGTATTTTAAAGGACCATAGACACAAGGTATCCATGTCAAAGTGAATCTGTTAGGACAATGGGAATTGGGACCCCTAGGAAAACATAAACTATCTAACCCCTTTTAGAGAATAATTTTTTCTACTGGTTATTAAAGACAAGATAGGTTTTACATTATTGGACATCGAGTCATGTCTCTTGTTTATATCATGCCATTGGAGTCATGGAGCCCATTAGTTGAGTTTAATCATATGGAAACCAATGCATAAACCTAGGGGTTTCATGTTTATTACCTTTATGTTTATTAATCTTAGAGCTCCTGTATTGATATATGAGATGCACCTCATTTTATGTGGTGGGGTGGTTAACATGCTATAAATCCAATGGAGTGGGATAATGTTATGGTATATTTATCTTTGGTGTTTGGATAGAAGACGTGGTTGGATTATTTCATTATTTTTAGACACATTTATCTTCATGAATTTGTTTATATTTATGAAAAACTTTATTAGTTTTTTATAGGATTTTCATATATATTTTTCATGAAATTATTCCTACAGCTGATTTTAGGATCAATATTTGGATGGCCTATAGAGATTTATTTTTTTCCTCATATATGTGAACCATGGTTTACATTATGACTACATATCTACATTCATGTTGGAGAATAGGTTACACATTTGACATGGAATAGGCCTAGGGTTTCTTGATCTAATATAGCCACTCATGAGGAGTCTTATAGTCATACAAGTGTTGATCGAGGGTCATATAAGCTAGAAATCTTGTTCAACTAATAGTCAGAAGTAGAGACTCAACTATTTATTTTCATTTTGTTAATTTTTTATGCATGGTAATCCAAATGCATGTCCCGCTGTTATTTGTTTCACATTCTTTGAGTCTATTTGAATCTGTTCCATATTTATCTAATTATATCTTCTTCTTGTTTTATTTTATTTATTATATTTTATTATATATATATCCATGTGGATTTCTTGGTTAATTTTTTAATTTAACACTTACTTGATAGTAAAATATCCCTATTGTACATTTCATACCCTCGCCACTATTCCATATAATCAATCTTATAGGGAGGCACAATTGATTCTTTTTGGAAAGATAAAATATGTGACATGTTAATTCAATTGAGGATGGTTCTCTACAAAATGGTATTAGTGGAGTTTTTTTCTAGATTTTTGGAGTTGGTAAATAGGTGATCTAGTAATGTAGTAAAACATTTGATGTATGTCGTACTACTGTTTCATTAACAAATTTACAGAAATAAATTCATTTCATCCCATAATGTTGAATGAATTTCCCATTTACTGTTTTAACAACTGTGTGATTTCTCCTCATGTGATGATTATGTATTTAAGGATTGTTTTTATTAATTAATGTTTTTTCTCTTGGCCCATATGTAAGAGGACAATGATAATGTGTCATTACAGGAAAGTACCATTCTCATGAGATATTCCTAAATCTATCTGATTTATTTAATGATTGAGGATCAGATATTTGATATGTTTTCAATAACCAATATCATGTTTCACATATAGGCCCCATATAAAATTATACTCAACTAGAATGAAAGTGTATATGTTTTAATATAATGAAAAGTCATGTGGATCATGTGGAAAGTTATTAGCTACTAACAGAGATGAAATATCCCCATTGAGGGATGTATAGAAAACCATATGGGGTAGCTGTAGACTCTTAGTATCCTTCTGGTTTCCATATCTGGGAAAGAGTTCCTGATATATGTTTTTATTGTAATTTAAATACCAAGATGTGGGTCATTCTATTTGATTATTAAGTTTAAGTTTCCTATTAGAGAATTTTTCTTTCCACTTGTTTTTTATCGAGTCTTTTGGTGGGTCTTGCCATCATGTTGTCACTGATGGATAGGGTGGGGTGATTTTTCTAGAATGGTGGATTAATTAGGTTTTGTATCCTTTAGGGTGTGGTAATTAATGATTATGCATGTTTTTTTAGTACTGGGTCCATGGGAGTTCTCAAAATACTTTGGCTAGTTTTATAGGGTCGTTTGGATGGAAACCAACCCATGTTTTTTTCTATAATACCTTTAATATCTTGGTGAGAGAGTGGTTGGATGACTGTGGATTTGGAACGATGCTTGATTGTTGGGTTCTCTAGTGTCTGAACATGGAATTTTGTATATGAATTTTTTTTGAAGAGAAGTACCAAGGATTCACTGGTTTGATGAAACTAACATATGTGTGGAGCATGGTCATTGGTTTTAGGCACATTAGCATATATTCATTAGTATTTAGTATGTCTGAGCATGAATATTATTATACATCTTGGAGAGGGTTAAGGTAAAATTTTGGATGGTGATTAAACTATGTGATGTTATAAACTTTGAACAATTTTAAATGCTTTTAATGAGGAAGGAGGGGTTTTGTTCATAGTGAGATGAGATTGAGGATTGGTTGTTGTTTTTATAGTATAACGTAGGTGTTATCTAACTATCCATATATATCCATTATTTTTAGTGATGAAAATATAGATGGTTTTGTGGTTTTTATGTTGGGTAGTGTGGTTATTTTTTGGATACTCATATAGCATAGAGAATAAAATCATTCATGATTGAATATCCCTAATGCCAGAAAATATTTGTGGACGCTATAATACTAGTCATTAAATTGTCATAATAGGTTCTGATTCCTATGATATTGGAGTGTGATCATTGATACGTGTTGAAACCAGAGGTTTCTCTTGGTTGTAAGAGTTTAAATTAGATTACTTTTAATGAACCTCAATGTTACTAGTTATAAAATTAACTAGAAATTTTAATTTTTGGTCTTTTTATGGGTGTATTGGTGAATTCAAATTCAGTTATGAATTCTTAAAGTTGGAATATATTTTATGAAGTGGTTAGGAAGTTGTTTGAGGCCTACTAGGCAGTTTCGTTTCTCCAGAAAAGATTCAAAGACACACATGTGTGTTTTAGTTATCTAGTTTTTTCTCCAAGTTCACAGATTTCTAAATATTGTTTTGTGAAAACCATACTATCCAAATTAGCTCAAGGTTTATTTTGATAATTTATTAAAGATAATGGTTTAGTTTCTTGAATTATTAAAAGAGTAGTGTAAATAATGTGAGTTGAAGGGGAATCTGTGTGGGTTGATTTGGCCTTGGTCACAAGAACACACATCATGAAAGGGTTCAACCAAACTATATGTGGGTTTTTAGATGGGTCTAAAATAAATTGGTATGTTTGGAACATGATTTGAAAACCATGCATGGTGTTTTTTAGGAAGTAACTAGCACAAAGATAGAAATGTTTTTGGAAAATTCTACATCCAAAGCACATAGCTTTATTAAATGGGTTAAAAAGTTGTAAACCACTTAAATTCCCCCTTAGGCATTTAACCATTCCCCACCCTCCTCCCCCATTATTATTGTTCGGAACAACATCTCTACCTCCACCTTTATTCTCTCAACATCCCTGATCTTGGGTAGGTTTTTAGGAATTATTTAATCATTTTAGGTTAGTTTATTAACCTATGTTCCCCTTTACTCTTCATCCTTCATTACAGTTGATTTTGGGTTTTCCCACTAAGGGTTTCTATCGAGATTCCAATAAAGCAATGTGGAATGGAATGAGATTGATAGGGAATTGTAATATATTTTTTAGAGGGTTTAATGAGATAAATTCTTCACATCATCATTTAACATTTTTGTGAGTGTATAATTTTTTAGGTATTATTCCTTTAATTTCAATAAAATAGTTTGGAGTTTAAATATTATTGGGTTTAATGTATTATGTATTTTCCCATCATAATGTTTGAGGTTAAGTGAGCGAATTCTACCCTCTTTTGGTCACTATAATAGAATCTGGATTCACCTCAATGAGTTTTCTGGATTTATGCAACATTTGAAATACGTTGATTAATTCATTTTAAATCCCTTTAATTAATTTAATTTTCATATGTGGCATGAGTAATGTTCATTGGTGTAACACATAAAAATGCACCTACTTTTGTTTCAAATAAATTTAATCTTTTTTATATTTTTCATTAATTATACGTATAGTACAAATTTCATTACATGAAGCCCTGATTTTAGCTTCCGTTACACACAACACTGATTTTAAACAAAATGTGACATGATATTAAAATATTATTATTTACTATGATAGTTATCAACCAGAATTTTTAATAGTGGTTATGAATATTATTAAATAAATTATGAAAATATATGGTTTACACTTGTATAAATATTAATTATTCAGTGACTAATTTATTAGAAATGAAAAAAAATCTATTTTAGAATAAATTAAATCTTATTATAAAGTTAATTATTTGTGAACAAAAGCACGTCTACCTCAATGTATTTTCAAAATAATTTTTTAAATACTATTTTAATGTAATATATATATATGTGTGTGTAATATTCAATGAAAATTTTAACATTAATGATATATTTTTTATAGAAAATTGTTAATAATTAATCCAATTTTATACGAAAAAACTGTATTTTTCTAAAAAGTAATTTTTTAACTTTTGAGAAATTATATAAAAATTAAAATTTCCCAATATTATAAAATATATTCTAAACAATTTTAATCCTTTTCTATATAATCATGGAAAACAAATTTTACTTTTAATTTTTTTGATTTTATTAAAATAATATTTTTGGAAGAATAATTATATCACATGTTTTTATTATGAATTGTCATTTCCATTAATGTAAAATAAAAATTAAAAATTATTTTAATATGGTTTTAAATGTATAATTATTTAAACTATATATATATATTAATTTTATTTATGTCCTTTTTTCAGTATCATATTTAAATTTATTTTAAAAACAATTGAATATTTTATTCTTTTTTTTCTATGGGAAACCACTTACTCTTCGCTTATGTTTGATAAATTTTAAAATAATATTTTACACTTATATAAATTGAATTTGAAAAAATAGACTACATATTTTAAATAATAATAATTTATATTATCTAATGTAGCAAACAAATTTTTTTACAATAATTAATAGTAAAAAGAGTAAAAATTTATTATCATAGTTAAGGATAAAATGGGTTTGTTATATGGTCAAACTAAGAAGTATATCTCGTAAAATGACCTAGAAATGTATCCATCCCGAATTTTATGGTAATATTATGAAATTATATACTATAATATTCGTAAATGGTTTTATTAAAGTGTTTTGGCATGAGAAAAACATGGGTAATTCTTTTTCATTTCAAAAATCACAATTATGTCACTAACCACACATATAATAGTCCTCCCACTCTCCTCTAATATTCAAACTTAAAAAATACATTGGTTCATCAAATACCCTCAAAAATATATAAATTTGTCCCTAATATCATTCTTGTATCCTTATTTTTCCCCTGAAATCTACAAGATAATCTATTTTCTCCAAACCAATAGAATTTATCCAAAGAAGATGTACTATCCCTAATAAAGTGATTTATATTTTTTTCTTCACCAACATACTTTAGTTATTACAAAAACATGATGAAATAATTAACTATATATATTCAATATCGTTATATTTTATTAATTTAATTTCAAAACATAAATATTTTTCTACTTCCATAAAATGAGATTAAAATTCAACATTCATGTTTATAGCGGTATATCTCCATATGAACCGATGTTATTTACTATGACCCAGATTTTTCATACATATCATAATACATAAATTTAAAGAAAAAAAATATCATAATTATAAAATGAAGAACCAAGGTTTTAGTTTCTTGGGAATATTAGGACCATACGTAACATTTACAAATTAAATGTTAAACATTTATTTACTTCATTCTTCTCTAGCTTCTTATGGACCCTTGAATTTTCTATAGAATATGTAATCACATGATGATATACATTAAAAATTAGTGATATAAAAGCATTTTAAGAGTTTATATATGAACATAAAACAATATAATATGGGTGATCATAATAATTAAAATCATACCATAAGAATGTGATTATAATAATGAGGGGAAGCGTTAGATAATGGATTGGAAAGTAGAAATTCATAAAAATGAAACATCATTCCTTAGTTGTATAATACCACAAAATTTTGTGAAAAAATATAGCATCATGTTCATGAATATTTTACTTTATCTCCTAAGGTTCTTCCCAGTACCCAATTAATTGGAGCACTGTGTAATTTCCGGTGCACCCATCACATCAAATCATTTACAGTATCATGCATGCCCTGAAGAACATACATCAATATTGAAAATAAAATAACCCATAAAATTAAATGGATTTATTTTCATAACTAATACATTAATAAACATTAGGATCCCTAATGAAATCGGGAATAATGTAGTTGAATCATCAACCTTGAGTGATGAAGAAAAAATCTTGAGAAATAAAAGTAGTGTTTTTTTGAAAGAAGATCCCTTTAATAAAAAAATTTGTTTGTAATAATATTAATTAGAAAACATGTATATTAAAAAAAAGATGTTTTTTATTGATTAGGAAATGATATTTATTGATTATCCATACTAAAAATGTGGTGAAAGAGGTAAAACCCAAAGAAAGAGTGTTGGGTTTGATAATTCCCCTATTTTTGAGCACGAAATCTTCCTTAGCATTAATATCATGTATAATATTGTTAGATTAAATAATTAAAAAATAAATAACCTTATAAAAATTAATTTGATTCATTACAGTTTTATTAAGATCATTTTTGGGATTTTGGATGTGTTATATAGTTTAATTTCATCATTCAGCATCATTCGTTTTCATAGTTTTCACTATTGGTTCACTTGTATTCATTAATGGCAGTCTGTGTAAAATGAGGATAAATATCCAGAATTGTTATTATATGTTATAAATGATATTACATAAGTTTAAGTGATATTATATTGAATTTTGTAATATTCCATGGGGATAAATCATTAGATAAAAGTTAATGATTACTCTTTTAGGTTAATTTGGGTGGGTTTTCGATAACAACAAACTCATTTTGTTTTATTATTTAGTAATATATATATATATATAATAGTTCAAGAACATAAAATGGGTTATAATATAAAAATTAAAATATTTTTTTTCATCCATTTAATGGTTTTATTATCAACTATTAAGGTGTTACTGGAAAATGAATGTGCATCGCCTGCGATGTTAGTAAACTGACACATCACGGGTGACTATATCATTTTTAAAATAAAATACAGAGAGTGAGGAAATTATTTTCCAATCTTCCAATAACATTATATAATGGAATTATATCAATCATAATTGAGTTATAATATCTTATTGATATTATAATATAGGAGAATAGGAGAAGTGAAATGAAATTGAAAAGAGATTAAATTAAAAAGGAAGAATATTTTACCTCTTAAAAATATCTTCCCTGAGAACCTCCTTAGGGAAAGGGTCTTGGAATCATTATGATTCCAAGATAACCTAGAAATGGGTTAGGAACTCAGTGAGATTTTTTAGTAGAGTTTGGGTATAGATCAAGGCTATAGAGGTTTGAGGAGAAGAGGGTGTGAGGGGTGGTATTTATAGTGGAGGAGAGGGGGGTTTTCCATTATTTAATTCAATACATTATTATTTTTCTCAAGACATTAAATATTGTTTATTCCTGAGAATGAATATACTAATTTGGTCTTATTATTATTAACCAATTTTTTTACATTAGTGATTATTCAATTTTTATTTGTCTTATAATGTATATTTCTTGTAAATAATTGTATTTCACTATACACGAAAATTATGTAATTCAGGAAAACCCAAAAAAAATCACCCTAAATATTTGTCAACGTGTAGAATTAAAAAATTTACTCCATTTTATATAAATAATTATCTAAATATTATTAAAATAATTTTCAATGGCAATCATTATTTACTTTGAAATTCATATTTTTAAATTATCACTGCTTTTATAACACATTGAAAATTTTCTTAAGGATGAAAAAAATATTCTTAAAATCATAAGACATCAAAATATTAATTTTTTAATTCATTTTAGAATGATAAATTTTCTTTTAAAATTTTAAATTAATCATAATGTTTTAATTAAATGTTTATTACTTATAAAAAATACAAAGTCTTAATTTATAATATTTAAAATATTTATTTACTTATGTTAATATATAATTATACAATATTTTAACATATAATATGTATAAATTTTATTTATACATTCATGGGTGAGGATAATATCCAATTCACTAATTTACTATTCATAATAGTGATATTAGTATTCTTAAGGTAAATTTAATTTCTACTTGGTATGTGTTCCTTAACATCTAGAAATACTTCATGTTTCATTAATTATTCATTTATAAAGTTAATATTGTGGTCCATAAGTTATTATTTGTGATTTTGACATTACAATACGAGAGGAGAAATTATATTGATAAAAGTTTTCATCATTACATTCTTCCCCCATTTGAAAATTTTCCCTTGAATATTCGTTTTTACATAAATAGGTGATGGTGGTTCTCCTTCATCACCTCCTCTAGTTCCAATGATTCTTCTTTGTACATATGGTTCCTCCACCGCACTTTGACATGCCTTGTTGTCTTATTTCATATAGCCTTATTTAACCTTCCCAAAATCTTTACTAGACCCTACTCTTAAGAGAGAACATCATCCAACTTTACCTTCTCTGAGTTCATTACATTTTAGGGTTCTAGTATGTACTTTATTAGGAGTGATATGTGGAAGAAATCATGAACATCATCTATATTTAGTGGAAGTGAAAGACGAGTGGCCAAAAATCCCACTGAAATCAAGGATATCAAAGGGTCCAATGTACCTTGGGTTTAGCTTCCCATTCCATCCAAACCACATGGCTCTCTTCTACTAGGATATTTGAATGAATACATTATCTTCAACGTTAAACTCCAAGTCCCTTCAATGGTTCATAGCATAGATATTTTTCCAACTCTGAGAAGATTTGATATGTTGTTGGAGTGATTGAACCTTCTCTATAATTTCTTGCATAAGATCAAGTCCATGAAAGTTCCTATCAATAACATAATCCCAACATGATGATGTTTTACATTGCTTTCCATACAGAGCTTCATATTGAGCCATCTGAATACTCGAGTGGAGACGATTTATTATACGATAACTCAAACAATGGTATATGTTAATCCCATCACCTATGAATTCTAAAGATAACTCTAATATAACTTCATCAAGTCTCTAAATATTACTTTCAGTATGACCATCATTTGGGGGGCGATATGATGTGATGAATTTAATTTATTACTCAAATCATGTTGAAGACACTTATAAAATATATATATGAACCTTTGATCATGATAAAATAAATTTTGATTATGGAACTGCATGAAGTATCACCAAATCCTTCACATAAATCATAGCAATATTTTCATTTGAGATATATTCCTGAATAGGGATAAACTGGGTAGCCTTGGTGATTCGGTTGACCACAACCCATATATCATTATTTTCATTGGATGTCTTCAGGAGACCCATGGCAACCTCTATAGTTAAATCCTCCCATTTCCACAAGGGTATAGTAAATGGTGGCATCATCCCATTGGAATTTTGTCTCTTAATGGATACAGAGAATTAAAGTTCAAGGTACATCTTAGTACTCCCATAATGGATACAAAGAATTAAGCTATGTGCATTTTCAAATAGCTCCTTCTTTTTCCAATGTTATGAAGGCACACAAAGCCACATTTTAACCTGAATTACATCAACATCATTAATAAGTAACTCTATCAGAATCACATCCATTACTTTTTTCACCTTATTTTAAAACTCCATATCATCCCTTTGAGCCTTCTTAATCTTATCTTGGATATATATTTGGTCAATCATTTTGGACAGGTAGGATGTATTCCCTACCATTATGATTTTAAAATCCATCCTTTTCATGTCCCAGAAGATATGGTCTTTCTAAATCCCCAACATAGTTCGAGTAGCATCATTTATTCATTATCCCCTCAACTGATCGAATAAGTCATAAATCCATAAAATACGATACTTGTTCTTTATCGTAATCGTGTTGAGTTCCTGATAATCAATACAAAACCACATCGATCCTTCCTTATTCTTGACAAAGAGAACTGGTGCACCCCAAGGTGATGTAATGGGGTGTATGAAATGTTTTTCCAAATTCTCTTGCAGATACTTTTGTATCTCCTCCAGTTCGATATGAGATACTCTATATGGAAACATTGAGATATGAGTTTCTTAATTTATTAGTTCGACTATGAACTCTACCTCACATTATAGGGGGTTGTCAGGTAAACCTTCATGAAATACATAAATATCTTCCATCATGATGGGAACTTCTACAAGGACGACAACTTCTATTGACTCAGCCATTTGAGTGAGCTATGATTATTCATAGGGAAACAAAACCCACAACATTGGATGATTTTAAAATGGACATTCATGATCTGCCTTGAATTTTTAGAGGATCATTAGATGGTTTTATAAGGCCCCAGCCGTAAACCTTACTTAATCTTGAGATATTACAAGATTACACATTGAGGATCTTTTCAGGTTTAGAGTTTTAGAGAATTAGATCATGAAACTTGCATTACATTCCACATTTAAACAAAGTGGTTACATAAAAGACAGTATTCATTCTTCCCATCAACGGAAACATATTTAAAATAAAACATGGATTCTTTCTTGACACATCTTTGACACTATCATCACATCATGTACCCTTCCTTTGTCCTGTGAAAAACATTTCAAAAACATGGGATGAGCATAAAAAGCTCAGTAAGGGATATAAAAATATGGAAAGGAAACATGAGTACATGTATACATAAGAATGAAATCATACTTTACCCATAAAATATAGGCATATCAAATCATGAATAAATCGTAGAAATCATAAGACATAAAGGTAACTTGAGTCATTCATAACATTCTTACGTAGGGAGTAACCCTCTTGGTTACGTTTGGAATACCCATCACAGTATATTCCCTAAAATCTCTTCAGAGAAACCTTAACGTTTCACTTCTTCACGTTACCCAATGCATTGGAGAGCTATATCGGGCTCACCCGCCCTTAGTTTATCACGGAACCACCCATCTTCATAATAATGCCCAAGAACCATAACATAATCGTATCACATAAAACATGCATAAAGGAAACATAACATTTCCACATTTCAATCACAAGATATCAATACATCACAAAAACATTTTGAAAACCATTTTCAATACCAAAATAAAAGAAAAGTAAAACATGGTATTTATTTTTCTTTTAAAAAGAAGGTATGGCTTGTAGAGGAAGCCGAAACTCAAATAACGGTCACAACGACGGAGAAGTCGTTGTCGCCGCATACGTACGACAAAAACATTCCCTTTTGTCATTTAGTAAACGCTTCGTATAAAAAATATTCCTTTTGAATAAACGTAAAAGTCATAGGGGTTTATACACCGTATAAAAGAAAGTTGTGTAAAAAATAAAATATGCCTCAATTAAAGGAGATTGAGACGAAGTCCCATACCTCGTATCCGACTTGACCCGACCGTTCTTTAATCTCCTTTAAAAGTGTAACTCTTTTTGATTTGAGCCTAAAGGCTTCCTTTGAAAGGATTCTTCCCAAAGAGAATCCTCTAGGATGAGGAGAGGGATGTGGAGAGAGTAAATGGTAAGGGGTTGGCCGAGCCAAAGGCTTGAGTAGTGTGTGAAATGAGGTAGAGGTGGGGGCCTTTTATAAGAGGAGAGGAGGGGCACTTTTGGAAAGTAAAGAAATATTACTTTATTTGAAAATGTGTTTCGGTTTTAAAAGGTCCCACATTGATATAATTCGTGGATAAGGTGATAAGGGTTCGAAATCCACCTATCCAATAAGTTTTGGACATGTGTAGTTCATAGATTTTACATTATCTTTCCATTTTATTTAAATCGTCAAATAATGATGTCATCGCTGCATCATTATTATGTCATAAATAATTTAATTTATTTAATGTCTAAAAATTATAAAACAAATACTATGATGTAGGAAATCTTTTCAGCTTTCCAATGACTATTTATAATCAAAACTATGACCTGTATAACCCCACTTAAAAATTGTTTTAGTAAAACATATCATATTTGTGTCATTTTTGCTTTTACATTAAATAAAAAGTTATTTATGTCATTTCCCAACCAAAGTGGATCCATGGGGTCCCCAAGTCGACCCATGGCTTTTCTTGGTCGGCCATTACACATCCAATGAGGTTAGGACATTTTTCATGTTCATTTCATATTATTAAAACATTATATTTACCTTAAACTACACTAATTACCTCTAATCGCGATTAAAAACTTAATAAGTTACTATTCCCCAAAAAATTATTTTTATCCCATTGAACAAAATTTTACTTCTTAATGACAACCATGTATGTCGGATTTTTGAAATTCAAAACACATAAGTAGTAAAATTTCATTTAAATGAAAAAGCAGCTTTTATAAGTACCACTTAGTGGTTTCACTATTCATCAAAAATTGATGTTTTTCAGAAAAATCACAAAAATTCACCCTAAGATATATTTGATATTCCGAATTCAAAAATGAAGTCTATTTTACAAAATTCAAAACATATAATTCACATTAATTAATTTAATAATTAATTCCCGCTGTCAGAGCAAATAGCGTGTTTTTATGAAACAATAAGTACCAAAAGATTGACACTGGTTTAAGTCTGATTTCAAAGTGAAATTAATTACAACGACCACTATTGGATTCAAGGGTAAAAATATATTCTAATTTCACTTTAAAAACAATTCAAAATATAATCTAATCATATAAATAAATTAGATTAAAAAGAGGTTTTGAATTAAAATACAACATTTTACACTATTCATTAAAAAATGAACTTTATCGGAAAGATACCAAAAATTTACACAAAGTAAATTTTGATGTCCCGATTCTTAATAAGAGTTTTATTTGGTCCAAAAGAATTTTTAAGAGTGAAAAAAACTCTATTTAATGATGGTTCAACATCAAAAGGTGATAAGTGAACCTTTAGTGAAAACTAGGGCATATACGCCTAAAATTGAATTCTTTCCGTATTTTAAGCCTCTATCCTATATTGGATAAATGTAAAAACATTTAAAAACATATATAATAATATTTTAGTTGTTTCTATCCATTCCCGCCAATACAACGGCTACATGTTAACTACCATTTAAAATAATATTATTTTATTATTAGAGTGCAACGTAAGATTCCCAAGAAACTTGTTGTTGCATGTTGGGTACGCCATCGAGCATAGCGTCCCCTTTAAAGTCATATTAATATTTTATTCACAAATAGGGATAAATATGAAAATGTAATATTCTTTATTTACCTGGGGTGTTACATCCTTCCCCCCTTTTGGGAATTGCGTCCTCGCAATTTTAAAAAAATGAGCTTGGAAACATCCTTGAAAGTCCCACATCGAAACAAGAGTCGGTAAAACAATCACTTTAAAATAATGAATGATAAGCACAGAGTTCACCTGAGTTAACCCATACTAGGATTCCAAGTATGAAAACATGGACATGGAGGAGAAAACATAGGGTCATGTTCTGATGGAGAGTGATAGAAAACATGTTTAGGAGAAAGTTAACCACGAGAAAATCACAAACTTGTGATGGGTTAAACGGTATTCGATTCCCCAGTAGGAAAAGTTAATAGACAACATTTTTGTTTTAAGTTTCTTTTTATTGAGGAATTTATTCATAAGGAAACATAATCACTTATCATATTGACTTTCAACTTTTATTATATTCCTTACACAAACTCATATTTCCTCTAAAAGATGAGTATTTAGGAAGTCTTGTTCACATTAAGAGTACTATAATCAACTTCTAGAGAATCACCTAATCCACAAAAGATAACTATATACATCCCATGTCTTTAGGCTTTAACCAAAACCAAAACCAAAAAGGTTAGTACAAGGTCAGATAATCCAGAAAAGGATAACCCATTAAAAAGAAAATTCATGCTTAATCTCCAAAATTTGTCCAACAAAACCCAAAGTTCAATGAGGACCATCCGATAAACAATTTGTCCATAAAATTCTTCAATGTAAACCAATATAATATTGAAACCCAAATATTTGAAGGATTTAGTCACATAGTCTTCCAAGATAAATCGTAACATTTATCTCCAAACAATATCAGTCGCTCCTAAAGTATCGCATTGAAAAGTAATTATCTTAATCACATATCCTCCATGATAGGTTAATAATTTTCATAAATAACCCAAAATAAACATACTCTTAATTCATAAAATCATATAACTAAAAATAATCTGTCAAACTAACCAGGGACTTCACGTAGTCCAGTGGTAGGCGATAAATACCAGTCGCACTTTGGTTGTGGGTTCGATTCCCGCAGCTTTGTCCGACGCGACGGGTTGTCACACGATCTGCGTGTTGTCCTTTTTCCAAAACTATATAATTCTTAAATCATTCCCCAAAAAGAGATAAAATCATCAAAAATGATCATAACATATTTTAACCTCAAGTTTATCTCATGCTTTTGATTTTCCAGCATATCATATAATAACCCATAATTACCTCAAAAGTAAGGATCATATAAACTCTAATGGTTACCTTTATAATTATTACCTGAACTTCCACATGGATTGGTCATCTCGTACATGATTCATTAAAGATCATACCAAGTTTCAAGTGGTTGATCATGAATCCTTGATATTTGGTTTAGAACAACCACGAGTTTCCTCATTGAATCCTCCATTTTATCTAGTATCTTAATCAGAGAACAACCACAGTTTCCTTCAAACCTGTTGTCTCTTTGGTGCCTGCTAGATCCATCCATTCACTAAAAATAGAAATGTCAGTGTGAGTATATCAACAAAACCATCATGTACAAATGAGTAAGATAAACACTAAGATATACTTACTCATTCACTTTCTCTAAAACTAGGACTCTTTCTGAAATCCTAACCATTATGGTAATGTCACTTGTGCTTAGAGAATACCCTAACCTCTAAAGTTATCTAAACCGACCTTTGATACCAACTATAAGGCCCCAGCCTTAAACCTTACTTAATCTTGAGTTATTACAATATTACACATTGAGGATCTTTTCAGGTTTAGAGTTTTAGAGAATTAGATCATGAAACTTGCATTACATTCCACATTTAAACAAAGTGGTTACATAAAAGACAGTATTTATTCTTCCCATCAACGGAAACATATTTAAAATAAAACATGGATTCTTTCTTGACACATCCTTGACACTATCATCACATCATGTACCCTTCCCTTGTCCTGTGAAAAACATTTCAAAAACTTGGGATGAGCATAAAAAGCTCAGTAAGGGATATAAAAATATGGAAAGGAAACATGAGTACATGTATACATAAGAATGAAATCATACTTTACCCATAAAACATAGGCATATCAAATCATGAATAAATCATAGAAATCATAAGACATAAAGGTAACTTGAGGCATTCATAACATTCTTACGTAGGGAGTAACCCTCTTGGTTACGTTTGGAATACCCATCACAGTATATTCCCTAAAATCTCTTCGGAGAAACCTTAACGTTTCACTCCTTCGCGTTACCCAATGAATTGGAGAGCTATATCGGGCTCACCCGCCCTTAGTTTATCACGGAACCACCCGTCTTCATAATAATTCCCAAGAACCATAACATAATCGTATCACATAAAACATGCATAAAGGAAACATAACATTTCCACATTTCAATCACAAGATATCAATACATCACAAAAACATTGTGAAAACCATTTTCAATACCAAAATAAAAGAAAAGTAAAACATGGTATTTATTTTTCTTTAAAAAAAAGGTATGGCTTGTAGAGGAAGCTGAAACTCAAATAACGGTCACGACGGCAGAGAAGTCGTTGTCGCCGCATACGTACGACAAAAACATTCCCTTTTGTCGTTTAGTAAACGCTTCGTATAAAAAAGATTCCTTTTGAATAAACGTAAAAGTCATAGGGGTTTATACACCTTATAAAAGAAAGTTGTGTATAAAATAAAATATGCCTCAATGAAAATAGATTGAGACGAAGTCCCATACCTCGTATCCGACTTGACCCGACCGTTCTTTAATCTCCTTTAAAAGTGTAACTCCTTTTGATTTGAGCCTAAAGGCTTCCTTTGAAAGGATTCTTCCCAAAGGGAATCTTCTAGGATGAGGAGAGGTATGTGGAGAGAGTAAATGGGCAGGGGTTGGCCGAGCCAAAGTCTTGAGTAGTTTGTGAAATGAGGTAGAGGTGGGGGACTTTTATAAGAGGAGAGGAGGGGTACTTTTGGAAATAAAAGAAATATTACTTTATTTGAAAATATGTTTCGGTTTTAAAAGGTCCCACATTGATATAATTCGTGGATAAGGTGATAAGGGTTCGAAATACACCCATCCAATAAGTTTTGGACATGTTTAGTTCATAGATTTTACATTATCTTTCCATTTTATTTAAATCGTCAAATAATGATGTCATCGCTGAATCATTATTATGTTATAAATAATTTAATTTATTTAATGTCTAAAAATTATAAAACAAATACTATGATGTAAGAAATATTTTTATCTTTCCAATGACTATTTATAATAAAAAAGATGACTTGTATAACCCCACTTAAAAATTGTTTTAATTAAACATATCATGTTTGTGTCTTTTTTGCTTTTACATTAAATAAAAAGTTATTTATGTCATTTCCCAACCAAAGTGGATCCATGGGGTCCCCAAGTTGACCCATGGATTTTATTGGTCGGCCATTACAAATCCAATGAGTTTAGGACATTTGTCAAGTTCATTTCATATTATTAAAACATTATATTTACCTTAAACTACAATAATTACCTCTAATCGCGATTAAAAACTTAATAAGTTACTATTCACCAAAAAATTATTTTTATCCCATTGAACCACATTTTACTTCTTAATGACAACCATGTATGTCGGATTTTTGAAATTCAAAACACATATGTGGTAAAATTTCATTTAAACGAAAAATCAGCTTTTATAAGTACCACTTAGTGGTTTCGCTATTCATCAAAAATTGATGATTTTCAGAAAAATCACAAAAATTCACCCTAAGCTATATTTGATATTCCGAATTCAAAAATGAATTCTATTTTAAAATATTTAAAACATATAATTCACATCAATTAATTTAATAATTAATTCCCGCTGGCAGAGCAAATAGCGTGTTTTTATGAAACAATAAGTACCAAAAGATTGACACTGGTTTAAGTCTGATTTCAAAGTGAAATTAATTCCAACGACCACTATTGGATTCAAGGGTAAAAATATATTGTAATTTCACTTTAAAACCAATTCAAAATATATTCTAATCATATAAATAAATTAGATTAAAAATAGGTTTTGAATTAAAATACAACATTTTACACTATTCATTAAAAAAATGAACTTTATCGGAAAGATACCAAAAATTTACACAAGGTAAATTTTAATGTCCCGATTCATAATAAGAGTTTTATTTGGTCCAAAAGAATTTTTAAGAGTGAACAAAACTCTATTTAATGATGGTTCAACATCAAAAGGTGATAAGTGAACCTTTAGTGAAAACTAGGGCATATACGCCTAAAATTGAATTCTTTCCGTATTTTAAGCCTCTATCCTCTATTGGATAAATGTAAAAACATTTAAAAACATATATAATAATATTTTAGTTGTTTCTATCCATTCCCGCCAATACAACGGCTACATGTTAACTACCATTTAAAATAATATTATTTTATTATTAGAGTGCAACGTAAGATTCCCAAGAAACTTGTTGTTGCGTGTTGGGTACGCCATCGAGCATAGAGTCCCCTTTAAAGTCATATTAATATTTTATTCACAAATAGGTATAAATATGAAAATGTCATATTATTTATTTACCTGGGGTGTTACAGGTTTAGAATATGAAAATATATTTCATTTTCCCGACAATAGAAATTTTCTCCATATAACAAGAGCCAATCCATCCCCAGTATAGCATCAAATTCTACCAAGGGAACTATTATGAGATTCAATGGAAGAATCTTCGTACATACACAAACAATAGAAGAGTCTAACACATTGGGTTCCAATGATTGCATGACATGGTGTTTTTATTGATATCTCTACATCAATATATTAGAGATTTGATTTAATAGTTCTAGAAAACATTCATGATATAAAGCAATGTTTATAACCATAATCAAATAAGACCTTTTCCATTATTGAGTAAATCAGATGTGTAACTTGTATGACATTATTCTTTTTCTCCACTTCCATAGTATTGATTTAAAATCCTTTCCCTTTTTATATAGATTTAGTGTTTTTTTAAGCGGATTACCCTTATGGACCCAAGGATTAGTGCACTATAGGACATTGTTCCCATTCTCCCCATAGTTGTAGCATTGGACCATGGGTGGGGCTATGCTTTCCTCCACCACATTGTCCAACTTACTCACAAATATTTGACATTAATGACATTATTGACCTTCACTCCCACACTTGAATAATTTTCCCATCCCGTTGAGGCAGTTCCCATGATAATTCTCCCCACAATTTTGACATTTGGATGGTTGGTTTTTCTTTACACCTTTATCATTAAAACCTCATGTTTGAAACTCGTTCTTATGTTTCTTATCACCATAGCCATGGAACTATTCTTTAAACTATATCCCTGTACTAAGAGAACATTGAACAACATCTTCATAACTCCCAATTTCTTGAATTTCAATAGAATTTTGAAGGTTTGGTTTTAAACCACTAAATAATCTATGAATTGTCTATCATTCTTGATTACAAAACCTGAATCAGACCTTTCATGACTTGTGATGTTTTCGTAATACGCCATGATTGATTCTACTTATTTTTTCTCTAAATCAATGAATTCTATCACCATATTTTAATGAAGTATTTTAGGGAAGTACATGTCTAGAAACATTATCTTAATGTCTTCCCACTTCATCTCTTCAATTTTATCCATCGGCTTGGTATTCTTAATCAATTCCAACCATTCTTCGGCTTCTCAATCTAGAAGATAAAAAAATAGAGTCATATTCTCTATTTTTTAATATTGAAGTATAGAAAATATATTGTCCATTTATTTGACCCATTGATCCAAAACTAGTTGATCACAAGAGACACTAATCATTTATGTTCATTTCCACATAAAACACTTGAGCGCCAATTGTTTTCTCTTAGGTTAAGGTGGATGTTCCATATTATTCAGCTTATTGTTCATAACATATGATAGTTGAGTAATAATCACTATGAAATTATGAACTCCACCACCCAATGCGTTGGGGATGTTGTTCAGTAAATCACTGAATTTTCATTCGTACGGTTTTTTTGTTTATTTCTCCTGGTTCCCATAAATTTTTAAAATAGAAATTGTTTGAATAAAAACAAGTAAAAATGTCAAAAATAAATTATTTATTCCATTCTTCATTGATGTATAAATTCAAATAATGTGTGATCCCTATGTTTATCATTTTCTAAAAAAAAGATTTTTGTGTGCTCAGATATACATAGTCTTATACTATGGGTTTTCACTAAGGTTCTCTAATACTAATTATAAAATTATCTTAACCATCATCTGATACCAACTATAGATACCCAAAATTTTCTTACAAATCATATTACATCATTATACTGAAAAAAACTAAAATAATTAAAAACTAATGACCCAATGGTTTAGTTTCATGGAAAAATTAGGACCATACATAACATTTAAAAGAAAACATAAACATTTATTTAATTCCTTCTTCTCAAAATTTTTATTTTCCCTTGAAATATCTTTAGTACATGTAATCACTTGAGGATATACATCAAAAATGGGTGATCTAAAGCCTTTTTAATACCATAGATAAGAACATGAAACAATATAACTTGGGCTATCATAATCATTAATATCATTACATAGGCATACGATCATAATAATTACAGGAAGCATTAGATAATGTCATGGAATGTAGCAATGCATAAAAATGAAACACCATGCCTTAGTGGTAAATTACAAAACATAGTTTTGAAAAAAGATAGCATCATGTTCATGCATATTTCACATTATCTCTTGATGTTATTCACATTACCAAATGAATTAGAGCCCTACATAATTTCAGGTGCACCCATCACATGTTAACATTTACATTATCATGCCTGAAACGTAGAACATACATCAATATTGAACATAAAATAACTCATGGAACGAAATGGATTTCATTTTTTTAATAATATATTCATAATATTTTGTTTCAAAATTTAAATATGAAATAACATACTTGAATCATAAACCATGAGTGAGGAAAAAACAATCTCCAGAACAAAAAGGTGTGTTTTTTAAGAAGATTCCTTTTTGGAAAACATTATTTTTATCGTAAACTCTATTAGAAAACATGCATATCCCAAAAATGAAAATATAATGATTAAAAAATTATATTTATGAAATATACATACTAGAAATGAGGTGAAATAGGGAAAACCCATGGAAAGAGAGTTGGGTTTGAGAATTCCCATTATATTTATTTTAAAATACTCCATCACTTTAATATGATTTATAATCTCATTTGATTAATTAATTAATAAATAAAGAACAAATTAAACATTTATTTCATTTGTTATGTTTTTATTTATTTTATTTATAGGATTTTGGATGAGTTATAGAGACTAATTTCTTCATTCAAGAGCATTCGTTTTCTCAGTTTTCACTACTGGTTCACATGAATTCATGAATGGAAGTTCGTGTAAAATGAGGATAAATAACCAGAACATTTATTATATATTATTATTGGTATTAAATATTTTTATATGATATTATAATTATTTCTTATACACCATTATAATTAATCGTTATATAAAATTTAATGATGATCATTTTTTGTTAATTTTTGCGGATTTCCGATCACAACAAACTCGTTTTGTTTTATCATTTAGTATTATCTATAAAAGTAAATTATAGATCATAAAATGGGCCATAAAATACACATTGAAATTTATTATCATTAATTTATTGGTTTTATTAATATACTTGAAGATACTAATGTAAAATGAAAGTGCATTTTCCACGATGTCAATTAATTGACACATCACGGGCAATGGCTTCATTTTTAAAATAATAGAGGGAGAGGGAGGATTTTAGTAATGGATATTCAGTTAACATGGTATAATTTCATTATATGAAAAATTATAGATTCATCATTCAATTTTGATGTTATATGGTGGGGATAAGATAATATATTAAATGAAAATGGAAAAAATATTAGAAGACAAAGGAATAGGATTTTACCTCTTAAATATATCCTCCTTGAGAACCTCTCTAGGGAAATGGTTTTGGTCTTTTTATGATACCAAGGGATCCTAGAAATGGAAGAGGGGATAGGGAAAATAGTTTTGTAGAATTTGGGAATGTTGTAAAGCTTCAGTGGAGTTTGGAGAAGAGGGTGTAAGGGGTTGTATTTATATTGCAAGAGAGGGTGTTTTCTCATTATTTAATTCATTAGTTTATTAATTTTCTAAGGAAATACAATAGTGTTGATTCTAGAGACTAAATATAGTAATTTGATCATTTTATTTCGAACCAATGGTTATTACATCAGTGATGAATCATTAAATAGTGTATTATTATTATAATGTATATACACCGTAAATTACCATATTTCACTATTCATAACAAAGCAAGTAATTCAGAAAAATCCAAAAACTACACCCTAACCATTTTTTGAAATTTAGAATTAAAAAATTTACTCCATATTATGAAAATAATTTTCTATATTTGACTAAGTTAAATTTTCATTAAAATCATCATTTTCTAAGAAAATAGAGATTTTAAAATTATATCTGATTTTATAACACTTTGACAATTTACTTAAGCTGTTATAAAATATTCATAATGTCAAAAGTCTTTAATATATTAATTTATGAATATATTTTATGAAAATAATTTTTTAAAAAATATAAAAATAATCATAATATTATAAATAAGTATTTATGAATTACAAAAATACCAACATTTAATTAATAGTGTTTAAAATATTAATTTACCTATATTATGATATAATTAGATCATATTTTAACTAATAAGATTTATAAATTTTATTTATTCTTTCATTGGTGATTCTATTATTTATTTGGCCAATTTACTATTTATAATGGTCATATTACTATTCTTAAGGTCAAGTTACTATTTCATTTGTATTAGTTCCATAACAACTATAAATACATCCGATTTCATTAATTCTTCATTTATAAAGATTTTATTATAGTCCCTATGTGATTATATGTGATTATGGCATTACTATAAGAAGGGATAAATTTTGTTGATTAAAGTTTATGTTACTACATTATTCATATTCCATCACCTTATTTCAGGGATGAATATAATATTGAATTTAATATTCACATATGATATTTATGTTATTATTGTACCTATTTATTTATAATACATGTCTAACTTCTTTCCTACCAACCTGTTAGAAAATAATTATGTTTCTTGTCTGTTCGGCACATTACCACCTCATGACCTTACGTGACATGTTATTCTTTTTTTCATCACATGGATGGAAATAATGATTGATTAATTTAACACATTTTATATTTTTAATATAATTATAATTCATTGATTATTATATAAAATATATGATTTTACAATCCATTCAATGGGGGATATGGTAATCTCGATTGTGTGTACGGTGGTCTTCCTCCTCATGAAGCGATGTGATCCCTTTTTCATATACATTTTAAATATGAGGTAATAATGGTTAAATTTAATGAATATATGTGATATATATAATATATTATTTTTATTTTAATGGTTATATATTATTTTACATTTTTTCATTCAATCAATCAATAAAATGGAAATAATGTTTATACATGTGTGTTTCCTACCATCTCTGTGAATGGTGTATGCCATTTTCTATCTATATCTTTTAGAGAAAACTCTAAATTCATATATAATGAATATTGACGATATTTATTTCATGTTTAACTTTATTGATATTGTGGAAAAATAAGAAATGTAATAGGAAAAAAATAACAATTAATCAAAATATACATGAAAAAATAAACAGTTATTACCTGAAATGTAACTTCAACAAGAAATTGTTAAAAAATGGGTTATAAAAGGGTCATAACCAAATCATAAAATTTATAATATATATATATATATGTATGTTTTTTAGAGTATTTAGAATGAAAATATTATTATTATACATGAGGGTTGAATGTGTATAAAGGAAGTCGAGAAATAAGGTGTATTATTTTTGTCTCACTTTTATTTTTTGTGATACGAATTCCATATTCACCATTTGTTTCATTTATGTGGTGTATATACATCGCATGAATTTATTTTTTGAATATTATATCAAAACTATTATGTATTTATGTATATATTTCTTTATATCTTTTCCAATATTTTTATGATTAAAAAGTGAAGAAAATAGTAATGGATTTTTGTCTCTAATTTCTTTCATTGGGACATAAGTTATATTATTCATATATCCTTCTCTATAATGTGTATATAGTCCCAATATTTAATTTTATATCATTAATATTATTATTTTCATGATTTCCAAATTATAATTAGATTTTATGGGGCCTACGATTCAACTCATACCAATGTGGTAAGGGTTTTATGATATAATCTAGCCATTTATCATGATTGTTTAAGAGAAATCATATGATAATGAAATGTTACAATCCTTCTCTCATGAATATATTCATTTTTTTTAAAATATAGTTATTTAATGATTATAATGTTTTTTCATTCACTTTAATCTATTTATGTACTCAATAGTTCAAAGTAATGTTAATATGAAAAATATTATTTATTTCGATCTTCAGCCAAAACCCATTTTTTCTAAAAACCAATTTGGTCTAAAATTCGTTCAAAAATGTTTTTTCAGTATATAAGTGATTTATTTAATAAATATTTAACCATTTTTTAATTTTTAATTTATTTTTTTAATGGAATATTCATGTTATTTTCCAAATAAGTATCGTTAGGTTTTTATAAAAAATGTGAAAGGAATCATTTTTTTAACGTGTACAACATGAATAGAATTTCCCACTATCATGACCACACAATGTTTTAAATATTAAATGATATGTCTACAAGTGTATTTTGAATGAAAAATATTTGAAAAATATTTTATGATATTTTATATTTAAAAATTGACTTCAATATAAAGGTTATTATTCTCAAGAAATTTACAATGTGATATTTCAAAATCATTTTCCATCCATGTTGACATTAATTGAGGTAAATTATGCTTTCATGCAGATAATATTCAAGGATACAATCCATATTTTTTTATATATAGGTTTAGGTTTATGATAAAAATATTTATATTAAACCCATTTTTTCAGAGGTTATACAATGATAAAATGGTAATGAAACCCACTTCTTTTTCCACAGGTTATGCAATGATGAAGTAAGGAAATGATTATAAAACCTATTTCTTTTTCATAGGATATCTTATGAAGAAATTTAAAAAGACCCATATCTTTTCATAGGTTCTAAATGATGAATGTTTTATTATCTTATAGAATAAGTATGTATGATTTTCATTATGTCATATTGGGGGCTTATATCCCCCCCCCCCAATACATTGGGTATTTACTGATATCTCACCTGATAAAAGGAATAGAATAGGGAGTGAACCCATTAAAGCAAGGCACTTTGTTGACAATATTAGTATCAAGAGTGAACCCTGACTAATATGTGGATTTGGGGAGTTAACCCATTTCACTATGATAGTTTTGGAAGTGAGACTTGGCTATTATGGAAATTATTTTCTCAGCTAATATGTATGGTAGAGTTCCATGTCTTATGTCAACAATATGATCTCACAAATCATATTAATTTATTAATATATGATTATTGTATTATATACTAAAAATAATTATTCCATGACTCATAATTGTAATCTTTTATATGTGGGGTATGGTTTTCATATGTTATTCACACACTCTCATACACTTATTCCATCATTATTCTTACATATTTATATTATTTACCTTTATAATGTGAATGAGACCACCCACTCATATATTTTATTTCCCCAGGATAAAATGATATGTATCACATTGGATATGTATCTGAATATTGATAGTTTTGAGGAAATGACTGGGAGATAAGATATCCAACTTAGAAAAAATTATAAATTAAATAAAATTTTCAGGAATGATTCCCCTCACCATTGAATATAAAAGCTTCTAATATCGACCCATTACTTATTACTCTAAAATAATCTTAAATCTTAAATTTCAACCAAAATACATCTCTAAACCCTCTTATACAAATTCCTAAGGGTATTTTATAATTGGAAGACTCACTGATATTAAGACTCGCCCCAAAATATAAATCTTGGGGATATTACTAATGGTTTTGAAGAAAATGCTTTTGAAATTAAATTCAACGCATACACCTTCTAAAAAATTACGTCACATTAAATACAAAAAAAAATTATATGATGGTACATTATATACTAATTGAAATAAAATATCTAATAGTTATTCATTTCTATTAAACTCAATTAAAATCATTATTCCCCTGTCATAGGTATATATTAACTCTGGGAATGATGATTTTTTCATTCAATTATAGATTTCAGGGATTCATTAAAAAATTGATATTAGTATTGAAATAATATTAATATTCAATTAATATAATTTTCATGATTTATTGATTATAAAATTATTAGTATTTTCTTGCTATTAATAATATATTATATTGGTCAGTTTGATCTCTTAAAAAATAATAATGATAAATATTTTATGATTTGTATCAATATAAATGTGTATGGAACACCACTAATTTTCTAAAATCTATGACATTATTCCTTGAAGATTTTTTATATTATAAATTCATTATACAATGATCATATACTATTACTATTATACAAAAGTAGTTTTAGAACTATTTTTAAAACATCTCATAATAATCGAAATAAACATCATGAAACTATCAAATAGAGAGTAAATTAATAAAAAAGAATAAAAAGAATATATTATAGTTTAATAAGGTATTGAATAATGAGACTACTAAATAATATTTTATTATTTATAAGGGTATATGATATTATATGTCTGTCTATACTCATGGTATGGTGTACATTACAAGTCCACTTTTCTCATATAATGCTTATCCATTATCAATATGCACTTATAGATATTATATTGATATCTTTAAATGAATACCATATTATCTTAAATTTATTTTATAGGATTTAATTTTCTCCCTAAATCACATATATCTTCATGGTTCAAAAATTACATTGTTAGAAATGGACTCTAATCTCAACATTAATTCAAGACACTTGTTCGAAAATATATACCTTTTTTAGTTTGTTTGTTATACATATTACCCCCAATGATTTTTTTTCATATATTTTATTTTTTTAGGATCTTTATAATTACATTTCTGGTTCTCACTATTTTTTAATATTTTACCCAATTAGTAAAGGGGTGTCGTTGGATATCTTTTTTTTCTTTACTTTGTCTCTATTTTGGGTTTAAATAAATCGTTCTAAAGCATTATTATTATGTTTCCATTATTCTCCCTCATGAGATTTTATTGTTTAATTTTCAATTTAGCATAATTTAATTACCTTTCCAACTCATATTTTTATTTTTATTTGTCCTTACTATTATAAAATTTATGATTTATAACATTTGGTTTTTAATATCAATTATTCAATATGACACTCTCTGTATAATATTACTTGAAAAAATATAATGATATTATCCCTTTATATATCCAGATTAATTCACTCATTCGAATTTTAGTTTTATATAAAATTCATTTACTATTTACCTTTAATTATTCCACTCATCAACCAAATTAATTATTTTAAATGGAACTTTGTTATTAACTCTTTTTTGGACTGATCCTTATCTTTTATACAAATTTAATTTCAACTTTAATTGAGAATAAAACAGGAAAACATTTTTTTAACTTTACAAATTATGTTACATTCCCCATTTTTTTATCTTTATGATCCTTTAAATTTATTTAAAAATTTTAATTTACTGATAATGATATTGGAAAATATATTTATGCTATACTTCATTATAATTTCATTTCATCCACATCAAGATATCAATTTAAATGAAATTAAATATATTATAAGATCGTTGGAAATCTATAAAACACACCTACTCATAAAAATATTTACTTCCAGAATTTTATAATAACTAAGATAATATTTTCCTATTAAATATAAAATTTCATACTATCCCCTAATGGATATTTCAAATTTGTCAATACACTTATATATTCCACCCATAATCAACTTCATATTATATATTTACTCTCATGATATTATATTTATAAATTGTTTTGTTATTGGAATAAGAATCTCATTCTTTATCCAAATCCCTAAATAGATTTAATTTGGTGGGAATGAAATATCTATGACAGGATTTATCCATCACTACCTATTTAATTCCATATGATCATTTTAATATAAATATAATCATTCTTCAAATACCATTTCATCATGAATACCATAAATATACTTCTTTTTATTGAATTTTTTCACCAAGATACTCATACCATTCAATTGATTAAGAAAAATTATTAACTTTAACTTACACCAAATTGTTATATATGGTGTGAATTCCCTACACATAATTAATCTAGTGAAGGATATTTAACAAGATTTTTTTTTCTTTTGACACTTATTTTATTTTCACTAGTTAACCGGGGTTTGATTTTAATATATATATAAATGTATTTTTATGAAATAAATATATTCAGATATATTATTATGTGTTTTAGTGGTAAAAATAATATATCCATACATTACAATATGTAAAACATATCACTACTGATATAATAATGATATTCATGATTTTGTGAAAGTTAGATTCATTTAATATGTTTTGGTAGACATTTTGTAGTCATAGCTATATGTTTTCACTATGTTTTAGGTAGACATGATGTGTTTAGATTTATCCATTAAGTTATGATCGTATTATCAAAGAAACATAAAATATATAATGATTTTTTATTCATATTAATTTTCCAAATACATATTTTTTCATCACAGTTTGTGATTTTTTCAAATGATTTTTCATCCTAAATCTTTATTAAATGTTATTATTTTTGGGGAATCCTATTGTATAATGTATTCCATGATTTTATATTATTCTATCAAGACCCATGACCATTTATTATGATTTTAAAATCATATTTTATTAATAATTATATTTTTATCATGATCACGTACATCAATTTTATTATGTTTTACTGATAACTCATTGATGTGTCATTGATGATATTATAACCACTAGTGAGAATTTTAGTTTATTCCTTTATTATGTTTCAATATTTCTCTTTGAATTATTATATTCTAAATATTATAAAATTATTTATGTGTTTTTGGGTCATGTCCATTAATATTATAGAATGTGTGTATGTATTTATTTGTAACACCATATCATGTAGTGTTATTATGGGGTTGCCTCATTCGCTAGTGAAAATACATGAAATATTGGCAATGGAACTATATTTTGTAACCTATCTCCCCCAAAAATTTATTAGTAACATATTTATATGGATTACACTATGGCCATTTTTTACACAACTCTATTTTATCAAAATCATCAAGACCTGAACTTGGAACATTCACCGCCATAGTAATATTTCCAAGAATGAGGTCCTCAATGGAAGATCTTGTGATATTAAATAAATATATGGAAATTAATATTCAACAATCATTGTATAAGAATATCAAAGTATGGTATCTATGGTATGATCATTCCTCTATATACCACCCTCTTCAATTCCCCTAGTATTGACACAGAATATGTGAAAGGAAGGCTTATTTTTTTTCTTTTGATACTTAGATCATGAACTATAAAATCATTAGATTCTAAATATTTCCCCCTTTTGAGGATTCATTGGGTTATCTCAAGGATTTGGTTGGGAGGAATTTCTCATCGGGAGGGAAATCAAAAGGAACACTTTACCATGACCTATATTTAGTAGGAAGTGGTTTTACTCATCACAACACCTCACTAATGAACTATATATGATTAACATTATATCAAAGACTCACTATACTCCAAGGATATATATGTTAAGAAATTTTCTATTTGTAAACTGATTTATGAAATCATTTATTTATAGATAAGAATCAACTAAAAAATTCATGACCATATGATTTCAACCATCATAGACCCCACAATAGAGTAATTTTTTCATCATTATAAGTACTTTATTATCCATGTGAATTAAAATATTCTATAAATTCATAGATAATGCAATGATGGATGTGATATGTGAGTACCCTTTCTCAAAGAGAATGAATGAAAGATAACTCTCACTTGGTTCTTCTATAATTATCAGTAATCACATCAAATGATGTATGATAATGAAAAAAATTTAATGTAAGTTTATAGTCTATCATTGTTGAATATCTCTTTAATTTCCCAGGTCATATATAATATGCTGACAATATTGGGGAACTCTTGGAATATTTCGGAAAGGGAAATCTTCATGAAATAATAAAATTCAAAATCACATATGATATCTACCATTAATAGGTATAAAATTTAGATTGTGACACAGATCTAGTATAGGGTATTCCATTATTGAATATATCTTATAATATGCTAAATATTAGTTTTGTTTAGTACAATAGGGTTTAGAGTTCAATACACTGAAAAGTATAAAATTATTATAATGATTCACATGTAGACATAACATTGATAATGTTTGAGATAAAATATCTATTCGTTAAGTAACATGTCCAAAACTCATTCATATTATAAATGTAGTTCCATATACAGCCTAATTTCATATCACCATGTTTTTTTTATTTTTCCCACAACAGAAAAAATAGTACGAGCCATCAACATTATGAGTGAGGAAATATAAACTATTCCTTAGTAATTATTTATTTAATTTGTATAAATATTGTAGCAATAAAATATTCCACCTTTCAACATTATATATAATCAACTAAGATGGTATCTATATTCCCAAATAACATTTCTCCCTCATCATCAATATTTATGCCATATATGGAGCCCAATAGATATCACCCTAGATGTTAAACACTACGAGATACTCAATATACATGTCTTTATGGAGATTTTTTCTATTGATTTAATAAATATTAAAATGATTGATCCCAATATTGATAATTAATAAATGGAAAAAATTATTTTTAGATGTATGTGATTGATCAATAATAGTATGATCTTGATATGTCAGAGAAAAAATGAACTGTACCTATCCCCTGGGGCCCTTTCTCTCACTACCCCAAACCCGCCTTCTATAGGATAGGGGCTGGCGACTAGCACCGAAAGGTGTATTCCCTAAAACTGGGAAGGCATTGCCTTTATATCCTATGAAAACACTCCACGAAGAACACATAAAGATACAAAGACAAGTAAACTGTAAAGTAAAAAGAGTGTGTATAGTAAGTAAAAGGGGCCAGAATACATGCCCAACTGGAAAGTACAATAAAACTGAATGTACAAGTAAACTGAAACATCTCCTATAGACACTCGCCAAGGATCCTACCTGAAGGGATGGTACATCACTCAAAAGATCCTCTCTGTAGTATGCCTCATCTAATTTCCACCTCTGAGCTACCTCTAGTCCTTGTACTCTCATCCTCAGTCAGCGATGTCTGTCATCTACACCAAACCCAATATGGTGCGAGCATAGCTCGTGCAGGGGTGAGTATAACGATACTCAGTAGGGACCCTGAGACCCTCAATGGTCTCACAAAACCCACAAATTATAAACCAAAAATCATGAAAATAGTTGAAAATTCTACTTTGGTATATGCCCATACATATACCAAAGTTATCAAGTATACCCATCTCATTCCTGAGGAAAACACCAGGCCCAACTCTTAGCCAAAGCTCAATTGTTCCCCAAAGGAAATAATACCACAAAGGTAAAACCACAAACGTAAGTTCCACAAAGGTAACACCACAAATAAGAATTCCACAAAGGTATCACCATTAAGGTAAGTACCACAAAGGTACACCACATAGAAGAACAACACAAAGGTATCACCACGAAGGTATGTACCACAATGGTGCGCCGCACAAAAGAATACCACAATGTTATCACCATGAATGAAAGTAAAACAATGGTACACCACACAAAAGAATACCACAATGGTATTACCACATAGGTAAGGACTCACATGACACCAGGTATAACCTAGGTATGGTAGTATAGATTATTAGCTATAACTACTGAATCATCTTAATCTGTTAAAAGGCAGACCCACATAGAATCCTAAATCATCAGACTCACGTAGGATCCTATTATAGAAGACCAACGTATGATCTTAGAGTAGTCTCACTTGGATTCCTAGAGCATATTCAAGTGATACTGTCTAACACAGACCCACGTAGGATCCCATAGCACAGACCTACATAGGATCCCTTTCTAATGTTACAGCCGGCTACAGGGTTCCCACACTAATCTCGCTTGATTCTGGGAGGTTCTGTACCTCAATCCACACATAAATAATCCAAATACCAAAATTTCCCCAGAAGAAGTATCCCAAAGGACTTCTAAGTGATATTGGTCTCAACGCAGAAGACGGTGCCTCAATCGGACGCCCGGTCTATAAGTTATTGGGCTTTTATTTATGAGGTCCCAGTTGGATTCGTCTCCGATCCAACCTGTGTATACCCCAACCATATCCAAAACTCATGTGGGTTATACCAAAAGTACTGGATTGATCTATGTATTTCGGTTCTGTAGACGATTCGTCAAACAGACACACGTAGCTCAAGATATGGCCAAAAGAATGAAAATGGTTGAAGTTGGTTTGGGTCCGATCCCACCTGGTCAGACCGACCCAACCCGACCCGGTTCGGGCTAAACTGTAACAACATGGGTCTGGCCCAGGGTCTAACCTAGCCATCTAGGTCTAGTATGGCCTAGCCCATGGTGCGGCGGCCCACGGTGCAGTGGCCAGCCGCGGCTGGCCAGGTGGCCAGCCTCCTCTACCCGGCGCGGTCGTGCACCGCACCTCCCCTAGTGGTCGGCTCTTCCAGACACCCTCCATTTGCCACCATGGCGCATAGCCATGGCTCCAGTTCACCTAGAATAGTGGACGCATGCCACTGCCTCCCGTTTGCATGGCTGGAAGACAATGGCCACCGCCCTTGCTATGCCGTGACCGACGTGTTGCGGCCCCTTCACCGGCGGTGTGGTTGGGCCACCGTCATCTTCGCGGCCGGTCGTGGTGCTAGCCGCCACTCTCAAGTCCCACCGATGCCAATCTCCAGCACTAGTCACAATCCTCCTCCATCATGAAGAACACATCAAAAACAACAATTGTTGTGAAGAGGTCAGGCTATGTTCGTTTGGCCCGCACCCTCCGCGTTGTAGCAGTAACAAACGGCTCATGGGGAGAGATTCAACGTAAAATAAAATTAACGATGATTATAAGAAATCACTCCCCTACATTGGAGTTCATTGGATGTGTCAAGAGATTGAAGATGATGTCACTGAAGATCGTCAGCGTTCATTGCCTCTGTAAGGTGCTTCTGATCCGGGCTCGGGTCGGTTCCTCGTTCTTCTTTGGAGAAAATTTCTTCATTGGAGAGGAAGAGTTCTTCCAAAGTTCTCCACGTCTATCTTTTTCAAACCAATCCATTCAATGGTAAAGAAAATCCAATATAATATAAATAAGTCTATTATATAATTCACGTGGTCAAAAATAAAGTTGGCATAAATGGATTTGGCATAATTAAAGTTGACACATTTAATTAATTGTAGTTGTTCAATTAATTAAATGATGAGTTGAAATGTTTTCCCCCATTTAGAGGGGTTCAGGTGGTCCCCACCATTAATTTCAAATTTGGAGGTTTTAAACTCGGGTGTCCCCCACCAAATCACATTTAAATTGGGAGGTTTTAAAATAAAATAAAATTTGTTCATTATTTCCACGAAAAACACAAAAACTAACTTTCACCCTCCGCCTACTAGAGTCGAGGTGAATGTCTCCTTATAAAAATATAGGCGCTGCGAGTTCAAAGATGTCCTTAGATTTCAATTTCGAGCATTAGTTCAAAAGTTACAAAAAATCGCTTGCGCGTTTACTGAACGTACTTAGTTTTTTTTATAAATTTATTCTAGGCACACCGGGCCTTGGAATCATGCGCCGTCAATTTTCGCAGACTCGTAAAATAACCATATAATAAAAAAAGTACATGTAATTTTATAGGTCTTTATATTCTCCCCACCTTAGTGCTTTGTATCCCCAAAATCCAGATCACAAAAACAATGAAAACAAGTGGGGGTACTGAGCATGAATTTGAGCATCTCGCTCCCATGTGCTCTCCTAGAGGTTCTCGTGCTGCCAATGTACACGAACTAAAGGAATTGACTAAACATGAAGGACCCGATCTTGGAAATCCTCAATCTCCACTGGAACCTCCGTAAACATCACCCCATCATCGATTCCCAGCTCACTGTGGTCGATGACGTGTGATGGGTCGCGGACGTATCTCCTCTGCTGGGATAGGTGGAAAACTCTGTGCACCTAGTGCAACTGAGGTGGAAGAGATAAGCGTTATTCCATCTTGCCAACTGTAGTGAGGTCCCAAAAGGGTCCGATGAACCTCCGAGATAACTTTCCACCCCGGATAAAACTCTGAAAACCTCATCGGTGTCAGACTCGTAGAAAGACAAGGTCACCATCCTCGAAAACCAAAGGTCTTCATCTCCTATTGGTTCCATGAGTGCTGAATCCCATGGGTCAGTCCATTACAAAGGTGATCAGCAAGTTCGGTCGTACAACTCCTCAAAAGGTTTCATCCTAATGGTGGAGTGATAGCTGTTGTTGTATGAAAACTATACCAAGGTAAAGTGATCATCCCAACTATGAAGGAAGTCAGGGACACAAGCACGCAACATGTCATAGAGGGACTGAATGGTCCGCTCTGTCTGGCCATCCGTCTGAGGATGGAAGGCAGTGCTCAAATGAAACTACACCCCGAAACCCTCCTACAACCCCTTCCATAGCCGACAAGTGAAATGTGCATCACGATCGAAGACAATCGTCAAGGGTACTCAATGTAGCGGTACAATCTCTTGCACATAGAGGCATCCCAATATCTCTACTGAACCCTGCTCTCTGATTAGTAGGAAGTGGGATGACTTGGTGTAACACCCCAAGCTTTCACGATATGCTTCTCTTTCAATAATGTAGTAGCTTGCATTGTACGCAAGTTTGAGATTCTAACGCACCACGACCAATCAAAATAGCCATTATGAATAGTAATACTCACCTTTTGAAATTATATATGTTTTATACATCAAAATGAACTTTATTTTTGGATTCGTAATATCCAAATTAGCCTATGATGAAATTTTGTTATTTTTCTGAGAACTTCCAATTTTTTATGAATAATGAAAAATACTTAAAAAAACTTTTTTAATATAAATAATTTGTAGTGATAAATTATAATATTCATTGGTTTTAAATTATAATTATAATATATTTTTACCATTTTATCCAATGGTGGTGATTATAATTAATTTCACTTTGAAATTTGACATAAACAATTGTCAATCTTTTGATATATATTGTTTCTTAAAAACGCGCTATTTGTTGTGATAGCGGGAATTAATTATAAAATTAATTAATGCAACTTATATGTTTGAAATTTTGTAAAATAGACATCATTTTTGAATTTGGAATATAAATTATAGCTTAGGGTGAAATTTTGGCATTGTTCTGAAAAACTTCAATTTTTGATGAATAGTGAAACAACTAAGTGGTAGTTAAAAAACTGATTTTTCATTTAAATGAAACATTACCACTTCTGTGATTTGATTTTCAAAAATCCGACATACATGGTTTTAATTGGGAAGTAAATGTGGTTCAATGGTATTAAAATATTTTTTGGTGAATAGTAACTTTTAAGTTTAATTAATCATGATTAAAGGTAATTAGTGAAATTTAAGGTAAAAATGATATTATAAATATATGAAAATACCTTTACACTTGTCCTACCCATATTGGATGAGTCATGGATGACCATGAAAATCCATGGGTCAACTTGGGGACCCCATGGAGCCACTTTGGTAGGAAAATGACATAAATAACTTTTTATTTAAAGTTAAAATAAAAATGCCACAAACATAAGTTGTTTTACTAAAACAATTTTTAAATGGGGTTATACAAGTCATATTTTTGACTATAAATATTTATTGGAAAGATAAAAATATTTAATACATCATGAGAGTTTGGTTATAATTTTTAGACATTAAATAAATTAAATTATTTATGACACCATGATGATGCAGCGATTACCTCATTAATTAACGATTTTAATAAAATGGAAGGATAATGTAAAATATAAGCATTACACTTGTCCAAATCCTATTGGACGAGAATATTTCGAACCCTTATCACCTTATCCTAGAATTATATATGTTTGGGACCTTTAGAATCCGAAAAGCATTGTATAATAAAGTAACATTTCATTACTTTCCAAGAGTGCCCCTCCTCTCCTATTATAAAAGGCCCCCACCACTACCACCTTAATAACACTTTCAAAGCCTTTTGGATAGGCCAAACTTTGCCCAAATACTCTCCAAACTTCCGTCCCTTACTCCTAGAAGCCTCCCTTTGGGCAGAATTCTTCCCAAGGAAGCCTTTGTCTCAAATCAAAAGAGTTACCCGATTTTAAGGTAATGTCTTCTTTTATGTTATTTTGTTTTATTTTGCTTATCCAACCCCCTAAACTATTTTTATTCATTTCTTTTGTAACAACACCAGTATAATAAATATATTAGAATGTTGTTATAAGAATTATTCGAGCTACACTTACACACACCTACATCTAATGGTTAAAGAACATACTGTTTCTCTGGATGGAAAATTTCTGCCTCACGAAACGATTATTGTTCAACACTCATATAACACCTTCAAAGGTGGCCATTAAGATGTCACTCTATTTATATATGATATATAATATGTTTATGTTTTACTTATGGTTCTGTATTTTTCATTTATGGCATACCTTTATTGTTTCCATTATGGGTAAACGCGATATTTTCATTTTAGGAAATGCGGACTACCGCCCCCTCAAAGTGATTTGAATCGTTAATGCCATATGTGGGATGTATAAAGGATGGAGTAAATGATATTATATATGATATTATACTGGAATTATAATACACCTGTATACTATTATGATTTCATTCTATTAAATAAGAAATAGAAATGAAAGTAGCGTTCATGCGTACGTACGGCTTACCGTCTCCATGAACGGTGCATATCATTTCTTACCTCTAAATGTTATGTAATATTATAAATGAATGTATATAATGGATATATATGATATATATGATATCTAAATCATGAATATAATTCTAGATATAATGTATATTTCACCACATGAACAACATGTAATTATAAGAAGTTTATTTTTGACTCAAGTACCAAAGATCGACAAAATGACCGTTATTAACTTAAATAATTACATAATGTTCATAACATGGTAATAAGTGATATAAATGGAATAATGAACATGAAAAAGGTTCTTAAGTAAATATAAATTAACTCTAGTTTATTATTCAGGATGTTAAAGAATGATCGAGTCAAGTCGGACGCAAGGTATGGGAACTTCTTAACCCAACTTCTATTATTTTGGTTAATCTCCTACTTTCAAATTATGTCATGATATTATTATGTCCTATATTGTATTTTTACTTATAGTGAATACACATAATAGATCTACTTTATTTTAAAAATGATCTTTGTAAGGACTTCATCTCAATCTCCTTTCGTTGAGTCATATTTTTTTTATACACAGCTTTCTTTTATACGTTGTATAAACCCCTTTGACTTTAACGTTTATTCAAAAGGTTTTATTTTATAATTATGTGATTTTTATAAGATTTCAAAAAAGAGATATTTCTCTCAAATATATGAAAATCTAGTGAAAATGTATACCTATTTAACGCAAGCTTAAAAATGTTTTCAGAAAACCTGACTCTCGAGTGTGGTAGACATGAAGGGATTGGGCGTGGACCCCTCATGGCCTGTAATTAGTCGAGCAGTCTCAGAATTATTTATTTTGTTTTCAGAAGATTGCATAATGTTTTCAGAAAAACATTGTAGTATATTTAAGCGATTTTAAACATAAGTATCTTCTAAAAAAATTGCATCAGTAGGTCTCATGAGACAAACTAGTGTCTTGGCACGGGGCCTTGACAAAATCTTATTTGTGGTGTTGGCACGGGGCCTTGTCTACGTGGTTATGATAGTCTGGGATTATGCATTCCATCATTATGAAAGTGGTTATTGATATTTCATGTGACTATTCGACTAGTCAGATATCCATGTGAGTAAGTAAATGGCATTATCTCATTTTATTTTTGCCTTATTATGCTGAAGTTAAAGTTTAAAAAGGCTTTTGTTTTAGTTATACATTGCCATAAATGTTAATGTTTATTTACGAAAGCTTCCGCTATATTGTTATCCTTACTGAGCATCTGAGCTCACCCCTTTCAATGTTTTAATATTTTCTAGGATGTGAAGAAGTATTTTATGAATGACCTGTAGGGATAGTCAGAAGAGGATATGAGTGTGGACTATGGAGACTTTGTTATTGCAGTTTTTCACTTTATGATGTAATGTAACATTTATCAATGTATCTAGTGTTTCCAAGGCTACTAAACTAATCAGTCTTTCGAGACTTGATCTTTTGTGATCATGCCAATGTTACGAAGTAATGCACCGACTCTGGGTAACTGGGGTCGGGGCGTTACAGTTGGTATCATAGGCATTTTAGTACTAACCTTGGAAGCTAGATTTAGATAAACTCTGATTAGAGCACATAGCCCAAAGATAGACTTTGAGGATTAGTATATAAGAACTTCCTAGAATTTTGGTATTATAGAGATTTTGTGAGTTTTCCGAGCAATAAATCCCTATCTGGATACGAGCAGGTAGAGGTGGCTCTGGCACAGATGTACCTAGGGGTAAAACCCGAAAACACCACTTTGAGCTAGAATCGAACGGGAACTGGTGCACGACAACAGGCCTTGCTGCACTCATGGTTACAACACTCCTGGGGGATATGCTTAGGATAATTCTCATTTTCTTTACAAACCACTATGAAGGGTTATGAGTATATACTTCCTCAAAGAAAACTTTTTTTATGATTATGGATTATATCCATAAATAGTTCAATTAGTGTTAAGTGTTTTACAAGTATTGAATTATGTATTTTGATTCATAAACTAATCTAGTTTATGACATTGTTTAGAAATGGCGCCTAGTGGAATGAATGGAAACCATATCAATGAACGCACTCCGTGTAGGGATTGCCCTCCTGCTCAAGATAATTATTGTGGAGCTAGAGATACAACTGGTGCTGAACAACTTATTACCATACTAGGACAACTCACTCAGGTTATGAATAATAACCTTACTCATATGGAACACCCTGATCCACAATGTGGAGGATCAATGTTAGACCGCTTCATGAGGAAACAACCGCCAACATTTAATGGGGGTACAAATCCATTAGGAGTTGTGCAATAGATAAACTCCGTAGAGAAAATATTCCATGCCTTGGGGAGTAGCGAAAGGGAGAAGGTTGTCATGGTAGTCTACCGCCTCACTGGAGATGTCGATCAATGGTGGTCGCTGATTCAAAACACAAAGGAAGATGAAGAAGTATCAAGTATGGAATGGAGGGAGTTTAAGGAAATTTTCTTAGAAAAATACTTTCCTTGTGACCATCGAGCAGATATGGAAAGGCAATTTCTGAGCCTGAGGCAGAAGGAGGATGAGAATATCGCAAAGTATGAGGCTAACTTTACAAGGTTAGCAAGGCATGCTACAGATTATATATGTAACCCAAGAAGTAAGATTGATCGTTTCTTTGATGGGATAAAACCATTTCTCCATCGAGCTTTAGTATCCCAATCTTTCTCAACATACGAGGATATAGTCTCGTGTGCTATCAAGACAGAAAAGGAATTCTCTAAGTCTTATGACAACAAAGTAAAGCAAGAGAAGAAGAGAACGATGGAACAAGAGACGGATAAAGGGAAAAAGGGAAAGAAGGATTTTCCATTATGTGATAATTGTGGGAAGAATCACCCTGGTACTTGCCTAAAAGGAATGGAAGTTTGTTATAAATGTGGAGAAAAAGGTCACCAGGCTCGTGATTGCAAGGGAAAGAAAGAGGCTATCAATTTTGAATGCTACAATTGTAGGGAAATGGGTCATTATGCAAATGAATGTCCTAAGCGTCAGGGAAACTCACCTCAGAAAAGTCCAAGGAATCAAGTACAATCTTATGGTGTTACTATAGTTGAAGTGGAATAATTAATGTATTGGTGCTTTTGGACTCAAGGATTATATTCTGGTTATAAGGATAATGTGATATATATATAAGGATTGTACTGCAGTACTTGTTGATTTCATTAAGGTTTTAATATGATGAAGGTAATCATATTTTTGTATGTGACAATAAGAGAAACATTACCTTGTTTGAGGAATCTGATGATACAATTGATTTTGGAATTTAGAGACCTTTTAGAGAAAGTCTGGACTGAGGTATTTTGGATAACTATAAAGGTTGGAATGGATTAAGTTGAACATTGGATAGTATTGTTTAAGGTTAAAACATTTATGAAGATTATTTTTGGAATATTATAATACTATAGTTTTATAAAAAGGACAACCTGTAGGGTGGGGCATAACCCGTCGCGTCGGACAGAGCTTCAGGAATCGAACCCACAACCATAGTGTGACAGGCCTTTATTACCTACCAATAGCCTATAGGAAGTCCCTGGTTATTACAAAATAATTTTACTAATCTAAATGGTATGTGTTAATATTTGGAACCTTATACAATTAGGATAAATCGAATATTTTTGAGTTCTATTACATTTTAGAGTGAAAGATGGGTTCGTGGTAAAAATTTATTAAATAATGAAAGTATACATAAAAAGTATGTATATTCCCTTGCATTCTTAGTAAATCTCCTAAATAAATTCCTCAACTTTATAAAAGGTAACTTAAAACAAAAACGTTGCTGGTTAACTTTTCCAACTGGGGATTCAATGACCGTTTAACCAATCACAAGTTTGTGGTCTTCTTATGGTTAACTTTCTCCTAATCCAGTGTTATACAACTCTCCATCAGACCTTGATGGTTTTTTTTCTTCCATATCCACATTTTCATAGAATCCTAGTATGGGCTATCTCGGGTGACCTTTGTACTTCTCTTTCTTTCTTTTAATGTTATATTTTTATTAACCTTATTTCCGATGTGGGTTTTCCACAAAGGTATTTTCTATTTTCAACCTTTTATTTTAAAGAAAAATTTCAAATTGTGAGGATGCAATTTATTGAAGGAGGGGAGAATGTAACACCCCAAGCTTTCACGATACACTTCTCTTTCAATAATGCAATAGCTTGCGTTGTACGCAAGTTTGAGATTCTAACGCACCACGACCAATAAAAATAGCCATTATGAATAGTAATACCCACTTTTTGAAATTATATATGTTTTATACTTCAAAATGAACTTCATTTTTGTATTCGGAATATCCAAATTATCCTATGATGAATTTTTGGTATTTTTCTGAGAACTTCTAATTTTTTTATGAATAGTGAAAAATACATAAAACAAATTTTTTAATAAAAATAATTTGTAGTGATAAATTATACTATTTATTGGTTTTAAAGTATAATTAGAATATATTTTTACCATTTTATCCAATGTTGGTAATTAGAATTAATTTCACTTTGAAATTTGACATAAACAATTGTCAATCTTTTGATATATATTGTTTCATAAAAATATGCTATTTGTTGTGACAGTGGGAATTAATTATAAAATTAATTAATGCAACTTATATGTTTGGAATTTTTTCAAATAGACATCATTTTTGAATTTGGAATATCAATTATAGCTTAGGGTGAAATTTTGGCATTGTTCTGAAAAACTTCAATTTTTGATGAATAGTGAAACCACTAAGTGGTAGTTAAAAAACAGATTTTTCATTTAAATGAAACATTACCACTTCTGTGATTTGATTTTCAAAAATCTGACATACATGGTTGTCATTAGTAAGTAAAATGTGGTTGAATGGGATTAAAATAATTTTTTTGGGTGAATAGTAACTTTTAAGTTTAATTAATTGCGATTAAAGGTAATTAGTGAAATCTAAGGTAAAAATGATATTATAAAAATATGAAAATACCTTTACTGTTGTCCTACCCCTATTGTATGAGTCATGGACGACCAAGAAAATCAATGGGTCAACTTGGGGACCCCATGGAGCCACTTTGGTAGGAAAATGACATAAATAACTTTTTATTTAAAGTTAAAATAAAAATGTCACAAACATAAGTTTTTTTACTAAAAAAAATTTAAATGGGGTTATATAAGTCATATTTTTGACTATAAATATTTATTGGAAAGATAAAAAGATTTAATACATCATTATAGTTTTTTTATAATTTTTATACATTAAATAAATTAAATTATTTATGACACCATGATGATGCAGCGATTACCTCATTAATTAACGATTTAATAAAGTGGAAGGATAATGTAAAATATAAGCATTACACTTGTCCAAAGCCTATTGGATGAGAATATTTCGAACCCTTATCACCTTAGACTCGAATTATATAAGTGTGGGACCTTTAGAATCCGAAAATCATTGTATAATAAAGTAACATTTCATTACTTTCCAAGAGTGCCCCTCCTCTCCTCTTATAAAAGGCCCCCACCACTACCACCTTACTCACACTTTCAAAGCCTTTTGGATCGCCCAACCTCTGCCAAAATACTCTCCCAACTTCCCTCCCTTACTCCTAGAAGCCTCACTTTGGGCAGAATTCTTCCCCAGGAAGCCTTTGGCTCAAATCAAAAGAGTTACCCGATTTTAAGGTAATGTCTTCTTTTATGTTATTTTGTTTTATTTTGCTTATCCAACCCCTAAACTCTTTTTATTCATTTCTTTTGTTACAAAACCAGTATCCTAAATATACTAGGATTTTGTTATAAGAATTATTCGAGCTACACTTACACACACCTACATCTAATGGTTAAAGAACATACTGTTTCTGTGGATGGTGAATTTCTGCCTCACGAAACAATGATTATTCAACACTCATATAACACCTTAAAAGGTGTCCATTAAGATGTCACACTATTTATATATGATATATTATATGTTTATGTTTTACTTAAGGTTCTGTATTTTTCATTTATGGCATACCTTTATTGTTTCCATTATGGGTAAACGCGATATTTTTATTTTAGGAAATGCGGACTACCGCCCCCTCAAAGTGATTTGAATTGTTAATGCCATATGTGGGATGTATAAAGGATGGATTAAATGATATTATATATGATATTATACTGGAATTATAATAAACCTTTATACTATTATGATTTCATTCCATTAAATACAAAATAGAAATGAAAGTAGCGTTCATGCGTACGTACGGCTTACCGTCTCCAAGAACGGTGCATATCATTTCTTACCTCTAAATGTTATGTAATATTGTAAATGAATTTATATACTGGATATATATGATATCTAAATCATGAATATAATTCAGGATATAATGGATATTTCACCACATGAACAACTTGTAATTATAAGAAGTTTATTTTTGACTCAAGTACCAAAGATTGACAAAATGACCGGTATTAACTTAAATAATTACATAATGTTCATAAAATGGTAATAAGTGATATAAAAGGAATAATGAACATGAAAAAGGTTCTTAAGTAAATAGAAATTAACTCTAGTTTATTTTTCAGGAGGTTAAAGAATGATCGAGTCAAGTCGGATGCAAGGTAAGAGAACTTCTTAACCCAATTTCTATTCTTTGGGATAATCTCCTACTTTCAAATTATGTCATGATATTATTATGTCCTATATTGTATTTGTACTTATAGTGAATACACATAATAGATCTACTTTATTTTAAAAATGGTCTTTGTAAGGACTTCATCTCAATCTCCTTTCATTGAGGCATATTTTGTTTTATACACAACTTTCTTTTATACGGTGTATAAACCCCTTTGACTTTTACGTTTATTCAAAAGGTTTTATTTTATAATTATGTGATTTTTAAATGATTTCAAAAAAGAGATATTTCTCTCAAATATATGAAAATCCAGTGAAAATGTATACGTATTTAACGCAAGCTTAAAAATGTTTTCAGAAAACCTGACTCTCGAGTGTGGTAGACAGGAAGGGATTGGGCGTGGACCCGTCATGGCCTGTAATTAGTCGAGCAGTCTCAGAATTAGTTATTTTGTTTTCAGAAGCTTGCATAATGTTTTCAGAAAAACACTGTAGTATATTTAAGAAATTTTAAAAGTAAGTATCTTCAAAAAAAATTGCATTGGTAGGTCTCATGAGACAAACTAGTGTCTTGGCACGAGGCCTTGACAAAATCTTATTTGTGGTCTTGGCACGAGGCCTTGGCTACATGGTTATGATAGTCTGGCATTATGCATTCCATCATTATGAAAGTGGTTATTGATATTGCATGTGATTATTCGACTAGTAGAATATCCATGTGAGTAAGTAAATGACATTATCTCATTTTATTTTTTCCATATTATGCTGAAGTTAAAGTTTAAAAAGGCTTTTGTTTTAGTTATACATTGCCTTAAATGTTAATGTTTATTTACGAAAGCTTCCGCTATATTGTTATCCTTACTGAGCATCTAATCTCACCCCTTTCAATTTTTTAATATTTTCCAAGATGTGAAGAAGTGTTTTATGAATGACCTATAGGGATAGTCAGAAGAGGATATGAGTGTGGACTATGGATACTTTGTTATTGCAGTTTTTCACTTTATAATGTAATGTAACATTTATCAGTGTATCTAGTGTTTCCAAGGCTACTAAACAAATCGGTCTTTAGAGACTTGATATTTTGTGATCATGCCAATGTTACGAAGTAATGCACCGACTCTGGGTAACTGGGGTCGGGGCGTTACAATTGGTGAGTCGGTCGAAGATCACCCAGATAGAATCACGACCCCTTGATGTACATGGAAGTCTTGTCACGAATTCCATGAATATTCCATACCACCTCCACTCTGTGACCTCTAAAGGATGAACTAATCCTACTGGATCCTGATGATCCACCTTCACTTGCTGACAAGTGAGGCACCGAGAGGCAAACTCTGCTACTTCTTTCTTCATTCCTGACCAACAATGTTGTCATCGAAGGTCCTGAAAAATCTTCTCCAATCCTAGATATACCACTAGAGAGGATGTGTGGAACTCCATCAACACATCCTCTTGAAGTAATACTTGTACCATGGTACATCCTCTGAAGAGGATAATGTGCTCCCCACCTTCATAAAATCCATTAGGTGCCTTCCCTGAGGATAACAGAACACGTCGAGTCTCATAGTCAGTGTCAGCAAACTGCACCTCCCTGACTCACTGAAGAAGTGGGGGAGTGACTGTAAGAGACTGAAGAAAAGCTGCTCCATCTCATTCCTCAAAGGATATTTGCAAAGCAGCCAGCTTCACCGTCGCCTCACTTTACTTTTGTATACTAGATCCCTTTCTGAGTGCATTCGATATAACGTTTCCCTTCCTAGGAGTATAGACTATCTCAAAGTCATAGTTCTAAATGAACTCAATCCAACATCGTTGTCTCTGGTTTAGGTCATTCGGAGAGATTATATACCTGAGACTCTTGTGAATAGATTAGACTATAAAATGTTCACCCATCATGTAAATTCACCAAATATTCAAGGCAAAGACCACTCCAACTAACTCCAGGTCAGGGGTAGCGTAGTTATGCTCATTATGTATCAGCTGTCGAGAACCATATGCGATAACTACTCACTCCTACTGTAGGACACATCTAATCCAGGTCCTTGATGCATCACAATAGACTACGTACCCAACTCCATCCTCCGGAAGCCTCAAGATTGGGGCACAAGGCAGTATCTACCTCAGCTCCTGAAAACTCCAATAGCATCTCTCTGATCACATGAAAGGTTTTCCCTTATTTGTCAACACTGATAAAGGTGCAACAATTCTAGATAAATATTTAAAAAAACCTCCGGTAATAACCATCCAAACCCAAGAAACATCGTACCTCTGTCACACTCCTAGGTGGCTCCCAAGAAATTATCTCCTCAATCTACTATAGATCCACCGCAACTCCATCCTCTGAGATGACATGTCCCAGAAAATGAACCTCTAGGATACAGAACTAGCACTTCAAGAGCTCACCATAAATTTGGTGCTCTCAGAGCATGTCCAGAACTATCGTCAAATGATCGACATGCTCCTCCTCAGTCGCTAAGTATATAAGGATGTTATCGATGAAGACTACAACAAAGCAATCAAGGAATAGCTGAATGATCATGTTCATGAGCCCCATGAACACTACTGGAGTATTGGTTATGCCAAATTGCATAACCAAGAACTCATAATGGCTATACCGACATCTGAAAGCCATATTCTGCACATCCTCATCTAGTACTCTGAGCTGGTGATCTCTTGATCTGAGGTGTATCTTCAAGAACCACCATGCTACCTTCATCTGATCAAAGAGGTCGTCAATCCTTGGGAGTGGTTACTATTTCGTCATAATCACCTGTTTTGGGAATCGATAGTCATAAAGAAGTATCAATCTCCCAAAATCCTTCTTGGCAAACACAATCGAGGCTACCCAAGGGGAAACACTGGGCCGGATGAACCCCTTCCCCTGTAAGTCCCCCAGCTATACTCACATCTCATGAAGTTCCATGGGAGCCATTGGATACGCTAGTGTAGATATTGGTTCCATCACGGGGTACAATTCAATGTAAAATTCCACCTCTCCATGAGGAGGGAGACCCATGACATCATCTGGGAAGACATCCTTGTACTGGTCCACCACTGAAGGATAGATTAGACTCTCCACATCAACCGCTCCAATGGTAAGGCTAGCCAACTGATGAGTGATCGACTACACTCTCCTCCGGGTAAGTCCATCATGTGATGGAAAGGCTCCCTTCTCATCAGTGCAGGTAAAACTAGTCCCATCCTCACAAATACACCACAATTTGGGACTAATACAGTCAATCTAAGACTGTACTATAGATAACTAGTCCATACCCTAGATGATGTCTCACGGCCTCAACGCCGCTACTAGGAGATCACAGCCGAAGCTCTCACCTCCTAGAGTAAGCTCGCACTGCCGGCACCAGTACGTAATCATTTAATCCACTCTTGTAAGAGTCTATATCCATAAGGATCGAGCCAACGGATCAGTCGGAATCTCCGAGCTCCGAACAAGGGTAGTGGAAATAAAATAATAACTGGAACCTAGTTCTATAAGTACAAAAACTAAAGTGGAGTCTGTAAGGGTTGGTGTCCTCAGAACCAACTATTTTGTACTTTGATTACATGAATGTTCACTTATTATATATTGTTCATTGTTCTGCATGACTATAATATAATAATGTCCTGGAATATTTGTTGTATTAATATGGTCATAGAAGATCCCCGCTATGATGAGAACCTTGAAATTCTATAACAATATTCTTAAATAATGTTCTGCGGTTTGATGACATACTATGATGGGACACATAGTATACAGACTGTCATGTGTGAGTACTCGTAAGAAGACAAGACTCTCTCTCATGGAGTTCGCACTTGGTAATCTCCAAGATGGGAGATTATGTGAACAGACCCGCCAGTAGTAATTCTGCATGTCTTGGTGTCATCGGATATTGCTATCTACGAGCATGTGTAATGGTCCTTAGACTGGAAGATTATCATTAACTCTTATCATGACTCACGCACTTAGATGTACTGACGAAAACCATCACGTAGACAGTTGGCGGAAAGTAGGGTACGTTGGGTGCATCACGAGTGACATGTTGTTAATGGATAAGTAGATGAAGGATTTGTCCCTTATATTTATGGAAGTTGATATCTTGTCCCTTTGATTGAAATAGAACTGTCGCATTAAATTCCATGGCCATGGTGTAAACGACGAGTTTTTTTCAGGTAGTCAAAGAATGACGGATCAAACATATAGGTTTATGACACTTCCATGAAACCTGTTTGATGAGATATTGAGACAAAGGGATTAAATTACATAGTAAGAATTCGTATGAGGTGATATGTCAATGCGGCATCAACTTATTTCTCTTGGGTGCCTTGACCCGTTGCTAGACAGTTTTCTTGGAATTTAGGCAAGCCTGCCTAATGCCAACGAGATAGAGGCCCAGAGGGTCACACACTAAGTGTATCCAAGTATCTCAAGTTGAATATAGATTATTCCCGTATGTGGTTTAATAATTATTCAAGGAAGCCTAAGTTGTTTTAAATGATGGAGGAAAAATAAAATAAAACAAGTACACATCGTGTATTATTAAATGTACATGCCGTGTAGTTTTATTTTGGAAAGGAAATGAATAAATGAAAACAAGATATACACGTCGTGTACATTTAATGTACATGCCATGTAGTTTTCAATGAAAAAGAAGTACACGTCGTGTATTTATTATTACACGCCGTGCAGTTTTTCCAGTCGGGATTTTGAGGATATAATATCGTTTTATTAAATGATATTTATTATAATCAGCGTGAGGGCATGTCAAGGAATTAATTATTATACATGGGGGTTTTCAATAGAAGTTAATGAAATAAATGAAACGCATAACGTGTTTATTTATTGTCATAACTCTACAACCTCAAACCCGATTATAAATATCCTCACAACCTCAACTCTTTTCCTACATAAGAGAATCATTGTGCACAACATCTCTGGAGAATTCTTTCAAGGCCGAAAGAACCTCTTCCTCCAAGAACGCTCTCAAGACCGAGATAGATCATCTTCCATCGGATCAAGACGATCTAAGGAGAACAACGCAAGCAAAGGCTACTCCATGCTATCACCCGGAGAATCCTTTGGCGACGTCCAGAGATACGAGGTACATGTGTGGATCACCGCTAGAGGGAGTCTACACTTGGCTTCTGCGACACAACGACAGATCACATCGACAATTTGATCAAGAACATCAACGAAGGAAGAACACCCAAACGGTATTTCTTTAAAATTAATTAAATTAATTATAATCAACCTGTAACGATCGTTGTTTGTGGTTCTGGGACAAACCATCTTCTTTGTCTTTTTCTGTGATTCGATCCGTGGAGACTGGCGTTTATCATCATATTGATCCTGGATTGATCATTTCTAATGACAAAAAGGCAAGTGGGCACATCCACCCATGTGCTTCCGCTGCGCCCGGAACCATCAAATGGTATCAGAGGGAGGTTACAACGTTGATTATAGTTATTTAATTTTCATTGATATTTAACGCATTTATATTTGATTCAATTCGAAATAAATTGTTCTATAAATCTGAATAAATGAGATCTTTTCTTCCTCCTTCGTTTCTCGATTCATATCACAGAAACGAACTTTTAATTTTAATTTTGATTAAAATAAAAATGAGGAACTCATCCGGAGGAGCCGCTCTTTCTGTCTGTTCAACAAGAGATTACACGGTGTGTACTTAAAACTACACATTGTGTACTTAGGTTCAATGAACCGGCACTGGTCCGCCAAACCACGCCGTGTGAATTGATTATGCCTAATTTTTAATCACGCCGTGTTGACCAGAATTGAACGACGCGTGGAAACTGGAATACACGGAGTGTATGTTGGAGCAACACGCCGTGTAGTCCGTTTCATCCCAAGTGAAACCGTGTACAAAGATAAGCCACGTACTGCGTACACGGGATCGCCAGGCCAATTACCGCGTAACAAGGAAGTACACGCCGTGTACTCCAAAATTTCCATTGTACAGAAAACACGCCAAAGCCCCGGCGTGTACTTTGGATAAAGGGTGAAAAGAAAAATACACGCCATGTAATTATAAACTACACGCCGTGTACTTTCCAGAAATGGATTTTCACCAGGTTTCCTCCAATATACAAAGACCCGTACAAGGAATATGGATGAGAATAATCTCAAGGAAATTCAGAAAGGAATTTAAGATAAAGAATTTATTAATTATAAGATCATAATTAATTGAATTCGAGCGTGTCTTATGTTAAATAAAAGAACGATGAAAAGAATTTGAATTCTAAATATGCGTAAATGCTGTTGCATACTATGGATGATCATGAGCTAGACCAAATACCCTTTGTATGTGTATGGTTTCATTTAAATTTATTTAATTTCAATTTGTTGGTCTGTGAGCCTTCTTCCAATAAAATTTAGGGCATGCGTGCCCATGGTTTCTTTAATGTAAAACCATGTAATGGAGGATCTTCCAAGCTAGAGGAGATGGTTCAAATCCTGAAGCTGAGGCGAAACTGATGCAAGATGATACAAAGGTGGACAGATGGGAGCTGCAAACCACGAACCAACAGGTTCAAGGTGTTTTCTCTAGGTTAGGGTTAGCTTATCACAACCGCTAGATATGATAACCAATAGAAGCTCATGATCACGCCATCTTATTTTATTTCTGTCTGATTGCATGGTTTATTTATTATGTATGTGTTGTCGCGATCACATAATTAATAAAATGAACAAGCATGAAAGGATGGAATAATATAAAAACCGGACTATGCGTAAACATTATCAGAACATGGTTAATCACTTAAGCAAGCATCAATTAATATTAACAAGCATGTGATAATGAAATACTATGCATAAAGAGCAAAATCACTCAATAACATATTAAGTCAGACCATGCCTTCCGTTACATGATTAAGGGAAAGACTCAATAAAACTATGTGTTTGACCAACCCTTGTTGGGACACTTACTTTTATAAAGGAAGACCTTATGAAAGTTTTCGGGTTGACTTAACCATATTACATCAAGAGAAGTAGCCCTTGCTAGACTTGATGTAATATTGGAGGCAAGAGTTGAGGAAATCCAAGTCATGATTTCAGGATTGGGGAGTCCACCCAACAGATCAAGGAACTGTAAGCTCACAGTTGGCAAAGACCTGCCTACCTAAATACCTTCATATATCTTGACCAACCCTTGTTGGGGTTATGCGAAGGGAAATGTTGATCCTTGCCACTAGAATGCCAAAGCAACTGGACATTCCAAGTTCAATGGTGAGGGCCATTGGGAATTGATAAAATAGTGGGAGAATTAATTAATTACTTCATTATTTCTCATAAATTGTAATCAACAAAGTACTAATAAATATTCTCTTTTAAATTGTAGAATCAAGATGAAAAACTCATCAACCACATTTTCTCTAAGATCAATACTGGATAAAGACAATATCCTCACCGGCAGTAACTTTAAGGAATGGTTTAGGCGCCTTCGGGTTATCCTACGCCATGAATGAAAGTTTTACGTGCTGGAGTCCTCACTTCCTGATTCTCCTGCCCCAGGGGAAAGTGATGAAGATTTCCTGGTCTATGATCAACATTTGAATGATGCTCTTGACGTTCAATGTTTGATTCTATCATCGATTTATAGTGAGCTCATGAAGTCTCATGAAGACATGGATGCCTATAGCATACTCGAGCACCTCTGTGGTCTATACCAGGAGAGAGAAAGGCTGGAAAGGTTTGAGATCTTCAAGGCTCTATTTCAGAGAAATCTTGGAGAGGGTTCCCCAGCTGGGCCTCATGTAATCAAGCTCATTGGCTACATTTAGCGCTTGGAGGTTCTAGGGTTTAAACTCCCTGAAGAACTGGGCACCGATCTCATTCTTGCGTCACTCCCCCAGAGCTTCTCGAACGTTGATATTAATTTCAACATGAACAACATTGAGAAGTCTCTATCTGGTCTTCTTATCCTTATTCTCCAAGTAGATAATGACATGAAGCATGAAAATCCTTCTATCCTTATAGTGAATAAAACGAAAGGGAAGGTGAAGAGCTTTAAGCCCAAAGCTTCTTCAAGGCCTTCCAAGAAAAGGAAGATCAAAGGGGAGGCAAAGGAACATGATGTTGTTTGTTTTTCATGTGGCAAGATGGGCCACTGGAAGAAAAACTGCACCCAGCCAAATAAGCAAGGGGAAGCTTCTGGTGCATTTGTTATCGAATGCAATCTATCTGTTTCTACTAATTGGGTATTAGATACTTCTTGTGGTGCTCACATCTGTATCCAAATATAGGAACCAAGTAGATTCAAAAAGATTGATCGAGGTGAGGTGGATCTACGAGCAGCCAACGGAGCCAGACTCGCTGTTGTAGCTGTCAGAGACTACCACCTCACATTGCCTACTGGGATGGTCTTGTTTTTGAAAGGTTGTTATTATCTGCCTTCTGTTACAAAAAACTTTATTTTAGTATCCAGATTAGATACTGATGGATTCATATTCAAGTTTGGAAATGAATGTTGCTACTTTTATAAAGATAGCATTTGTTTTGGTAGGGTACATTTATATAACGACCTTTATGTGTTAGACTACACAAACCAAGTAATGGCAATCGATAATAATGTTAATTCACATGACTCATTCCACACCCAACTTTTGCATCACCGGCTAGGTCATGTCAATGAGAAACGTTTGACAAAATTACATCAAGATGGGTATTTAGATTCTTTCGAACTAAAACCACTTGGTGTATGTCATGCGTGTCTACAAGGCAAAATGACCAAAGACCCATTTAGTGGGAAAGGTGAAAGATCTAAAGAGATTCTAGAATTAGTTCACACAGATGTGTGTGGACCATTTCCAGTTGAAGCAAGGGGTGGGTTCTCGTACTTCATAACTTTTACTGATTATTTTAGTAGATATGGATATATCTACTTAATGAGGTATAAGTCATATTATTTTGATCGGTTCAAAGAATACAAGAATGAAGTTGAGAACTAGCTTGGAAAGAAGATTAAGAAACTCCGCTCAGACAGAGGAGGATAATATCTTAATTAGGACTTTATTTATTTCTTACAGGAGTTTGGGATTCTATCTCAACTCACTTCTCCTTACACGCCACAATGGAATAGTGTAAGAGAAAGGAGGAACCACACCCTGTTGGACATGGTGAGATCAATGATGAGTCATGCGAGTCTTCCATTATCCTTTTGTGGATATGCATTACAAATAGTAGCGCACATAATAAACCAAGTACAAACTAAATCGATAAATGGTATTCCATACGAGTTATGGAGTGGACACAAAGCCATGTTATCGAATTTACATGTGTGGGGTAGCGAAGCATTTGTTAAGGCCTCTTCAGGTAACAAACTTGCACCCCGAGGCACAAAGTGCATCTTTATAGGATATCCCAAGGAAACAAGGGTATATTACCTATACAACCCCTCAGAAAAAAAGGTTACAGTGGCAAGACACGCCATATTCCTTGAGAAGGAGAAAATCTCTAAAAGAGATAGTGGGAGAGAGATAGACTTTGATGAAGTCAAGGCACAAGATACACATGAGTTGGTACAAGAACAGATTCCACAAAGCCCCGTGGAAGAACAATCTGTTCCAGAGACACACGATCTGCATAGGAGCACGAGAGAGGTGAGAGAAACAGAACGATATGGTTTTCTTGTCACCGAGGATGGTGACTCATTATTGGTTGATAATGATGATCCTCTTACCTACAAGGAAGTAGTTGAAGGCACAAATATTGCCAAGTGGCAAGAAGCCATGAATCTTGAAATGGATTACATATACCAAAACCAAGTCTAGATTTTGGTAGATCCTCCAGTTGATATAAAGCCTTTTTTTAATAAATGGGTATTCAAGAAGAAACTGGACATGGAGGGGCAAGTCAGCACCTACAAGGGATGACTGGTTGCAAAATGTTTTAGACAGCTTCAAGGAATTGACAATGATGAATCCTTTTCACCGGTTGCGATGCTGAAATCCATCAGAATCCTATAGTCCATTGCAGCTTACCATGACTACGAAATTTGGAAAATCGATGTCAAAACAGCTTTCCTTAATGGGAACCTCCAGGAAGTTGTCTACATGACACAACCTGAAAGATTTGTGACTCTAATGGATTCCAAAAAGGTATGCAAGTTGCATAAATCCATTTATGGATTAAATAAAGCATCAATATCATGGAACATTTGTTTTGATGAAGCTGTAACCGAATTTGGATTTGTTAAGAATGAATTTGAGCCTTGTGTCTACAAGAGGTTTAGTGGGAGTGCAGTCGTTTTCCTAATAGTATATGTTGATGACATAATACTAATTGGAAATGAAGTACCTGTCTTATAGTCAGTTAAGGAATGGTTGCATAAATTATTCTCCATGAAAGACTTGGGCGAGGCAGCATATATTCTTGGGATCAAGATCCATCGTGATAGATCCAAGAGAATGCAGGGCCTGAGTCAAAGTACATACATTGACAAGATACTGAAGAGATTCAGTATGGAACAGTCTAAGAGGGGATTGTTTCCTTTGTCACATGGCATTCATCTTTCCAAGAAAATGTGTCCTCAGACACATGAGGAAATAAAGAGGATGGAAAGGATCCCTTACACATCCGTGATTGGGTCAGTCATGTATGTTATACTATGTACGAGGCTAGATGTTGCTTACGCATTAAGTGCAGTAGGCAGATATCAAGCTGATCCAGGAGACTGCCATTGGATGGCAGTCAAGACTATCCTTAAGTATCTGAGGCGTACTAAGGATATGTTCCTGGTTTATGAAGGAGATGAAGAACTAGTCATCAGAGGACATGTAGATGCTAGTTTCCAGACTGATCAAGATGACATGAAGTCGCAGACTCGATACATCTTCTGTTTGAATGGAGGTGCAGTGAGCTGGAAGAGCTCAAAGCGAAGTGTGGTGGCAAATTCTACAGTGGAGTCCGAGTATATCGCAGCTTCTGAGGCAGCTAAAGAAGTAGTATGGATATAAAGCTTCATCCAAGAGATGGATGTTGTACCGAGCAGTAAAGATCTTATCACACTCTATTGTGATAATACTGCAGTGGTGGCACTTGCAAAAGAGCCAAGGTCACATCTGCGGACAAAGCACATACTTCTGAAGTATCATCTCTTGAGGGATTTTTCTCAGAGAGGTGAAGTTGCAGTGAGCAGTATTTCCACGGAAGACAACGTGGCAGACCCATTGACTAAAGCATTGAATCATTAGAAACATGATCATCATGTGAGGTCTAGCAGACTAAAAGGCGTAGGAAGTTGGCTCTAGTCCAAGTGGGAGTTTGTAAGGGTTGTTGTCCTCAAAACCAACTGTTTTGTACTTTGATTACATGAATGTTCACTTATTATATATTGTTCATTGTTCTGCATGACTATATTATAATAATGTCCTGGAATATTTGTTGCATTAATAAGGTCATAGAAGATCCCCTCTACGATGAGAACCTTGAAATGCTATAACAATATTCTTAAATAAAGTTATGCGGTTGGATGACATACTATTATAGGACACATAGTATATAGACCGTCATGTGCGAGTACTCTTAAGAAGACGAGACTCTCTATCATGGAGTTCGCACTTGGTAATCTCCAAGATGGGAGATTATGAGAACAGACCTGCTAGTAGTAATTCTGCATGTCTTGGTGTCATCGGATATTGCTATCTGCGAGCGTCTGTAATGGTCCTTAGACTAAAAGATTATCATTAAATCATGTCATGACTCGCACACTTAGATTTACTGACGAAAACCGTCATGCATACAGTTGGTAGAAAGTAGGGTACGTTGGGTGCGTTATGAGTGACATGTTGTTAATGGATAAGTCAATGAAGGATTTGTCCCTTCTATTTATGGAAGTTGATATCTCGGCCCTTTGATTTAAATAGAACTGTCGCATTAAATTCCATGGAAATGGTGTAAACGATGAGTTTATTTCAGGTAGTCAAAGAATGACAGATCAATCATATAGGTTTATGAAACTTCCATGAAACTTGCTTGATGAGATATTGAGACAAAGGGATTAAATTACACAGTAAGAATTCATATGAGGTGATACGTCAATGCGGCGTCAACTTATTTCTCTTGGGTGCCTTGACACGTTGCTAGACAGTAATATTGGACTTTAGGCAAGCCCGCCTAATGCCAACGAGAAAGAGGCCTAGAGGGTCACACACTAAGTGTATCCAAGTATCTGAAGTTGAATAAAGATTATTCTTGTACGTGGTTTAATAACTATTCAAGGAAGCCTAAGTTGTTTTAAATGATGGAGGAAAAAAAATAAAACAAGTACACACTGTGTATTATTAAATGTATATGCCGTGTAGTTTTATTTTTGGAAAGTAAATGAATAAATGAAAACAAGATATACACACCGTGTACATTTAATGTACACGCCATGTAGTTTTCAATGAAAAAGAAGTACATGCTATGTATTTATTATTACACGCCGTGTAGTTTTTCCAGTCGGGATTTTGAGGATATAATATCGTTTTATTGAATGATATTTATTATAATCAGCGTGATCGCATGTCAAGGAATTAATTATTCGACATGGGGGTTTTCAATAAGAGTTAATGTAATAAATGAAACGTGTAACATGTTTCTTTATTGTCATAACTCTACAACCTCAAACTCGATTGTAAATATCCTCACAACCCCAACTCTTTTCTTACACAAGAGAATTGTTGTGCAGAACATCTCTGGAGAATTCTTTCAAGGCCGAAAGAACCTCTTCCTCCAAGAATGCTCTCAAGATCGAGAGAGATCCTCTTCCATCGGATCAAGACGATCTAAGGCAGACAACGCTAGCAAAGGCTTCTCCACGCTAGCACTCAGAGAATCCTTTGGCGACGTCCAGAGATACGAGGTACACCTGTGGATCATCGCTAGAGGGAGTCTACACTTGACTTCTGCGACGCAATGACGGATCACATCGACAACGTGATCAAGAACATCAATGAATAAAGAACACCCAAAAGGAATTTCTTTATAATTAATTAAATTAATTATAATCAACCTATAACGATCATTGTTTGTGGTTCAGGGACAAACCATCTTCTTTGTCTTTTTCTGTGATTCAATCCGTGGAGACTGGCATTTATCATCGTATTGATTCCGGATTGATCATTGCTAATGAAAAAAGGCCAAGTGGGAACATCCACCCACGCACTTCCGCTACGCCCAGAACCTTCAGAGTCATCACAAATCGTAGCTCGTATCATATCCAGAGCACCATGGTCATAGGCCTCAGCTGTATGGAGCTGAGCTCGCCCTTGTCCACCTACTCCCTATGGTTGGGGTGGACCACCTGGTGGTGATGGCAGTAACATCTCGTATCTTCGCCCACCGCCAGCTGCACTGCCAGCTCCTCTACCACGTCCGCCTACTCCCGGTGGACCTCCTCTGTCGAACCTCTATCTCTTCCTGGGCGGTTCTTCGACCATCTTCTGATCGTCCATACGGCAGGTCAGGTAGTCACGAGCCATGTACCCTGCCCACTACATGCGTAACACTGTCTGCTCCTCACATGATTGGCTCTATCTCTAGTTCCCTACACAACTGACCCTGAATCATGTGTTCTTCCACCAGTAGGTCTTGTCCTCTTGGTTGGACCTCTGTGACATCTGTCTTCTGCTAGGTGCATAAGTCTCTAATACATGAAACCCGATGCTGGGTCTCGTAGCTGGTGACAGCTCAGCATGAAAACTCTCTACTAACAGGGATCACTCTAACAACCCAGCATGCGTCGGGATGCTGATGGAAACCATCGAACCCCTGATCTCCCACCTGAGTCCCTGCTCAAAGGTCTAACCCTGAATAAATAGTCTCGCACCATATCAGTGGAGTAGAATCAGAGGTTAGTGAACCTAACTGAGTACTGAGGCATAGTCATGCTGCCCTGCTATAGATGAATAAGTTCCTATATGCGCACTGCGTGAAGGGTTGCTGGGACAAACTCTGCCCGAAATAGGCTCTCAAAGTCTGCCCAGATAAGTGCCACCTCATCATGAGCCTGAAGCATCAAGCTCCACCTTGTGTCTGCTTCTGCCTATAGAAGATGGGAGGCAAGGATCACCATGAGATCAGCTGGTGTCCCTACTAGTAGAAAGACTCTCCCCCCGGCCTCCAACCAATCATCAGCCGCCTGTGGGACTATCTCTCCCTAGAACCTTGGGGGCCTCTAGCGTTGGAACTTGTGCAATGTGCTCTAGCGGTATGCACCCTCTGTTACTGGGGTAGTGGAATCGGTGGCCCAATGGGTAATGGTACCACTGGTACCTCTGTGGGTGCTCCTACTGATAATGGCCCCTACACCGAGGCCTCGTCGCTTGGTGGGCTATCAGCACATACTATACCTGGAACCCAAGATGGTTGTTTGTGTGGAGGCATCCTGAAAAGAAACAGGTGTGCCACAGTCAATAAGTTATAACTAGTTACCTAACTCGATGTGTTCAAAATGAAAACTTTTCAAAACACGCAAACAAATCATGTTTTCATGCATTGAGTCAGAAATCAAAAGCTAGGGTACGGGTGTATGGATACGTCGGCCACCGCACCCACACTGGATTTTGTGAACTGATAACCACACTTAAGACACTTAACACTATTTCCATTAAAAAGTTCAGCGTCCAATGTTCTATGGTAGAACTGACTCCTCCAATACCAATTTTTCATGACCCATCCCCCAGGGCCCATGCCGTGACTACCCCAAGCCCACCATCCATAGGTCAGTGGCTGACGATTAGCACCGAAAGGAGTATTTTCTAAAACCGAGAAGACATTGACTTTATATCCTTTAAACACACTCAAAAAAGAAAATATAAAGATACAAACACAAGTAAAATGTAAAGTAAAAAGAGTGTGTACAATAAGTAAAAGGACCTAGAATACAAGCCCAATTGGAAAGTACAAGAAAAATGAAAGTACAAGTAAAATAAAATAGATCCTGTAGACACCTGCCAAGGATCCTACCTAAAGGGTAGGTAAAACTCTCCAATGATCATCTATGCGGTATGAATCATCTAATGTCCACCTCTGAGCTACCTCAAGTCCTGGTACTCTCGTCATCATTCATCACTGTCTGTCATCTGCACCATACACAACAAGGTGTAGGCATAGCCCGTGTAGGGGTGAGTATAAAGATACTGAGTAGGGACCCCGAGACCCTCGAAGGTCTCAGAAAACCCACACATGATGAACCACAAATCATGAAAACATATGACAACTTTACTTAGGTATTTTCCCATACATATACCTATGTTATCAATTATACCCACCTCATTCATGAGGAAAACACCAGGCCCAAATCTTAGTCAAAGATCAACTATTCCACAAAGGTAAGAATACCACGAATGTAACACCACAATTGTAAGTACCACAAAGGTAATGCCACAATGAAGAATACCACAAAGGTATCACCACGAAGGTAAGTACCCCAAAGGTACTCCACACAGAAGAATACCACAAAGGTATCCCCATGAAGGTAAGTACCAAAAATGTATGCCACACAAAAGAATACCAAAAAGGTATCATCATGAAGGTATGTACCACAAAGGTACACCACATAGAAGTATACCACAAAGGTATTACCATATAGGTAAGTACTGAGCTCACACTAGTAATAAATTTTGTACGGTTGTAAAGATGATTAACTGTAACTACTAAATCATCTTACTCTGTTAAAAGGTAGACCCACATAGGATCCAAAATCATCAGACCCATGTAGGATCCTAGTATACCAGACCCACATTGAATCCTAGAGTAGTCTTACATGGATTCCTAGAGCACATCCAAGTGATACCCTCAAAAAAATACCCACGTAGGATCCCAAAACACATACCCACAAAGGATCCGTTTCTCATGTTATAGCCAGCTATAAGGTTCCCTCAATAAGCTTTCTTAATTCTAGGATGGTATGCTCCTCAGTCCGTAGGTTGATACTCCAACTACCAAGAAGTCCCATGAAGAAGTATCTCAAAGGACCGCCACATGATAAGTGTATCAATGCAACAGATGGTGGGTCAATCAGATGCATGGTCTGTATGTCATTGGCCTTTTAGTAACGAGGGCCAGTTTGGATTCGTGTCCAATCAAACCCAGCTGTATCCCATCCTTATCCAAAAATCAAGTGGGGTATATCAAAAGGACCATCTCGATCCAAGGTTTCTAGAACAACAAACTGTTCATCAAACTGACACTAATAGCTCATGATATTTCCTAAAGAAATAAAAGGGTCGAAGTTGGTCCAGGTCTCGTATGACCCGACCCGACCTGAACTAGGCCGACCCAACCTAGTTTGAGTCAACCTGGCCCCCAACCAGGTCCGGTCCAGGGTCCAACCCAGCCCTATTGGTCCGGACCGGCCACGTGGGTGGCCCGTGGTGCAGTGGCCCGCGGTACGGCAACCTACGGTGAGGCAGCCTGCGATGCGACGACCCGCTGCGGCTGGCCGGATGGCCAGCCTCCTCTGTGCACTACACTGCCATAGGAGACCGGCTCTGCTAGCCACCCTCCATTCGCCACTGCAGCACAAGGCCAGTGCTCTTGTTCGCTCGGTGGTGTGGACGCGCGCCTCCGCCTCCCCTTCGTGCGGACAGAGGACGCCGACCGCCACCCTTGCCTCACCGCGGCCGACGGGCTGCGGCTGCTTCTCTGGTGGTGCAATTGTTGTCGCCGTCTTCGCGGCCGGCTGTGGTTCTAGCTGTCACTCCCGAGTCCCACTGGTGCCAATAGATGACACTGGTAGCCGACCTTCTCCATCGCGAAGAACACATAAAAAACCATAAGGGTTGCAAAGAGGTCTAGCCATGTTCGTTTGGACCACACCATCCGCGTTAGAGCGGTAGCATGCGGCTCGTGGGGAGAGATTCAGCGTAATAAAAATTAACGAAGATTATACCAAATCACTCCCCTACCTTGGAGTTCATTGGAGGTTTTGAGAGATTGAAGATGAAGTCATTGAATAATTTCGGCATTCGTTGCCTCCGCAAGGTGCTTCCGATCCGAGCTTGGGGTTGGTTCCACATTCTTCATTAGAGTAAGTTATTCTTTAGAGAGGTGTTCTTCATTGGAGAGGAAGAGTTCCTCCAACGTTCTCCCCAACTCTCTTCTACCAACCAATCCTCTCAAAGGTAAAGAGGATCTAATAAAATAGAAATAATTATATCATATAATTCACATTGGAAAAAATAAAGATGGCACAAAAGGAGTTGGAATAATTAATGTTTACACCTTTAATTAATTGTAGATGGATCAATTAATTAAATGGAAAGTTGGAAGGTTTTCCCCAATTATGAGGGGTTCGGGTGATCCCCACCATTAATTACAAATTATGAGGGTTTAAACTTAGGTGGTCCCCACCACAACACATTCAAATTCGGAGGTTTTAAAAATAAAAGAAAAGTTATTCTTTATTTTATTTTTATTTCCATGAAAAACATGTAAACTAAATTTAACCCTCATCCTACTACAGTCGAGGTAAATGTCTCCTTAAATGAATATCGGTGATGTGAGTTCAGCTATGTCCTCAAATTTCAATTCCGAGCACCAGTTCAAAAGTTACAAAAACCCACTCACACGTTTACTGAACGTCCATAAAAAAGTTCAGAAATTCATTCCGGGCACACCGGGCCTCAGAATCATGCACCGTCAATTTTTGTAGACTCTTAAAATTCCCATATAATAAAAAAAAAATTTCGTGGAATTTTTTGGGACATTGCATGTAAGGCCAAAAAAATGTAATAAAAGTGAATGGTTTTAGTTATACTGTAAAATACAAATAGGTTATGTTGTCACAATAATCCCATTCAAATCCATTATATATTTTACCACTATATAATCATTCCAAAATAATATTAATCTATAAAATTCATTGATCATTTTGTAGGAAAAAAAATTTGAGTAGTAAAATGGGTGGTTTGGTGTCAATGATCTCAATTATCCATGGTTATTGTGGAACATTTTTGAAAATTATTTTACTCTATTTCTTCCTAAAAAAATATTCAGTCTATTTAGAGAAATATATTCTTTTAAAATTACTATAGAATTCATTAACGATAATTATTGTTAATATTGGTTAGAATTTAAGATTTTAATGCCATCATGATTAAGAAATCCATTAAACGGTGCCCTATTTAATAATTTTTTGAGTTAAATTTCATATCTGGGGAGGGACCTAATAAAATTTACCAATATGAAATATTATATCATGGGTCTATGAAATAGTACACATGTATAAACACTTTACTCAACAAAAATCATTTCAAAAAGAGTTTTAACAGAGATAAAATATATTTTCCCCTATAATAGGAGATATAAAAAAAAATTAAAAAAAATTAAATTTTCATGGAATTCATTTAAAACCTAAGAGGAATGCCATTAATAAAAGACTAATGCAATATAGTCAATAATAATTTATTTTTAAAATATTATTTAAATTCACTTTTGTATTGAGGAGAATGAAAACCATGTAACCTCCAAGTATCGATAAGTAGATTAAATTTTATTATTAAATATAAAACCACATGTAACCATCAGAAGGAGTGGTACCCTTATATTTATATACATATAAAGGATGTACAACATCTCAATTTACCTAAATAAATGAAATTTCAAAAAGTCTTATATTGTTTCATAAAAATCATATTATTTCAATTCCAATTAAAACAGTTTTATGGTGGGTCATTTTAGACACCAATGAATATGTTATTTTCTTTATCATCAATAATGAGGAGGACATGGAAACCTCTTAAAAGGTAAATTCAATACTCTAAAAGTTCATAAAATTTGAAATCATAGACACTACATAGGTTTAAATGTTTGTAGATCCCCCATTCTTACGCATAATTAAACACACCAAATTCTTATTGAGAAATAAAATAATTATTTTCATATAAATAGTTAAATATATAACACATTTTAGGGTTAAAAAATTTAGATTGGATATCTAAATTTCACACTACATACTTGATTCTTATAAATAATTGAGGTATTATTATACTCTTGTTGGTAAATTTATGGGATAAAATAATTATTATTTTCATGGAATTCATAAGACCCCTTACTATGTCAACCTTCATGGTCAATGTACCATAGTGTGTACAATTACTTATGTTAAAATATAAAACCTCTAAATTTAAGATAAAACGATGTCATATGGACACTACATAACAACCTTATGAGGGTGATTGAAATTTTTATCCAATGTAATTCATCCATTTATAAAGGTTCATGAAATCATATAACATATACCTATTAAATACATGACAATGTAAAATACTTAGTTCACCCCTGAAAACATTACAAATATTTGGACCATCATCAATCACATAGCCTACTCATAGGGTATACATTATAGCATGTTACCAAATTAATCTAAATTAAATATCATACCCTATATAATGTATACCCTTATCAGTAAACATCCTTGAACTCATGAATCCACATCCAAATATCAGTTCAACTAAGTGATACTCCAAGGCCATTAAAGGAAAATGAAATTCGATTCCCCCTAGATAATTGATATTTGACACCCTTTATAATATTTTCCCAATGGAAATCCACAACCTATTGTCAGATCAAAAGGATTGATCTATTACACACCCACTGATAATAAGTACCCTTTATCATGTGAATCCTTGGAATATTTCATCACTGTGGATTATCAATTCGATTTTTAGGTGATACTTTTTTATAATGGTTTCTAAATTAGATTAATCAATAAAAATTTCATAGCTCCTACATGTTCTCACTATAATGTTTTCATAAAAAGGGGACTATTCATGGTGGATCTTCTGAAACTATTACCCTAGTAAGTATCACAATTTTAATAATTTATAAACCCCTTTTCATTAGAAGGTCTTTACTACCACCACTTCACCCATTTTATGAATGTAGATTTCATTCACTTATTTATTCACCAAAAAACTAGGGGATTTATCAATTGAGAATACATTGTAGTTTTAACTAATTCTAATCACCCATATACCATTGAATAGGTGTCAATGTTTAAAATTTCAATTTTTCTACTTACAAAAGTACAATGTTAAGAAGGGTTGATCCCACATATAAGGTTGATCTATGTAATGTTTTTTCAAAATAACCAACTGTTTTTAGTAAATAGTCATCTTTATTTTTATAATATCTATTTTTGTGAAAGAGATGATGAAACAAGAGAAAATATGTATATGATGTGAACAACATAGAGGAAAAATAGTGAAGGATGAAAATTCAAAATGAACTACTCCGAGAAGAATTGATCTTATTGATTTAGAGAGGGATACATTTCAAAAAAAATAACTAAAAATGTTACCAATAAAATTGAATCATTTGTCTCCCTTTATAAGAGATTAGTAACATGTATTGAATAATCTTTGAGTTCACCACTCTATACTAGATTCATCTATAAAATAAAATTGATCATGAAAATAAAAAAACTCATAGTTTGTTTTAATGTTTTATTTTTAAAGTAGAAGCTTTAAAAAAATGCATCAAAGATAAAACACACTGAATGATTGTGGGATTGAAAATTGAATACAAGTGGCATGAAGAAACTGAATGAATTCAAAATTCATCTCATATATCAATTCTGAAAACATTAAAATTAATAAATGAAATGTAAAATTAAAGATAACCAATAGAGAAAGAAATTCCCCTGAACTAGAAGTAATTATCCAACAATCATGATCATATTGTTAAATTAAAACATTCAATTAAAATTTCAGAAATTTAAAATAAACAGGATGAAAGGACTCTCTTTATTCTCCCATGATAATGCCATATTTTTGCTCAGTGAGGTCTGTTGGTATCCTCGCTGAATGGTCTCCTCAAACTACTCTCCTATAATTTAATGAATGTTGAATGTGTTGAGAAGTGAATCCCATGTACATTACTACTGCTTTAATTTCAAAATTATCTATCATTTTATATTGGTGAATACATAACAACCACTGATTTAACCTATCCTTCAATGTATCACCACACACATGTATTCACCTACTGCTATCCTTGTTAGGTAAATAGAACACCTCTAACTAACTGGTACTATCTATATAGAAAGAATCTAGAATCATTTCTAACTATGGAAAACATAGAGAAAACAAACATTAAATTATTAAACATTAAAAATATGTAACTCTTATAAATGATTATTTAGATTATGTTATTTATTATTTAGATTAAGATTAAATGTCATTACTTTTTTAATTTATTTAACTATTTTATTGAATATTATTATTTTTGTTATTATAATTTTTTTATTTTAGAAGTTAAAATATAGTTATTATAATTATTAAATCAAAAAAATTATTAATGTTAATAATTAAAATTTATTATTTCAATTAAATTATTTTATTCAGACAAATTGTTTTATTTTGAAACTGTTAATATTATTATTGTCATTGTTTTATTATTTGTTAAACAATATGTTGGTTTATATTTATTTTAAATATTTGTGGTTTTCTTTGAATATGTATTTTTTATTTTTTTATTTTTTTTCCTCTCTCCCTGCTTATCTTTTTCACGGTTGAAGGGAGGGGTTTTGGGTAGATTCCTCTTAAATACATTAAATATCATCCTTCCATGGTGGTTCAGAACACAATGACTCCTCTGCAAGATATCAGAGCTATCTATGTGCGACAGTAAGGGTTTATGATTCTTCCTCTATATGATAGATGATACGAGGGTGTTCCAAGCGGCATGGGATCCTATAAGATGTGGATTTGGTTGGTCTCTTTCCTGCTATGGTAACTGGCCCCTCATCTACAGTGGTTGGTCACTCATCCTTCTGAAGTGGCTCAGTCTCCTTCCAGTTATCCCAAGTCGACGATCAGTGGCTGGAGGCTGTCCAACTACTATCGGCTTCAATCGTGGTGGAGTGGTCGAATTTCATCTTAGTTATTCTTCTATAATGAATCAATTTTGAGTCAGGGAAACAAGATTTGGAAATAATAGTCTAAGAGGCAAGTAGTGAGACTATGCGATGAAAGACTCATATAACCAAAAAGTGACAAACCAAAAAAATTGGACTACCTGTGAGTAATGACTCACCGCTAGAACATTCAACTAAAATTTTGACAATTTTTGAAATAAGTGATGAAGGATCCTATATAAAATTACCTAAAAAAATTAAAATATTAAAAAATAAAAAAATTTCAATTAATTAAATAAATGAAAGAAATATTAAAATTTTGGTTAATAAAAATTGAAACAATTGAGTAATTTAACTTATTCAAAAATGCAAAACTAATATTTAAAAACTAAATTAATGTTAAAAACTAATTACGTTCTTTACCTATTTCTATCAAGAACAAACAACTAAGCAATGCAAGCATATATATCACACTGTCTAGAAAAACAAGAGGCAATAATATACGATCGATATCAATTTATTTATCCAGTTAAAGTATTTATTACGTCAATTAAATTGTTATCCAGTGGGATTAAACATATTAACAATAAAATTTCTTGTAAAATAAAGAGAAGTAATGAATACCCTACCTCAAATAGTTTCTCACGTTCTTTATCCACACAACAGGTCACAATCCTCCTCTCGTGACAACTGCATCCACCCGAGGAAGCCACGGTAAGACAAAACCAACCAAACCCAAAGAAAAACCCCCTTAGAAGCATGTAGATTACATGATATAATTTGGAAAGGAGAAATATGAGAATATGATCCCCAAAGGAATGCCGATAAAACTTACCTTATATCAAAGATTGACCGATACAGCTCGGTTGCATCAAAACACAGTAGAACCAATCAGAGGAGTAAAGTGTGATTGTGAAACTCCTATGGGAAGGATTTAGAGGTTCTAGCGTCTCATAGCTGAGAACAAAGAGGAAGAACAAGAGAGGAAGATATCTTGTCTATAACGACCCATACTTTACATACATTTTTAGTAATTCAAAATTGAAGCATACTTATTACAACATATAACAAAACCATGAAATGACCGTATAGGTATAGTGTCTTTAGAAACTGGGAAACATAAACAACTGGTTCATAAATCCTCTACACTGTCTCCCATTTATTTCATCATATCTATAGTCCCTTTTGGAATATCTTACTTAATAACCTTCTTCCTGACCTGGGGAAAGAAAACATACAAAAGGGTGAGATCAAATGCTCAGTAAGAGTAAACCAAAGAAATATCAATCACATTATATTCATTAGAACATAACATTTTTGAAATCTTAACCTGCAAAAGAGATCATAATTTCATAACATGGGATAAATCATGGTAGTGAAATTTAATACCAATAATCATAACATAAAACATGAAACTTTGTGGCATACACGCATAATAATAGAGAATCATTTCTTATTACTCAAGACTCATTTCGAAGACTATCTTAGTGGACAAAGTCCATTTCTGAACCGAGTTCACTCCTCGTTTTAGTCCTGTTTCACTGAACCGGTTTAACCTGCCTTTCCAGCCATGTCTATCTCATGAGATATAAAATCTTTACCCAATTAATTGGAGGGATATATAGGTCCCATCCATCTCATAATGATACCATTCTTATGTGTGCCACAAAATCATAAATCATACATCATTGCATAACCCATGTAATAAAAATGGGATTCTTAAACATATTGACATCATAAAACAATTCATATAAGATAAAGGAATTCATAAAAATAATTCCATCACAACATAATCAAATCAATATAATAATATGGATAGAAACAGAACCCTATATTATCTTAGATAGAAAATAATTTTGATAAAACACTTGAACACCATTCTTGAGGAAAATATCCTTTCTACTTCAAAAACACTTTTCCTTTCTTAACATGTCATACAATTCTAAACTAAAATAAGTTGATTAAAAATAAACGTGAAAACTTGTAAAGGAAGCTTCTTGGAAATAATGTTTTAAAAATCCATTCATTCCGTATAAGTTAAAAAAACATTCTTCTCGTACTTTTGTCGGAAAAGTCAAAAAGTACCTCGTACGAAAAACGACAAAAGATTCCTTTCATATCTTTTACTAAAAACTCACCGAAGGGTAAAATTGGATTTAAAAAATTGCAGGAGGATATAAATAATATTAATTATTGAGTAAACATGGATGTGGATGATAAAATACACCCTAGTAAATACCAAAGTATAAACAATCTCGGATAAAAAAGAGATTGTGATATTTTCCCTTACCTCAGGTCAGATATGCTTTGTACGTGTCCAAACCTCCTGTATAATGATTTAAATAATGTCATTGACTTATTACAGAATCATATTCATTGTTATGTTACCATATATGGTCATATTATTAGCTTCTTTTTAGTAATATTTCATTACTACTTGTTATTCAGGTGTTTATTACTTTTTGTTCTTATGCGTGTTTTGTCGAATAAATTCGTATTACCCTTTATAGGATATAGATACATCATTTAGAGAATGGTATTAGTGTAATATATATCATATTCATTCATTAAATTCAAATATATATTCATTATTCAATGAAGATCATATAGAACGAGTCACATCACATCGTGGAGACGGTAGGCCGTATGTACGCACGAGCGATGATATCGTTCCCATGATCATGGAATTGTATTGAAGTGTATGTATACTATTCCATAATCAATATCACATTACCATAATCATATATAGTTATTCTTTACACCATTATACCCATCCAAGTAAGGTGGTGGTGGAAAACGGATTACACCACGGTGTGAAGACGGTATTCTGTACGTATGCACGCGCGATGATTTCGTTTTACGTAGGATAGATAAGAGGTGAAATAGGGTTGTTTCATATTTATAATAACATATCAGTATATTAGGGATACTGATGTTATTACCTCATAATGAAACAACTAAATAAGAGGGAGTATAAGAAGAATGGAACTTGAAGAAAATGGTAGAAGGTATTACCTCTTTCTCGAAGTGTCTCCTTTAAAATTTATCTTAAGGCACTAGAGTTGGACTTTTGATAAGACCAGTACCTCTAGTAGGTTTTTAAGGAAGTGGGGATGTGAAATGGTCTGGGTTTGGCCGAGCTTGAAGGCTCAAATTGGTGTGAGGAAGAGAGGGAGGAGGTGCCCTTTTATAAGGGAGGAGAGGGGCACCTTTAGAAAGTGTCGAAATATTATTTTATTATAAACTTATCTTCGGTTTCAAAAGGTCCAAAAATCATTAAAGATGAAGATAATATGACTCATAGTCGAAATAAAATCATCCAATCAGAATTAGACATGTTTTGGAAAATATTATAATCATTGTAATCTTATTTATTTAAATCATTTATTAATGAGGTAAATACTTCATCATTATTGTGTCATAAATAATTTAATTTATTTGGTTTCTAAAAATTAAAAACAAAATATCATTATGTAGGAAATCTTTTCATATTTCCAATGAATATTTATAGTCGAAAATATAATTTATATAACCCCTTATAAAAATTAATTACTACAAGATTTTTGTTAATGTCAACTTTATCTTTACATTAAATTAATTAATCCAAATTGTCATTGTCACTACCAAGTGGTTCAATGGGGTCCCAAAATCGACCCAATGATTCCCATGGTCGGAAAATACTCATCCAATAAGGTTAGGATAAGTCTCAAGGTAATTTTGAATTATTATTATATTTATTTAACCTTGAATTACCCTATTTACCTTTAACCGTAGTAAATAAAAATTACTGTAGTTACTATTCATAATATAAAAAAAATAAAAGTAACCTATTAACATAATTTGGACCCACTGATTCGAAATATGGAATCCATTTTTCAAAATTCAAAACACAGAAGTTTCAGTAATTAATTTAAAATTAATCTCGTTGTTAAGCAAACAGGTTTTAAAAGTTAAAACATTGCCAAAGATTTAAATGTTTTTACCTATGAATTCAATGTAAAATTAATGCTAATGACATAAATTATATTAAATCGTATGAATATTTTCTATTTATACTTTAAAAACATTCAATATTATAATTTAACCATATAATGTATTGCGATGAAAAAAGTTGTTTTTAATTAAAATATAGCGTGTTTTTACTATTCATTAAAATATGAATGTTATCAGAATAATATGAAAAAATTTATCCAAAGTAAATTTTTATATCTTGATTCTAAAGAATAATTTTATTATGTCAAATTGAACTTATAAACTTTTCAAAATCTAGATTTAATGTGGGTGCGCCATCAAAAGGCAGTAAAAATGCATTTTTTGAAAAATACTTCTTTTATAAAAAAAACTGATTTTGTTTTCATACCTCATTCTAGAAAATGTATAAGATTAAAATGTTATAAAATTCAAAATTCAGTTAATACTATTCATAACGGCTGATATTATAATATATCGTTGTTTAGTGATACTCGGTATTGCGTACGACGCAAGCTATCGAGGAAGGTCGATGTTGCGTGTAAAGAAAGCCAAGCTAGTGTTGTGTGTGGTGAAAGATTCCTTTGAGATTTATATAACATAAAAACAAAATATTTCTCATAAAATTCTCGGGTGTTACATTCTACCCCCCTTAGAATGAATTTCGCCCTCGAAATTCGTCACTTCGTAACAAACAGATGAGGATACCTCTCCCTCGTCATATCCTCAAGTTCCCATGTAGCTTCTTCTAATTGGTGGTTCCTCCATAAAACTTTCACCAAGTGAGTGATCTTGTTCCGTCAGAATTTTTTGCTACGATCCATAATCTCTATCGACTGTTCTTCATAAGAAGGATCTTGTTCCAGTGGTACAACTTCTGAGCTGAGTACATGTGAAGGATCAATTATGTACTTTCTCAGGAGAGATACATGGAACACATCGTGAACATGAGAGAGATTTAGTGGAAGCACCAATCGGTAAGCTACCTTCCCAATATGATCTAGAATTTCAAAAGGATCGATATATCTAGGGCTCAACTTTCCATTCTTTCCAAATCTCATTACTCTCTTCCAAGGAGATATTCGTAAGAACACTTTATCACACTCTTAAAACTCTAGGTCTTTTCTTCGGTTGTCGGCATAACTTTTTTGTCGACTCTTAGCTGCTCTTATGTGTTGTTGAAGAGATCTGACCTTTTCTTCCATCTCATCAACAAGATCGGGTCCTAATAGCTTTATTTCCCCAACTTCATCCCAGCAAGTTGGAGTCATGCATTTCTTTCCATAGAGAGATTCATAAGGAGCCATCTGAATACTAGAGTGAAAGCTATTGTTATAAGAAAATTCCACCAAAGGTAGGTGTTGATCCCAACCACATTTGAAATCCATAGAGCAAGCTCTCAACATATCTTCTAGAGTTTGAATTGTCCTCTCAGACTGACCGTCTGTCTGAGGATGATAAGCAGTGCTGAAACTCAACTCTTACCACTTCCTTTACATATATCTTGGCAAGCTGATCAAGAGAAAAATATTCTCTAATAGCAATGAAGTGTGCCGACTTCATAAGACGATCAACTATAATCCAGATAGCATTATTGACTTTGGATGTTTTCGGAAGTCCAGTGACAAAATCCATAGTGATGTTTTCCCATTTCCATTCGGGTATGGGTAATGGTTGTAACATTACCTTAGACTTCTGTCTCTCAGCTTTAACTTACTGACAAATCAAGCATTGAGAGACATATTTTGCAACATATATTTTCATGCCATCCCACTAGAAGTACTCTTTCAGGTCCCTATACATCTTCGTTCTTCCAGGATGAATAGAGAATGAAGAACTATGAGCCTCATCCAGCATCTCCTTCTTTAATTCGGGGATGTGAGGAACACAAACCCAATTCCTGAACATTATTATCCCATCACAATCAAGGTTGAATTCAGGAACATTTCTCACCTTCTTTTGTAACTCGGCATATTCTTTCTGTGCCTCATGAATCTTCACATGTATAGATGGTTGAACATTCATTTCAGAAAGATAATATTTCTCCCCTTCCATTAAAATTCCAAGATCCATCATTTGTAAATCCATAAATATTGGATCTTTTGTGATCCTCATCATGGATAAGCTAGCATGTTCTTTTCGACTTACTACGTCTGCTACCTAGATTTCTTTCCCAGGGTGGTAATGGATTGAGCAGTCATAATCCTTAATCAGCTCCAAACATCTTCTTTGATGCATATTCAGCTCCTTTTGTGGGAAAATATACTTTAGACTTTTATGATCAGTATAAATATCACACCTTTCACCATAAAGGTAATGCATCCAAATATTTAATGCAAAGATTACGACAGCTAACTCCAAATCATGAGTTGGGTAATTTTTCTCATGGATTTTCAACTGTTGTGAGGCATAAGATATCACCATATCATTTTGCATAAGAACACACCCCAATCCCTTCTTGGATACAACACTTTAGATCACAAACCTTTCTCCACTACAAGGTAGTGTGAGCACAGGTGCACTGGATAACCTTCTTTTCAACTCATAGAAATTCTCTTCACATTTCTCTGTCCAAACAAACTTAACTCCTTTCCGAGTCAACATGGTGAGTGGATTAGATATTTGTGAAAAATCTTTCACAAAACGTCGATAATATCTAGCCAAACCAAGAAAACATCGGATCTCAGTTACTATTGTTGGTCTCGACTAACTTTCGATAACCTCTGTTTTTGCTGGATCCATAGATATCCCCTCTTTTGAGATTATGTGACCCAAAAATGCATCTTTTTGAAGCCAAAATTCACACTTAGTAAATTTGGCATAAAGCTTATCCTTTATTAGGGTCTTTAATACAATTATCAAGTGATATTCATGTTCTTCCTTATTCTTTGAATAGAAAAGAATATCGTCTATAAAGACTACCACAAACTGATCAAGATAGTCTCTAAAGACTTTATTCATTAGATCCATGAAGATAGTAGGGGCATTAGTAAGACCAAATGGCATCACTATAAATTCATAGTGTCCATACCTTGTACGGAAAGCCGTCTTTGGTATATCCTCCCTTTTGACCCTTAATTGATGATACCCAGAATGAAGATCAATCTTGGAAAATTATTGTGCTCCACGTAGTTGGTCAAATAGGTCATCAATGCGTGGGAGAGGATATTTGTTCTTGACAGTGATATTGTTAAGTTCTCGATAATCAATGCAGAGTCTCATTGATCCATCTTTCTTCTTAACAAACAGAAAGGTTCTCCCCAAGGTGAATCACTAGGGAGTATGAATCCTTTATCAAGATTCTCTTGGTGTTACTTCTTCAATTCCTGCAACTCAATTGGGGCCATTCTATAAGGTGTTTTTGAAATAGGCAAAGCACTCGGTACGAGTTCTATTGAAAACTCAACTTCACGATTTGGTGGAAGACCTGGCAATTCCTCCGGAAAGACATCGTCAAACTCTCGTACAATGGGAATATTCTTAATTGTGAGTTTCTCACCAACCATTTTAGATAAATAACCTTCATTTAGTGGAATCAAGACCCATAAGATGGAAGAAATTTCCACTGGAAGGTTATGTTCATCCTTGCATCGATAGACGATCATAGATTGATCTGGAATATGAAATGTGACTTCCCTTCTTTGGCTATTGATATGAGCTCCATATAAAGAAAGCCAATCCATTCCAAGAATCACATCAAATTCCACTATAGGAAGGATTAAAAGATTTGCAGGAAGCACTTTCCCACAAACTTCAATCGGAGATGAATTATAAACTTTTGATGTGATCGTTGTGCCATTAGGAGTTGTCAAAGCCAACTCAACATCTAATTGTTGAGGTAATATGGTGATAACCTTAGAAACTTCTTCAGAAATAAAAGAGTGGGTGTATCCAGAATCCAATAAAACATTTTCTACTTTAGAGTGGATGGTAAGTGTACCTCTCACCACTTCGTTGTCGTACTCCACATCGCTGATAGTAATTGCATGTGACTTTCCTTTTTCTTTGGCTTTAAGAGTTTGTTGACGTCGATCATCATCATCAACCCTTGGATTTGGACATTGATTGGAATAATGCCCCATCTCCTTTCACTTGAAACATTGAAGTGTAGTAGGTTCATTATGTGTATCCCTTCCTTTGTTTGCATCATTAGACATCTTATTCCCATTATTTCGACATTCAATTGCCCGATGACCTTCTTTTCCACACTTATAACATTTTCTTGTCCCCTTAAGACAATTTCCTCCATGTTTCTTTCCACACTTTGAGCATAAGGGAAAACTCATCTTCTTTTCAGTGTGGTCTTTAGATTTTCCTTTGAATTCAATTTTCCTCTTCTTATCAAACCCATTTGACTGATGGGTTATACCAATCTCCATATCAACCTTGAGAGCACATCAAACAATTTCCTCATAGCTATTGAAGTCCCTTATGGCTAACGCCCTTTGAAGACTTGGGTTTAAGCCACTAAAGAATCTATCGGTCTTACTCTCAGGTTGGATAATAATTCCGGAAGCGTACCTTGAATGTCTTGTAAAATTTTCTTCGTAGGTACCAACAGATTCATCATCCTTTTTCTTTAGTTCAAGAAACTCTTTCTCCATCTTTGTTCAAATAATACGAGGGAAATACTTATTGAAAAATAAGTTCTTGAACTTGTCCCATTCCATGGACTCAATTTCATCATTTTGAATCGTATTCTTAATAAGATTCCACCATTGATCAACATCACCTTCCAAACGATACACTACTAAGATGACTTTATCATGTTCAGAACATTAAGGAACTGAAAATATCTTTTCAGTGGTACTGATCCATTGTTCATCCACTAATGGATCAGAAGACCCGCTGAATGAAGGTGGACGCTGCCTCATGAAGGATTCGACAGAATGTTGCTCCTTCCATTGCTCATTTGGAAGTCCAGCATAGTTCATAGCTTGAGAAACTTGTGTGAGCATGGCTACAAGATTTTTCATTCCAGCTCCCATAATGTTTGGTTGCTCAGCGGGACAATCATTGCATTTTCCGTCGCATTCCGCATTAACACAGTTTCTTCGGGTTCTAGCCATTGACTAAAACCAATAAGAATAGTGTGAGAAACACTAATTATAAAAATAAAACCACATAATCAAGAACAAAATTTTACACTTAAGGTATTATCATGGGCTGTTCATGGAAATTTCTAAAACACCAAGATTGTGTTCTATGCTTAGACATATCCTTAGGATTCTTACTAAGGCTTTCACATCCTAGTTTCCAAAGGTTGACTATACCTTTCCTCTGATACCAACTATAACGACCCATACTTTAAATACATTGTTAGTACTTCAAAATTGAAGCATACTTATTACAACATATAACAAAACCATGAAAGGACCGTATAGGTATAGTGTCTTTAGAAACTGGGAAACATAAACAACTGGTTCATAAAGCATCTACACTGTCTCCCATTTATTTCATCATATCTATAGTCCCTTTTGGAATATCTTACTTAATAACCTTCTTCCTGACCTGGGGAAAGAAAACATACAAAAGGGTGAGGTCAAATGCTCAGTAAGGGTAATCAAAAGAAATATCAATCACATCATATTCATAAGAACATAACATTTTTGAAATCTTAACCTGCAAATGAGATCATAATTTCATAACATGGGATAAATCATGGTAGTGAAATGTAATCACAATAATCATAACGTAAAACATGAAACTTTGTGGAATACACACATAATAATAAATAATCATTTATTATTTTTCAAGACTCATTTCCAAGACTATGTTAGTGGACAAAGTCCATTTCTGATCCGAGTTCACTCCTCGTTTTAGTCCTGTTTCACTGAACCGGTTTAACCGGCCGTTCTATCCATGTCTATCTCATGAGATATAAAATCTTTACCCAATGCATTGGAGGGAGATATAGATCCCGCCCATCTCATAATGATACCATTCTTATGTGTGTCACAAAATCAAATATCATACATCATTACATAACCCATGTAATAAAAATGGGATTCTTAAACATCGTGACATCATAAAAAAATTCATATAAGATAAAGGAATTCATAAAAATAATTACATCACAACATAATAAAATCAATGTAATAATAGGGATACAAACAGAACCCTATATTATCTTAGATGGAAAATAATTTTGATAAAACACTTGAACTCCATTCTTGAGGAAAATATCATTTCTACTTCAAAAAAACTTTTCTTTTTCTTAACATGTCATAAAATTCTAAACTAAAAAAAGTTGATTAAAAATAAACTTGAAAACTTTTAAAAGAAGATTCTTGGAAATAATGTTTTAAAAATCCATTCATTCCGTATAAGTTAAAAAAACATTCTTCTTGTACTTTTTTCGGAAAAGTAAAAAAGTACCTCGTACGAAAAACGAAAAAATATTCCTTTCATATCTTTTACTAAAAACTCACTGAAGGGTAAAATTGGATTTAAACAATTGCAAGAGGTTATAAATAATATTACATATTGAGGTAACATGGATTTGGATGATAAAATACACCCCCGTAAATACCAAAGTATAAACAATCTCAGATAAAAATGTGATTGTGATATTTTCCCTTACCTCAGGTCTGATATGCTTTGGACATCGACGAAACTCATGTATAGTGATTTAAATAATGTCATTGTCTTATTACAGAATCATATTCATTGTTATGATACCATATATGGTCATATTCTTAGCTTCTTATTAGTAATATTTCATTACTACTTGTTATTCGGGTGTTTATTACTTTTTGTTCTTATGCGTGTTTTGTCGAATAAATTCTTATTACTCTTTATAGGATATAGATAAATCATTTACAGAATGGTATTATTGTAATATATATCATATTCATTCATTCAATTCATTTATATAATCATTATTCAATGAAGATCATATAGAACGAGTCGCATCACATCATGGAGACGGTAGGCCGTACGAACGCACGAGCGATGATATCGTTCCCATGATCGTGGAATTGTATTGAAGTGTATGTATACTATTTAAGAATAAATATCACTTTAAAATAATCATATATAGTTATTCTTTACACCATTACACCCATCCAAGTAAGGTGGTGGTGGAAAACAGATTACACCACGGCGTGGAGACGGTATTCCGTACGTACGCACGCACGGTGATTTCATTTTCCGTAGGATGGATAAGAGGTGAAATAGGGTTGTTTCATATTTATAATAACGTATCAGTATATGAGGGATACTGATGTTATTACCTCATAATTAAATAACTAAATAAGAGGGATTAGAAGAAGAATGGAACTTGAAGAAAATGGTAGAAGGTATTACCTCTTTCTCGAAGTGCCTCCTTTAAACTTTCTCTTAAGGCCCTAGAGTTGGTCTTTTGATAAGACCAGTACCTCTAGTAGGTAACTATAGAAGTGGGGAAGTGAAATGGTAAGGGTTTGGCCGAGTTTGAAGGCTCAAATTGGTGTGAGGAAGAGAGGGAGGAGGTTCCCTTTTATAAGGGAGGAGAGGGGCATCTTTGGAAAGTGTGGAAAATTTATTTTATTATAAACTTATATTCGGTTTCAAAAGGTCCAAAAATCATTAAAGATGAAGATAAGATGACTCATAGTCGAAATAAAATCATCCAATCATAATTGGACATGTTTTGGAAAATATTTTAATCATTATAATCTTATTTATTTAAATCATTTATTAATGAGGTAAATACTTCATCATTATTGTGTCATAAATAATTTAATTTATTTGGTGTCAAAAAATTAAAAAAAAATCCTTATGTAGGAAATATTTTTATCTTTTAAATGAATATTTATAGTTGAAAATATAATTTATATAACCCCTTATAAAAATTAATTACTAAAATATTTTTGTTAATGTCAATTTTGTCTTTACATTAAATTAATTAATCCAAATTGTCATTGTCACTACCAAGTGGCTCAATGGGGTCCCAAAATCAACCCAAGGATTCCCATGGTCGGCCAATACTCATCCAATAAGGTTAGGACAAGTTTCAAGGTAATGTTGAATTATTATAATATTCTTTTAACCTTGAATTACCCTATTTACCTTTAACCGTAGTAAATAAAAATTACCGTAGTTACTATTCATAATAAAATAAATAAATAAAACTAACCTATTAACATAATTTGGACCCACTGATTCCAAATATGAAATCCATTTTTAAAAATTCAAAACACAGAAGTTGTAGTAATTAATTTAAAATTAATCCCGTTGTTAAGCAAACGGGTTTTAAAAGTTAAAACATTGCCAAAGATTGAAATGTTTTTACCTATGAATTCAATGTAAAATTAATGCTAATGACATACATTATATTAAATGGTAAAAATATATTCTATTTATACTTTAAAAACATTCAATATTATAATTTAACCATATAATGTATTGCGATTAAAAAAGTTGTTTTTAATTAAAATATAGCGTGTTTTTACTATTCATTAAAATATGAAAGTTATCCAAATAATATGAAAATTTTATCCAAAGTAAATTTTTATATCTTGATTCTAAAGAAGAATTTTATTCTGTCAAATTGAACTTATAAACTTGTCAAAAACTAGATTTAATGTGGGTGCGCCATCAAAAGGCGGTAAAACTGCATTTTTTGAAAAATACTTCTTTTATGCAAAAAAAACTGATTTTGTTTTCATACCTCATTCTAAAAAATGCATAAGATTAAAATGTTAAAAAATTAAAAATTAAGTTAATACTATTCATAACGTCTAATATTATAATATATCGTTGTTTAGTGAAACTCGGTATTGTGTACGACACAAGCTATCAAGGAAGGCCGCGGTTGCGTGTAAAGCAAGCCAAGTTAGTGTTGTGTGTAGTGAAAGATTCCTTTGATGATTTATATAACAATAAAAAAAATCTTTCTCATAAAAGTCTCGGGTGTTACACTAGAGGAGCTGGTCGTGCAGCTGGCGGTGGGTGATGTTTCGAGGTGTTACAGCCACCGCCACCAGGAGGTCCACCCTAACCGTAGGGGGCAGGTGGACAGGGGAGAGTTCAGCTCCAGGTAGCTAAGGCATATGATCATGGTGCTCTGGAGATGATTTGAGGTATGATCTATGTCTACTCCACCATAGCTGCAGTACTTATAGACACAGGTTCCAGTAACTCTATCATTTCCAGTGCCCACATTTAGAGCTTAGAGATTCTGACAGAGCTGGTTGCTCAATCCTTACAGCTAGAGACTCCTACAGGAGCAGATTCACCAATTACACACTGGTGCTGGCAGTGTGAGCATACAATATGAGGCGAGAGCTTTGGCGGGGATCTCATAGTAGCGGTGTCGAGGCCTAACAACGTCATCATGGGTATGGACTGGTTATCTACTGTCCACGCTCAGATTGATTGTATTATAAGCAAAGTGTGGTGTGTCTGCATAGATGGGACCAGGTTTATGCTCACCGACGAGAAGGGAGGATATGCAGGATAAGATGGACTTACTCGGAGGAGAGTGCAACCAGTCACTCATCAATTGGCTAGCCTTACCCTCAGAGCAGTTGATGTGGAGAGTCTGCGCTATCCTGTAGTGGTGGAACAATATGTGAATTTCTTCCCTGATGATGTTCCAGGTCAACGCCCTCACTGAGAGGTAGAATTTTACATTGAATTGTACCCTGGTATGACACTGATATCTACACCAGAGTATTGGATGGCTCTTTTGGAGCTTTGTGAGCTACGAATACAGCTATAGGACTTGCACAGGGAATGATTAATCCGGCATAGTTTTTCTCCATGGGCAACCCCGATTCGATTCGCCAAGAAGGCAGATGGGAGCTTGAGGCTTTGTGTCGACAACCAGTGCCTGAACTAAGTGACCATGAAGAACATGTACCCACTCTTGTGGATTGACGACCTCTTTGATTAGTTGAAGGGAGCACAATGGATATCGAAGATAGACCTCAGATTAGGCTATCACCATCTCAGAGTTCGAGACGAGGATGTGTGGAAGATAGCTTTCAGATGTCGGTATGGCCACTACGAGTTATTGGTTATGAATTTCGGCATAACCAATGCTCCAGCAGTGTTCATGGGACTCATGAACAAGATCTTCCACCCATACCTTGATCGCTTTGATGTAGTCTTCATCGACGACATTCTGATCTACTCGACTACTGAGTAGGAGCATGCCCATCATTTGTGAGTAGTACTTGACACACTCCGAGAGCACCAGCTAAATGGTAAGATCTTGAAGTGGCAGTTTTTTATCCGAGAGGTTCACTTTCAGGGACATTTCATCTGGGAGGATGGAGTTGTAGTAGATCCAGTGATGATTGAGGTGGTACATGCTTGGGAGTCACCCCGGAGAGTGTCGGAGGTACGAAGTTTCCTAGGTTTGGATGGACAATAGTAGATATTTCTTACTAACTTCTCCAGAGTTGCAACACCACTATCAGCATTGATGAAGAATGTTCAATCCTTCATTTGGTCAGATAAATGCCTGTAGTGTTTTTAGGAGGTGAGGCAGAGGCTGACTAGTGCCCCCTTCTCGAGGCTTCCAGAGGAAGGTGTAGGGTATGTAGTTTACTGCGATATCTCAGGGATTGGACTTAGATGTGTCCTGATGTAGGAGAGAGTAGTGATCACATATGGTTCTCGACAGCTAAGACAACATGAGCAGAACTACGCTACCCATGACCTGGAGTTATCTGCAGTGGTCTTTTCCTTGAAGATGTGGCGACACTATCTAATAGGTGAGCACGTTGCAGTGTACTCTGATCATAAGAGTCTTAGGTATATCTTCTCCTAGAATGACTTGAACTTGAGACAACGACATTGGATTGAGTTCCTATAGGACTCTGACTTCGAGATAGTCTATACTCCTATGATGGGAAACGTTGTTGTAGATTCAATCCGTAAGAGATCTGGTATACAGCTGCTAGGTGAGGCAACGGAGCACCTAGCCGATTTGCAAATATCTTTTGTGGATAGAGATGGAGCAGCTTTCCTTCAGCCTCTTACAGTCACTCCCCCACTCCATCAGCGATTCAGGGAGGCATAGTGTGGGAACTCTGACTACGAGTCATGATGTTCTTAGATATCCCAAGGGCATGCACTTCATGGATTTTCTGAAGGTGGGGAGCATGTCATCCTCTTCAGAGGACGTACCATGGTACCTGTGTCACTTAAGGAGGAAGTGTTGAGGGATTTCCACACATCCCCTCTAGCGGTACATCCAGGAGTGGAGAGGATGTACCAGGACCTCCAACGACAAAACTAGTGGCTGAGAATGAAGAAGGAAGTAGTAGAGTTTGTCTCTCAGTGCCTCACTTGTCAGCAAGTGAAGGCGGAGCATTAGGAACCACCAGGCTTCGTCCAGCCTTTAGTGGTTCTAGAGTGGAAGTGGGATGGGATATCCTTGGACTTAATGATAGTAATTCCACATACATCCCAGGGACATGACTGAATTTGGGTTGTCGTCGACCGACTCACCTAGTCGTCCCACTTCCTACCGATCAGAGAGCATGGTTAATTAGATAGATTGGAATGCCTCAATGTGCAGGAGATTATGCGGCTACATGGAGTACCTTCGACTATTATCTCTGATCTTGATGCAGGTTTCACTTCCCATCTGTGGAAGGGGTTGTAGGAGGCTTTTGGAACAAAACTTCATTTGAGCACCACCTTCCATCCTCAAATGGATGGACAGACTGAGCGAACAATTCAGACCCTCCAGGACATGATGCATGCTTGTGTCCTCAACTTTGGTCGTAGATGGGAGGATCACTTACCTTTGGTAGATTTTTCATACAACAAAAACTATCACTCCACCATTGGGATGACACCTTTTGAGGAATTATACGGGCGACCTTGTAGATCACCATTGTGTTGGACTGACCTAGGGGAGTCAGTACTAGTGGGACCAGAGATGGTATGGGCTACCATAGAGATGATGCAGATCATCGAAGAGTGAATGAAGACTTCAAAGAGCTGGAAGAAGTCGTATTATGACAGGAGACAAAGACCTCTGGAGTTCGAGGATGGTGACCACCTCTTTCTACGTGTCTCACCCTGATGAGTTATTCGAAGAGTTGGCTGAGGTGACAAATTATCTCCACGGTTCATCAAACTTTTCTAGGTCCTCAGAAGAGTTGGCGATGTGGCATACCTCTTAGAACTATCACCTTAGTTGCATTGGGTGCATGAAAGCTTCTACATATCCCATTTGAGGAGATATGTGCACTACCCATCTAACATCATCGAACATGGAGAGCTGGACATTGATGATGGGGAGACTTTTACAAGGGTTCTAGTAGAGATTGTGAATCTATAGGAGCAGGTCCTTTGTGGATAGTCGATACCTCCGGTGCGTGTTCTCTGGCATCACGAGATCCTCTAGGAGAGCACATGGGAGCGGGAGGCTCAGATGCATGCTCAGTACCCCCACATGTTCCCTTATTTATGAGTTGTAGCTTAAGGGGATGTAAATCCCTAAGGTGGGGATAATGTAAAGACCCGAAATTTCCATGTAATTTTTTTTAATTAAATGGGAATCTTACGAGTCCACGAAAATTGAAGGTGCATGATTCCGAGGCCTAGTGTTCCCAAAATCAATTTCTGATGTTTTTTTCGGGTACGTTTAGTAAACGTACAAGAAGGTTTTTCAAACTTTTGAACCGGTGATCGTAATTGAATTCAGAGGGCACTGTTGAACTCGTAGCGCTGGTATTCGCCTAAGAAGACTTTCACCTCGATGGCAGTTGGTCAAGGGTGAAAGTTAGTTTTTGGGTTTTTCATCAAAATAATAAATTAAAATAAATGCATGTTTTATTTTATTTTATCTATTATAACCACCCAAGTGGAAGTTGGAGGTGGGGACCACCGCACCTTAAACTGCAATGAGAGGTTATGGGGTGGGGCTGTAACATCCCATGTAAATGAAGAATAAGATATTTTCATACATATTAATATTTTTGAATTAAATATTAATTTTACTTGAAAAGGGTTTCTATGTTCGATAGCGTACCCGATACGCAACAACAGGTTTCTATTAAATCTTACATTGCACACTAATAATATAATATTAATATTTTAAATGGTAGTTAACTCCAAGCCTTTGTATTGGTGGGATTGAAAAAACTAACTACAATATAATTATACATGTTTATAAAATGTATTTAAATTTATCCAATAAAAGTTTGAGGCTTAAAATGGAATGAATATAATTTTAAGCATAATTTACATTAAAAGGATGATATACCACCTTTTAATGTAAAAACCTCTTTAAATATAGTTTTTGTCACTTTAATACATTCTATTTGACCAAATAAAATCATTCTTTATAATGGGGACATCAAAATTTACTTTTTGTAATATTTTGGAATTTTTCCGATAAAGTTCATTTTTAATGAAAAGTGAAAAATATTGTATTTTAATTCAAAAGTGCCTTTTAATCAAATTTATTTATATGGTTATATTATCATTTTAATTGGGTTTAAAGTGAAATTAAAATATATTTTTACCATTTAATCAAATGTTGGTCATTAAAATTAATTTCATTTTGAAATTGGACATAAACAAGTATCAATCTTTTGATAGTTATTGTTCCTTAAAAACACACTATTTGTTTTGATAACGGGAATTAATTTTAAATTTAATTAATTTCACTCCTATTTTTTGAATTTGGAAAAATAGACATAATTTTTGAATTAAGAATATCAAATATATCTTAGTCTGAATTTTTGGTATTTTTCTGAAAAACTTCAATTTTTGATGAATAGTGAAATCACTTAGTAGTATTAAAAAACTGACTTTTTTATTTTAATGAAATTTTACCACTTCTGTGAATTGAATTTTGAAAATCCGATATACATGGTTGTTATTAGTAAGTAAAATGTGGTTCATTAAGATGAAAATAATTTTTTTTGAATAGTAGTTTTGACTTTTATTAACTGTGGTTAAAGGTAAATAGGATACTTCAAGGATAAAAGAATATTTTAATAATTCAAAATTACCTTAACACTTGTCTAAACCTGATTGGATGAGTCATTTACGACAATGGGCATCTTTGGGTCGATTTTGGGACCCCATTGAGCCACTTGGGAGTGATAATGGCAACTTCGATTAATTAACTTAAAGTAATGGCAAAAATCACAAAAGCAAATATCTTTTAGTAAATTAATTTTTATAAGGGGATATATAAATTATATTTTCTACTATAAATATTAATTGGAAAGATAAAAAAGATTTACTATATTATGTTAATATTCATAAATTTTAGACATCAAATAATTTAAATTATTTATGACACAATAATGTTGCAGTGTTTACCTCATTAATAAATCATTTAAATAAATAAGATTATAATGATTAAAATATTTTCCAAAACTTGTCCAATTCCTATTGAATAGTTTTATTTCTACCATGAGTCATCTTTTCTTTGACTATAATGATTTTTGGACCATTATAAACCCAATATCATTATATAATAAAATAATGTCTTCACACTTTCCTAAAGTGCCTCTCCTTTCCCTTATAAAAGAAGACCACTTCTAACCAATTACACACACCTCTCAAGCCTTTTGTCTCATGAAAACTCTACCCAATTAAGCTCCATACATCCCTCTACTCCCTAAATAATCCTTAACCTAGGAAGAAGGCACTTCGAGAAGTCCTTTGGTTCAAACCAAAGGGAGTTCCCAAATTAAAGGTAAAGGTTTCTCTTAAATTGTTTCGTTTTATTTGACTTCTACAACCCCTAAACTCTTTTTATTCATTTCTCTTGTAAAAACATAAGTATTATAAACATACTAGTATTTTTTTTATGAGAATTATTCAAGATACACTTACACACACCTCTATCTAATGGATGAAGAACATAATGTTTCTGTGGATGGCAAACTAACACCTCACGAAACGATGATTGTTCAAATATCTCCAACCGCCTCTTATGGTGGCCATTATGATGGAACTATATTTATATATGATATATATTATTTCTATGTTTTCATTATTCTAATGTTTTTTCAACTTATATCATTCCATTATTGTTTCCATTATAGGTTAACATGATAATCTCATTAGAGGAAGTGCGGACTGCCGCCCCCTCAAAGTGATATGAATCGTTCATACCATATGTGGTACATATAAAGGATGTATTTAATGATATTATATATGATATTATACTAGAATTATAGTATAACTATGTATTATTATTTTTTAATTCCATTAAAATAAGAAATAGAAATGGAAGTAGCATTCATGCGTACGTACGACTTACCGTATCCATGAACGGTGCATTTCATTTCTTACCTCTAAATGTTATGTACTATTATAAATACACATATATGATGGATATATATGATATATATGATATCCAAATCATTAATATCATTCTGGATATAATGAATTTTTTACCACATGAACAACAGGTAATTATCAGAAGTCTATTTTTGACTCAAGTACCAAATATCGACAAAACAAACATTATTAACATAAATGATTACAAAATGTTTATAAAATGGTAATAAGTTACATAAAAGGCATAATAAACTTGAAAAAGGTTCTTAAGAAAATATAAATTAACTTTAGTTTATTATTCATGATATTAAAGAATTAACGAGTCAAGTTGGACACGAGGTAAGGGACTTTGTCTCAATATCCTTTCATTGAGGCATATTTTGTTTTAATACATGACTTTATTTTATACGCTGTATAAACACCCTCAAATTTTCAAAGGGAATATTTTTCTACGAAGTGTTTTACTAAATTTCAAAAAGGAATTTTTCTTTTAACATAAGTAGTGACAATGACCTTTTTCACTGCCGCGAGTATTATTTGATCTTTGGCTTCCTCAACAAGCCGAAATGTTTTTAAAAGAAAATAAATATCATATAAACTTTTATGTATTTTGGTATTGAAAATGGTTTTCATAATGGATTTGTTATGTCAATATATTTAAGTGTTATATTGTGATTGAAGTGTGGAAATATTTTCTTTCCTTTATATTTTTGTTATGTCTTATGATTTTATAATGGTACATGGACATTTGACAGGTGGTTACGTGATAAACCAAATGATGGGTGGTTCCGTGAATACCAAGACGGGTGGTTACATTATACCCTCCAATTCATTGGGTATGGAAGTCGGCCATATGACTATTCCATTTAGTGATATGTGTGGAAGTCTACCATATGGTTATTCCATTAATGTATGTTTATGTCCCAAGTTACCTTTATATGTTATGTGTTATTTATATGGGTTTTATAGTAATCTTTTGGTTACAAAATGGTAAGTAATGATCTTTTATTCAGTGAAGAGTATTTACTACTTCATAAAGGTGAAAAGTATTACTTTTGATAAAGTATTCATGGATTACCTGTTATCATGAAAAACTAACAGTTTTCCTTCTTTGTGTATCCCTTACTGAGCTTTTTATTCTCATACAAAGTTTTTGAAATGTTATTAACAGGCCATAAAGTGTAATAGGGTCATGTATGGGATTAAGGAAAATTCATGCTATCTTCAACAAGGAATTATACATGACTCTTTTTTTCAAGAGTTTTTATTTTGTGAAAAAAATGGAAAATCATTAGGAGTGTCTACTTTTTATTTTTGAGATGTAATATTTTTCAATGTAAAAGTTATGGTCTAACTCTCTAAAACTCTAAACCTGAAAAGATCCTCAATGTGAATTATTCATTTAATTTAAGATTATGATGTGTTTTTAGGTTGGGTCCTTATAGTTGGTATATGCAGTTAGTTAAACAACTTTAGGAGTTAGGGTATTGTTATATTAATATCTATAAAGTTACTTATGTTAATATTGAAATCATATAGAATTTACAGATTACCATGTTTCTTCGCCTAAGATATTTCTGTGTTCAGAATGGTTTTCTGCAGAGGAAACATGGCAGCTATGTTGGGTGTAATGTCCCGGACCCGGCCAGCCACCCGAACATTGCCAAACGGGTCAGGTGTTACTACCTTAGGCGCACCTCCTTGAATGCCAAAGTCTACCGACTAGCAGCGAGGGTCTGAATAGGTAAAGTGGGGAGGCTATACCCTCTCGGAGGAATAAAATGGTACTGGTCTGAGTATAATAGTAAAATATGCAGCGGAAAAAAATGACTCAGCAGACTCAAACTGGACCCGCAGAGCAGAAGCATATCCAATATCATTAAACCGCGGAAGAAATATAGAAAACAACTGCAGCGAAAAGTAAACAGAACTACATGCCAGCAATGAACTGCAACAACTACTATAAACAACCAAACATGCGTCCAAAGAAGGTCATACACAACTGAATATAAAAGGGGCGCCAATGGATAACCAACAATAGCTACAACAAGTAAGCATGCTGATACAGAAAAGTAAACACAACTAAGTAAACCCCAGCTTGGTATGACCTCAAGGTCCATACCATCTCCTTGCAGTAACTAACGCAGCCCAGCTCCTGAAGCTGGCCTCTTCCCTGCACGTAAATCCATAAAGTCTACACACGTCCCGAAGGGCCTATGCAGGGTGTGAGACAAATCTCAGTAGGATACCACCCAATGGTGCGTACCAAATATATGTGTTTAAGCAGTCATGCATTTCTAAGGAAATCAGTAAACAGTACAATTCACAATTAAACACAAACTCCACTGGTGCTCAACAGCCACCGTGGAGTGTCACCAGCTTCGGCCAACGTCGGAATCTCTGTCGTGTAACCCGACACCATGTGCCACCTGACACCTCGTGTCTCAAGTACTAACATCCCGAAGGCACGCCCCAAATAGTAACCCGGCACCATGTGCCTCCTGACACCTCGTGCCTCACGTACCAACGTCCCGAAGGCATGCCCAAGAATAGTAACCCGACACCATGTGCCTCCTGAAACCTCGTGCCTCAAGTATCGACATTTCGAAGGCATTAACAAAAATAGTAACCCGGCACCATGTGCCTCCTGACACCTCATGTCTCAAGTATCGATGTCCTGAAGGCACGCCCTTCCCCTGAAGGCTCCTCACCTACCACGTGGTTTTCTACGGAAAGCACCCCCAACCAAAATACCTAACCGCAACTATGGGGGCCTCTACCCACATGAGTGGTCAAAACCACCTCATCACGGAGTATCTCTGTGTCCACACTACTCAAAGTCTCGGGTGAGCGGTAATAACCAAAATAGTCCTATGCCACCAACACAACTGACACCTCGTGTCCTTGTGACCATGTCACTCAAGTCTGATGGCATCACCATCCAAGTAACTCGAGCCATGCCCAACCTGACAGTCGCACTGCCTCAATCCGACGTCCATGATGCCCAATCCCATGGTCAAAACCACCCAATGTAACCCAGGAAAATCCCCAACCTGTGATCATCATCACTCAAGCATAACCGGGCCAAGCCTAACACAACCCAAAGGGGGTCCAGTAGATGCAATTCAGCAATTTCATATATAACATAGTTAAACAAAAAATGTAACCAGGAAAAACCTACTAAACAGTCGAATTTCACTATACCAGGTGCTGACCCATACCAGCACATAGGTCTTAAATGCCTATAACAATTTATAATAGGCTTTAAATAATTAAACTAAACAATTTATAACAATCATATTTCGATTAAAACCATTTTGGCATTCCCCGGCCAAAATTCCCCGACAAGCAACAGCCCCTCACCCGGCCCTGCTCGCGCAAACTGGTAACCGGGCATACCTAAAGGCATTCCAGAGGTCCCACAAGAAATACAATATGAAAAATCAGATAAAACAGGTCCCACTCAAAATACCCAAAAATGCACCAAAGGTCGCGTTACCCAAACAACCATGAAAGAAAAAAATAAGGTATGCACCACCTACCTGAGATTCGCATGATGCTACTCCTCTGGTAACACCCTCCAATTAGGTCTAAAGCACGATAAATCAACAAAAGATTCAAAACCTCTTAAAGGGATATAACTCGTTCTAGAACGAAAATCAGACAAAAAGGAAAAAGGGGAATCGAGGACTTACCGAGGGGGTTCCAACGCACTAATCAGTGATCGAATCATACTTCGGATGAAGAATCGGGAAGCAAATGAAGATCTGGCTGGCTTGGTTCGAGTATCCAGGCAGAAGTCATGAGGTTCTGCCTCAATACGAGGCTACTGCCTGATTTAAGTGAAAAAAAGAAAGTACATGGCGTGAACTTTAGGACTACACGCCGTGTATATTTCCTTTAACTGTTCAAAAGATGGATGATTCTTCTAACTTACTTTCCGAACCTGCCGACATGAGTACACGGCATGTACCTCTGGGTACACGGCATGTACTGGGTTCCTCTTCTCTTCCTTGCCGACATACCCACATGCCATTTATATCCCTCATACACGACTAGACTACACTGCGTGTCCAAAGGGAACACGGTGTGTCTCTGGTTCTTACCCGGCCAACGGCCTACACGCCATGTATGGCCTCACATGGTTGGGGGTCTACACGGCATGTTCAAAACTACACGCCGTGTAGTAAGAAACTACTACATGGTCACCACACGGCATGTACTCGACGAGCACACGGTCGGCCACTCACCTAGACATACATGATGTGTACTTAAAGTACATGGCTTGTAGTTTGGAAATTTCCAGAAACTCTGCATTTTCTCCAATTTCCTCAGAAACCAGTTACCAATTCAAACAGGGTTGGGATTTTGACCCGTTTTGAAAACCCGGGTTCTTACAAACTCCCCACCTTAACGTAGCTCGTCCCCGAGCTACCAAACTAAACCAGGAGATGGCACCGAACACGCTCATCCCAGTTAAATAACTCGGACTACCCCGGTCTCAAAGGTTCCAGATAAATTCCTCTAGGGGGGCTCCCCAACTTAGGAATTTCCTTACCCGGTCTCAACCCAACAAACATAAAGAAAACAGGGTTTACTAACCTATTTTCCAGACGCATAGTCCTCCCATGACTCATCGTCACCCCTGCACCTCCTTGGTGCTCCTATGTCGCTTCTGACATGCAATGTAGCCCGCACCACATCGGTGTCCGCCTCCATGAGGTCCTGGTGCCTAGCACCTTAAGTAACCCACATCCACGATGCCCTGATGTCACACATCTCATATATATATATATATATATCACACACACAAGATGGTTCCAACCCACTGACTAGCATCTAGTCAGTCCACAAAGATCCTGTGCACCTCGTGCACTCAAAACAGACATTCCTTTACATGTAATGCCAAAAAGGAAACATGGAGATCACAGTCACACCGTGGTGTACCTAAAACTGTCATCGGCTCATCGGCCTTCTCAACCTCTGGCAGCTCCACGGTGTGCACCTGGCCTGAAACATGACTGCCTGACGCCTGACCTCCCTACGATGCAGCTTTAGTCACTGGCCATTGACCCCTCAGTTGGGTCCCATTGACTCTGTCACGACCTCCGCGCACAGTTAATCCTCGACTACCCTCTTCGGGTACCGAACCTGAACCAACTCCAAACGCTGCAGTCTGTCCTGGTCCCTACCTGCCGACTATCTGAGAAGGATTCCTGCAAAACCTCTCTAGATTCACGTCCTGTCCACATGCCCAGAACTCCTTTGGAATCCTATCACACTGCGTCCGAACATGTCCCAGCTTTCCACACTGGAAGAAAATCACCGAAGAACTCCAACGAGGTGGTCTAGCTGAATTCCTGGCCTGACTTCCCTGTTGTAACTCGTCTCGTCCTCATTTCCTGATGTCTGAACCATCACCTGAAGATGTCACCCTACCCAATTTAGATTTCTCCCTCTCATTTCCCTCGGCTATGAGTGCCTAATTCACCGCCTCAGAGAAGGAACCCAGCCTGAAGATGTTCACCTAGACCCAAATGGTGTGTCGTAATCCATCCTTGATGTGCCTCACCCTAGCAGCGTCATCGCTCACCATACCCAGTGAAAAACGAGACAACTCTATAAAGGTAGTTGCTTAGTCCATGACAGAAATATTCCCATGCTAAAGACTCAAGAACTCTCGAGCTCTCTCTTCCCTCAGGGTCTCCGGGTAGAAGTGCTCAAAGAATCTATCCTCGAAGTCCTTCCATGCCAGTCCCTCGTACCAACGAGCCTGAACCTGTACGTCCCACCAACGCTTCGCTGGTCCTCTTAGCATGTACGTCGCCTGCTTGACCCTCCACCCTGGAGGCGTCTCGAGCTGCTCGATGATCATCTGCATGCTCTCTATCTAGTTATCTGCCGTATGCAGACCACCCTCTCTCTTAAAAAGTGGCGGGTGCTGCGACTGGAACTCCCACATCAGATACGCCGTAGAAGGCTCTAGACCATGTGTGCCTCTGTCAATCCCCTACAAGAAGCGTAATATGCTCGATTGGAGCTGCTCGTCAAGCCACAGCCCGAACGATACCAAACCTGGCTGCTGTCCTGCCTGTACTGGATCCTGAACCTGATCTTGTCCCTGAGCCTGTACCTATGGCTCGTGCTCTGCGTGTACCGAATTCTGACCCTGATCCTACGGCACTATGTCCTCTCCTTCCTCACGCTCCATCGAGCTGTGAAGGAGAAACCAGATGAATACCATAAATGGTTAGACATTCCCATATATATATATATAACAATATATTCTACACAGATAAGGAAACCAGTAAAAGGCAGTGCATAACAACTACCTTTACTCCCCCTCACCGCAACCCATGCCCCACGGCATCCCAGCCTCATGGCCTCCTTACCCGCCCTTAACAGAGCCAAGTATCAAATGTACCTCAAGCCATGCCCGTCCCGACAACTCCCGTTGCCTCAAACCGACGACCGAGTCACCCAATCCTGACAGTTACACTGCCTCAGTCACAGTACCTTCCTGCTCTCATAAGAGTCAGACACGAATATCCCGCCACATGCAATATTACAAAATAAAAAGAATGGCATACACATTTCACAACTAGCAATTCTATCAGGAATTTCACCAAATGACATGTCAAAGCATATAAAGCATGACAATTGATATTTCATTCACATGGCATTATCACTTCACAAAGCATATGTGCAATTATGAAATTGAAATACCCTAAAAATGTGCCTATCAAAAGCCAACAACTAGCCTTGCCATACCGGGCCAAGGTCCAATTCTCCCTTACCACACTGGGTCAAGGGTCACATATCACAATCTAGAACATCACACATCATGTGAGCCACCGAGGTGGAAATCATATAAACCGTAATCTGAGAAAAATCAAACAACAATTCCCACCCATGGAAACTTGGTCCATCCCTCATACCTGGGGCTGCAGGCACCCAAGAACAAGCTAAAAACCCAGTTCCAGTAACAACAACTTATCTCCAGTCTACCATATCCCAAATAGTAAAACTAGCAGAAATAAAAAAGAGAAGTCTCAATCTCATTAGTAGCTGTAAAAACACTGCTACTAAATCCTTGTCAAGAACTCCTATGATACCACTTTGTAACGTCCCGGACCTGGCCAGCCACCCGAACAGTTCCAAACGGGTCGGGTGTTACTACCTTAGGTGAAAATCCCCGAACTCCAAAGGCTGCCGACTAGCAGAGATGGTATGAATAGGTATAGTGGGGAGGCTATACCCTCTCGGAGGAATAAAATGGTACTAGTCCGCATATAATAGTAAAGTATGCAGCGAAAATAAATGACTCAGCAGACTCGAAACAGACCCACAGAGCGGAAGCATATCCAATATTAATAAACAGCAGAAGCAATATAGAAAACAACTACAGTGGAAAGTAAATAGAACAACATGACAACAATCACCTGCAACAACTACTGTAAACAACCATGCATGCGTCCAAAGCAGGTCATACACAACTGAATATAAAAGGGGCTCCAATGGCTAACCAATAATTGCTACAACAAGTAAGCATGATGATACAGAAAAGTAAACACAACAAGGAAAACCCCAGCTAGGTATGACCTCAAGGTCCATACCATCTCCATGCAACAACTAACGCAGCCCAGCTCCTGAAGCTGGCCTCTTCCTTGAACGTAAATCCATAAAGTCTGCACGCATCATAAAGGGCTTGTGCAGAGTGTGAGACAAATCTCAGTAGGATACCACCCAATGGTGCGTACCAAATATATGTGTTTAAGCAGTCATGCATTTATAAGGAAAGCAGTAAACAATTCAATGCACAAATAAACAAAAACTCCACTGGTGCTCAACAGCCACCATGGAGTGTCACCTACTTCGGCCAACGTCGGAATCTCTGTCGTGTAACCAGGCACCACGTGCCACGTGACTCCTCGTGTCTCATGTACCGACGTCCCGAAGGCACGCCCCAAATTGTAACCCAGCACCATGTGCATCCTGACACCTTGTGCCTCAAGTACCGACATCCCGAAGGCATGCCCAAGAATAGTAACCCGGCACCATGTGCCTCCTGACACCTCGTGCCTCAAGTACCGACGTCCCGAAGGCACGCCCAAAAATAGTTACCCGACACCATGTGCCTCCTGACACCTCGTGTCTCAAGTACCGACGTCCCGAAGGCACGCCCATCCCCTAAAGGCTTCTCACCTCCCACGTGGCTTTCTACGTCATGCACCCCCAACCAAAATACCTAACCGCAACTACGGGGGCCTCTACCTACATGAGTGGTCAAAACCACATCATCACGAAGTATCTCTGTGTGCACACTACTCAAAGTCCCGGGTGAGTGGTAATCACCAAAATAGTCCTAAGACACCAACACAACTAACACCTCGTGTCCCTGCGACCATGTCGCTCAAGTCTGATGGCGTCGCCATCCAACTAACCCGGGCCATGCCCAACCTGACAGTCGCACTACCTCAATCCGACGTCCATGACGCCCAATCCCATGGTCAAAACCACCCAAAGTAACCCGGGCAATGCCCCAACCTATGATCAGCATCAATCATGTGTAACCGGGCCAATCCCAACACAACCCAAAGGGGGTCCAACAGATGCAATTCAGTAATTGCATATATAACCTAGTTAAACAGAAAATGTAACCAAGCAAAACCAACTAAATAGTCGAATTGCATTATACCCGGTGTTGTCCCATACCAGCACATTGGTCTTAAATGCTTCTAACAATTTATAAAAGGCTTTAACAAATTGAACTAAACAGTTTATAACAATCATATTTCAATTAAAACCATTTTGGCGTTCCCCGGCCAAAATGCCCCGACGAGCAACGACCCCTCACCCGGCCCTACTTGCGAAAACTGGTAACCGGGCATACCCAAAGGCATTCCAGAGGTCCCATAAGCAATACAGTATGAAAAAGCAGATAAAACGGGTCCCGCTCAAAATACTCAAAAACGCACCGAAGGTTGTGTTACCCAAACAACCACGAAAACACAAAATAAGGTATGCACCACCTACCTGAGACTCGCACGACGCTACTCCTCCGGTAACACCCGCCAATTCGGTCTAAAACGCGGTAAAATTAAAAAAGATTCAAAACCGCTCAAAGGGATATAACACGTTCTAGAAAGAAAATCAGACAAAACGGCCAAAGAGGAATCGAGGCCTTACCGTGGGTGTTCCAACGCACTAATCAGTGATCGAATCAGACTTCGGATGAAGAACCGGGAAGCAAATGAAGATCTGGTCGGCTTGGTTCGCATATCCGGGCGGAAGGCATGAGGTTCTGCCTTAATATAAGGCTACTACCTGATTTAAGAGAAAAAAAGAAAGTACACAGCGTGTACTCTAGGACTACATGCCGTGTATATTTTATTTAACTGTTCAAAAGACAGGTGATTCTACCGACTTACTTTCCGAACCTGCCTATATGAGCACACGGCGTGTACCTCTGGGTACACGGCGTGTACTGGGTTCCTCTTCTCTTCCTCGAAGACATACCCACATGCCATGTTTATCCCTCATACATGGCTAGACTACACGACGTTTCCAAAGGGAACACGGTGTGTCCCTGGTTCTTACCCGGCCAACGGTCTACATGCCATGAATGGCCGCACACGGTCGGGGGTCTACACGGCGTGTTCAAAACTACACGCCGTGTAGTAAGAAACTACTACACGGTCACCACACGACATTTACTCGGCGAGCACACGGTCGACCACTCGCTAAGACATACACGGCGTGTACTTAAAGTACATGGCGTGTAGTCTGGAAATTTCTAGAAACTCTGCATTTTCTCCAGTTTCCTCAGAAACCAGTCAAAAATTCAAACATGGTCGGGATTTTGACCCATTCTGAAAACCCGGGTTCTTACATTGGGATGACATTAGGAAGAAGACAACCTTACAAATCAGCAACATGAGATGGTTGGAATCAGAACTGAACAGTTTGTTGTAGTGATGGACACATTGATTCAGGCTATAAATAGTGGTGGTATCTATGCACGAGATCAGATAGATCAACAATATAGGAACATGTCAGTAGTGGAGCATTTCATGAGGCAACATCCCCCATCATTTAGAGGATCATCTGACCCTATGCTAGAAGAAGGGTGGGTTAAATCACTGGAAAATATATTTTATGTTATGGGTTGTTCAGAACATCATATGGTTTGTCTTGCTATTGACCATTTTGAAGGTGAAGCAGATCAGTGGTGGTCGATGGTGAAAAATATCAAGGATAGTAAAGATATTGATGCTCTTTATTGGGATGAATTCAAAGGTATATTTCTTGAGAAATATTTTCCTAAGGTGGATCGTCTTAGGATGGAAACAAATTCCTAGAATTTAGGCAGGAGGATGACTCAGTGTCTTCTTATGAAGAAAATCTCACTCCACTCGAAATGTATGCACCAAATTTGATCTGAGATCTTGATAGTAATATAAATCAATTTTACTAAGGACTGAAGCCATGATATCGAATATCGTTAGCCTCTCATGAGTTCAAAAGTTATGAAAAACTTGTTCGATGTGTGGATAAGGTGGAAATGGAGATTTCCAATGATCAAGTGTTCTTTAAAAAACAACAGAATAAGAGGTCCAGTTAGCAGGAAAAGGGGAAGAATTCATCAATGAATTCTAGAGGTAAGAAAACTAAATATCCATCATGTGATAAGTGTGGTAAAAAGAATCCTGGTGAATGTTTATCAAAGTATGGAAGGTGATTCTGGTGTGGTAAGTCAAGTCATATTTCTCGTAACTGTAAGTAAGACGATCAAGCAGGGAATGAAAGGACACCGGTAAGTTGTTCTAAGTGTAATGAAATGGGTCATTATGCAAATGAGTGTCCAGAGAAGAACTCAACTGAGGGGAATCAGCCAGAATACATGCAGAAAGGGGTGGTGAAATCTTTTGCAACTACTTCAGCAGATGATGGTCCATTAAATGAAGTAGTATCAGGTACACTGTTTGTTTGTTCAGATTTTTCCAATGTGTTGTATGATTCACAGTATACACACTCTTTCATTTATGATAATTTTTCTACTAAAATGGTAATTCCATCTCAGGATATGAATACATAACTTACGGTAAAAATACCTGGAGGAAATGTTGAGACAAAAAGAAAACATAAGAACATTTCTGTCCTTGTGTGCGGAATTAATCTACATGAAAACCTTATTATTTTTCCTCTAGTAGAGTTTGATGTTATTTTGGGAATGGATTGGATTTCTGTTTATCAAGCTAAGATTGAATTCAGAGCTAAAGAGGTTACTAGTCAGAAAGATTTTTATTTTTCGTACAAGAATGAACCCTTGCTTTTGATAACATATCCGGAAGTTGAAAAACTGGTAAAACATGGGAATGAAGGTTACCCTGCACATATTATTGAAAAAAAGGGACTTTTCAGATTAATGATGTGCCAGTGGTAAATGAGTACCTTGATGTTTTTCCTGATGAGTTTTCTGGTATAATACTTGATTAGGAAGTTGAATTTACTGTTGACTTAGTTCTTGATGCTAATCCAATTTTAAAACCCCCTTATCGAATGGATCAAATTGAACTTTTAGAGTTAAATAAGGAATTGCTGGATTTATTAGATAATGGTTTCATTCGACCTAGCACATCACCATGGGGTTCTCATGTCTTGTTTGTTAAAAAGAAAGATGGTTCAATGAGACTTTTCATTGATTATAGAGAATTGAATAACATTACTGTTAAGAACAAATATCTTTTGCCTCATATCGATGATTTGTTTGATCAGCTCCAGGGAGCTCAGTATTATTTGAATATTGACTTGAGGTTGGGGTACTATCAGTTGAAATTAAAAGAAGCAAACATTTCGAAGACCGCATTTCTTCCTAGATATGGCCATTATGGATTTGTCGTTATGCCTTTTGGGTTAACCAATACACCTGTTATATTCATGGATCATATAAATAGAATTTTTTGTGAGTTCTTGGATAAGTTTTTGGTTATGTTCATTGATGATATTTTGGTTTACTCCAAAATTAAGGAGGAACATGAAAGTCATTTAAGGGTTCTCGTGAAAAACTTAAAAGAAAATAAACTATTTGGGAAATTCATCAAGTGTGAGTTTTGGTTGCAAAAAATTTCTTTCCATGGGCACATTATTTCAAAAAATGGCATAACTGTTGGTACTACTAAAACCAAAGTTGTTGATGAATAGCCCAGACCCACAAATATAACCGAGAATCGTAGTTTTCTTGGTTTGGTAGGTTATTACCGGAGGTTTATTGAAAAATCTTCATGGTTATCTAGTCTAATGAAAAAGATAACTTGAAAAGGTGTTAAGTAAATTTGGATAAAAGAGTGTGATGATTGTTTTTGAGGAATTGAAATGAAGATTGGAGTATTATCTAGTTTTGGCATTGCCATCCAAAAATTGGGAGTTTGTTATCTACAGTGATGCTTTGTTGAATGGAATATGTTTTGTCCTAGTGCATAATAATCAGGTAATTTCTTATACTTCACGTCATTTGAAACCCCAGGAGTTAAATTACCCTACACATGATTTGGAATTAGCTGATGTTGTTTTTTCTTTAAAAATTTGGAGGCATCATTTTTATGGAGTGAAGTGTGAAATATACAATGATAATAAAATTTTGAAGTATATATTAACTAAAAAATAATTTAACATGAGACATTGAAGATGGTTGGAATTAATCAAGGATTATGATTGCACGATCCATTACCTTCCGGGAAAAGAAAATAAAGTGGTTGATGCTTTGAGTCAAAAAAGAAATACTTCATTAACCATGTTACGTTTGGAACGAGATCCTTTGATTTTTGATTTTATGAACATTGGAATAGAAGTTGTTGGTGCAGGAAATTCTTCTGTTTTGTTTCAGGTGTTAGTGAAATCATCTCTATCTGATAGAATAAAGCAAGTGCAGAAAGAAGATAGTGAGTTGCAGAAAAAGGTAGTGTTGGATCAAAAGGGTGGGTTTCCTGAATTTAACATTGATAATGATTGTTTTTTGAGATTTTGAAATAGATTATGTGTGCCTTCTGATTCACAGTTGAAGAATGAGTTGTTATGTAAAGATTATAGTTCCCTGTTTTCAGTTCATCCTAGTAGTACTAAGATGTACAGAGATCTTCGAGAGTATTACTGGGGGATGAAATGAAAGGAGATATTGCTAATTTTTGCTGTAAAGTTTTTGACTTGACAGTAGGTTAAAGCAGAGCGGCAGCTACCGAAAGGGATGAATCAGCCACTACCAGTGCTAGAGTGGAAATGGGAAAATATATCAATGGAATTTGTTGTGGGATTACCGAAGAAATCTCAAGGTAATAATGCAATCTGGGTTATTGGTGACCGATTGAATAAATCTGTTCATTTCCTTTATATTCGAGATACATTGTATCTATATCAACTTTCTCAAATGTATGTTAAAGAGATAGTCAGGTTTCATGGAGTTAACCTCTCCATTTTATCTAATTGTGATCCCAGGTTTACTTCTATCTTTTGGAAAGGACTTCAGAAGTCATTGGGTACTGAATTAAATTTTAGTACAACTCTTCATCCTCTATCAAACGGGAAGTCAGAAAAAACAATTCAGACATTGGAAGATATGTTACGTGCTTGTTCGATGGATTACCAGGGATGCTGGGATCAACATCTTTCTCTGGATTAATTTTCATATAATAACAATTTTCATTCTAGTATACAGATGGCTCCATTTGAGTCATTATATGGAAAGCGTTATTGAACTATGGATTTTTGGGATTAAGTAGGTGAAAGGAAGCTGATGGGACCAGAATTGGTAGTAGAGATGGCAGAAAAAGTTCTGTTGATGCAAAAGCACATGAGAATAGCTTAGAGAAGACAGAAAAGTTATGCAGATTATCGGAGGAAGAATATTTCTTTTGAGGTAGGTGATCATATCTTTCTCAAAGTTTCTCCATGGAAAAGTGTGATGCGTTTTGGTAAGAAGGGAAAGTTGAGTCTGAGGTTCATTGGACCTTATGAAATCCGAGATAAAGATGGATCAGTTGTGTACATAGTGGCTTTAACTCCATGTTTTTCTCAGGTACATAATGTTTTTCATGTTTTATTGTTGAGAAAGTATATTCCAGATCCATCTCAAGTTTTGAGTCCAGAGGTAGTTCAGTTGGAAGAGAATCTCTCTTATGAATAACAACCAGTCCAGATTCTTGACGTAGAGAGAAAGTGTTGAAAAATAAATTAATTCACCAGGTAAAGGTTTTGTGGAAAAACCATATGGTTGAAGAGGCCATGTGGGAATCTGAAAATGCTATGAGGGATAAATACGCCCACTTATTTTGATATGTGAATAAAAATTGTGAGAACTCAATTTCTAAAACGGGGGAAGGATGTAAAATCCCAAGTAAATGAAGATTAAGTTATATTCATACATATTAATAATTGTTAATTAAATATTAATTTTACTTGAAAAGGGTTTCTATGTTCGATAGCATACCCGATACGCAACAACAGGTTTCTTTGGAATCTTACGTTGCACACTAATAATATAATATTATAATTTTAAATGGTAGTTAACTCCTAGCTGTTTGTTGGCGGTAATGAACAAAACAAAATTAAATATTATTATACATTTTTGTAAAATGTATTTACATTTATCCAATAAAAGTTATAGGCTTAAAATGTGAATGAATCTAATTTTAAGCATAATTTACATTAAAAGTTCGATTTACCGCCTTTTAATGGTGAACCCTCTTTAAATATATTTTTGGTCACTTTAATACACTCTATTTGATCAAATAAAACCCTTCTTTATAATGGGGACATCAAAATTTACTTTATGTAATTGTTTGGAATTTTTCCGATAAAGATCATTTTTAATGAACAGTGAAAAATATTGTATTTTAATTAAAAAGTTCCTTTTAATATAATTTATTTAAATGGTTAGATTATCTTTTTAATAGTGTTTAAAGTAAAATTAAAATATATTTTTACCATTTAATCCAATGTTGGTCATTGGAATTAATTTCACATTGAAATTTGACATAAATAAGTATCAATCTTTTGATAGTTATTATTCCTTAAAAACACGCTATTTGTTTATATAACGGGAATTAATTTTAAAATTAATTAATTCCACTCCTATGTTTAGAATTTGGAAAAATAGACATCATTTTTTAATTAGGAATATCAAATATATCTTTGGCTCAATTTTTGGTATTTTTTTGAAAAACATCAATTTTTGATGAATAGTGAAATCACTTAGTAGAAGTAAAAAAACTGACTTTTTCTTTTAAATGAAATTTTACCACTTTTGTGAATTGAATTTTGAAAATCCGACATATATTGTTGTTATTAGTAAGTAAAATGTGTCTCATTAAGATGAAAATATTTTTTTGGTGAATAGTAACTTTTGACTTTTATTTTCCACGGGTTAAGGTAAATTGGGTAATTCTAGGTTAAAAGAATATTATAATAATTTAAAATTACCTTAACACTTGTCCAAAACTTATTGGTTGAGTCATTTACGACCATGGGCATATTTGGGTCGATTTTGGGACCCCATTGAGCCACTTGGGAGTGATAATCACAATTTAGATTAATTAACTTAAAGTAAAGGAAAAAATGACAAAAGCAAATATCTTTTAGTAAATTAATTTTTATAAGGGGTTATATAAATTATCATTTAGGCTATATATATTCATTGGAAATATAAATATATTTCTTATATCATGTTATTTTGTTTATAATTTTGTGACCTCAAATAATTTAAATTATTTATGACACAATAATGATGCAATGTTTATACTCATTAATAAATAATTTAAATAAATAAGATTATAATTATTAAAATATTATCCAAAACCTGTCAAATTCCTATTGTATACTTTTATTTCTACCATGAGTCATCTTATCTTCGACTACAATGATTTTTTTACCATTATAAACCGAATATCATTATATAATAAAATAATGTTTTCAAACATTCCTAAAGAGACCCTCTTCTCCCTTATAAAAGGAGACCACTTCTAACCAATTCCACACACCTCTCAAGCATTTTTGATCCACCAAAATCTTCCCAATTAAGATCCCTACATCCATATCCTCCTCATAGAAGCCTTACCTTCGACAGAAGGCACTTCAAGAAGTCCTTTGAATCAAACCAAAGGGAGATACCCAAATTAAAGGTAACAATTTATCTTAAATTGTTTTATTTTATTTTACTTCTCCAACCCCTAAAATATTTTTATTCCTTTCTATTGTAACAAAATCAACATTCTAAATATACTAGGATGTTGTTATGAGAAGGATTAGAGCTACACTTACACACACCTCCATCTAATGGATGAAGAACATAATGTTTCTTTGGATGGCAAACTAACGCCTCAAGAAACGATGATTGTTCAAATATCTCCAACCGCCTCTCATGGTGGCCATTATGATGGAATTTTATTTATATATGATATATATTATGTTTATTTTTTCTTTATGCTTTTGTATTCTCCTTTTATATCATGTCATTAGGGGTTCCATTATGGGTAAACGCAATAATCACACTAGAGGAAGTGCGGACTACCGCCCCCTCAAAGTGATATGACTCGTTCATACCATATGTGGAACGTAAAAAGGATGGAGTTAATGATATTATATATGATATTATAATTTAATTATAATATAACTATGTATAATTATGTTTTAATTCCATTAAAATAATAAATAGAAATGGAAGTAGGGTTCATGTGTACGTACGGCTTACCGTCTCCATGAACGGTGCATTTCATTTCTTACCTATAAATGTTATGTAAAATTATAAATACATGTATATGATGGATATATATGATATATATTATATCCAAATCCTGAATATCATTCTGGATATAATGAACCTTTGACCACATGAAAAACATGTAATTATAAGAAGTACATTTCTAACTCAAGTACCAAATATCGACAAAACGAACATTATTAACTTAAGTGATTACATAATGTTTATAACATTTTAATAAGTGATATAAAAGGAATAATAAACTTGAAAAAGGTTCTAAAGAAAGTATAAATTAACTTTATTTTATTATTCAGGATATTAAATAATGAACGGGTCAAGTCAGACATGAGGTAAGGGACTTCGTCTCAATATCCATTCATTGAGGCATATTTTGTTTTAATACATGACTTTATTTTATACGCTGTATAAAAACCCTTGACATTTCAAGGGAATATTTTTCTATGAATCATTTTACTAAACGACAAAATGAAATATTTCTTTTAACGTAAGCGGTGACAAAAACCTTTTTCACCGTCGTGAGTATTATTTGATCTTTGTCTTCCTCAACAAGCCGAAATGTTTTTAAAAGAAAATAAATATCATATATTCTTTTATATATTTTAGTAATGAAATTGGTTTTGATAAGGGATTTGTTATGTCAATATATTTTAGTGATATATTGTGATTGAAATGTGGAAATTTTTTCTTTCCATTATATTTGTTTTATATCTTATGATTTTATAATGGTACTTGGACATTTGACGGGTGGTTATGTGATAAACCAAATGACGGGTGGTGCCGTGAATACCAGGATGGGTGGTTACGTTATAACCTCCAATGCATTGGGTATGAAAGTCAGTTGTATGGCTATTCCATTTAGTGATATGTGAGGAAGTTGACTGTATGGTTATTCCATTTATGTATGTTTATGTCCCAAGTTAACTTTATATGTTATGTGTTATTTATATGGGTTTTGTGGTAATGTTTTGGTTACAAAAGGGTATGTAATGATCTTTTATTCAGTGAAGAGTATTTACCACTTCATAAAGGTAAAATGTATTACTTATGATAAAGTATTCATGGTTTACTTGGTTTCTTGAAAAACTAACAGTTTTCCTTCATTGTGTATCCCATACTGAGCTTTTTATGGTCATCCCATGTTTTTGAAATGTTTTTCACAGGACATAAAGTGGAATCAAGTCAAGTATGGGATCAAGGAAAAGTCATGCCCTCTAAAAAATGTAATTTTACATGACTCTTTTTTTCAAGAGATTTTATTTTGTGAAAAAAATGGAAACTGAGTAGGAGTGTCGAATTTGTATTTTTGAGATGTAATATTTTTCAATGTAATAGTTATGGTCTAACTCTATAAAAATCTAAACCTGAAAATATCCTCAATGTGAATTATTCATTTAATTCAAGATTATTAATGTTTTAAGGTGGGGTCCTTATAGGGGTCCACTCGAACCTAACCTCCCATGAGAGGTTACTGTGTGGGGACCAACCAGGACTAAACCCCCCAATTAATTGAGGAAAACCTCTCGACTCCCTCATAAATGAGGGAGGGCCTCTGGACCTCCTCCACCATGATTGTGCCAATCCACATGCCATTAATGTGCCAACAATGTGTTTTTTTATCCTTTTTGAATTTTATGCCAACGAATTAATAGATTTTATAATCTATTATTCTTAGATACCTATTCTTCTGTTGGAAACGGATGACGGATCTTTTAAGAGAAAAGATCTCACCAATGAAGAATTAGTTTCTCTAACAAAGAATGAAGAACGTGTTCTACTGAAGAAGAACGCTGGCAAGGAGCATCTTCAACTCCTTCCTCGAAGGCATCTTATAGAAGAAACCGATGTGGTACGTCTTCGACGACCGACCATCCCTCCTCATAGTCGTCAATTTACCGATGCACGAGCTCGAGATTGGAAGTGTGCGATGGATGTGACGAACGACGACAACTCTATCTTCTTCCCAGCGACTCTGTTGAAGAACAACGAACAACCAAAAAAGGTTGGGGTTTAATTTTATTTATGTATGATTTATTCCGATGTTCTCCCTTTCATTAATAATGAAGAACAATGATGTTTTTTTGTGGGAGGTTTGTTGTGCTTCATTCTTGTGTGCCAATTTCTATCACCCGAAACAAGGAGGGTGTGGACCAAACCAACATGGTCTTACCCATCCGCTGATCTCCTTTGTGGTGTTCTTCAAAACCGGGGAATGCGACGTCAATGACGTCGAAGGTGATGAAGGCAACGACAACACTACCCATGGCCTCCGCAACCCGCACCACCCCTACGATCCTCTAACACCACGGCCGAACCGGCCCCGCTGGCCCGTGTCGTGCCACCCTCACTGGCCACGCCCCCTCCTCAGCAGCACCGCCCTCTCTGGCGGCACTCCCTCGTCGGCCGTGCTACCATCACTGGTCATGCCCCCCCACCCCGGATGCGCTGTCCCCGACTGAACTGGCCCCGCGCCCCGGACCAAACTGCCCTCGTGGCACCTCCGGGATGAGATGCCCACACGGTGGCCTCCAGTATGAACCTCCCTTGCACCAACCCGCGCTTGGTCCGCACCCACATAACCGGTCTACGCCTTCGCGACTGGTCTGCACCCTCACGGCCCTCCACGACCCCTCGTGGCCTGCTGGGCGAGGCCCAACAGGCCGGGCCGAACCTACCAAGCTGGCCCACTTAACGGGCTAATCTAGACCCAACAGGTTTGGCTGGGTCAACCCGAATAGGGTCGGCCCAGACCGGTTCTGGTAGGGTCTATCCGACTGGACCCGGGCCCACTACGACCCTTTACTTTCTTTTGGCCATATTTTTGGCATCAGACTTCCATTTGACGAACCGTCAGTGAATCTAGTAATCATGGAGTGTGGTGGTTCATTTGAGTATTTTTCCACTGGAGTTTGGGGTACAGTTGAGATATGGTCAGGTTGGATCATGTACAAATCCAACTGGGCCCCCGGGAATAAAAGGATAATAACTCAAAGACCGGGCGTCCTATTGACACACCGTCAGTAGCGTTGAGACCCCTATGATGTGGCGGACCTTTGGGATACTTCTTAGTGGGACTTCGTGGTAGTTAGATCATCAACCATTATCTTGTAGAGCGTATCTTCCGAAGACGAGTGAGCATTTGTGTGAGAACCTAGTAGTTGGCTGAGACTTGATGACTACTGACCATTTGACTCGGAGTGACTTGAATAGCCCAGTGGGGAGCGCCTAGTTGTGGCGGCAGACCCACGGTGGTGGAGCACCAGGTTGTAGCGGAAGACTCACAACACTCGACAGGAGGAGTACCTTTGCAGGCTATGAGGGGGAGCACCTTGTTGTGGAGGGAGACCCATGGTGGGGAGCGCCTCTGTGTGACACAGTACACCCACAGTACTCGATAGGTGTAGTACCACGGTAGTCCAAGGATAGTGCGATGAACCTGGTTGTGGTGACAGGCCAACTGTACTCGACAGAGTTGGAGTTTTCCAGTAGTCGAGGGTTCGAACTGTTACTACACCCCTAGAATAAAACCCTTGTAGAGCTGAGTCAGTTTTTCTATGTTTTCCTCATGATTGAGATGGATCACTTGATAACTTAGGTATATATATGGCCATATACCTATGTAAGGTTTTCTGTTGATTTCATACTTTTTTGTTTATCCAAGATGGATTTTTGGGAGTCCTTGAGGGTCTCGGGGTCCCTACTGAGTATCATTATACTCACCCCTTCATGTTTTATTCCTGCACCTCGTTGTATTGGATGCAGATGACATACAGTGTTGACAGAGGTTGAGAGTACCAAGACTGGACGATACCTGGAGGTGGACCATACGGCGTGTCGGTACATGGAGGAGATAGACATATGTGGAGTACTAAGGAGGTGATCAGTACCTACCCTTCAGGTAGGAACCTCGGACGATGACCTTGTAGATATTTTTCCTTTTTTCCTCAGTTGTACATGTACTTTCATTTTCAAGTACTTTCCAGTTGGGCTTATATTCTACCACCTTTGTACTTACTAAACTGACTTGTTTATTATACAGTTTACTCGTGTTCTTATCTACTATCTGTGTTTACAGGTTATAAATGAAATACCTACCCAGTTTTAGGGAATTACGCCTTTGGTGTGAGTCGCCAACCCCTGGCCTATGGAAGGCGGGCTTGGGGTAGTCACGGCACGGGCCCCGTGGGATGGGTCGTGACAAAAAATCTAATGAAAAAATATTCATTTATTATAAAATAAATCATTGCACTTTTATATACATCATATGAAATTAAATAAGTATAAAATATTAAAAATTATGAATGAAATAAAATCTACATCTGAATCCCCATAACGTAACTCAAAAAATGCTCGAATGTTGCCATTATCCATATAAAATAAATGTTATCATATTAATAATCTAAATCAAAATATAATCTAAAATCATTTAATTTGAATAATACTCATATATTCAGCTCATAATTATTTATTAACATGTCTCAATCTTTATTTTTTCCTTCTGTTTATTTAGTTACAATCAACTCTCTATAGGTTTTTGTTTGGTTATACATTATATTTTTCAATAGAGAAAACATATTTACAATATTTTTTTGAAATATGTTAGAAATAACTGATATTATCAGTAATTTTTTTGTCTATCATTATAAAATCATTTTTTAAATATTTCATCCATATTTTATATATGATTTATATTATAAAAGTTGTAAAAAATATTCAAAAGTGTAAAAAATATCAAAAATATTATATTTTTAAGCCTCTCTTGATTTCTCCTGTAATACAAGACCTAATATCTCATCATCAAACCTCATCCTTCTTTCGAACTAATCATATTCTTCTAATATAATAATTATTGTAACCTTATTCAATGTCATCATCATTATTAACCATCATCTGTCATTTTGGTTTCCCTTTGTCTAGATTTTCCCTTCCAACTTATTTTTTATTCATATTTTATTTATATCCATGACATATAAGGTTTATCTACTTCACTAATTTTCTTTCCATCTTAATTTTTCATGTAAAAATGTCACTTTTTTTGGAATATGTGTATAATTTTCAATAAATAATTTTAAATAACATTTTTAGATTTTATGTCTTGGGGAAACAATCACACATGGTAACTATTAACTAGTTATAAATAAATTTGTATGATTAATTCATTTCTATCATTCTATAATATTAAATATTATGTACGACATATTTTTCTACTTATTTTCTTTAAATAATAATAAAATTTTGTTTACAAATGTTTTACATAGTGTTTAACATGGTGGCTCATCTATTTATTATTTTCATATAATTTCACTATAAAAATATTTATATAGTCTTATTTTATAATTTATTAATTATTATTTTTTATTTTATAACATATCATGTCAAAAATATTAAAACGTTTCTTCACATTTAAAAAATAACATAAATCGGTTTTCAAAGAAATTATTATTTTATATTAACATGTATGGAAATGTTTTTAATTTTTAGATTAATTTTATTATAATTGTTATAAAATAAATGTTTAATGATGTTAATGACTCAAGATTCATTTATTTTTAATTTATGTGATTGAAACAGACATCATTAAACTTATTAATATACTCTATTAAATTAAATTCAAAATCAGTATCCTTTGAATATTTTTGGATGATTTTTTCTATGTGGTTAATTTACTCACTAAAAGTAATTAATATTGCTACTAATTTTTGAATAATTACTGAGGTATAATATAAAATTTAAAATTTAAAGTGATTAAATTTTAGTAAAAAAATGTAATTACCTATAATAAATAAAATTTGAATAAGTATTACAATTGGATTAATGATAAAAGTATTTTTCATGACATTTCAATGCAGTAAAATTGATAAAAGATTTAATAAAAAAATTTGATCAATATGGAGATAAATGGATCCATGAAGGGAGAGTTCATTCTAAAAAATTTGGTTTCAGTATTTTTTTGATAGTGGGGATGAAATTATCATTAATTAACCCTTGTATATTATAGAATAAATAATGAAAACATATGGAATTATCTAATGGATATTATAACCTATTTTATTCAATAATTTCAATAATTTTTAATCAAGTCGACGGATTCCACAACATCATCATCTATAGAAAATAAAAATAAAATAATTAAATCATTTTGAAATTTATATTATGATATATATATATATATATAATGAAAATATTGGATATGTAATGATCAAATCGCGAATCAAATAAATCTGAAAATTTGTGTTCCATTTGTGTCAAACCTCTCTAATATAAATTATAATATTTTTATTTTTATAATTCTATATTTTTAATTTAATGTTTTCTTTTTCTAAAAGGGTGATAGTTATATAAGTTATATTTGAATAATTGTTAGTAAATTTCATGATTTCTATTATTTATGAATTATTTTTCCTTTCAAAACATTTTATTATTATATATTTGAAATTAAATTAAAAAATTGACTCTCTTATATTCAATATATGATAATTTTTTGGAGGTCATTAATCAATTTCAAATTACCTCATGGTTAAAATATGATGAATATTAGAAAGGGGTGGATTTTTTATAAATTAAAAAAAAATCTACTCAATATTATTTTTATCACAAGCCTGAAGTTATTAAAGATGAAAACGTTCTTATGAATATAAAATAAATCAATTTTTTATAAAATCTTTTAATTTGAGTTATGAGATATATATTTTTCATGTGGAAATTTGAATATATATATATATATATATATATATATATTAATGAAGAATATTTTCATAATGATTTGTCCGATCAAATTATTCTATTGATTCATGATATTGAGAAAGAGACTACAAATAATGAACAGATGATCAAGCCCCTATACAGTGAAGATAAAAAACCAATTTAACCAGTTTCTATAAAAAATATAGTTTTTTCAAAAGTTTTTAGATTATTTAACTTGAAGGATAGAAAGTAATGGAGTGATAATAAATTTATAGAGCTTTCATATTTTTTTAATGACTTCTTAATGAAAATGATATTCCAAATTCATATTATTATTTTTAAGAAATATAATTCTCCAGTAGTATGGTGTATAAGAAGAAACAACCCCACCAATGACATTGTCCTATATGTGGAGGAGGACAGTGTTCTTTCAGGTGTCTTAATTATCATATATCAGTGTATATGTTTAAAGTAAAATCATTTTTTGATTTAACTATTACCAACACTCATAAATAGTAAATTTGGTATCATCTTATGTTTATTTATCTAAAATGATTTTCTTTAAATAGAAATGATCTAAAAAAGTGAAAATTTCACATATTTGATCACTTGTTTGATGGAAAATTTAATCATAAATTTGATTATAAATTATGGAAGAAAATTGGTCAATAGTTTTGTAAATTAAAAAGTGAAGTCAAACATCTAAAAATGGGGATCCAAATAGATGGACTGAATCCATATTAAGACCATTATATAATTTTTATTTCATTGCTAGTTTTTATGTAATTTAAAACATATCTCTTAAATTCTGTATGAATAAGAAATAATTTATTTTTAGGGTAAGGATTTATAGAACCAAAAAATAATGAAAAAGGACTTTAGGTTTACTTATCCCAAATAATTGGTGATTTGGAACACTTATGGGATGAAAAAATTTGATTACCTTAGTCATATAAAGTGGAGTATTTATACTTTTTTTAAATAATTATGTTTACTATAAAAAATTCTCCAAACTATATAAATAATTCATGATATAGGGTCAACAGGTATAAATCTTGACTAATTTGCAATGAAGTATCATTAGTATGTCCACTATAATGTTTGGGGATGAAATTGTACATGGGCCATCAATGATTTTTTACTATGGATATCTCTTATAAAATAACAAAAATGAATTAAGTTACTCATAATAATTTGATATAACTCTAGAATCTCTATCAACTAATTTATATATTGATAGACTAAAAGATCATTATCCCATTAATAGAATGAAAAAATAATATGGTAGTGACATAAATACGAAAAAATCAATGATAAATGTTTTTATAACTTCCATATTAGATATATATTATAATCAAACATGAAATTCATGTAATTCATGTTTAGAAGAATATATCTATGAGTTTTAATGGAACGTCTTAATATATTGAAGGATAGAAAGCATGTTTATTTGAATTTATTACACCCCAACCTAAATCACCCTATTCTAGTTGTGGTGAAACAAAGAATAATGTTCACATCCCGTTATTCAAAAGGCTACTAACTTCTAGTTTAAGAATATGTAGAATGAATGGGAGACTATTACATTTGTAATAACGATTCATTAGATTAAACAAATACAAAAATAGAAATAATCCTACTAATCGACAATACTAAAAAGAAAAATTAAAAAAAACATTTTGAACACCTGATTTCACCAAAGGACATACAATATCCAGTATAATAATCAAATAGTGATCAACATGTACATAATATATATATATATAGACAATAATTTTGGACTATGTCCCAACATCACCACATCTAACTCACACAACTTTTATCCATCCCTACAGAGGGCCCTCACCATCATCTGAATCCATTACCATAAAGGCTTTATGTGAACTGAGATTCCCATGTAGGGTATGATTGTTAGCAAATATGAACCCCAACGATGCATCCTTAACATATGTGAAATATTCATATAAATGTGTTTGCATTGAATAAAAAACATATATAAAAAATCACATAACATGTCAAATAATCATGTATTAAACATTTTTCTAAACAACCTAAGTATAACTACTTCATAACACTAATGCATGTAATTTTCTTTCATTATCTAGTATAACATGAAATACATAGCCCGTGTGTTATCACTTAGGTCATGAAATTACTAATCACACTATCGTATTCTCTTGAACTCAAGGGAGGTCATATCATGCATCCCCAAACCATCCTCATACTCTTATGGAGGCCACATAAAGTACCCCATATAATCCATGTACACTCAAAGGGGTCACATTAATCACACCTATAAATCCATGAAATATCAAGGCCAATTACATCAATCCACAAACCTATCCCCACACACCCAAGGGAGGAATCATTAGTCACACCATCCCTTCCAAATACACTCATTGATGTCACATAAATTATTAAGAAACATGAAACCACATGCGTAAATATACACACATGAAATAAATTTCATTAAAAACCCCTATATGAATTTTTTAGGCAATTATAACCTTTTCCAATCCAAACCGTTACTTTCCAAAATGATTTTCTTAAGTGGAAAGACATACCCTGGTCTATAGTAAACAGTTCACAGTCATCTATTTAAATGTACATAACTCAAAATAAACCTCTTATAGACCATGAATTTTAATTTTGGAATCATAATATATATATTAATCTATATATAGTGGTCTCAAATGGCTATGTATTCACCAACATGAGAATCAAGATTTACAATTTTTACAAATAATGTTGAATGGTAAATAGATCATCCATCAAGAATGAAGAAGATAATTCATAAATATTCACCATTCTATTCATGTAAAAGACACAAAATACATTAAACCATGACTAACATGGTCATATGAGGGATTATGAGATGTGTAAATAAGAATAGTGGATAATATATTATTGAAATAGTGTGCATACTTAGACTCCATAAGAGTAACCAATCACAAAAAAAACAATTTTTTCAGTGAATATATAATAATAGAAGATTTAATATTACAAAATAGGAAATAAATTCATGTATTGGTAATATATGGGTTATGAGAGAATATGGGGATGATAAATTAGGGGTTCCACTAGAAATTAGAACCCTTAACCTAAAAAATATCCCATACGCCTTTCATATTATGAACCAATGCTTCAATCCTGAATTATTAAAGGAGTTACTACAACCCTACAATGACTTATTCAGGGTGTGACACCAATGAAACCCCATTAACATAAGCCTACAACTCTAAATTAACAATATATCTATCCTGGTTTATCTAATCCATCTCTAAAGCTCTCCTGAAACCTAAAATATTGAAAAAATAAATATTAAGGCACCTTCATAATCCATGGAGATTTAAAAAATAACCATATAAAGACCAATCTTCCTCAATATATGTCTATATGGTCCACTTATTTATTACAAATCCTTGAATCTTGAACGCCACCCTCTAAATCTCAAACTCCATTCTCAGTGATGTCCATAATGTAACACCACTCTAATGAGAGGCTCTTCACTTCCTCATATACAATTATTTACTTCTACTTAGATTACTAAATTGAATTCCCCTATAATACAAACATACATCTCAATATAGAATACTCAATAACAAAAAACTATGTAATACCCATGTTAAATCAATGAACCATTACACAATCTTCTCTTACAAATTCAAATATTGATTTCCAAACAATGGTTACACCGATTAGAAAACCTTGTGTCCATAGAGATATGAAATGTTCATCTCCTATGGTTTTAAATACAATTTCATAAATCCTATGGTTTTGAACTACATAATAAAAAACTACACCATCTCGGTAACCTTTCATACCAAGATCAACCTAACATCCCTCAAATCACTCATCTCATGTTGTGAACCAATGAAGAATCCAAATCAATGTATGAATGTTTCTTTCATGTGAAACAACAACAATGTATATCCATTTACTACAAAATAACACTATAATCAAAGAGAAATAATTAAACTAGACAAAAAACCATCATCGGGACTTCATAATAGTCCATTTCACCCCATAAGTTGGGGTCAACAACTCATAATTTAGAACCTTTTATCGATACCCAAACATCTGTAGTTGTGACTAATTGATGATAGATGGGAACATAACTATATATATAACAAAAAAAACATCACTATATATACTTTATAATCACATACATATCACACTTTATGTGAACCATTTATTTTAAAAAACCACCAATCTAGAGAAAAAAACTAGAGAACTATCAACTGAAGAGTAACACATATGGGCATCAATAATGTAATTCTAAAAACCTCACATTTCTGAACGCCAATGAATTCCACTCATGTACACATCATTTTTTACCAAAACATTACACATTCACTCCAATATAATACAACCCCACTTGTTTATACTAACAACCTTTGTGGTTTTAGGTATATAATGAACCATATTATGTGAAATCCTCTATTTCATAAACAAAAATCCCATGATATGTATACAGTGTCTATGAAACCCACCATTCACCACCCAAAAAATTGATCCTTAATTGTTAATAGATTATTCTTTTTATGAGATGATCACCACACTAACCCCCATCCCCGTGACCCCTAAATCATTTCTTTACTACCTCACAAAGGTATTTATTCATGCATAAATAATTTCATAATTCCCATTTCATATCTGTGAAACATCACTAATTCATAGTATAATAGAACTCGACCAAAACTCTTAGATCCTTTTTATGAATCCATAACATAATACTTTTGTCCATAATCATAATATTTTTCCCCAACAAGATTACCATAGAAAAATTAGAATATAAAATAGAAACCACATATCATATATATTATAGAGGAACTCATAGGTTTTGAGTAATATATAAATTTGGAAAACTCCAGCATAAACATTCACCAATCATCGAATGAACATTTATTCCATATAACCCATATTTTATTATTTCATGGTATTTCATTAAAATTATCTTATACAAATAAATTATAGACATAAATCATTCAAAATAATCCATTAAAACCTTGGGAAATTAAAAAATAATATGGTGGGGATTAAATTCATAGTAAGGGGAAACATATGAATTGAAAAATTAATTTCATAAAAAAAGATTAGGAGTGTATAATTGTATGATAACATAACCAAAGTGAATGAGTGAATCAAAAAATTATTCAAACACATAATTACATGGATTATAAAAAATAAAAACATTAAAAAGAAAATTGTTTTCTAACTCAATAATCTAAAGCCATGTGATATCAATCTCGATCAATAGATGCGTTATAAACATAGAACAATAAATTAAAACTATTTTTCATATATTGGAACATTAATTTTATAAGTCCGTTCACAAACAATTTTAATTTGAATAAACATACAGATCAAATCCATCATTTTTACTAGCCAATTCATTAGAGATCAATAATGTGGATCACACTCAGTACAATATATATCAGGATCACCCATTTTACATGATATATAATTGGGATCAACTCTTCATATGAGTTATATTGGGACCACCCATGATGTATAATGGTTATCATCCATTCATATAAGTTATATCTAGATAACCTGTTTTGATATAATGAACAGGTACCAAGAAAAAAATAGTTATAAAAAATTTCAATTTTTTTTTTTTCAATTATAACTTGATAAACCTATATAAATGAAATTCCTTTAGTTTCAATCTTATTGAAACATGATTAAACCGTGAAAATAAATTGGTTCCATAGAAAATCTCTATGAAACAATGTAATCATGTGGAAAATAAATGGGTTCTATATAAATATTATTAAAATATGGTTATCCCATGGAAAAAAACTATTTCAATATGAATCACTTTAAATCATAGTTGGACCATAGAAAATAAATGGGTTACTTAATAATATCATTGATAGATGATTATCCTAAGGAAAAGAAATGTGTTCTATAAAACTATATTTGAAACAATATTAATCCTTCTAAAAAAGAATTGGGATGGTATTCAATAAACATATCCCTAGTGGAGGATAAGTAACAATAATGGTTGTTCACTTTGATGAATGGAAATAGCATAATTTTTTTTATTAAAATCATTATTGGGGAAAATATTCTTTCATTATTAAAAGAGTCTTATACAAATTTGAAATGATTTAATCATAATATCCATGAAAGAATAACATTTAAAACAATTAAATAACAAATGAATAAATAAATAAATGTTATTATATTTCAATGGTGTTGTAGATACACCACAAAAAATAAGTAAGTGGGGAATATGACATTTACCTCACAGATTTAAAAAGTGTGGGGACAATCCATTGCCTTGAGTCTTATTTTTCAAGTTTGTCATATATATTCATGAATAAAATATTATGTTAATTATTTACATACTTCATACCATTTCCAATTTTATTATTAAAATTATTTTATTTATAAATAATTTATATACAATTATATAATCAATAATGTTTATGTCAGATTCTTTGACCATGTTCTGTTTATGTGTCAAAACTAACTTTGATAGGTCAACTATGGTCAATTAGGTACATATTTTAAACATATAAATAATAAAAACCGTGACAAAATTATCTTATTTTTATATCAATTATATTTTTAAAATAAATTAATAATGGTGGTTATAAAACATAAACCAATGTTTCGATAATGGAGACAGTATCCCATATGTTATCAAGTGTTATGTTTTCATTTCTTAATAATCAATAAGGAAATAAGGTAAATAGTTTTTATCATTCAAGAATGACTATAATATCATAAACCCCATATTATATAATTATATATACTTCCATGTATATATATATATATATCAATCTTTATATGTGTTGATGATAAAGGAAGAATCACATCTCTTTGAGGAGGTGATAGTCCACATATCCACAATTGACATTATCACATATTTCAAAGAATGGAATGGAAAGAAAAAGATAATATATTATATATACTCCTAAAAAATTAGTTCATTAATTTCATAAAAATATTATTTATATCACATATTTTTATTAAGCCAATTTTAATATGTTACATGAAAAGCAAGAGTGAATCACATTGCTTTGAGGAGACGGTAGTCCACACGTACACAAATGATGTTATTATATTCCCTCGAATTGGAAACCATGTATATATAAGTGAAATAATAATTTAAGATACATAAATAGATTCTAAATATCATATATATAATATATAAATAGCAAATATCTATTAATTTCCAACCATGAGAGGTGGTAATGGAGAAACAAACAACATCATCTCACAAGGTAATAGTCTGTCGTACACATGATCAATGATTATATTACCAATTAGATGGAGGTGTGTGTAGTTTTTTTGGAACCCAAAACATTAAAAAAAGATTAGTATATTTATCATACTTAGGTTATTACCAAACTACGGAATAATTACAATTGATGGGGTGGAGAAATAAATAAAATAAGTGTTCGTTGAAGAAAAATACTTCTTATTCATCTAAAACCTTTTGGTTTACACCAAATGACTCAATTATACTTCAATATTCCCAATGTTATTCTTCATGGATGATATTATTTATTTTTTAATTTATTTCTGGATGGTAAGGATGATCCCAATAGATTTAGAGGTGTGAAAAATTTGTCAGAGTGAGTTCCCTTTTATAATGGAGGAGTAGTGGAATTCTTGTAAATATAAAAAGGTAAACACTACTAAGAGGTCTATATTACATCACATGTATTTAAAATTGAAAATAATTTAGTAGGGGTAGATTATGGTCTAATAAATATTACACCCAAAAAATCATTTTTATCATTTGGTTCCTTATTCATTTGGTTTACTAAATATTTCTTTATAGTTTTTACAAAGGAAACATGTATCTTTTTATTTACCTAGTTAACTTAGCATTTAATAGTGTAATTAAAAAATATATTAATTTAATTATTTATAATTAATTATTTTAAATATTATATCTAACTCATTTAAAAATCCTATATTTTTTGTAAAATTAATATTAATATAAATTCATGTCCTGTGAAAAAACACTATTTTATTTTTAAAAATTATTCAAATTACATTAATTTTTTTTAATATATGTATAATTGATCAGATTGATCTATAAAACCGATTCAAAATATAATTTATCATTATAATTTATTTATATGAAAAAATAGTTTTCAATAAAAATTTATTATTTTTCACCATTCCTTGTAATATGAAAGTTCTCAAAAAATACCAAAAAATTCACCATAATCTAATTTTTACATTATTATTTTAAAAATTATATTTTCATGTTAAGTATTATTTATAAATGTTTAAATTTTCTTTAAAATAGGTTAACAACTAAAATGCAGCAAAAATTAAATAAAGAAAATATAGTTTTTTGAAAAAAATTGTTACTTTTCGTATCTGATTCCTATCATGTCTATTTAATGAATTTTAAAACATTTTATTGAATATAAAATAAATAAATAAATTTCGTTAATATTTTTCACTAATTGTGAATAATTTTATTTATTTAGATAAAATTCAATTATTTTTATAAAAATAGATTTTTATCAAAACACAACCATTTTATTGAATTGGTTTATATATTCATTTATGATTAATTAGTTACCAATTAATTGATTTATTAAAAATTTGTAAATACTATTTTCTTAAATTATTTAATCTCTCTAATTCACAATATTCTTATTTCTGGGTAATAAAAATCATGTTAAATAATAATATTAACAGTGTATTTTTTCTAGTAAGTCTCGACCTTGCATATATCATAAGTTATCAGAGAAACTCAATGTTGCATACATCAAAATATATACATGGTGTTTTCTATAACTGATGATAAAATGTTCATTATTTTTTATAAAATATATATTTGAATTTAAATTAATTATGAGGAATATTTTTCATAATATTTGGGGATGTTAAATCTTATCCCCTATAGAATGAATTTTTCCCTCAATATTCATCTAGTTTATCAAAGGATAAATTTTTTTAGAATTGAATTTAGGAAACCGACATCATATAAATGATATTTAAAAAACATAATGTAAAAATATAAATTAGAAACCTAAAGGTGAGAAATTAAAAGATTGATTTTAAATGAAAAACTAATTTATATGGACTAATAATGAATGAAAGGGAACTTGGTCGAGATGATGTCATGACAACCAAACCACAAAACAAATAGATGTGTCAATATTCATTGATATCATTAGAAAATATAGTGATATTATTTATTATTATTTCTCAATCCTTTTCCAAATGTTGAAAGTTTTCATTAAACATATATAATGGAAAAATAAGGAAATATACAAACATGGATGGTTCATTTAATTTGTTAACCAATTTACAAAAAAATCTTATCTTATTTTATAATGATGATTATTGATGTTTTATTTTTAATTTATAAAGTACTAAAATATACTTAAAAATACCACATAACAAAAAAATCATTATCAAGCTATTCCACCTGTATTTGGAAACTAACCAAAACCAAAATGGTCAGCATATGTTAAGATAATTACCAAAATGATTAATTATTCATATGATACATTAATATGTAAATGTAATACCCAATTTTGAAGCTAAATTATTCCATAAAATGATAATTAAAATTCTTCTAACATTTCCTATCGAGGTTTAAAAACCAAATATTAGAATGATTTGATCATGTATTTTTTCAAGGTAAATCAACCACTATTACTAAAATAAAATCCCATATGATTCTAAAATAAGATAAATCATTCTCCAAAAAAAATTCATTCTAACAAGGACATCATATAGGAATGTTATAGGAATAAAACCCATATCGTCCTTCAGTTATGGTTTCTAGCCCCATCGCCTATATGGATATGACATATTATCAACTAAAAACGTGTTACCTCACTTTTTACATCAATTTGGAAAAATTATTATTCTACAAAAACACTTAATATTGATCATAGGTGTTATAAATACCTCAAATGGAAAAAAGTGTGTCCAAAAACACTGTTGACAAACTCAAAATTGTTACTACATAAATACGTAAAATGGAGGGCCTTATGAATTTGGATGTATGATAAAACATAATATTATAGTCCTATTATAGAATTCATAACTCTTAAGATAACCACATATGAATCCATCCTAATCTAAAGTGTAATCTAAACCATCATTTGATACTAACTATAACAGCTCAGGACCTGCACTACCAGATCCTTTGCTGAAATCAATAACATTATATGTTCGGCTATGATACTGATATTTTTGAACAAATTTTGTTTCCATAAAAACCTTACCACTTCCAAATAAAAACATTTATAACATTAATTTTGGATAAACTTTGAGGTTTATTTTTTTTATATAATTACAAAAAATCATTAATATAAACAATTCACTTATTGTTAAAAGAAGATTTCTCCCATTTAACCCATATTTTATTATTTCACAATAGGTCATCAACATCATCCACATGAAATCATTTATAGAAATAAATGTTTAAAAATTATTCATTAAAACGAGTGGAAAATGAAAATTTATATGTTTTCCCCAAACACTTAGTATAGGAAAACATTAGTTTTACAAAATTAATGTCATCAATGAGAATAAAAGATCATATGGGTATAATGAAATAATCAAAGTGCATTAATGAATCATAAAAGAACTCAATCATATTAGTACATGGATCATAAAATATGAAAACATGGAAAATGACATATTTATTAAAATTAATAATCCAAATCCATGTGATATTAAGGTCAGTCATTAGAGACACTATTAACTCATAACAAACAATAAAATTTATATTTTGTAACCTAAATCATTAAATTTATTAACCCCTTCAAAACCCATTTTAAAAGACCTTATAATTGGAATAGCCATACATTCAACATTTTAATTATCATTAAGCAAAGAATTGGAGATATATAATGTGGATCTCCATTCATATAAGATATATTAGGGTCACCCATTTTTCCATAGCTTTAATGGGGCTCATCCCTTGGAATACTCCATATCAGGCTCACCCATTTGTTTAAATGGGGATCAACGCTTTGTATAAGATGTATTGGGATGGCCTATTTTATATAATTCCCAAGTACCATTAATAAATCATATTCATAATAAAATTTAGAAAAAATTATTTTTTATTTAAAACTTGATAAACCCATTTAAATTAAATGTGATTATTGTCAATCACAATGAAATAATATTAGCTTCTGAAAAAGAAACATGTTTCGTAAATAATAAATTTAAAAAATGTTTATCCTATAGAGAATAATAGGGTTAAATAAAAATATATTTGAAACATGGTTATCCCATAGAAAAGAAACAGGTTCCAATGAATCCCTTTGAATCATGGTTAAACCATGGTAATGAAATGAGTTCCATAACAATATCATTGACACGTGATTAACCCACTAAAAGGAAATGGGTTCCATTAAAATATATACAAAAAACTATTAATAATATCCTAAAATAATGACTATGGTATCAATAAAAAATATCCCAAGTGGTCCATATGTATCAAAAATGTTTGTTTACGTTGATGAATTGATATACCAATGAAATTTCATTAAAAACATTTTTAAGGAAAAAAATCAATAAACATTCATAGTGTCCCATACCAATGTCAAACATTTGAACCATAATCCCCATGAATAAATAAATTTTATAAAATATTAGATAAAATTATAATAAATAACAAAGTTATATGGTATTTTTATGGGGGTTTAGATACACCGCACAAAATAAATAAGTTGTGAGTACGATATTTATCTCACAAATGTAAAAAGTGGGATGAAAATCCCGTATATGGAGTATGATTTTTATTTCATGCCCATTATATTAATGAATAATGTTTAATTACTTAAAAAACATTTCCATGTTTATTAATCCTTTTATTTAACTTATCAATAAGTTATATATAAATACTTTATCAACAATGACCAATTTAGATGCTTTGATCATATTCAGCTTATGTGTCAAACCAAACATTGATTGTTTGACTATGAAAATGAGGACATTATTTAAACCTCTCCATAATAATAAAAATTAAAAAATAATCAAATTTATACATCAAGGATAACTTGAAAACTGAAAATAAAATACGGTCATGAATAATCAAAATGTTTTGATCAAGAACATGGACGGTCGTACGTACGCAGAAGTAATGTTCCTATTTTTTCAAAGATACTTTTGGAAATAAGGTACGTAATATTTATCTTACCAAAATCAAAATTATATCAACATTAACATATTATTTAATTATATATTCATCTTTATGACATTATTTTTATTTGGAGATTATAATATAAAAATTGTTTCGTTTTGAGGTGGTGGTAGTCTGCATGTCCATGAATAAAGTTATCACTTTTTTAGTGTGTGAAATATATAAATAAAATGAAATATTATGTGAAAATGATATTATTATGTCATTAATATTATAAATATTTAATTTATATCATATATTTTTATTAAAACCAATCTTTATACATTCCATCTTAATAATTAATGAATCATATTACCTTGAAGAGTCATATGTCAACAACTCCACAAAAGATGTTATCGAATTCATAAATAATTGATGTAGAGAAGGTATGAGTTAATAATAATTCTAGAAACATAGATAAATCATAATTATCATATAAATTATATGAAAATATTATTTACATCCTAATTTCATACCATGATAGGTGGTAAAGTAAAAAAATGCCATCATTTCGCGAGGCGATAGTCTTCTGTACACACAAATATTTATTTAGTTACCCTATTTATGGAAGTATGTATAGATGTAGGTAAGTTTTTTTAAAAAAAATATCTATATTTAGGATATTTAATTTATTATATAAACAAAAAATAATAATAATTACTTGTGTGTTGAAATAAATAAAACCAAAGTGCTCGTTGAATAATGTTACCTCTTCTTCATTTAACTCTTATTTGTTTCCACTAAAGGACTATCATGGTTATATTTCTACACAAAGTAATTATTCTAGGTTGATTCTGGGGTTTTTTGTGTTTTTTTGGGATCGTTTTGGATGATACAAATTTCATGAGTGGTGTGAAGAAGTGGGGAGAGTGAATTCAATTTTATTGTGGAGGAGTGGAATTCTTTTAAATACAAAAAATCTATAAACTATTGGATGGTATCCTATAATAAATGTGCATTTAAAAATTAAAATAATGCAATAGAGGGTATTTATTTTCATCATGAACTTTTAGAAAATAATTATAAAAGTGATTTTATCATTTTTTTCCTTATTCATTAAATTTACACAATTTTATTGTTATAGTTTCTACTAAGGTTACTTACGTATTTTTATAAACCAAGGCAATTTATCCAATAATAATATAATTTAAAAGATATTTATTAGATAATATATAAATAATTATTTTAAATATTAATTCAAATTAATTATTTAAAAATCCTATGTTTTTAATATTAATTATAATACAACACATGTAATGCAGAAAACAAAATTTTTTACTTTAATAGTTTCAATTAATTTTTTCTATTTTCACTAAATATTACAGTCACAAATGTGTTGAACATATTAGAATATAAATATAATTATGAATCCAAATAATTATATCCATTTATTCAAATTCAATTTATATAACTGAAAAAATAAAATTTAATATTATTCACACAAATGTGGAGAGAAAATAGGTTTTTAAATATAATATTTTTATATATTTACAATGTTTTTATATTTAAATTAAATGTAAAAATTATTAAAATTACATTAATTTTATTAATATATTTATTATTATAGTAATTAAATTATAAACCCAATTCAAAATATAATTTATCATTATAATTTTGTTAGATGAAAAATTTGTTTTCAATTAAAATTCGGTATTGTTCACTTCAAATAATAAAATGAAACTTCTCATTAAAATTCAAAAAAAATTCCCTATGATAATTTTGACATACAAAATTCATAAATTATTTTTACTTTTTAAAATAAAATTTATAAAATTTGAAAAATTTTAGTTTTAAGATAGGTGTACCATTTAAAGGATAAAAAAATACATTTAGAAACATGTAATTCTTTTATGAATAAATTTTAGATTTTTTCTAATATTAGGCCTATAAAATATATTGGGTGAATTTCAAAAATTATTATTGAATAAATACAATATAAATTTCATTAATATCTCTAACTTAATGTGATTAATTTAATCTTTTATTTTAAAATTCCATTCATATCATAAAAATACTCTTTTATAAAAACAAAGCCTTTATAATAAAATGATTTTTATATTTATTTTCAATTAAATGGAAATAAATGAATTCATTTTAAAAACAGGTGAAAAAAAATATTTTCATAAATTATTTATTCTCTTGCATTATTACCATTACAATGGAATTAAAATAACTATCATGTTAAATATTATTATTATTAGTATATTGTGGTTCAGTAAGACATGGCCTTGCCTGTAATAAAAGTAATTGTGGAAACATGATATTTTGTGTAATGAAAGATTAACATGGTGTTTAATTTAATGGGATACTATTTTTTATGTATAAAATGTTATCAATTTATTTAAAATATTTTAAAACAGTATATTTTTTAAAAAAAATTGGGATGTTAAACATGCCCAAGAGGCATTTCTTTAGTTGGTAAAACATATATGCACCCCTCTATCCCCCAAAATCAATGATCACCACCACCACTCCAACAATACCATGACCCAAGACATATTTTTCTATGATAAAAACTCACCATACTACATCCTTGAGAAACTAAAAAGGATAAATCTTTGGGGCTACCTAATATCCCACAACTCCATGTCAATCTATGAAACTTTTCAAATGGGTCATTATACAGAAGATTGGAATAAAATAATTGGATTACGAACACCACAACTATCCCAAAACTCTAATAATCAGGATCAACAATATATAATGGTTCACCCCATTAAATCCATTCAATCAAGCCCAGTAATCTCAAACTAAGGTACTAATATTAGGTCTTCAAAAAAAATATCAATAATTATTAATTCTATTGACCAATCCATGATCATCATTTTAAACAAACAATAAAGAAAAAATCCTAGGGAATAAAACATCCCATCCATAGTGTCTAATTGTATACCTACCACTATCCGCAATTTACAAGTAGCACTTCCTAAACACTAAAAAAGCTATGCCAAACTCTACTTATAGAGGCCCCAAAATCCATATAATTATTCAATCCAACCTTAACTAAGTCATTCCTATTATCCTATCACAAAACAATGACAATCTAGCAGACAGAGGGAGAACTATAAATTTCTGGAACCACCACTAAAACATATATTCTTATAATGATTCTATCCAAAAATATAAAAAAATTTAAATGATCATCACAAATGTTCCAGACACTTTTTGAACTTAAAACATGTTCCATGGAAAACAATCACTAAACAGTATAATTTCACTAGGAGAACACACCATGAATATATTGGATTATCCAAAATACAAATACTCACAGTGAATCTCCCCATGGAACTACCCATCATAGATTTATCCAATGACACATAATTTTATAAAATAAACTCTTCACTAAAATTGCAGGCCAAAGATAAACTACTCACATAGTTGTCTCTCTCTAATGACCTATTAGAATGATGAAGTTTACATGAATATTATAACAATGTTATCCATTTAATTTCATCATGAAACTATAAGAAAGAATCTTATTATCACATAAGAATATATCTAAATATCTCATAGTTTCTACAACTCCAAGGGATAGACTATGAACTCATATCACATTATGTCTTAATATTATTCTCCATGTTGATACCACAAGAAAAAATACCCACCATAAAAATATAACCCTACTTAAAAACATCTCATAATCCCTATAGCTATTTTAACACAATGTTTAGAACCTGAAAAATAGAAGATAATATGTCTTCAATAATGGTTCAATGGATTTTCAAAATGAAATATTTTTCACCACATGAGCACCTTCACGTAGTGGATTTTCATTATATGGTAAGTCGACCATCCTCACTCACATTGATTTATTGCTTTATTTTTTTTGAAAATACCATACAAATATTTTTTATCAGTGATATACCTATAATTCATCACCACCTAGAGTCTCTATAAACATGTTCATCCACTACCACGCACCAAAAACCATAAAAAATACACTCACATTCCACTCAAGGAATTGATAACAAATGAGGGAGACACCACACAATGACCCATCTAACTCATTGATTTCCACTAAATCAATACACCACCAGTACAAAAAAATCATCCTCGCATGTAGGTCAGGGTATTAAATAAACAACTAATTCTCATATATCCTCCCTAGTAACTCAAGATTTTTAAATATATATGTCAAAAGTGAACATCCCATGTCTACCCACCATTAATAAGGGCCCATCGCTAATCAAAACTCTAATACAATTCAAAAAAACCCTCTAAGACTATCCTATAATGGGAGTTTATTCTCTAAACCTTATAACGAAAACAAATATACACCACATCAAAAATTAAAATAACCTAAATAAAATCAAGAAACACTCAAATAAAACACCCTTTCAAGGAATATCTCCTAACACATTATCAATTACACAATAATATAATATATACCCCTAAGGCCATTGTATACATAAAAGAAATAAAATACAGAAATTTTTTATTAAAGATGGTGAAAAACAAACACACACAATCATTATTTACAATAACAGTTCCAAATAAGCCTTACTAAAATCCTAACTGAGTTATTTACGTAATTTACACATATTGAAACCACATTTCAAAAAACATGTTAAAAAAAATATTGAGAAACCAAATTCAAACCACCTAAAAAGAAAGTACCATTAATTTGGAAATTATATGGGAAAAAACCTATTTCAACCCATTATATAAAATTATATAAAGACTGATACTTTTCAAAATTCATGGGTCAAATAGGGCCATAAAAAGTTAAAATTTAAAATTTCTTTTAAAATGATCTATTAAAATATTTAAGCATTAAATAGGAATTAAGGTAACACCCTAGGTACATAAATAATATGGAATTTTTATATATATCTATATTTGTGAATAAAATGTTAATATTAATTTAAAGGGAATTCTATGCTCAATGGCGTACCCAATACGCAACACCGAGTTTCTTGTAAATCTTATGTTGCACTCTAATAATAAAGAAATATTATTTTAAATGGTAAATAACACCTAGCCGTTGTATTGGCGTGAATGAACAGAAATAACTACAAAATTATTATATATGTTTTTCAAATATTTTTACTTTTATCCAATAACTTTTAGAGGCTTAAAATGCGAATGAATCCAATTTTAATCATAAATATTCTAATACTCTCTAAAAAGTCGATTAACCGATTTTTGATGGTGATCCCTTTTTAAATCCACTTGTTTACAATTTAATATGTTCTATTCTACCAAATAAAATTCTTCTTTAGAATTGGGACATCAAAATTTACTTTGTGTAAGTTTTTGGTATTTTTCTGATAATGTTCATTTTTTAATGAATAGTGAAAAATGTTGTATTTTAATTCAAAACCTCTTTTAATAAAATTTATTTATAATGATAGATTATATTTTTAATTGGTTTTAAAGTAAAATTAGAATATATTTTTACCATTTAATCCAATGGTGGTCATTGGAATTAATTTCACTTTGAAATTGGACATAAACAAGTGCCACTCTTTTGATAGATATTGTTTCTTAAAAACACGCTATTTGTTTTGACAATGGGAATTAACTATAAAATTAATAAATGAAACATATTTTTTTTTTAATTTTGCAAAACAGACATCATTTTTGAATTCAGAATATCAAATATAGCTTAGGGTGAATTTTTGGTATTTTTCTGAAGAACATCAATTTTTGATGAATAGTGAAACCACTAAGTGGTAGTTAAGCAAACTGATTTTTCGTTTAAATGAAAGTTTACCGCATATATTTATTGAATTTAAAAAATCTGACATACATGGTTATCAATATTAAGTAAAATTTGGTTCAAAGGGATTAAAATATTTTTTGGTGAATAGTAATTTTTGAGTTTTGTTAACCGCGATTAGAGGTAATTAGTGTAATTTAAGATAAAAATGATATTATAAAAATATAAAAATTTCATGAAACATGTCCTAACCTTATTGGATAGGTCATGTCCGACCAAGAAAATCCATGGGTCAATTTGGGGGACCCCATGGAGCCACATGGGTAAGATAATGACATTAATACATTTTATTTAAAGTAAAAATAAAAATGTCACAAACATGTATTGTTTTACTAAAACAAATATTACATGGGGTTATATAAGTTATATTTTTTACTATAAATATTCATTAGAAATATAAAAATATTTCCTACATCATGGTAAATATTTTATAATTTTTAGACATAAAAAAAATATTTATGACAAAATGATGATGTAGTGTTTACCTAATTAATGAATGATTTAAATAAATAAAAATATAATGTTTAAAATAATATACAACACTTGTACAATTATTATTGGATGATTTTATTTAGAACATGGACCACCGTATGTTCTACGGTAATGATTTTTGGAGCTTTATAAATCGAATTTCATTTTATAATAAAATAATAGTTTTCAAGATTTCCAAAAGAGCCCCTCCTCTCTCTTATAAAAAGACCCCACTTCCTAACCATATATCACAATTCTCAAGCCCTTTGTCTCTCCCAAACTCTACTAAAATAAGATCCCAATATCCCTATATTAATCCTAGAAGCCTCACCATAGGCATACATCTCTTCAATAAACCCTTTTGGTTCAAACCAAAGGGAGTTACCCGATTTAAAGGTAATGTCCTCTATTATGTTCTTTGGTTTTATTTTTCTTCTCCAACCCCATAAACTCTTTTTATTCCTTTATTTTGTAAAAAAACCAGTAAATTAAATATAATGGGATTTTTTTATGAAAAGTATTCTAGATACACTTACACACACCTCCATCTAATGATTAAATAACATACTTTTTCCGTGGATGGCGAATTACTGCCTCACGAAATGATGATTGTTCTATATTCTCATACCACCTATCATGGTGGCCATTATGATGGAACTATATTTATTTATGAAACATATTATATTTATTTCCTCTCTATGATTCTGTATTTTACATTTAAAATATACCTTTATGCTTTGCATGTTGTGCAAATGCGATAATTTCATTTGAGGAAGTGTGGACTACCGCCCCCTCAAGTGATTTGAATCGTTCATAAAATACATGAAATGTATAAAGAATGAAATTAATGAACCTAAGTGACATATATAACACATATATTATACTGTAATTATAATATATATATATATCTCTCATTTAGTTTTATTTCCATTAAATACGAAATAGAAATGAAAGTAGCGTTCATGCGTACGTGTGGCTTACCATCTCCATGAACGTTGCATTTCATTTCTTACCTCTAAATGTTATGTAATATTATAAATGCAAGTATATACTGGATATATATGATATCTACATCATTAATATAATTTTGTATATAATGGATATTTTACCACATGAACATCTTGTAATTATAAGAAGTTTATTTTTTACTCATGTACCAATGATCGACAAAACGACCATTATTAACTTAAATAATTACATAATGTTAATAAAATGTTAATAAGTGATATAAAAAGAATAATTAACTTTAAAAAGGTTCTTAAGCAATTATAAATTAACTCTAGTTTATTATTCAGGAATATAAAGAAACGAACAAGACAAGTCGGACTTGAGGTAATGGATTTGTCCGCTCTCTTTCTTTTTAAGTACTCTCTTTTATGTAATTTCTTTTAAGCTCATCTTTATTATGTTTGGGGATGTTATTTTATATTCCTCATACTGTAATTTTTATGGTCATATTTTTAGAGACCCTATTTGATCTCATAAACCCATTTTTGGATGTTTTAAGTGGCACCGTTAGGCTGTCGAGTTTTCTTAAGTGATTTTTCATCTCACTTTTATTCCCGTGAGATTTATGATACATTTGACACCATTTCCTTTGAGTGGTGTATGTACTTCCCATTATTCTACTCTTTTTGTTATATAAATTCTTTTATGGGTTTTTACATCAATGTTTTATAGCCCTTCTTTCATGGGGTGTCCATTTTGAAAGTTACCCAAGTCGGTAAGGGAACCATTCACCCTCCTCTTTTTAAAAGACTTCTTTTTGTTAGGTCTTTTAATTTAAATCATATTATGTGAGGATATGTTCTTCTATATCCTTGTTGATGGAAATTTTATTTCCATGTGATGAGATACCTTTTTCTATCTCATCAACTAATTTTATGAATTTTAATGTGGCGCTGTTAGGCTGTCAAATTTTTGTAATGGAACTTCTTAACCCAATTTCAATTCATTGGGTTAAACATATACTTCATGATTATGTCGTGATATGAATATGTGTGGATAAAATATTATTGTTTTAAACTGAGTATACACTTATATTTAGTGTATTTATATTTTTCACACATAATTATGTCATTTTGTTATCCTTACACTAATGGAATGATCCTTGTCTGGGATTACATCTCAATTTCTTCTCATTGAGACATTTCTTAATGATATGCACTTTTATTCTTTTATAAAGTGTAAATAAAGCCCCTTTGAAATTCCGTATCCATATTATGTCTATACTAAATTCATTTAAATGTTTTGAAAATGGTCTACTTTATTGTGGCTTATAATTAAAACGTTTAAAATGGAAAAGGAATCTTTTATTAAAAAATTGTTTTAAATGGTTTTAAATATTTTTTCTTTTAAAAATTTATCATCCATGTACATGTTTTAAAAATGGTTTTAAGGGTGTATTTATAGGGACATGAATTTTTTAAAACCCTTTCAAAAGTTTTGAAGTGGTATGGGACACTTTGATTCAAAAATTTGCTTTAAATGTCTTCTTTTAATATTTTTAAAGTATAAAGGGATTTTTCTCTCATAGATTTTTATTGATTTTATTAGATGTTTTTATTTATGATAATATCATGATATGATCTCTTGTGATTGAAATGTGGAAATTTTATGTTTCTTTTATGCATGTTTTAAGTGTAATTATTATTTTATGGTTCTTGGGCAGTGTTTATGAAATCGGGTGGTTCCATGATAAAATAAGGGATGGGTGAGCCCGATATAGCTCTCCAATGCATTGGGTAACATGAAGGAGTTAAATTAAAAGGTTTATCGAAAGCTATTTAGGGAATATACCGTGGTGGGTATTCCAAATGTAACCATGAGGGTTACTCCCTACGTAAGAATGTTATGAATGCCTCAAGTTACCTTTATGTCTTATGATTTCTATTGAGTTAAGCATAAATCTTATGATTTCATGTGGTATGTAAAATTTATTATGTTTTATGAGTAATGTATTATTTCATTTATTCTTATGTATACATGGATTAATGTTTTCTCTTCGTATTGTTATAACCATTACTGATCTTTTTATACTCATCCCATTTTTTTGAAATGTTTTTCATAGGACATAAAGTGGAATAGGGTCAACGATGGGATCAAGGAAATGTTATACTATCTAAAAGAAGGAACTAGCCATGAATATTTTTTTCAAGAGTTTTTATTTTTTGAAAAAATGGAAACTGATTAGATGTGTCTACCGTGTATTCTTTGATATGTAATAGTTATGTCCTAATTCTCTAAAACTCAAAACCTGAAAAGACCCTCAATGTGAATTATTAATTTAATTCAATAATATGTTTTGTATATAAGGTCGGGTCCTTATAGCTGGTATCAGAGGTCGGTTTAGATAACTTTAGAGGTTAGAGTGTTGTTTAAGAATAAGTGACAAGTTGTGTATAACCACAATAATTATTATATTAGATAGAGTCATTGTTATTTATGAAAGTTGGAATGAGTTTGAGATAACTTGGATAATTATATATTAGTGTTTATATTCATCTTTAGTACATGATGATTTTGTTGATATACTCACACTTGCCTTTTTGGTTTTAGTAAATGGATAGATCTAGCAGGCACCAAAGTTACAATGGGTTTGAAGGAAACTGTTGTGGTTCTCTGATTAAGAGACTGGATGAAATGGGGGATTCAATGAGAAATCTCGTGGTTATTCTAAACCAACTATCAGGAGTCATGATCAACCACTTGAACCTTGGTGAGTTCTCTAATGCATCATGTACGAGAGAACCAACTCGATGTGGAAGTTCATGTAATAATTATAAAGGTAACCGTTAGGGTTTATATGATCCTTACTTTTGAGGTAATTATGGGTTACTATATGTTATCATGGAATATGGACGACATGAGATAGAATTGAGGTTAAATTATGTTATGGTTATTTTTGAATATTTTATCACTTTTTGGGGAATTCTATAAGAATTATGTAGTTTTGGAAAAAGGATAACACATAGACCGTGTGACAACCTGTCGCGTTGGACGAAGTTGTGGGAATCGAACCCACAACCAAAGTGCGACTGGTATTTATCGCCTACCACTGGACTATGTGAAGTACCTGGTTTTTTTGACTAATTATTTTTAGTTAGATGATCCTAAAAATCTAGAATAAGTTGATTCTGGCTTATCTATGGAAACTTTTAACCTATCATGGAGGATATGCGATTAGGTTAATTACTTTTCAGTATGAGACTTTAAGAGTAACTGATGTTATTTGGAGATAAATGTTATGATTTACCTTGGAAGACTATGTGATTAAATCCATCGTAGATTTGGGTTTCAATCATAGTTTGGTTTATCTTTGAATAATTTTTTGGACAGTTTTTTATTGAATGGTCTTTTTGAACTTTGGATAAGTTTTGACAAATTTTGGAGATTAAGAGCAGTATTTCTTTTTATAAAGGATTATCCTTTTTGGGTATTATCTGATCTTGTACTAAACTTTTTGGTTTTCATTTTGGTTAAGGTATAATGACATGGGAAATATATAGTTCACTTTTCTGGATTAGGTGATTCCCAAGAAGTTGATTATGGTACTCTTAATGTTAACGAGTCTTCCTAAATACTCGTCTTTTGGAGAAAATATGAGTTTGTGTAAGAAATCTAGTAATAGTTGATAGTCAACATGACAAGTAAGCATGTTTCCTTATGATTTAGTTAATCTCATAAATAAATTACTCAATGAAAAGTAACTTAAAACTAAAATTTTGTCTGTTAACTTTTCATACTAGGGAATCAAATACCATTTAACCCATCACAAGTTTGTGATTTTCTGGTGGTTAACTTTCTACTAAACATTTTTTTTGTCACTCTCCATCAGAACATGACCCTTTGTTTTTTTATTCCATATCCATGTTTCCGTGGAATCCTAGAATGGGTTAATTCGTGTGACCTTTGTACTTGTCTTTCATTATTTTAAAGTGATAGTTTTACCGACTCTTGTTCCGATGTGTGACTTTCAATGATGTTTCCGAGCACAATTTTAAAATTTCAAGGATGCAATTCCCAAAAGGGGGGAAGGATGTAACACCCCAGGTAAATAAAGAATATGGAATTTTTATATTTATCCATATTTGTGAATAAAATGTTAATATTAATTTTATGGGAATGCTATGCTCGATGGCGTACCCAATACGCAACAACGAGTTTCTTAGAAATCTTAAGTTGCACTCTAATAATAAAATAATATTATTTTAAATGGTTATTAACGCCTAGTCGTTGTAATGGCGGGAATGAATAGAACTAACTACAAAATGATTATATATGTTTGTCAAATATTTTTACTTTTATCCAATAAATCTTAGAGGCTTAAAATGCGAATGAATCCAATTTTAATCGTAAATATTCTAATATTCTTCAAAAGGTCGATTAACCGCGTTTTGATGGAGAATCATTTTTAAATCCAGTTGTTGACAATTTTATATGTTCTATTTTACCAAATAAAATTCTTCTTTAGAATTGGGACATCAAAATTTACTTCGGGTAAATTTTTGGTATTTTTCTGATAATGTTCATTTTTTTATGAATAGTGAAAAATGTTGTATTTTAATTCAAAACCTCTTTTAATCCAATTTATTTATAATGATAGATTATCTTTTTAATTGGTTTTAAAGTGCAATTAGAATATATTTTTACAATTTAATCCAATGGTGGTCACTGTAATTAATTTCACTTTCAAATTGGACATAAACAAGTGTAAGTCTTTTGATAGATATTGTTTCTTAAAAACACGCTATTTGTTTTGAAAATGGGAATTAATTATAAAATTAATAAATGAAACTTATATTTTTATGAATTTTTCAAAATAGAAATCATTTTTGAATTTGGAATATCAAATATAGCTTAAGGTGAATTTTTTTATATTTTTCTAAAGAACTTCAATCATTGATGAATAGTGAAACCACTAAGTGGTAGTTAAGCAAACTAATTTTTCATTTAAATGATATTTTACCACTTCTATGTATTGAATTTCAAAAATCCGACATAAATGGTTATCATTATTAAGTAAAATTTGGTTCAAAAGGATTAAAATATTTTTTTTGGTGAATAGTAACTTTGGAGTTTTGTTAACCACGATTAGGGGTAATTAGTGTAATTTAAGATAAAAATGATATTATAAAAATATAAAAATATCATGACACATGTCCAAACATTATTGGATAGGTCATGCCTGACCAAGACAATCCATGGGTCAATTTTTGGGACCCCATGGAGCCACTTGGGTAAGATAATGACATTAATACTTTTTATTTAAAGTAAAAATAAAAATGTCACAAACATGTATTGTTTTACTAAAACAAATATTACATGAGGTTATATAAGTTATATTTTGACTATAAATATTCATTAGTAAGATAAAAATATATTTCCTACATCATGGTAAATTTTTTATAATTTTTAGACTTCAAAAAAATAAAATTATTTATGACACAATGATGATGCAGTTTTTACGTTATTAATGAATGATTTAAATAAATAAGAAGATACTGATTAAACTAATATCCAAATATTGTCCAATTCTTATTGGATGATTTTATTTCTAACATGTACCACCTTATCTTCTACTTTAATTATTTTTTGAGCTTTAGAAACTGAATTTCATTTTATAATAAAATAATAGTTTCAAGATTTCTAAAAGAGCCCCTCCTCTCCCTTATAAAAAGACCCCACTTCCTACCCATATCTCAAACTTCTAAACCCCTTTGGCGCATCCAAACTCTATTAAACTAATCTCCCAATATCCCCCTCTTCATCCAAGAAGCATTACCTTAGGCAGAAAGCTCTTCAAGAAACCCTTATGGTTCAAACCAAAGGGAGTTGCCCGATTTAAAGGCAATGTCCTGTATAATGTTCTTTTGTTTTATTTTGCTTCTCCAACCCCCTAAACTCTTTTTATTCATTTATTTTGTAACAACACCATTATATTAGATAAACTAGGATGTTTTTATGATAATGATTCGAGCTAAACTTACACACACCTTCATCTAATGGTTAAAGAACATACCGTTTTCGTGGATGGCGAATTACTGCCTCACGAAACAATGATTGTTTTATATTCTCCTACCACCTCTCATAGTGGCCATTATGATGGCTCTATATTTATTTATGACATATATTATATTTATTTCCTCTTTATTATTCTGTATTTTACATTTAAAACATACCTTTATGCATTGCATGTTGTGAAAATGCGATAATTTCATTTGAGGAAGTGTGGACTACCACCCCCTTAAGTGATGTGAATCATTCATGAAATACATGGAATGTATAAAGAATTAAATTAATGAACATAAGTGACATATATAACATATATATTATACTGGAATTATAAAATATATATCTTTCATTTAGTTTTAATTTCATTAAATACGAAATATAAATGAAAGTATCGTTCATGCATACCTACGGCTTACCATCTCCATGAACGGTGCATTTCGTTTCTTACTTCTAAATGTTATGTAATATTATAAATGAAAATATATACTACATATATTTTATATATATGATATCTACATCTTGAATATAACTCTGGGTATAATTGATATTTTACCACATGAACAACTTGTAATTATAAGAAGTTTATTTTTGACTCAAGTACCAATGATCGACAAAACGACCGTTAATAACTTAAATAATTAAATAATATTCATAACATGGTAATAAGGGATATAAAAGGAATAATTAACTTGAAAAAGGTTCTTAATAAAGTATAAATTAACTATAGTTTATTATTCAGGAATATAAAGAAACGAACAAGACAAGTCGGACTTGAGGTAGGGGATCTGACCGCTCTTTTTCTTTTTAAGTACTATTTTTTATATAATTTCATTTAAGGTCATCTTTCTTATGTTTGGGGATGTTCTTTTATATTCATAATACTGTAATTTTTATATTCATATTATGAGATACCCTATTTGATCTCATAAATCCATTTTTTTATCTTTTATGTGGAGCCGTTAGGCTGCCGAGTTTTTTTAAGGGATTTTTCGTTTCACTTTTATTCCCGTGAGATTTATGCTACATTTTCCACCATTTCCTTTGAGTGGTGTATGTACTTCCCACTATTCTACTATTTTTTTAATATACATTCATTTATGGGTATTTACATCAATGTTTTATATCCCTTCTTTCATGGGGTGTACGTTTCGAAAGTTACCCAAGTCGGTAAGGGAACCTTTCACCCTCCTCTTTTTAAAAGACTTATTTTTGTTAGGTATTTTAATTTACATAATTTTATGTGGGGATATGTTCTTATATATACTTACTGATGTAAATTTTATTTCCATCTGCTGAGATACCATTTTCACTCTCATCAACTAATTTTATGAATTTTAATGTGACGTCGTTTGGCTGTCGAATTTTTCCAATGGAACTTCTTAACCCAATTTCAATTCATTTGGTTAAACCTATACTTCTTGATTATGTCGTGCTATGAATATGTGTGGATGACATATGATTGTTTTACACTGATTATCCACTTATATTTGGTGTATTTATATTTTTCACACATAATTATTTCATTTTTTTATCCTTTCTCTAATGGCATGATCCTTGATTGGGATTAAATCTCAATTTCTTCTCATTGAGACATTTCTTAATTATATGCACTTTTATTCTTTTATAAAGTGTATTTTCAGCTCCTTCGACATTCTGTATCCATATTTTGTCTATACTAAAGTCATTTAAATGTTTTGAAAATGGACTACTTTCTTGTGGCTTATAATTTAAATTATCAAAATGGAAAATGAATCTTTTATTAAAACGTTGTTTTAAATGGTTTAAAAGATTTATTCTTTTAAACATTTATCATCCATGTCCATGTTTTAAAAATGGTTTTATGGATTTATTTATAGGGACATGAATTTTTTAAAACCATTTCAAAAGTTTTGAAGTGTTATGGGACACTTTTATTCTATAATCCGTTTTAAATGTCTTGTTTTAATATTTTCAAAGTATAAAGGGATTTTTCTCTCATAGAGTTTTAATGATTTTATTAGATGTTTTTATTTATGATAATATCATGATGTGATATATTGTGATTGAAATGTGGAAATTTTATGTTTCTTTTATGCATGTTTTAAATTTAATGATTATGTTATGGTTCTTGGTCAATGTTTATGAAATTGGGTGGTTCCGTGATAAACTAAGGGAGAGTGAGCCCGATATAGCTCTCCAATGCATTGGGTAACGTGAAGGAGTTAAATGCTAAGGTTTCTCCAAAGAGATTTAGGGAATATACCGTGGTGGGTATTCCAAACTTAACCATGAGGGTTACTCCCTACGTAAGAATGTTATGAATTCATCAAGTTACCTTTATGTCTTATGATTTCTATTGAGTTATGCATAAATCTTATGATTTCTGTGGTATGTTAAATTGCTTATGTTTTATGAGTAAAGTATGATTTCATTGATTCTTATGTATACATGGATTAATGGTTTCTCTCTGTATTGTTATAAACTTTACTGAGCTTTTTATGCTCATCCCATGTTTTTTGAAATGTTTTTCATAGGACATAAAGTGGAATAGGGTCAAAGATGGGATCAGGGAAATGTTTTGTTGTCTAAAACAAGGAACTAGACATGACTCTTTTGTTCAAGAGTTTTTATTTTGAGAAAAAAATGAAAAACTTAGTATATGTGTCTACTGTGTATTCTTTGAGATGTAATAGTTATGCCCTAATTCTCTAAAACTATAAACCTGAAAAGATTCTCAATGTGAATTATTCATTTAATTCAAGAATATGTATTGTATATAAGGCTGGGTCCTTATAATTAAAACCCTTTAGAAAATAGGTATCTATTTAAAACCCATTTATAGACATTTATTCAATGGGATTTGTTTTTAAAACACTTAGAGAATCAATATACATATCAGATATAGTTATAACTAAATGAAAATCATTATAAACAACTAGTCCAAAAATGACATGCCTCATAATGTGAGATGTAAAAATAAACTATAGTCTACTAATGTATCAATTATATATCATCTACACATTTACATGTTTCAATATACCTTATACATGAAAAAATCATGAATTATTAGATTAGGATATAAAATATTAAATAATAATGTATTTTGGAAAATTAAACATATATTATTTCTAAAATTTAAAAACATTAAACCTATATTAATAATAAGAAATAAAGATAAATACATGTGAACCTACATCCCTATGCATAATTCATGGAATCAAAGACTCATTTCAATAAAGTAAGATAAGATTATAAAATAAATCCGTACAAAAATCAAGTTCATCACTAAAGAGGATAGTTGGCCAATGACCATAATGGAAACAAAAATAGAAATTTGACCCCAAGAAACATGGAGTTTTCCCATATTTGGGTTGGATAATCCCATGAATATGTTCCATAACATGTCTTGACTATTCCATAACACCTCTATACCTTCCCTAAATATTCATTAAAATATAAAATGACTCTACTGGAATTATTTTCGTGCCCTGGCCTTAATCTCTCGATCGAGCTCGAGGTTTCACATGGGAACTTGCATCCCTCCTTATAAACAAGTAGATTCTAAATAGTAGTGATGGAGTAATTCAAAACATAGGGATATTATTACCATACTAAAAATAAACATCAGATTTAATTCATAGTACATAATCTATAGTTACAGTACAATAAAAAACTAAAATTAAGAAGAAATAATAATATTACAAACACATGCTATAAATGAATGAAATAAAATATATTTTACATAATCCAAATAAATTTCCCCACATGAAGAATATATATTTGTATAAAACTAAAATAGTAAAATAATAAAAGTGTAATCCATAAAAAATTATCCCATACTCTATCCCATTATCAACCTGACCAACTTGTTATTCCTTCCCAACTACTCTGTTAATAGTCCTTGACCACCTATAAATTTATATCTATAAAGTCAACATGTGTGATAGTATTACAATGAAAGGATTGATTATAAACATAATAGAATAAAACCAATGCCTCTTGAACATAAAATTATTACTTATATAAAATTTTATATTATTATAGAAAATTAATACACAGACCATCAGAAAATATTTTGGGTCAACGCACCCTATTTATACAACCATAAACCCTGAAACTACCTACAACAGTTAATTTGAAAATATAATCATCTATCATAATCTTTGTATAACATGAAACACTGGGGACATGTAATATTCTGAGATTTTAAAATGAATCACTCAGTTCGATAGTGTGTGTGATACACAACACCAAGGATAAACCCACAATGAATTAGTATTATTTAAATGTGACTATTATAAAATATCAATTAAATTATAAGTAATTAATATTATTAATTTCATTATGAACTATATATAATGGCACAACTCTTTGGTCATGTATTAATTTTTAATAGAGTACTTGATTGCTTCCTCAAAAAAGCACTTTCTTCAAAAATAGGTTTTCTTGCTTTCTATGAGTTAGTATTATAATTATTTTTTTGGTAATTTAGATCTTTTATTTGAAATAATTTAATTTTTTAATGATATAAGAATGCAAAAATTATCTTCAGCATATTATTTTAAAATTTTATGGAATTTTTTATTTTTCAATGAATAGTATAAAAATCATTTCTATTTAAAAATTATATTTTTTTATTGTATCTCTAAAGTAAAATTATATTTTGGATTATTTTTATAATTTAATTGTTTAATATTTATTTAAAATAATAAAAATATTTTTTTAAAATAATTTTACGCTTGAATTTATTATAAAAAAAATTTATTCAATTTTTTTTTTGAAATAATATTTTTAATTTCCTTTGGTTGTTTAATTTTATTTTAAATTCTACCCATTATGTTTTATTTATTTTTAATTTTTTTTAAATAATTAAAATATATGGTTTTAACATTATTAACTATGTCCTTATTTGGTCAATATAATTAGTAACCCTAGTAATTGTTTTACCACATTTCATAGTAAATTAGGTAATTAAAGGAAAAAATTATAAAGACAATAAAAAAACCTAAAAACATTACATAATTTTATTTTATGAATATATGACATCCATAATTATCCCTGATTTGGTTATATGGATTTTTTACTCATTTATATGACAATATTACATTCAAAATATTTTATTTATCGAAAATTCATACATGTCACACACTTGTTTTTACCAACTATAAAAATTTAAACACAGATACATACATTAATTATTTTCTATTATAAATTTTATTTAGAAATATACAATACTATTCTTCATTTTGGTAATTTTTTATTAATTATTAATGATGATATCATTACAATAAAAATTATACAAAGATGATGTAGTAATTATTCAATTAACTAAAAAATGAAATGAATGATTTTAAAAAATAAAAGTAATTTAATATGAGATAAATAATGTGATACAATATTTTTATAGATAAAAAACCTTTTTTGGTTTTATGATTTAGTTTGTTTCAAATATTACTTCATTTATTTATATTATTAAAATAAATGTATTGAATAGTTCTAAAAATTGATAACAATGATTTTTTATAATAACTAATTTTTTATAAAATGATTTGAAATTAATAAAAAAACATATATTTGACCAAATGAATATAATTAATTTCATCAATAATCTATTTTATCAATATACTAATTTTTTTGAACAACAAATAGTGAAAATAAATCCTGTCACGCTTATTGTGAAAGGGGTCTACTATGGGATGAAACAATAATATAAGTATTAAAGACATAGTCCAAAAATATATAATTTTTATTTTATAATATAATAAAAACCATTATCACAATTTATTCAAAATAAATTAGTTTGGAGTCATATGGAAAAAAATATTGATTTAAAAATTTGATCTAATCAAAGAGTGAACCTCCCCTATCTCATTAAATTGAATAAATTATTCTCATTAATTCACACATAAAACACCCTTAAGATTATAAATGAGTAGCCTATGTCTCCAAATTTAACCCCTTCCTTAATTATGTTACTATTTTTATGGCATATTACAAACCTTATAGTGTTTGAGGTGTTAGTCAAAGGAGACCTACCAAATAAGTTGTATATATTTTGACTACATGTTTTAGTTTTATGTCACATTTAACATCTACCAAATCATCAATAACCATGATTAAAAAATTAATAATTCATATAATTATGTGTTTTTATTATTATTGGTCGATCTATATACGTCTCATATTCAATCAAGCGGGAAACGAAACCATCATTCATATATATGGAGGACTACCACTTCATGAACCATTGTAATTAATTTTACATCACCGTATCCTATGGATAGTTATAAATATGGAAATATTGTATTTATATATTTTATTCATAACATATTTATCATTATTAATAGTTAATATTTAATTTTATTTCTTATATTTCCATTTACTAAAAAATGATAATGTTTCTTGTGCATATATGTAGACTACCATGATGAGATTTGATTCATTTTTCATCACCAAAAAATAGATGATATATTTAAGAATATATACCTAATTAATAAGTTATTTATGATATTTTTATCATTTTTATAGATAAAATTATAATTACCCGTTTTTATAATGATCATTGAAAAATTGAAATGTTACTCATGTGCACATAAGACATACAATCTTAACGATGGTAACATAGTTAATTTTTTATAACAATAACTAGTAATCATATTCAAAATAAAACTAATATATATTATTCATAATTATTATATGTATTTTATTTTACAGATGATGGTTTATTGAAAACATTAACCATAGCCAACTCATTGAAGTCATTCCTTACAAATGAGTCGAATATCATCAAAAATGCCTAATGCGAACATAATTGATTACATAATTATATATAACATGGTATTAAATAAAAAAAAGTAATAATGAAAAAGTATATTGTTCTTGTAAAATTAGAAAAAATGTGGGTTAAAAAGGAAGAAAAATAATGTACACGATGTGTCATACCTACGGTATGAGACATTCTCATAAAAATAATCTTTTACGGTTTCTTTTAAAACTAATTTTTTCATCAATATACATATTCTCTAAAAAAATGCGGGTTTTCATATTCTACTAATACTTTTAAATTTATTTTTTACCTGTGATCACTTTTTACAAAATAGGTAGAATGAAAACTTTTTGTTGTTTTCTAAATGGGGTACTTAGTGAATATTTCATCAAATGAATGAAGGGAATATATTTTAATATATACATAATGAATGAATATTCCTTCTATAATTACTAATATTATATATAAATCATCATTATGAAATTTTATGATATTGTTTTCGATAAATGTTTTCCCATTAAAACTGTTTATTTGATTTAAATTATGTATTATCACAATGGAAGTGAAATTTTCTTCAATAAATGTTCTAATTGATCTTTAAAAATTATTTTACATATAAGATAACATAAATTTATATTACATAATGTTAAATAGTTATTTTCTTCATGATTTTTTAATATGATCTCTTAATAAATTAAAATCCATTTTTTATTGATGTTTTAATCTAGAAAATTTATTTATAAAAAGGGAATTTCGATATAGAAATGTGATTTTATGAAGTGATTAAACGAGTTTTCAAAATGTTTTAGGATGAAAGAGTGAAAGAATATCTTTTTAATATGTAAAATCAGTATTAAATGTGAAAAATTTGTTCTCAATATATATTATACAAAGGGATGAGCACCACTTTAGCTCACGGGTGAGCCTAATATATCTTATATGTTGGGTGCACCTAGATTGTGTTTGGGGAGCCAAATATAACTTCTACAATAGTTGTTTCTAGATAACACTGATACACATTGGGTAATGAACCCTTCCTTTTGAGAAAACAAGTAGGGATTTAAAAAATGGGGTTATCATGTATATTTAACTTGGATAAAGTTATTTCTAAAAATGGGGATGAGGATAATTCTCTAGGTTTCCAAAATTTATTTTTAAAATTCTTATGATTTGAGTTTGAAAGGTTTTTAATGATAAAATCGTTTTTGTGATTTTCATGTGGAATTGATTTATTTCATATTCTAAATGATCATTGAGATAAATGATATTTTTTAATTAGTTTTCATATCTTTCACAGATCTAACAATTTTATTTCTTTTATGTACCTTGATGACCATTTTGTAGTTAATCCACAATTTAAAATGTTCTCGAAATGTTTTAAGGTTATATTGGGACATGTGTGAAGTATATATAAAAATTTTAATGATTTATCGAAGAAAACTATATATGTTATTTTAAAGAGTTTTTTATTGGAAAAATAGACATTGAGTATAAGTGTCCAGTTGTAGTGTATGGGTTTACTATTATAGAGATTGTCCTAATTATCTCAAATAGTAATCTAAAAAGATAATTGGGAATGAAAGAGAGTGATTTCTTGAACAAATACACATGTTTATGATATAGTAATGGATGAGTCCATACAGTTGGTATCAGATCATGGTCTAGATAACATTATAGATTAAGATGTTTTTATGGGAGGTTTTCAGAAGAGTTTGGATACCCTCTCCAGATTACCAGTTTAAGGTTTATTATATGTTCAAACCCCTATACAACCCTTCTATAGTTTAAAGTGATAAATTCTAAGGATATTAATGATATTTTTGGAGAATGGATTTACATGTTTCATTGACATAGGTATAATGGATATTAAAGTTAATGTATTATGGATTTTCTGAGGGAATTATCTTTAAAAGGACCATTTTTATTTTAATGTGAAATATTTTTTATAGGTTTTAATGATTTGTAGTTGAATAGATTAAGGAGAGACCCTAAATAGGAAATGGAATGGATCTCATAAATCCTTTTTAACCCTACAAGATTACATAACCATCTGTATCATGAAAATAACTTATTTTAATTAATTTAAATGTCTTTTTGGGTATCCAAATTAGCTATAATAAACTATTTCATATATACAATACAGTTTCATTTGACCAAAATTTAAATGGATTAGGTAGTCTCTATTATCTTATTTTAAAAACTCAATTGATCAATATTAAAAAATTCGGTAAATATCAACAAGGACATGATTATATCTTTTCTAGAGACATGGAATTTAGGTTGGGAGATAAAAATGGTATCTAAGGTATAATGGAAGTCACCGATGTCGGGATTTAAGGCAATAATTATTTTCTTATGTTATATATTTGAAGCTTTCGGGGTTGGTATTGAGGAACAATGAGGATATATTTAATTTAAATGATTTATAGAAAAACATTATTATAGAATATGACAAAAATCAAGGTTAATGTTTTAAGAATAATGTTGAGTGAAGGATGCGTTTATCACGTATATGTTGATATTTTCTAGATATCATGAGAAACTTGTAAGGCCAAATGATATTCAATTGTAGGTTTTGTTTATAAAATTTAGAAACATATGTTATATAAAATTGATATATAAAAGTGGTTTAAAGAGAAGGATATAATATTTCGGACACGTTTATTAGGATGTGATGTATTATTGAGGTACATGTTACTCATAAATATAACATGTGAAAAAGGTTTTTTTATAAATAATAAATTTACTTTTGTGGACACAAGTTTAAAGGTATTGGTAACCATTAGGTATCATATTATTTTTTAATATGATGTAATTATGGGTTATTGCATTTTTAGGAATGAAAAATGAAATATATGTGATAAAATTTGTGGTTAAATCATTTAGTTACTATTTTGATTATTAGGATAATTTTTTGGATATCTCATTCATTTTTGAAAATGATATAAGCATTATATTTGTATTGTTTTGAAAAAAGTACAACCCTAAAACGGGTGATAAATTGTCTCATCTGGTAAGACCACGATCCTTGACCCCACATCTGAAGGGAAACAATTGTGAAATACCAAAAACTGGCCTATATCTTATCATGGTTAGTATAAAATTGTTTTCTTTAATTCACATGACCTCACAAATAATTGTGATGTTCTTTTTTTAGATAAATTTTTATTATATTGATATCCAGGGGATTTAGAATTTATTTTGTGATTAAGTTATTAATTTCATTTCCTAAAAATATCTCAAAAATTATGGGGATCATTACAGGAATAGGTATATAGAAAATTTTGTGATTTTAATTCATTATTGAAGTTCTAATTATATTTTAGAGGTACATATTATTTTAATATGTGTTTATATAGATTTAGATTGATTGTTTAGATGATTAGAATATCCTGGAGATTTTATGAATAAGGAATATTCCTCTCTTCTATGAGACATTAATGATTATTGATTTTATATTTGAATATTATGTGATGAAATAATTCAAATCATTCGGTTTCAATTAGAGTTTGAAATAATTTTATAAGTTTAAGTATATTTTTTTCAAAATGTTGTATTTTTATCTTTGGGTATTACATGCAAAGTTTGCAAGTCAAAGAAGATTTTATTAATATGAAGGATTATTCATTTTTTAATTGTATTATTATTTTATAAATAATTTTTTTAATTCATATAAACATTGAGAATTTTTTACTATTATTTTATGATTTTTTTAAATATTGACATTTCTTCAAGTTCATCAGACATAAAAATTCTTCTTGAATACTCATCTTTTAGAGGAGAGGATGATATTATGGTAAGAATTGATCAATGGACGAATTTATAATTTTGAAGTAATTATATTGTCCTATTATATTAGTCTATATAGAAATGAAATTCCTCAAATTTAGGGATAGTTTTTTATATTAAAATGTTATTCGTTTAACTTCATTACTGATAAATCAATGTCCTTTTGACCCATCAGATAATTATGGTTTTTTAATTCTTAAATTACTCATGTCCATGTTCGATATTACTATATATCAATCCTTAGAAGATAAATATTTCTTCTATATTAATGATTTAACGAACAAATTATGATGTCCTAATTTTTATCCTAATATTTTTTTGCATATGAACATTGTACTACCATTTCTATTTTTCAAAGAGGATCTTTTATTTACAATTTTTACAATGTCAGTTTTCAAAATACATATTTTGAAAAATAAAACTCCAATTACCACACCGTAATTTAAATTTTGAGGAAAAAGTTCTTTAATGGGTAAATATGTTATATATAATGATTTTTTTAATAAATTTTATGTTTGATAAGATTTATAAAACAAAAAAAAGATCTTAAAAGAAAGATGAGTTATTATTATTTAAATTTGGTTGTTAAAACCAATATGCTGAATTGGAGGAATGAAAAATAATTACTACATTATGAAATATATTTAACGGTCCTACGCATTTCTAATATCTTAATTCATAAATAATTACTTTACTTTTTCTTAGAAAATATGTTTTCTTCGAAAATAGGGATTCTTTATATCATTGAGTTAATATTAATTTTCTTTGACATTTTAGGAAATTTATTTAAAAAAATTAACATCATATTTGAAATAATCACATCAAAATTATCTTAAGATAAATTTAACATATCTTTAGGAAAAACTTTATTTTTCAAGGATTATTGAAATTTTCTGATTTTTAATTTAAAACTTTATTTTATTATAAAATACATATAACATATAATTATATTATGAAATAGTTTTAAATTTTAAAGAGTTATATTGATATATAACAATAAAACTATTTTCTTAAATTAATTTAACATTGATTTTTCTATAGAAACATTTTTTACAACAAAGGGGTTTTGTTAGAAAATAGCTTTTCATCACGTTTTTTGTTTTATTTTAAATTTAAATTCTAAAAAATTTATGAGATGAATTTTTGGAAAATATATTATATATTTCAAGTAAAATGGTCCAAATTTATTAAATTTTTTCTATTATTTTATTTTCAATATGAATATTAACCATAGTGTTCTTTGTTACAAGAGTTAAATGTAAATCACTTGACTAATGATAAAAATAAAATGATACTGACTTGAATATTACAAAAACACATTACTAAAAATTATTATATGATTCTATTTAATACATAATAATAAATTTCTCTATTATATGGAATTTTTGGTACATTTGAATGATATTATGAAATTTATAATATTTTATTTCATGAAAAGTCAAAAATATCAGACTCATGTTTTCATTATCTATAGTAATTTTATCACTAGAAAAATAGGATATATGTTCAGTTGAAACTATAATTTTAAAATATAAAAAATCTATTCCATATGGTCGTTAAATTTTAATTTATAGTGAGGAAACAATTACCTTAAAATTTCAGATAACATTTTTTATTAATGATTCAATTATAGAGAAAATAAAATAAGTGATATTAAAAATATTTAAACTGATATAATATAAGAAAATTAATATTAATCAGGAATTTTTTATATTTAAATTAAAATTTAGAGATGTAATGATTTATTTTTTCTAATTTTTCATTCTTCTTGATGTAATTAATATCAACTAAATGAATTGTTCATAAATCGGTATTAATGATATTTTATAACAAATAATTTTTTTTAAATATAAATAATTTATAAATAATTTATACGTTTAAAAAATATTTTTATATTTATTATAATTTCATCCCTGGTTAATTTATAGAATTTATTTCTAATATTAGTATCTATCGTGACCCCAAAGTGTAAAAAAACATATTTTCATAGTAAGGGTGAAAGGGGATAATAGAAGTTAAAACAGAATGATAAGTATAAAACAAAGTAGAAACATATATAATTATTATTTTATGGTATTATTTATAATAATATTCAAACAATAATCTAAATAATTTAGTTTTGATCCATTTTTAATTTAATATTAATTTAATATTATGAGTAATTCCAAGAGTTCTTCACCCTTCTCTTATAAATGGGTAACATATTCTCATTTCATCACACATAAAACCAATTTTTTTCTACCAATAACTCCCAAAATAATTTCTTTTAAACACTCCATGCATTCTGTGAGAATTATTTTATATACAATACTAATCGTAGTGTTCTTAATGTGTTAATAATATGAGACTTTCCTGAGAATAGGTGTTGTTTTTAACCGCTTATTTTAGTTTTGTTTCTACTTCCACATACTAAAATCCCCCCCTAACCATGATTAAAACTAGTATATACCAAATAAATAGTTTTTCAATTATTATAGTACAACTTATATCCCTATCATCTTTAATCAAATTATTAAAAATCCATCATTCACGTATACGGTGGACAAATAACTTAGAAACCGATGTAATTAATTTTCCTTCACCATCTCTCATATATGGTCATAATGATGGAATTAGTGTATATATGTGGTATTAATTGCAAATTTATCAATTTGAAAAAAATATATATATAATTTATCTTTTTAGAATTACATTCACTATGAAATTGTAATCTTGTTTGTGTTTATGTGTACACTAATATATCCATAAAGCTATGTGATTCATTTTTTATCACCACATCCCATAGATGATATATTTTTTATATATATGGAAGAAATAATATATTTTTTATGTTATTATCATTAAATTAAGGAATTATAATACCTTTTTTCTTTCTATAATCATCTTTCAAAAAGAGAAACTTTACTCATGTGTATATAAGGCCCAACATCTCTTTTATTGTAACAAAGTGAATTTTATGTTAAATTATTTAAGGTTGGATTTAAAAGTTTAATTTATTCAAAAATGTTATAATAATTTCATGTAAATAATTTTATAGGTGGGGTATTGATGAACACCTTGACCATAGTCAACATACCAGAGTCATTTTTGACATATGAGATGAATATTGTAAAAGTTACACAACATGAAAATAATTGATTACGTATTTATATAAATAATTTTATGAAATGAAATAAAGAAATAATGAAATTGAAATTTTATCTTAATAACATATAAAAATATCATTTTTTATATCCATGAAGATGTAGAACATACGTGGTGATCTAGACTCATGTTAAGGGAGTTTATTTTAAAAATAATATTTTAATGTTTCCTCTTAATATATCATTTACATCAAAATACATATTTTATAAAAAAAATTGACATTATGTTATTAAAATTCTACTATTATTTTTAATGTTATTTTTACCCATGATTATATTTCTCAAAATGGTTTTAGAAGAATGTTTTTTCTTTTCCCAATTGAGGTACTTTATGACTTTCTTAAAAAAATGATATGAATGTTTTATAACTTATATTAAATGAATGAATATTACCTCCATAATGATTAACATTTTCAGTGGTTATTAATTAAATATTATATAAAAATATTTTCAATGATAATATTTTCTATCAAAATTTCATATTTTTATAATTAAATACTTTAAAAAGGATATGATATTTTCACCAAGAAATGTTTCAGGTGACCATTTAAAATCATTTTCTATCTAAGAGAAAATACATTAATGATATTTAAAGTTTAAATATTATTTTTCTCCCAAATTTTTACAACAATATTTTCATCAATGAAAATAACTCTTTCACTTTTTTGGGTATATTATTTAAAATGGTGTTTTAAAAGAAACAGTTGTTTTTATATGAAAATGTTTTTTCAATAATGGATTAAATGATTTTAAAATGTCTTATAATGAAAATAGGACAGAATATATTGTTCTATATGGTAAATAATAATTAAATGTGAAACTTATTATCTTAATGTATCTTATAAAAAAGTTTGATCCTCGTTATAGCTTATGGGTGAACTCGATACACATTTTACATTTGGTACGTCAAGGTAGTGCAATGTGATTCCATTAATTATTAAATAATTAATGCACCAAGATATAACTAAAAGGGAGTGGGTAATGTAATTTTTATTTTAGTGGGTGAAGGAGATAATTACTGAATGGTTTCTCTTAAGGATGTAACTATGATAAAGTTATATCTAATATGGATGATGAATGAAATGTTCCATTTTTCAAAAGTGTTTTTATACGATTTTAATGAGTTTAAATGTTTTTATTTTAAATAAATGAGACTAATTTTCGTTTACAAATTATTTATTTTATTTTAATAAAGATAATTGAGATAAAGGTAAACTCTAATTGGGTTTTCATGTTTTTCCCTTAATTAGGGGTAATTTTTTTATGTTCTTTACTGAGATTTTTCTTCCGAATCAAATTTTGAAAATGTTTTCCATAGGTTTTTTAAATGAGTAGGGACATGAATATATTAAAGATAAAAATTATGAATATTTTTCATGAAATGAAATTATATTTTATTCTCATGTGTATTTTTTATTGAATAACGGTGTATTGAGTAGAGGTTTGTATATGTAATGTATGGGTTTACTTTGTAAGATCTTTTCCTAATTCTATAAAACTATAAAAAATAATGATCTTTGGGAATTATGTAAACTGAATAATAGTCTAAAGACACATTAATATTTTATGTTTATGGTGGGTTCCTGAGAGTACATTTATTTTCTCTCATGTGATAGGTTCATCATGCACACCAACAAATCCCCTAATTGTCAATTGGGGTTTTCATCAAGCACCACGACCTATACCCATAAACTTAAGGAAGAATCATAAATAACCCAAATCCATCCCCACACAATTAGGAAGATCACATTATTTTAATAGACCAATACACACACACATAATGGAGGTTACATTAATCAAAGTAACCAATAATTGTACAACCATGGGAGGCCACATTAATGACATCAGCACATCCATACACACTCATAGAAGCAACATCATGCACAAATAAATAAGAAATCACATGAACTTATAGGGACAAATTCGTGGTAATTCATTCTAAAAACCACATACATTAGTTATCCATTCTAGTGACACCTTTTAAAACCCAAAACCCACATTACAAGCCCAATTCCCCAAGAGTATAACCCTAAACGTTTCCCAAATATGAGGATCACAATTAGAAATTTCAATGAATACAATCCACAATACTTCATATTTGGGATGTAGTATATTAATAAAGACCTCACCTAATCACATGGACACTTCAAAAAAGAGGTATCATGTGGATAGACACACACATGCAAATAAACACATAAAATCAAATTCTATTATTATAACATAGTAATGATATCTTACCTAAAGAAATATTAAGGAAAATCACAAATAATCTTCACCTAATTCTATATCGTACCCCATATCCACAAAATTATTCATAAGATTGATGTATCAGGGTTCATTAAAATAGGTAAAATGATTATAGATAAATATTATAATTAATAGAAAAAATAATATTGGACTCACAGAGAGGTAACAATCATAATGATCAACACTTTTATACGTAAAATAATTAGAATGGAATACCCAAATTCACCATAGTGGGAACCCCTAATACGAAATTCTCCTATATGGGTTGGGGGAGAATATAGGTAAGGTAAATTAGGTAATATTATTGAAATTATTTATATTCCATAGACAACATATTATGTTTTATTCATGCCCTAGACCTAGAGTTCACATAATGAACAACTATTGGAAGAACCCTTACTATAATTCCTTGACTTCTTTAAGTCATAACACCTATTTCATGATGTGAACACCTAATTCAATTGTCATTATAGTAGAAGTCCCACCATAATCCTTATAAACCTTATCATAATATCTCATGACACCTCAACCTAAAAAAATATAAATTACAACAATCATTCAAAATCCATGAGGAATTATAGATTGATTGATTTGATTTATTGTCCATGAGAATATTTCTTTTACATAACTCCTAAAGTAAAATCAATAAGGATTCCTCATAGTTATTATACACTATCAAAAAGGGAGAAAATTCATATTTTTAATGATACCATTTTATCAAACTGAATCATTATTATTCTCTATATGTAGAACATTTGGTCTCACTAGAATATTTTAATTTAATAATAATGATATCATATGATTCCATTCTAATGAAACAATTTCCCCTACGAGTTTCATTATGTGGAATAATAACCTTATGAGTCAGAATAACTGTCTTCATGATGTGTTATTTTTTATATTCTATTTATAAAAAATGTGTTGATCTGAATTTTTGGATCAATTTGGAGAACATTTTTGTTTATATACTTTGTTAACTAGATATGTACATTCAACATTCTTTTTTCGTATCACAATTCATTTAATGGTTCATTTTGTGAAAGAAATAATTTTTTATAGTCTAATATATCTATGTTTTGTGTATCATTTTGTGAGGAATATAATGATATTTAATGGGTGTGTTATGAATCTATATCACCTATAAGACTATATTTTTTAAAAGAATATTTATGTAGAGGTTACAAAATTTTGTGTATACTATTTCGATATAGTGGATTGTGTAAGATTACCTATATATTTTAGTGAAGATGTTTGGTTTGGTTTGAAGTAGATCCATTTATTAAGAATAAAAACCTTGAAATTTGAACAAATAAAGATGGACCATTTATGCATCTTGAAAAAAATATATGTTATTCAACTAATATAACACTTTATATTAATTTGATAAAACTATGTGATCAAAAAATTAAATATCAATATGTATTGAGATAAAAAAATTCCCTTGTTTAAAGAGATCATCCATTTTATGTTTGATGAATTAGAAACATTGATATTGTTAGAAAATTAAATATGGTCAAATTTGATAGCATTGTATGAAAATAAAATTAATGGAATTTTATTTAAAAAACATTGGTAAAAAATTGCAGTACATAATTAAAGAGTATTTCTTCTTACTAAAGAAAAAAATTATTTTTGTGATGTTACATGTATAAATAATGATGTATTACGTTTGATAGCTGCCTCCATGGAAATACAATAACAAAATACTAATGGACATGTTATAGACACGATTTGTTTCATATAGAATGATCATAAAGATAGAATATGGGACATAAACCTTTAATAATATCATAATACTTCATTTAACATATATTTAATTCTTATTAAACATTTAAAAAAATTTAAAAAATCCATATACAATTTTTTTTATTTTATAGTTATTTATTATATTTTAACAAATATGATAAATATATCATTTAGTTTTGTTACAATTTGTTATCATCATGTTAATGTTAATAATATTTTTATTCAATTTTTTGAATTGTGAAATTTTTACCTAATCTTAGATTTATTATATCTATGTCTTTTTCAGATCGATAAATGTTTTTAGATTTCTTTTTTATCATGTTTTATTACACTAAAAATTATGGTCTTGATATTTTTTGTTATTATTTGTTTGTATCATTTAAAATTTTTTGTTCTAATTTATATTTAATAGTTGGTTTTATATTATAGAATCCTCCCTTTTGGATAATTAATGCTTTTCATACATAGTAAAAATTAGATAATAAAGAAGATCTTTTTGAGGTATTGTTTATTAAAAATTAAGAATGTATTATGTATCATACATAAAAATTATTCGAATACTCTTGAACATATTTTTTAAAGATTCATTGTAGGTTACGTTTATTGACTGACATATATTGGGGACATATATGAAAATAGAGGGACAGGCATAAATCCTAGTAAGGGAATAAACAATGAGTATTTTTATCAATTGATAATGATGAAAAATAGTAGGGAATGACCATAATAACATTATTCACTACATTATATATTGATAATGATGAATAATATGGAAATTCAGCTTCAACAAAAATGATCCATATAAAAATATATCACTAAGTTATATAAATAAGTTTTCAAAAAACAAAATTACCATAGTTTTTTTCCATGATATCGAAAGACAACCCATCACTATATGTTTAGTCACCAATATATGAAATAGAGATATATCAAGAAACAAAATTCTTATGTACAAATTAATGATTTCCTAAAGTCTCATATGAAAAAGTTTTATTAATATCCCATGGGAAATAACTCTTACTTTTCATGTAAAAATAATTAAATTTATAATTTATTATGGATAAGTGAATTGCATAATTTTTATCCCATTATAATATAATGTGGGTTTCATATTTAGATATCCCTAATAAATGAATTATGAATACATCTAGGTGATTACCCATGGATAAGAAATTGGTTTTTTTCAATAATAATATAATAATATTTCATGTAAAAGAGAGAAATAAATAAATGAATTTGGAAGCATGAAGGGTATACAATACGGATTAAGGAGATGGAATAATGAGATTTAATGAAGGAATTCCATTGTAAAAATTATATTTTGGATGTAATGGGATAAATAAAATTGTATTAAATTATTTATTTCAACATATATAATGAATACTAAAAAAGTAATTGAATGGAAGAGAAAACGTTCATTTTTTTGTTTCCATGGTATGACACTTCAAAAATCATTTTGAGGGAAACCATGGGACCATAGTGACACCTTATATGGACATCACAAAGGGTGAATGAGTGTAATTTAATGATTAATGGAATTATAGTAGAGATTAATTAGGTAATCGGTGGGTTATTAATGTAAAATTATTTGAATTTTTTAAAAATTTCTAAATATATATAATGGAATTTAATATTGTTGAAAATGAAAAACCATTGGAATACACATGGATTTTTCTCATGGTGTTATAAATTTATGATATATTTTCTAATATATTAATCCTTTTGAATTGAAATGAATCATTAGAATTACATTAGACATGAACAAGTAAATTTTCCCCAAAACATAGTTTTTAAAATCATAAGTTATATTATAGACATTGAAATGTCATTAATATGCTTGAAAATTGATTCGAATCCTTAAAATACATAATATTTATTAAATAACATATTTTTTCATGTATTCAATTTGGTTAATTATTACATAATTATTACACATATATGATGTCATAAAACACATATTTTTTTTACTTTTAACTAAAAAATAATCTATTTTATTCTAATTTCATTGTATTTTACATGTGGAACATTGTATTTCTTAAAAGAATATTTGTGATGCTGACCACTAAGTCATTATAGGATTCTATGGCCTAGTAAGTACGGTATTGATGTAAGGAAAATATTAAATATATTATATCATGTTATTGTAATTTTATTTATATAATAAAATTACTACCGAATAGAGTATTGAATGAGAAATTAGATACTTCCAGTTAATCTAGAATATAGGTTTTACTATAGTCACGCAAAATTTTTATGTACATCTAATGTCTATGATTAGTGAGGACAAGGGTGGATTTTTAATTTAATTTATCTATATTCATTTATTATTTATAATTTACTATATTTGAAAAACTAATATCCTTTATTTAAACCCACTTATTGAAATGACTTTGGGGTTTCTTCATTACTATAGGTACTCAAAGAGGAGTCATTGGGGGAGAATTCTTGGACGATAAACAATGGATCTTGATTTGGATATCAGTGTTCCAAATGAGTTCATGGATCTCACCAATTACCTCGACGTCTAACAATTTTTCATCCATGACTGATCCTAATTAACCAAAGGGAACTGAATTATAGGATTTAATATCAATATTGTTTATTACATGATCTAATTTGAATTAATATTTCTATAAAAATGATTCATAGTTTGACCAATAATATAGGGGAATTTATTTCTCTTCCTAAAATTGTAATATATATTATTTTGATTAATTATAATTATTATTTCCCCATTCATTATTGAATATGAAATATAATTTGGTCAATCCAAACAATGACTGAGTTTCATCCCTCATGATTCCTTCTTGTTTATTTCTTCCCCCATTTTTACATGTTATTTGCAAATATTTTATTTGTCTAGTGGTTCGACAAGTACTCGATGATAAATTTTTGGGAATCCATTCGTTGGAAGAACGTATTAATGTCTTGGGTTTTGATTTAATTTTTTTAAACATATAATGTTTGATGTCGATGATGAAGGATCCAGAATAAATCAAAATTGGAGGTTCAATGTTTGGAATTACAATGGTGATGTTGAGATTTGGAAGATGATTGAAGTGAATATTTGGTCGTTATAATATGGATATCAGTGATGAAAACATTTCTACCCACATGGACATGTGTTTCATAGTGAGTTTCATTGATAGAGTGGAGGAAACAATGGTGTGAGTGAGATAAAATTGATGACTAGTGGGTTCGGGGAAATCCCTGACAACACAGAATGTATTTCAAAGAACACATGTCGTGTAATAACCAATTTATGGCTACATGGGTTTTGGTTAAAATGAAATATCACATGTCATGTGGCACCCACCACATGACTTGCGACCAATGACTTTTTACTTGGTGTGTATACTTATGGTACATGGTTATAGATATGTACCCTAACAAAACCATGAACCTTGACACGAGCCAATACATGGGAATGATAAGAGTGAATAGTCGTTTATAGATTTAAAAGTTAATGTGATGGTGTAAATGAGTAGACCTGGGGTAGAGAAGCCACAACATGTATACCATATAAACATTGTGTACATATTACTATGTAGTTTGATTCCCTTGTTAAATTATGTATAGAGCACTTTCTTTAGGGTATGTTCCCTTAGACCATCCCCATGATGGTACTACGACACATAACATTTTCAATGTAAGATGTGATTCCCTCTTTGGTATTAATCCCATATAGAGTTATATAATCCTTCCATGAGGCCAAATATGTTATCCTCTACCATTATCTGCTTCTATAGGAGGGGTTCTATGAATCATTATTTCTAACATTCATTAGAAAAAATCCCCAAATTAGCATGTTATTATAGATGGACAAAAGTATATACAATATGGACTCTATGAGATCCCCTCTCTATATATGGAGATATTCTCAATTCAAAAACGTTCTTCTTCATGGTGAGACATAGCAGGTACAAAATCTCAAATGAAAACCATCAGTGCTATTAGTTTCATGGGGTGAGTTATCATGTGAAATATTACTTTGAAACATTGAGTAGGAATCCTATCATGGATGTATTGTTGTAGCTTTAACATGATACATAGTATCTATCATTAGTATATATTTTTTATTATTGTTTTCTCTCATATTATTATTGACATGACTTAATGATGATACTCTAATTACTCTATGGATTCCTTATTTTTACTGATTTTGGGTTGTCTTAATGGTTATTTGTATACTCACCCATTCATGGGATATACCTAAACATTTCATGACATTTTTATGAGAAATGATTTTTGATCGATTCCTATGAGGACTAGGAGCATGCAGATCATTGTTGAGAAAAAAATACTATGGTTAGTTCTAGGTGGTTTATTTGAGAGAAATTCCATCCTCCTTAGTAGGTTGGAACCTTTTATAAAATATGTAGGATTTTATTTTTCCTATTATGATTTATAGTAATTTTTAGATAGTAAAATTTGGGATATAAATGTATGCATGAAATATTTTATTAGTTGTATTTTAACATTTTTCATTGTTTTACTTTTTAGATAAGTTTGTGTGTAGTCACCATAAACTACAACATTAATAGCCTTTTGTGGCAGTTTCTTAGCAGAAGTTTAGTAAACTACGACTAATTTTTTTATTAATGATTTAGGGGAGGTTATTAATAAACCTATGCTAAAACTAATTTTAAATATCAAAACTCACCCCCTCAGTAACCCCTGAATCCATAGCCCCTCACCGCCTCACCGCCTCGCCGACATTCTGGTAGGTTAGAGGTACAATTTTATATTTTTTATTAAATTTTTTGTATCGTACTTATAGAGTGAATTTTTGGCTTTATCCCCTAAAATATAGATGGACATGAATGGTATTCGCTTATATATTAGTGTGTTGGAATCAATAAATCCTAGTTTCAATTATCATAATTCCTAAATCTAATTATGTACCATTTTGTTTATTGGTATTTTGTGAATAATTTTAACATTCACAATTATTTTGTAATGAGGAATTTTTTACGAGTTCTTAAATGTTCATTGATGATTTTGAGGATCTGAATTTGGATTCTTTCTATTTATTATTTAGTATATTCTTCATGGTTACATGAAACTAATTTTCATTATTGGTTCCCTTAATTTTTTGATGGATTTTCAATGTTCTGGGGCCCCACTAATATGCATACATGATTGAAGTATGTCATTAGTATTTTTAAAACATTTAAACTAATAAATAAATATAAATGTTTTCTGAAATTATATACAATCTATCCCTAATTGAATTTTTAATTTGATTAATTAACTCCTTACCAAGATATATCATACTTTCAATTACATTTATATTCTATGAAAAAATTATACCTTCTAATATCCACTTCACTACTATTCCAAAAAAAAAGAATTTTATTAATCATTCATTTTAGATGATTCCTCATTGATTCCTTATATCATAAAATAATTAAATTATAATGTATTATTAATACCAATTCATTGACATAAATACATGAAAATCATATAAATGATTTTTTGTTTCAGGTGATAAGTGGAATTATTAAAACCTTTTTCCATTATATTAGTGGAAATATATGTGTACCAGGGAGAAAGTTCCTTTTTTGACCTTATAATTATTTTTTATTAATTTAATTTTGTTTACCCATTTGTAGTATAACTAAGTTGACTCTTTAGAGATAGTTCTTATTTAAAACTAATTTAAAGTTTAATAGATAAAATTTCCATTGGATGTTAGTTTCAATTTGTATGATCTATCAGATGGTATCTATTATAAAAAATGATTGAAATACTTCAAGATAAAATTTAACCATGATTTAATGACATATAAAATCATAAAATGTTTTAGGTTTTGAAATTAAATGATTTTAAAGTAAAGGCATGAGTTTTTGATAAAAATCATTTTATATTGGTTTTTTAAATGAAAGGAGTGTTTTGAAACCTTAACTTGTGGAATTTTTATGTGATTGATTGAATTATTGATTTCATTTAATGATATCCCAAATTTGGATAATTTCTTTGAAGCACATGGGATTAAAGGTAGTTAGGAGAATGAATATTTATGATAGGTAAATAGATATCATACATTAACTTGATGGTGCAAATGAAACAAAACTACTTAAGGGAAGGTAGTTCATTCTTTGGGGTGTAATCATATTCCCTATAAGCTTGTGGATCTAAGGAGTGTGTGTACACCTAGAGGCCTATTTCCCTGAGATTTTGTGAATCCATGTGACTGGTACTAACCCTATATGTAATCACCATGGTTCTATTAGTGAAAATGTTATAAAATTATTTATACATTCCAATTATTGATTGAAATGATTTAATCATGTCTTTTTTTATAGAAATGCTTATTCATTATAATTTTGACGTAGATGATTATGTCTCCCAAATTTTATGGAAATTCACTTTGAAATGATTTAATCATGTCTGTTTTGATTCCTAGACACTGGTAACCAGCCTTTTGTGATTGGGAACAACCACTTGGATATGTCATAACTAGATTACGTTCCACTTAGGCAGGTTATCTAGGTTTGTTAGTGGAAAATTGGTATCAATGGAATTCAGTCCTCTTCATTGAAATTACTATATAGTTTGGGATATCTTGGTAGACATGAGATAGTATTTTTGAGACTTAATAAGTATATTGTGAGAAATTTCATTTACAGATATTGTCTTAAAGTGCCTTAAGTTACCATGGGTTATTGGAGAAATGTGTCTTTGAGGATTTTTTTGGATCTAATCCTAGACTTCCTCCAAATCTATAACATATTAATAAAGTTTTTCAAGTATTATATATGAATATCATTCCCTATTTATTAATAGTTATGTATTTTAATTTTTTTAACATTATGTAGGAACATTGTGATATACATGGATAAAAGCTTTATCAGATTATCGAGGAACACACTACAGAATGTTAAGGGTTTAGAGGATTTTTTAGATTTTTCAATTTCCAATTGATCCTTCGAAGGGGGAATAATATTTCAATGTACAAAATGTAAATTTAGAAGATGGTTGAAGAGAGGTTATGTTTATGGACTTTTAATATTGAATCAATTCCATGGTCAATTTTTGTGTTGGATTTGGCACAGATAATCGAACGTTATAAAAAGGTTGAGCACTGATGTCAATCCATTGAATGAGATCCCAACTTCGTCAAAAATGGGAAATGAGATGAAAAACCATATAAATGTTGAATTTAGCCCTTCAAGACACCACCATCAACATCAAAACATATCATAACAACCAGATGAGGGTGCTACAAATAGAAACATAAAAAGTGATGTTTTTGAGACTTTAGAACAAATAGATGATGATTGTAAGATATCAGTGGATACACCTCTTGATTATGTGGAGACTAATGTAAGAGAAAACTTCACTAAGGAAAATATGTTTCATGATTTAGTAGATGATGGAAATCAAGAAGTGTATAGTGGATGTTTGAAATATTCAAAACTTTTTTTTTGTAGAAGTTGTACCTTAAAAAATGCCTATGTGGAATTACAAATTCGAAAATATCCATGATATTGGAATTTTTTCATGATTCATTTCCTGAAGAAAACATCCCCGAGTATTTTTATGATGTGAAAAAATTTGTTAACAGTCTTGGTTTGAGTTATACAAAAATACATGTGTGTCCCAAAGATTGTAGGCTTTATTGGTGAGAGGATTCAAGTAGACATGATGACATAAAATGTCCTTTTTATAGATGGATGTCAGTCGGTGATGTCAGAAGTCTAAATCAAAATTATACCATAAATAAGAAGAAAAGGAACACACCTAAAATGGTTTTTCATTACTTTCCTTTAACGTCTCGATGGAAAAGATTATTCATGTCATCGAAAACTGTTGAACCTCTGAAGTGGAATTCAATAGATAATAAAAATGATGTGTAAATGTGACATCTAAAAGAATACAAATTGTGGAAGAAATTTGATTCATTACATCCATGTTTCTCAGCTAATACTAGGAATGTTCGATTGGTATTGGCTACTAATGGACTCAACCCATTTGGGACATTTAGTACCAGTTATAACATTTGGCTAGTTTTTTATGATCCCTTACAATCTGCCTCCATGGATGTGTATACAATAAATGTATTTTTTCATTTCAATTATTATTCCTATAAAAATAATGTCTAGATATTATATTGATCAATACTTACATCATTTAGTTGAATAATTACATGAGTTATGGGGCAACAGTGTTGATACATTTAATGATTCAACTAAAACAATGTTAAAAATGCATGTTACTTTAATGTGGACCATTAGTGACTTCACTAAGCTTGGGAATTTATCTGGTTGGAACACTTACATGGGTTTGTCTTGTCCTATTTGTAACATTGATTTTGAGCTCAAACGGCTACCTCATAATAGAAAATGGTGCTTCTTGTGCCATCAAATATTTTTCGATGCATGACAAAGATTTCGGCTGAACAAATCAAAATTTAATGGATTCATTGATCATAGGCCACCACTGAAGATATTAATTGGTTCTGAAATATTGACACAAAATGGAAAAGATGAAACAAAATTGAGGAATGTTTATCATTTTAATGATAGCATTAAATGTGTTCAAGGTGCATCGTCATGTCATATCGAAATGCAACAATAGAATAAAAAAAGTGTATTATTCAAACTTTCATATTGAGAATTTAATTTATTGCGGAATAATATTGATGTGATGCATATTGAGAATATTTTATGTGAAATATTGATCTTCACATTTCTTAATGATAATGGAAAGTAGAAGGATCATCTCAATGCTTGGAAATACTTACAAGTAATGAACATAAAATGTGATCTCTATCTAGATGAGAATGGAAAGTATGCTCTGGCAATTTTTGCAATGAAAATAGGGATAAAGATACATTCCATTGAATTTTAATGCATATGAAAGTATCTAATGGGTATTCAAGTAACATATCGAGGTGTGTTAACTTATTGAATCATAAGTTACATGGACTAAAATGCCATGATTCACATATTTTGTTATAGTAGTTACTACCGTTTGCATTGCATAAATTGTAACCTGAAATGGTTATTGCTCTTGTACTCAAATATTATAAATTATTCAGACAACTTTGTGAGAAATATATACATTAATTGGATCTTGAAAACCTTCAGGAGAGGTTTTTATTAACATGTTATGCAATGGAGATGATCTTTCCTCCATCATTTATTACTGTCATGATGCATTTAACTGTGCATTTGGTTGAGGAAGAAAAATTAGGAGGCCTCGTTCATTATCGATTGATGTATCAAATTGAGAAGTACTTTATTTATATTTTTTTAGTTAATTATAAACTTTTTTCACTTAATTAAATTAATAATTATGTTTGGTTATATAATTTCATGGATATCTTGGGCATTTGAAATCATACGTGAGAAATAATGCTCAACCAGATGGCTCTATTGTGGAAGGATATTTGGCAGAAGAGTTTATTACCTTTTCTTTAGATAATTGGATGATATTGATACAAGATTTAATTGAGTTGGACTTGTTGATGACACATCCACTCAACCTCAAATACATGTGAAATCAAAAATATTTCCAACTATTGGCCAATCAGTTGGGAGGACCTCAACGTTAAACTGACTGAAATGAAATTATTACAGGCACATAGATATTTTCTACTGAATAGTGAAATCGCATATGCATTTATTAAAGTGTTGAGGATACAAAAAAAGAGTCAAATGATAGGCCGAACAAGAAAAGAGAATGATATAACAAAATCTGTTAATAAATTGTTTGTATAATGGTTTGCAAGAAGTGTAAGTTCAAAAATATTTCAATAAATATAAATATTAGGTTGACACAAATATTCTATAATTCTAATAAAGTATATTTTTATTTCTAGATCATGAATACTGAAACTCAAGCAGATTTTTCAGAAGATTTGAGGTTTCTTGCTCGAGTTCCTCCAAAACAAGTTAGAATGTTCGACGCGTACAAGGTGTATAGATTTGGATTTCATACAGTCGATCATGAAGAGGGTTTGAAAACACATAATAGTGGCATATTTGATTTTTCTGAAGTGGGATACTATGGAAGGATGACTTATATTATTGAATTAAACAACCATGATCATTTCTCGGTTTTTTTATTCAAATGCAATCGGGTCGATATTATTAGAAGTGTTAAAAGATATTCCTTGCAATTTACTTTTGTGAACTTCTCTCACTTGATGGATTTTGGTGATCCTTAATTTCATGATCCATATATCTTATCATCACAAGAAATAATGGTATAGTATGTGAATGATTTTATGGATTAAGGGTGGATTGTAGTTTCTTACATAAAACAAAGATATTTGTATGATATGGGTGATGAATTGGAAGATTTAACCTCTAACATTGAATATCATTAACATCCAGAATCATTATTATTTATCCACCATGAGAATGAAAATATTAGTTTAGAAAGGGTGAAAGAAGTGGATGAAATAATGGAGTAGGAAACAAACATGATTGAAGGATAAAAGGATTGTATGTACAATTATTCATTCATTTAGAAACCACTTATTTCATTTGTGAAATCATTCCTTATCATTGTTATATATATTTTGTATGCTAGAAATACACATATGTTAACTATTTTAATGTTTTTTCGGCATATGGTTTTTGAAATATATTTTTCTAAACCTAATTTTATTTGATCAAATGACAGGAATACCATGGAGAAATGGATATACTATTTCATCGACCACCAAAAAAGATGGCGATCCATATGTCTCCCTCCCTATGACATCTGAGCCATCATCTGCCTACCCCCTGCACCATCTCCCCCTGCACAATCTCTCACGCCCTCTATGATCATCCCTTCAGTAGCTTCGCCATCGCCACCAGCATTAGGAGCCTCAGTAGTGGGGGAGTGGCCCGCCACTTCTAGTTCTCCGTAAGGATACTGGAGGGTGAATGTTATTTGTACAAATTTTAATATGAATAAATTTAATGCACATTTTTTATACAAACTTTTTGTTCATTAATGATTGAAACAATGAAACTATGGAGAAAAATTTAAAAAGTTCAGATGTACGGAATCTGCCCGGAGATAAGATAGTTGTTCCATTTGATTCATATGGGGTCCTTATAGATGATGTCGCAGGATTACATTGCCAGATTTTAGGCTACCTTTCCAGAGTGCCTGTTTCCCATCCTATTTCATATGATTATTGGAGACATATGCCTGAAAGTTGTAAAAATGATGTTTTGTATTACCAAATAAAGGTAAATCTTAATACATTATGGTTTAATTGAATATCATGTCATTAATATTTTCAAAATGAATTTTTGTGTATAGATGTTTTTCCACTTTCGGTTGCTGATGTGATAGCACGAATGTGGATATTGAAAAATCATGGAAAAATGGAAAGACATTAAATAGAGATTGTGGGAGGACAAATTCCATTTTAAAATGGGAAAAAAGATAAAATGACAGTGAGGGTTTATATCACACATTTACCAAACCCACCACATGAGTTTTGGATATTAACCATATGTTTTTATAGTCCGGTGTGATTTACTTATAAATATGAGTTTTATTACCTCCTTGTTTTGAATTTTAGACTTTCCCTCAATTCCTAGTTGACCCTTACTCATCCTCCCCTTCCCCGGTCACCTAACTTGGTGTTCCAAACCAGTTTGATCATATTAGATCATTTAGACTGATGATATTTGATTCATTTTATCCCTATCCTTCCCCATTATTCCTTTACTATACTTCTATTATATTCAAGAGTCCATTACGGTGGTAATTATCCTCGTTTTGGGTTGCTTTTATGGTTTATTATTATTCATTGGATTCAATAGTGATTCACCTAAGATTAGTGGTGTTTTATCTTTGGTTCTTGTTCATTTGTCCTTCAATATTCAGTCAAGGTTGGGGATCCTTCATCTCATCTTCTTTATATGTACATTAGTAAATATCATGCATTTGTATTTCTTTGTTTAAATGGTACATATCATCTTAATAAAGATAATGAACAATATTAATTGAATTTTAAGGGTAATGGATAAATCAAATGATTTTTACTTATTCTTATATGGCCGTACTTACATGGTTTTCCAATTATGACTTATTTTGGGATAGTGTGATCTTTTGGTTTTTATAAAACTTTCTATGTATATTTGTATAACCTCCCCACATATGAAAACAACTAAGAATATATATCAAACTAGTCTATTGGTTTTACCATGAAATATTGTATTTATGTGTGAATACCCTTCGTAATAATTTTTTAATTATGATAAAAACCTGTTTTGAAACTAAATTATGTTTAGTGGTTGGGAGGTGTAGTGGTTATGATATGTGGTGGTGGTGATGTGGGGTGGTTTTGATATGGGGTGGTTGTGTTGTGGTGTGGTTGTGATGTGTTGTGGTTATAATGTGTTTTATGTTATAATAATTAGAATGGTTTTTTTAGGGAATTGGTAATGTGCCTGCAGTATCAGCTACATTTTTTGGTAAATCTAGCTTTAGTAACAGGTTTAAACGCTGCTACAATTACGGTAGTTTTATATCCATGGTGGTTAAAACTGCCACTACGGACAATAACATGGAATCGGTATGAACTGCCACTAAACATTTTTCATATTCCTTTATTATTTCGAGGCGATTAACATGGTTTTAGTGATGTTTTTTCCCAGTGAAATTGAAATTTTTATTTGAAGCAACTATAACTGCTTATAAAAATATATCAGTTTCGCCACGAAAAACCACTGCTAATACCATGAAAACCACTATGAAATGCACCCACAATTATAGTTACCATAAACTACCACAAAATCTAGGATACTTCCTCATATTTTATGCTGACACACACTTTAGCGGTGATTTTTTTTAAAATGTCGCCATTTCCAAAAAAAACACTATGAAATGGTCATTTTCCTATATTTTTACTCTAAGGCCTCCCATGTGTGTGATATGCTGACACAAAACTGGCTTCTTTCCTGAATTCTATTAGAGGTGGGCTTATAGTTTCAGACTTATATTTTAATTTTCTAGATAGGTCTTAGTGGTTTAATTCATCATAATTTTTATCTAATCATTTCATCATAGGAACGAATATTAGATATTTCCTCTCTATGATATTTTTTTGGGAATTATAGAAATAAGAAAAAAATATTTTTTTTAGGTCTATGATAAAGATATGGAATCCAGTGTTGGTGAGATAGATGATATAACAATTAAAAAGGACTTTGATAACTTACATATTAAACTGGTATATGAAGGAAACAGTTTGAGTGAAGAAATTAGTGCATTAATCATATAGAAATGTATGGTGGTTTCCATATCATTCATGAGACATTTACCAATATATGATATTTGACCATGTTATATATTTCATATTTTAGGATTATACCATGATGATCTCCATCTATGACACCATAGTAGTATAATGAGGCTAATCTACACAATGATTAGTCATTGATATAGGGTTATATATTGGTGGTGATATATATTAGTGGTTTCCCAGTCATATCAGAACTAGTCAAGTAGTAGGATGAACCATGAGAGGATTTTCTTTGGTTGATTTAACCCTATGAGTTTTAGAGATAATTACTAATCTATTTTCAAGGCTATCCTGAAAATCATAATGGTTTCGTCTAGTTTTAGAAAGTTATATGAGCTCTATTCCTTGTTAGGATACCTCCAAAACAAATGGTGGTCCTAGTGGTAAGCCTTATTCATGTATTCTCTTTTCAATGGTGGAGTCTTAAAACTCCATGTATGATTAGGTGACACATTCCTGATTTTATTTTGAGAATCGATTCAGATTTTACTTTTTTTAAGATATATTGGGAGCAGTGCATATACAATAGTTTTTCAGCATCAACATGGTAGAATGATTGTCGAAGAGTATTATTCAAGGTTCAATAACCTCCCCTTCTACTCTACAAATATTTTTTGGGATGCGTTATTTTCCGAATGAAAATTCAATCGTAGTATTCATAGAGATATCTAGGTTTTTGTGTTATTCAATTTACTTTTAATGTATTCTAGAGTTCCCAATAATTATTTTGGTGGTGGAGAGATTCATGGTGGTAAACGTTAATAATATTTGGTTCTGGTAGCAGGAACCATGGATCTATGACTATGGTAGCTGATGGTGGATTTAATACTCATGGATCTATGATTTCATGGAATTTCTTGAGATAGTAAAGATATAGAGGGCATGAAACTCAGGGGCATAAGGATACATATATCCATTAAAGGTATGGGATGTGTTAATGTTACTATGTTTAGGATTAAATCATGTGCATTATTAGAATTATAATACATTGTAATATATATATATGATTAGCCACCAAGGTAGAGGAAGTAGATTTATAATGAAGATATATAGGGAAGTACACATAGTAGAGGATCTATGAGAGTAGAAAGAGGTGGATGAAGGTGTTATATATTTCCTCTACTAACACTCAGTCGTATAGGACATGGAAGAGGAGATAATAGTCTTGGATAAGGATAGCTATGGATAAGTGAGGCCTATATACCATCGGATCCATGAATATAGATATGATATGTGACCATTATACCTTATTTTCAATACTAATATACATAGGCATGTACAAATATTTTCTTTCCACGTACCAAGTTCAAGAAGAAAAATATTATAGTTGTGATATCTTCCAAAAAATTTACACATGGAGACTCTTATTGGAGGGGATTCATTGATCAGACACGTCTTCTAAAATGTCAACTATAATGATAGTTCATAGATCCTCCTTTATTGTCTCTTTGTATATGTAATGTGGTTTTATGATGTGATCATATGTATGTACTAGAAATCCACATTTTACAAACTTCTAGACTATTTCATAAGAAGGATGTATTGCATCGAAATTAATTGGATGAGGTATTACATTGTGTATGGGGAGGAAATTGAGGAAGCTATTTTGTCGAAATAAGAAGGAGGATAGAGCTGATTACTCCCTAGTTATCTAGGATTACATTTAGAAAATATAATATTATTGGATTTCATCATCTCTTGAGGTGGGTGGAGTTTGAGGATATGATCCATGAGGACATGGAAGGACTACCTCTCAGTGGGATATATACAATATCCTAGAAATACTCCTATGTACTGACCTAATATCGATGATATCATATCAGATATCTCTTAAATTACATCATGAGATGAAGGTGAATTAGTAGGGTTTGCAGTGGAAAGGCATTTTCAGACCTATTTTGTCACCATGGCTAGCCAAGATATTATTCTCCAATAAGAAATTTGGGATACTTAGGTAGTGTGAGGATTATAATTTCCCAAACACGTTGACTATTAAGAAGAATAAAAAAGTACTAAGGATCAACTACCTATTTGACTAGAATAAGTGGGTGAGATGATTCTAGAAGATTAAAATTAGTTCTGGCTGTTAGTTGATTTGATTATGGGATTTTTAAATAATGAATATAGTATCCTGATGTCTCTATGGTACCTATGTGTACATGGTGATTCCATTTTTAAAATTAAATTCCCCAGTAGTGTTCATGGGACTCATGATCTAGGTTTTCCAACACTTCTTGAATTAGGTTATGGCATTCATCATCATTGAAATCCTATTGTTCAATGTGCTCGAGTATGGTCATTTGAAACACTTGAGGATAGTCCTAGATATACTTCAAGAGTATCATCTTTAAAGAATGTTCTCAATGTGTTGGTTATATATTCGATAGGACCACTTCTTAGGACACACTATCTAAAAAATGGTTGTTATATAAGACTTGATGATGGTCGTAGTAGTTTATCATGGGAGCCAAAAAGATCCCATTTGTGGTACATTAATTCCTTGAGATGGCAGGATACTATCAAAAAATCCTAATTGATTTGTCTGGGATATCAACACCCAATAATATTTTTGACCATAATGGGGATGAAATTCTTGTTCATAGATAGTTTTCCTCTATATTTTCCTGATTTTTAAAAATGGATCATACTTTCCCCATCTCTATAATTTATAAGGATGGTGTTGAGTACGTAGTGTTCTACAATGCCTTCAAAACTAAGCTCAATTGTTCTCTGATATAGAAAAGGACAATGATTACAATGTGTCCAGGTAGTTTAGATAGTATGAGAATAACTATGTGATCCATGTTCTGGTGTTGGAAGTATTTGTATTCTCATTAAATATGTTGTCACACTATCATACAAGTGGTTGGTTTTTAATCTATTTTGACTAGCAGAGCATCGGGTTTAAATTTTTTTAAAAGGATTCTTTATTGAGATAGAGGTGATGGTTGTAAGTCCTCTAGGATTTTGACATCAATATAGTATATACTCCTAGGATGGGGAATGTGGAACAAAATAAACTTTTTAATATATAATGTTTATTGTTACAGGGAAAGGTGTAAAAGTAGTTTGCCTCATCATAGTTGTCCTTCATTAATAAATATAGTGGAACTTATCTACATTAAATATGATTTACCCCTCCACTTCTACAGTGTGTTCTAAAGGATTATCTTAGATATACATATTGTTGTACCTATAATAATTAAAAGTATATTTGAAGTGATCGTGACGTATTTTATAAATGAGAGAATCATGTCATCCATTACTAATAATGGACCATGGTTCGATTGATGTTTAAAGGATTAGTATTTGTACTATTTTTATACTCTCCACCCATTTAGTTGTATATCCATGTGTTGTAAAGATTTACCTGAACCTTCAACATTATTTCGGGTAGCTATGAATCATAATTTTTATAGTAGAAAATGCCTCTGGATTCTTCACTTTTTAGTATGTGATAGCTTAGAACCATGTACCAAAAGCTTTATCTCATTCCTTTGAGTTTATAGGTTGGGATTTGTTTGGTATATCTCAGTAATTGATGACCTGAATTGAATCATAATCTACCTGTCACAATGATATCTGTGTGATCGTTTACTAACTCATCATGTCACCCCACTTTGTTGACATTTTAGATTAATGATCAGTCAATAGAATGGGATTACATTACATTAATCATATATTATATAATACATATGTTATATAAATGATAATTTAATACAATTATGGAAAATTCACATCATGATTAGGGAAAATATTATATGGGGATTTTGGAACTCTGTTTTGATTGAGCATAACATTTTATCCTGCAAAAGGATAAATGGACTGAGAAAACTGTCCATGTTCTAGAGGAAATACATGGGTTTTATATTGGAATATTTTTATATTTTGGAGGATCAATAACATTTAGTAATGCTTTACTAGAACTATATGTACCACTACACCTTGTATATAGAAAAAAATTGATTCCATTTATGAGAGAATCTACAGCTGGCCACTATTTTGGACTAATCAAGTGGAGTTTGTACTCATTGGTATATAGTTATTTTGAGTGAAAATAAAGAAGTTATAGGTCATAAAAGTGTAGATGAGGACTAAATGGTGTGGTTTGATGTTTTATGATGACCAATGATATATATATTCATTGTTTTACAAGTTATATCGGATGTTGAAAATTTTCTCACCATGATGTGGGTTGAAAAATATATTTCTGGAGTGGAATATAATATCCTAGATTCATTAAACCTTTTTAGATACTAAGTAGGTTTGATGAGGTGGTGTACCTCTTGACCCTAGAATTATAGTTAGACTGGGGGCATAATGTCTTCGTCATTTTATAGATGTAGTGGTACATTCAAAACATGTGATATGTTATCAACATGGATGAGTTTTAAATAAACAATAGTGATACCTTCTTGGAGTCACTGGTAGTGAATGAGGATCAGAAGGGGAAATTTAGTTGTTGGTGAGACATTCCCCTGCTTTCTATCTAGTGGAGGCAAATGAATATTCCAGGGAACACATAAGAGTGAAATAACTAGATGTGGGACCAATAAACTCATATTTTTATAGGAAATTTTCTTTTTGAGATGTACATTGTAATGGTAGGTATAATTCAATGATCTTTATTCCATATAAATATGTAGAAAAATTAAATGAATAATTATGAGTCTAGGTGTAGAGTCAACACATGATTCTAGGTCCCAGTAGTGATGTAATAAATATATTAAATATATTATTTAATTAATTCAAATTTCATTTTGAAATAATGGAATAACACCCAAATAATGTATCTAATAGGAAATCTGAGATCGTTATTAAATAGGGAAAGCTGGTTTTACCATTGGAATTACATTATCATTGTGGGATTTAGGTGTCTGTATTTAGTTTAGTTGTGAGAGGATTAGTAATTTAATAAATTAATTAACTTATTTATTATTTATTATATCACCATATATATTTTAAAAGTATTATTGAAAATCCATTTGTTTTTTTACATTACCCTAGGTCATAAGAGTGGATCTGATGGATGATAATTCATAAAAATCAAAAATGACTTGTTCTTTGGAAATATGTTTTCCCTAAGAGCTTATTAATCATTCTAACAATGTTGATGTGTGAAATTTATTCATCATTGATTAATACAATTTCATGTTATGTTGTTTTTTTAGATATAATCCCCAAATAGATTATCCCTTAAATTAATTTGGTTCAATGCCTCTAAAAAATTGGTAAATGTTCAAACCATTAGTTTCTGGGGTTTTAATTATAGAGGGAACCATTGAATGGTCTATATTTTTTGGTTTAAATATCCATACATAAGTCATAGATATAGTAATATATAATATTACATGACTTCTTATATTATATTTTTAATAGTATATTTATATACATCTACAATGAAATATAATTAGTTTTTATCTTTGATTTTTTTTCTTTTGTTAATCAGAAAATAATTTTTTATAATGTTGCATCCCCCTCTCACATTTAAGAAATTTCAACATAAAATTTTGACTCTTACCTCAAATACAATGGGGGTAATATTTTTCATAATATATTTTATAGTTTTTCAAGTATCCTTTTTAAACATATAATTTCTGCATATGACTATCAAAATTTCTATTATATTATTCCTAAATACTTGTTCAATTATTTCTATAATCAAGATCATTTAAACATTATGATGGATGTTGGGTCCTGATTATACACCATTATTAACATCAATATATGATAGTTTAGACCTATAATCTCTCAGTAGAGACCCATGTATGACATATTAGATATTAAAATTATTTAAAGGTAGTTATAATTGAAAATAAATATTTTTATTATGATCCATAACCTCATATAGTATAATGTACATTGGACTCTCATTCCCCTTATTTACAAATCATATAACTCCATTACAACGAAATATCATTATAATAACATGCTCATGAACAATTATTTCTATATCCTTCCTATTTTAGTTAGTATAACATTTTAATCTACTTTGAGAATCCTTGATGTTTTTTTGAATCACATTTATATTTTAAATTTTCTCCTTTGAAATTTCTAGTCCCATTATTTTCCCTTATCCAAAATCATCATAGCAAGGAAGTTCTCTATAATTGTTTCAATTATATTCCTAAAAATGATATATTTCAACACTCAATTGAAAATAGTTTCTATAAGAATATTTATCAAGTGTAACATATTGGTCCCAACTCTTTATAAAATAATATATTCTAACCCATTACATGTGTATTAATGTTTGAATTTCCCTATAATAATTACCATTAGTTTTATGATGATATATTATTCTTTGTTTTACATTTTTATTCGTAAACTTTTTAAGGATCCTCAAGAACATATAAGTAAATGGTGGGCCATGATGAGATAAAAATTGGCAATGGTACCTAAGAGATTATTTTAAATCAATAAATATAGAGGTGATCTAGGAAACTCATGGAGAAAACCTTTCTTATAAAAATTAAATGGATATACTTTTTCAACCTAAAAATGATTACCCATATAGAATTTCATACAATGGATGTATTATGTAGTCCAACAATAATTTAAATAGTCATGATATCTCACATACAGACATGTGTCAGTAGTGTCTTTAATATGCTATTAAGATGTTGTTGACATGTGATCACTTATTAACACACCAAGAAGCTTGCAATGTAATTAGAAATATCATTTTAATAATATCCCACAAATAATGATCATTAATGTCCATAAATATTTTAATGATATAGGATGTATAGAGAACATAGTTCAATAAATTTTATCTATAAACTCCTTCATTACACTAATTATAGATGGGGTATTTTCCATTTTTTAAAAATTCACTACACCCTATTGATCATTATTGGATTTACGATATATCCCATTTTGAACATTCTATATAATATTTTTCATAAAATGATTATGTCTTTTATATCTCTTTATATTCTATAGTAATGAAGGTTGAGAAATTAATTTGGATAGTAATTACGATTTCACTTCTATTATGATTCTGATATCTTACTTTACTACATCATTTATCAATAGATCTATTGAAATATTTATCGTTTCCAAAATTTTAATGTACATCGCACTCAAATCATTTATGAATTTTTTTTCACTATCAGGGTGACAATGAAATGAACAATCACGGTCATTAGGAAGATACAACCATATCCTTTTTCTCAAATCCAGTTCTAGTTGGGCTAATATATACTTTAAATTTTACTGGTTGATGTATATATAATATCATTCACCATAAATATAGTATCTCTATATCATTATAAAAAATTGACTACAACTAACTCTATGTCATGAACATGCTAACTCTCATCCTGATACAATAAATTTATAGATGCATAGGTGATATCCTTGGAAAATTTCAAGTGTAAATGTCAATTACCTTTCAGAGGTTCATCATTATGGATAAAAACCCTCCTATAAAAGAGGGAAAATTATTGAATGGTGCACTAACCCACAAATTCTCCAGTTGTTGGAAAATTCATCACACTAATTTGTAAATGTAAAGATAACTATATTTTAAGTTAACAAGGACAGTAGATTTGAAATAAATTAAAGTCCTATCAAAAAAATTCAATAATATCCTTCCAAACTAATGAAACTATGAATATTAGTTACAGATGAAGGATGATCCCACACCTCTACAAAATTTATCTTTGGAGGATGAAAACATATTCTTAACATATTACAATGTCCATCGTGAATACATCTATTTGTATCCAGAACTCATATTCATTAAATTTACCAAACATCTTATGCTTCTTTATTTTGTAATATTACCCTAATTTAATCCTGATTCTCCTTCCACATTTTCATTATATTTGATTATAATTAATAAATTCAAGCTAAAACTTATCAAGGGAGTTATTAAAGACTCTATTAAATAAACCAATAAATGTAGAAACAAAATGTGTCTATCAAAATAATATAATAAAAAACATTAAATACATATATGTTATACGAAATTTATTGTTTGATATATATTATTTCTTAAATCTCGACTGAAGAAACCTAGTTTACTGTTAAATCTTATAAAATAGTTGTTCCCCTCAAATATGATTAGAAAATCATCGATCATTTAGAGAGGGTGTATGTTCTTTATTATGCATCTTTTAAGACATATTTTTTAAGTATATAGAAACACCAACCCATCATTATTTTTTCTAAAGAGAATAGGTTCACTATATGGAGACAAAATTGGTTAAATAAACCCTTTTTTAAGAGGTCTTGTATATTCTTTGTTAATTCCTCTAACTCCGCGATTTTAATTATATATTGGGTCTTTCATCTTGGATTAGATCAACATGGGTGTTTATTTGAGAAATTCACCACTATTTATGGGAGAGGTATATGTGAATCTTCAAGAAATACATCATTATATTCCTGAAAATTGGGTATTTATATAATATTTACAAATATGAATGTCAATGCATCACCCCAAAAATAATTAAATACTGAGTTTAAATTTATCCCAGTTTCCAACATCATTGAAGTTGAACATGTTTTCAAACTGTACAACCCCACAAAATTAGGGGTGATTAAAAAAATCCAATCTATGTGTTATTCCATCTTCAAAAAAATACCAAAATATCTTATAACCTTATTCATACATTTTAATTAAACACTTCTACCTAATTGAAATTTTGAACTGAAAATTATACTTTATTCAAAAAATAATGTAGAATAGGCCATTTAATATAAACCTCAACTCTGATCCATTATATCCATTAGTCATACCTTAATTGATGTATAATACCAAAATTAATCTTAGTATACCTGGTCATGAACCAACTATTACTTTATCCTCCAATGCATCTATATACTCTTATGGTGAGTCTTATCTGGTATATGAATTAGAAAATATTATTTTTCACCTATAATCTTCCTTAACTCCACAAACAAGGCATATATGATTCCTTATACCAGGTATCTCCTAAGAAAAATTGAAAATTTATCCTAGTGGAAACCATAATATAAGTAATAAATGACACTCATTCCCCCATTTTGTTTTCTACAAATAAGAACATGGATAATAACTATAACTAACTCAACTAATCATTTATATCTATTATAATCCACAGTGATATTTTTATAATAAAATATCACGTATCCCTACCAAAATATCAAAAAATACAACTCTCTTATCGATGAACCCATCCCATCTATAAAAATTATATAAATAATAAAAATATAACATTAGAAAAAATATAAACCATTAATATTATGAAATACATATATATTAAAGAATTATATAAAAAATAGTTATATCCTAGTGCGCACCTAACACTCAAATAATGTTATCTTCATCAACCTATAAAATCTATATATATTCCCTATTTCATCACATGAGTGTCACACCCCCGAATAGATAATAAATTCTAAATTGTTATACCTAAACCATAGATAATTAATATTTTTAATGGAATATTTCTTCTTCAACAGTGGATGTGGTAGACTAGCACACTAACTGACTCCACTCTCACCCAACTACTTATGTGATAGATAAAAGTTTTCATTTGTTATCCATTATTTAATTTCCAACTTTATATATGTTTTCAATCAAATGTTTTCCACACATACTAAAAAATTGATTCACTCCTCAAAATATCATACGTTAATAAATTTTTTCCCTTTCCTAGATAATATAAACTAAACATACCACTAAATTTTTAGGTTATACATAATAAAAAACTCTAATTTATTTATTATCTATAAAATTTTCAAAACATCCTATGATATGGAAACATTGGACCAAAAATCTCCTATGGTAAAAAATAATACATTATACATGGATTTTCTACCTCATTTTTATTAAAATCAAGGCTATTCCAAAATTAATCCACCTTTTTATAAAACAATGAATTATCTAACTACATAAATATATCCCTTGGATTACTAATTCAATCATATCATATGATTTTTAAAGGTTTGTGTTCAAGCACATGAGTAATGGTTTATTATTGTAAAATTTTTATCTTATTCATTTTTACCATCAAATTTTAACAACAATAAAATCTCAATCCCTTATTAGTTGTAAGGATAACAGATGATCTGATTTGTTTACCCTATTCTAATATACAACATGAAATGTAGAAAATAATGTAATTAATAATTCATGCTAATTTTATTCCCTGATGTGGGTGATTATGTTCTTATTTGGGTTGGTTTCATCTTAATCAAAAAATTTACACTATAATAAATTATCAATTATATGTTCTTTTGAATGATATCATCTAATATAAAATATAAATATCTAGAAATAATATTCTTTCACCCAAAATGTGTGATAAGATTATTCTATCTCCCACTGGTTTACAACACCAAATCTAAACCTCTTGATGTAGATCACAAATATGAGCCAGATAACACTATAATATAATAATCAAATAACCTGTCACAATTAGATTCATTGACTAGATGAAGATATTTTGTACAGTTAAATAAAAATTGTTCTCTAAAAATAACTATTCAACATGATATTTCGTAGAATCATGATCCATGGTCTTCCTCAACTCCTGTTACATTTATGATCATCCAATCCTAGTAAATTATAAATTAAAAAATATAGACACATAGATAAAAAAATATCAATAGTATTTCTAGTCTCACCCATAAATATTATTCTTAATTATTTCAATTATGTCTTATTTATAACATTTTACATATGTCATACTGGGTATCATTGGATGGGTCTTCGAACATTTTTTTCTTTTCTCTTTTACATAATTCACACACTATATGATCTATCACTAAATGTAATTATGTTCTTGTTATTCATTCATTATAGAGATATATTCTTCTATAATAATATATGTTGTTCTCAAAAAAACAAATATTCTCCCCCTTAATCTCCTTATTATATTTTTTAATAAAAAATTTATTAATATATTTTGGAATAGATAAAATCTACCATCATTAAATGTAGTAAAATATTCTCATTCAAACATGTCAAAAATATTTACACCATTAAAATGTGGAATATTTATTTCAAAAGAACCTAAATTAAAATTTTCACTTTCACCATGATATCATATATGAACCTCCCACAGTTCGAAATCTCTTATTTATCATGCATATGATCATATACATATCTTATATGAATATGTATCTCATAATTAATATAATTATGTTCTACATGATGGTTCATTTTACATATGTTGAATAAAATTTTTTCTTTGTAATTTTGTGATGTTTATTTCACTAAATAATCATTCATACATCTATTGATTTATTTTCCAATGTTACCTTCTTGATTTTCAATATTATCATTTTCTCTAACTGCTTGAAAAAGGGTAACTATTATAAAAAATTATTGTAACCGTAATTAATTATAATGATGTTCCATGACATTGTAAGATTTCTATTCTCTATAGTGTAGAGATTATTTTTGACAAGATTTGAATTAATCTTGTGGTTTTAGTGAGGTGACTATAAATTTATTAAATATCATTGGGTATATTAATAATGACTCTTATTTTTGTCATTTGACTATCAAAATAGGTCCTGATGAGCCTTTTTTTATTTATGGGACACCTCCCCTTACCATATTGCATTCTTGACAATAGAAACAACCCATAAACATTTATAAAATAACCCTTATGAGTATTATAATTAGATAAATTCACCATATCAACTATGACTAAATCATATATATACGTAATGTTAGTTTAACCATTCTTAATAAAGTAACAATCACCTTTATAAACAAGGTAATTAAATCTTACACATTGTAGTATGATTTATTTTTCACTTTTTAATGTCATATTTTCTTATATATAGATATATTTATGAATTTTATTGAATACTTGATTCTATCAATTATTTTATGAATATTGACCCAAAATATGCATCTTCTAGATTACATAATATAGGGTCAGAACCTCTTCAAACTCCATTGGTTCATCTTCATAGATTCAATTTCAAATGAAATAATTTTAAATATGTTTATAATTTATCATAGTAATTACAAAAAAAATATGATTCAATTTCATATTGTTATTGAAATTATGTTCTTAATTTATATTATTTTGAACTATCTATTATTGAATTTTAATTCTAGATTCAACTCATTCGACATTAGAAATAATCCATGGATGATTAATCATTAATTAAAATAATTGTACTTCTTAATAATCTAAGGATGGTTTCTCTTACATTATAAAGAGTTTTTCCAAAATCATAGAGAAATAAGAATCTTGTTTTCTAGTATCGCTAGCTTATATTGAATCTATACTAGGGTACATCACATAACAAAAATAAATTAGAAGTAATGTGTACATTTCTCTTTAACACCGTAGTACTTGTCATTAATTAAATAAAAAAAAGATAAAAACTCATCACATGTTGGGTTAATTATTGAATCAATTTACACAATGAATTTAAAGAATGGACAATACATTTCCCATTGTTAAGGGAAGTTCCATTAAAAATATTCATTTGGATCTTATTCTATTACCCACATAAGAAATACATATTAGTTTTCTCATTTAAATAAAAATATAACCCACAAAATAATCTGTGTTCTTCATTCTCCCACATCATCTCTTTTATGAATAACATGAACCACCTCATATAAAGGAATGGAAATATTTCTTTATAAATTATAAATTTCTCCCCCCTTGTAAAATATATATATAATTCTCCTCATGTTAGGGAATTTTATTCTCATTTCATTAATAACATTCTCTTCTATCGCATATAAGATTTTAAAATTCCAACCTACATTCTCCCCTTTCAGGGAAGATAATTTCTATGTGGCCTTATAACATAATAATGAATCAATAGTTAAGAAATCATTGTATCCTAGTTTGATTAATCTGGAGATAATTTTTTTACATGAAATTATATAATATGTGATACATACTAAATTATATGTACTTAGGGAATGTTCAAAATGGATTTACCAGTAAATTCATTACATGAACTCGAAATAAATAAATAACACAGATAAATATTCATCCGTATGGATTAATTTCCCTTATAGAGAATGATATTTCATATAATTAAAATTTAATGTGGAATGTGTTTTTCATACAATTACTATAGCTCTATGGGCTATCTAGAATTACACTTTTACCACCCGAATGTCCCAAATTCCTTCTCTTTATTTTATTTTAGATAATCCCCCATTTATCTGCTAAATGGGAACCATAACATGACCCATAAGCCAATGTCACAAGGCCCATAAATGACCCAATACATGACCTCAAAGGTACATGACTTGAAAAACTTGAAACAGTCCCTCCCTAGTATCAACATCTTGACAGTGCCTAGCTCCCCACCTCACATGAATGATCTGATAGCACTGCCCAATGCAGATTTGTACGGTTCCTGGTATCGATGGAAGTTTCGATACACTCTCATTCTTCCAATCCGATTATCTCTTCTACGGTTCCTAAGGCTATTTTTTTGTCATAAAATGAAATTTAAGAACTATATGATAACCATTAATGTGATTAATGGAGTATTCATGTACTCATTAATAAACACATTATAATGATATATAATAATCGTAAAATTAATATTTTTCTTCCACTGATATATCATTCTTTAGTTCCTATATATGAAATAAGAAAATGAAAATATAAGAATAATGTGAGTCTTCATTATCTCCCTTTTGAGAGAAATAGGGTTAAGACTTATTAATATACATAGTACTCCTTTTTTACAGTGCTATGTATTTTAGAAATCTTCATGATTTTAATTCATTTTAATTTATATAATTGGATGTCCTTATGAAATATAGAGTTATTAATACCTTGAAATTACTATTGAAATAAAAAAAATTGAATATTATTTAGAATAATTTTTGTAATCCCCACAATAAAAGTGTCCTTTGTATTATGAACACTTTCAAGTTTAATGAACCTTGTCTAGATAAACTGACATGGAACCTTATAAATAATGAGTACTCAAACTTTTATTCTCATAATGTATGATTTTATAACAAAATAATAAAATGAATTTTTTTATATGTGAACTATTTTTTATAGCATTTGATCAAGCATTCGATTTCTAAAATTATGTTTAATTCTATATGGATTGATTATAAAGAACCTTCTTTGAAATTTTGTTTAGATGAATGGAATTGTTACCCTATTGTCTATATAACTATCTCTATGAATTTATCTAAAAATATTAGTATCACCATAATGGACTTTAGGCGATCTCCAGAATTGGATTTACCTTGGGATATCAATACTACTATTAACAAGTACCCTTATTCTAACACTGGTGATTTTTTGGATTGGGAATTGGCTCATAATGGTGTTTTAAACACTAAAATATAATAAAATATTAATTTCATTGTAAAAATATAGTATTTTCATTATTTAAAAATCATTAAGAAGAAATTTTACAGACAATCAAGATTCAACATATTCTGGAGAATATACTATACTAGAGGTCCCGCTAATAATTTTCTTTAATTATTTTGTATTTACCTTTGTTATAAATTTTTTTACTTGTAATAAACAAATATATGATGATTAACTACTGTTCTTGTATTCTAATTTTTCTTCTGAAATAATAAAATAAATATTTGATAATTTTTTTCACATATGTATAAGTTTGTACTCTATTCGACTACATCAATAAATATACACTACTATGGATGCCTCTCCTCAAATTTAAAAGATATTCATTGATTCTTTTTATGAACTGATTCATGATATCTGGTATGAAAGTAATTTTATCATTCTCGAAAAGAATACATTCAATCTTCATGTATCTCAGATGATTATCTTCATTGCTATAATGGAATCTGGAATGATGCAAACTTGTACTTCCAAATATTCCATCACAGATCATAGGATTATTCATTAGATTGGAATCAATGGAAGATTAAACTAGACAAAACGTATATTGGATGTCTTATATCAATCCCCACTCCCTATCCAGATCAAAATAATTATGTATAATGCCTCAATAGGAAACTTGGTCCTCATGGGCTATGGAATTGTGGGTATAAATCAAAATGGACATATTCTGGGATGATTATATAGTACGTTTGGGTTTTCCTCCTTAGAAGAAGATATGTACAACTTCATTATTATGATTAGCCTCATAAATAAAAATGTATAGAATAACAAATTGATCAAAATATACTATACTAAAATCATGCAGTCCCTTCAAATGGAGTGTTTCTCCTAGCGTGGCCCTTCATATAGAGGTGGATGGTTTTCCTCCAACAGTTGTCAGAGTATAACCAAACAATCACCCTTGGTTAATGAGAGACGAACATGGTGGAGGATGGCCTTATTAATTAATGAGTTAAAAGTAAAAATATGTATATCGAGAACCTCCAAGTTGATATCATGACATTACATAAAGAATATATTAATAAAAAAATTTCTTTCATACTTTTTTACCTTTTTGTATCTTTATATATTTTACTCGTTGGTATTTTGACAAAGGAAACATTTATAAAAAATAGATTTATTAATCTCTAAATAATTATTATAACAAGGACAAATTTTTGTGAGTTACTCTCACATTGAATATTCACTTTGTTATATGTACTCTATCATTCAATTTAATTACAACTAATCTAGATAAATTGTGAAAAATTATTTAAAAATTCATGTCCTTTTAATTTTTTATGGAATCATTATTTACATTATAAATCATGTTAAAAAATTCCTTTAGTGGTTGAACCTTTTATTAATAAATCCTTATATCCTGTAAGATATGAAATTCAATTTTCATTAGGGTATCTAAACTATTTACACCAACAACACTACTTCTGAATAACATCATAGTTACCCTTTTTTGAAAACATCTCTGGTTATTCTTTGTGAATATTTTTTACAAATCCAATCATGAAATTTTATTCGTAAATCAATAACAATTTTCATTAAATTATGTATTCTTTAGTGTTGTGGATAAATTTAATTTAATTTTTTTCCTAGAGTGTATGTTTCTTTAACAAGATATATATCTCTCTTTTTTATGATAGAAATCCTTTTTATCATCCTTCGTGGGTATAGTTTCCTCAATACATTTTATTTTTATCTTCCCTAAGGATGAATTGTCTACTTTTCTTCATAGTTTCTTCATTTTATTCTTCTATTTATATTATTATAAGTTTTTTTCTTGTTTGATTCATGATAGTACTCATAATATCCGTGACAAATGTTATTTACAAATTTCAGATAAATTCTACATGCATTCGATTTTTATGGATATATATATATATCTTTTACTATGAAAAATAATTTAATTCAAAACTTTTTATATTTTCCTCATATAATATCCCCCTAAATTCAGGCCTTCAACTATTTTATAAGTTTACATATTTTAAAAAAAATCATTTGATTTATCCCTAAATCTCTAACATCATTTGAAGTGGCTAATACATCATTTTTATATTTCATTAAATATAATTTTTCTTTATTTTATAGATTTTTATTATTGTATTGAATAAAATTCATTTTGTGGCATTGTTTTTGAGATTATCATCCTAAATATTCCCACAAACACCCTTGAAACATTTTTTGGTTTTTCAGTAATTTTTTTCAAAAATGTTTTTTAATGTTTTAAAATTGAACATATACTCAAAAAATATGAAACATTAGTGGAAACTAGTTTATCTCAGGGACAGGTTACCTTTATCAATGCTATTATAGTATATTGATAATTAAGTAATATGATGTACTTATTTCCACTAATATTAGTCTTTTTATAATAAATATTCATTTACTATTTTTTTATTTAATTATTTCTTTATTCACCATCTAGAGATGATACGATCTATGTGTCCATCATATTTCATATTTTATATTCTATATCAATACCCATAAACATGAGAATATATTTATCAACCTCAACTAATTTAAATATTACATCACATTAATTTTCTATATTCTCATTCTACTCCTCATGTTTTTTTTCTTTTAACTATATATCCTTTCACCCTTTAAGATTTAATATCTAGATGGGAATTCATGAAATCAATTTCAACATTGTAGATTTTTCCCGAGAATGGATAGTATATTCATCGATTATATTTACACTACCTATGTCACAAATCAAATATATAATAAATATTTATCCAAAACTATTTTTCTATATTCATCAATAAGGATTTGACCCTGTGTTAATCTTTATTGTTGAGATAGTTTATTTTTTAAAATTGTGTAGGTAATTTTTTTCCATAGATTCTGAATCTATAAACATTTATGAACTTTTATCATATATATCCAGGATGAACATAAATATGTAAGTGAAAACATTACAATGTAATTTTTTAATATAATACCTCACACTAGAATAGATGACTTAAATATATCTAACATATCCCCATTTCAAATGCTCATCACATATCATACTAGATTCTTCTCAGGGGTTATAATAAATGATTTAATTGACATGAAATAACTTTTTTACCACATCATTTTGTTCAATCCTATATTTCATTTTAAAAAATACTATTATTCTTATCCTCTATTTTCATCTAGTTTTTAAACCCTTTTTCAAAACCTCAATGTTTCTACAAATAGTAATGGGAATGTAATTTAAAATATGTCAAAAATCCGTTTTCTCTTAAAATATTATCATAATATTTATCATAGAAAAATAATTTTCAATAAAAATATATCCCACTAGTGGGAACCTATTTCTATCTTATACTAGTTTGAGTACCATCGACTGGTCATGGTCAATAGAGTGGGGGAGAAGTTGGGTGACAAGTTTTATCATTTTCCATTTTACCTTTAACACTATCCCCAAATAAATATATGAACCAATGTTATCTATTGAGATACTCAAGGATAAAAATTATTTACCTACTACACATACTTTAAATAAAATCTACAAATGCAATTAATGAATATCACACATAATTTTAATATGGTTATCCCCAAAAAAATTTAACTATAACCATATAGTGATTGGGTTTATAAGATAATTTTTTTCACTATAATCCACTACGATTTACTATTTCATTGAGGTGGTATCATTATATATCAAATATAAATATTTTTAAAGCTATTCTATACCCTTAATGTTATTACAAGATTACACTAGATTTCACCAATTCACAACACTTCTTCAAATAAATATAATATAAATCATAGAATTTTATTGGATGACACTACATCAAAATAATCAAATCTCATTACACAATTACTTTTTTAATTTCACTATTGATATTCTATATAGCAACAAGTTAATTATCATTTATAAATAACCGAGAAACCAAATCACAGCCCGAATTTGGATCACCAGTATTCCTCAACTCTTATCACTAATGTGAAATTTAAAATCTAGTATATCTTCAATCTAAATCTCTTTTAACCCTAATAATGAAATAAAACAATAGTTCGGGTCTCTCAATAAAATAATTTTCTTCTTTAATCCCCCTCCATCTTCTAAATTATCATCATGTCTTATAATATTTTATAACACATGAATTATATTAGAACCCATTTTACATTATTTATCTTCTCTTTTTGTTATTTGAATAATGAAATCATCTATTGTTGTAGGAAATATAGTTCTTTATATTCATTAATTATATATATATATATATTATTTTTGAAAATTCTCCTTGATTATCCCGAAAACAATATTTCTCTATATTCTTTTCCTATTTATATTTTTTACATACTAGAATGTACATTGCATATTATAGATTATTGAAAATTTCCCTAGATTTTTTAAAGCATAGTCTCCCACATATAAATAGTTAAAATATTTCAAACATTTTTCCTTCAATTGGTATCCCTCCAAAAATAAAAAAAATATTACTTTAAATAATTAAAAATAATGTCAAATAAATCATCCTTTATATCTATATGAAAACTTACAAAAAATATTAGGGTATGTATAAATCCTTCAAAAAAATCTTCACTTAAACATCATGATTCATAATTGGGCCTTCACTTTATTATTCCACTATCTCTATATTCAAAAAATTAGATTTTAGTTAATTCATTATTCAATATTGATGGAATTATAAGTTTCATTTATATAATTATGATGTTTTTTCACTGATTAATAGTTATAGATTAAATTTATTTCTTTTCCATAAGTATCTTCCAAAATTTCAATCTTCATAATTAATATAACTATTTGACTCAAGGGGAATCTAATAAAATAATTTTCTTACCCTTAGAAATTACAGTGAGAGTCCATGATTTTTCTAAATTTCCCCTATCAATAACAATAAATAACATTTTTTGAGATCCAAAAAAATATTATGTTTCCTCCCCAAAACTCTTATGAACTCATCTGGTGTATTCTATGGACTTATAATGGCCCTCAATACTTTGTCAAATATATGTGAACAAATATAGATTGAAAAATAAAAAATTTTATATGACTCTTATATTGGATATTTATGACCCTATAGATTGTAAAATAAAATCTTCCATTTTCTACATATCACTATTCATTATTGAAGTGGCCCTTATGAATTCAATATAAGTATTCATTTATGAAATAACAAAATTTCTAGTATATTCTCAATGTTAATTGAATACATGAGTAGATTTTGTCACAAAATTACAAAGAAAATCAGAGTTACCTTTACGAAATATGTAGTCTAATATTAAACAACACAATATGATTTCATTGTAGGATATTTTATAGTCTTTATTATACACTTGTCTTACCCTTGTGAATTATTATGAGGACTCATACATAGAAAATTTGATGATAAATTTTAACTGAGAATTTAAAACATCCATATTTCATCAATTATGCTAAGAACCGTCTCAAAAATAAATTAGGGTATCCTCATTCATTTAAATTAAATATTAATGGAATTAAATAATGTTTGAATTTATCAAAATAATTCCACACATATTCATCATTAATTTTTTTAAATAATTTTACAGAAATAATAAATTTATTGTTTTTTTATACATCTCACTACCTTATTTGTTTTTTGTTTCAATAATATGAATCAAATCCTCATCCATGAAATAATTTTCACTAAGGAAAGCTATAATAGTTTTTGATAATCCACATATAGAGTCTCAACTGTTTTCAAACATTTCTATTTAATCATAAACCAAGAACAAAATATTCTTATTTTTAGTACATTTATATTTTTTTTCAACTTCTTATCATATATTATTTGAATACTATAAATATTTTGTGATATATAATTTACAATTAAAAACCATAAATTTTTTTACTCATTTAATAAAATGTGATTAGATATCATCACTTGTGTGTCTTCTATCAGGAATCATTTTTACATAGTGAATTCTGATCAAAATCAATTTAATTAAAATTTTCAATGTGAACACCTTCACTAAACTTCATTGATATATTCTTACATCACCAAAGGCATTTGGACATACTGAAATTCTAATTTTTATAATCACCAGTAAAACCCATTAGGGTTTTCAAAGGAATTAGATGTTTTTAAAATATTTTTCTTGTAAACACACATCCATGTCACCACTGAAAACTAGATAATTATAGTCTACAAAATCCATAAGGAACTTATTAATAATAATTCCACTATTTATAACCTTGTATAATGATTTGATGAACCATAACAATCATTCAATTATATTTACATATATTTGAGAACTGGTTATAAGATAATTCTCTCCTATATTTGATCAATTAAATGTTACTAAGTGTTATTTGTAAATTAGAAACAATATCATGATAACCATTTCACCATATATGACATTTAAATCAATCCATTATTGTAAAAAATAATGAATAAATTACAAGCACAATATATGTACCAAAAAACGTTTATAATTCTATTGATACATGCTCCACAACAATATTTATTTTGTAGATGAATACATTAAATTCAATATTACCTTATTTATCCAAGGGGTATCGTCCTATAAACCACAAAGAATAAAAAAAACCCTCAATTTCCTCCTTGTAATGTGAGGATAAATTATCCCACATACCAAAAATCCCATAACTCATTTTTAATGAATGGGAAAATTAAAATAACCCTAATATCAATATAACTAACACTAAAGAGAGTCATATATTAAAATTTATAATCAATATAACATGAAAATATTACCCACTCAATGTATCCAACTAAATTAATAACCCCTTAAAATATCAATCCTTACTATAATTATAACACCCAATGATTTTAATATAACTCTATCCTTGATAGTTTATACAATACGCAACACAAAGTTTAAATGAACACTAATATAAAGTCAACATAATCATCTAAAAAATATTGTTTTAACAGATAAATTAAACTTGGTGGTGTAACTAGGAATAAAAAATATGGAAAATTATTAATGTAGGTTAGGTAATATTTATTGATAAATATGAAACTAATTTTTCATAAAGTCATTAAAGTTATCGAAAATATATGTTTCTCACAAATGATTTTTATTGAATTGTTTTATAAAATAATTGATCAATATCATGTCACATTTAAAAATATTTTGTTAAAAAAGTAGTATATTTTTGGAACAAAAATTGTGAAAATTATATGAGGGTGAATTATTTGGATTTAAAAAAAAATTAATTTTCTAATGTTCAGTGAAAATACGGGTTAATATTCAAAATAAAGTTTTTATTAAAATAATTTGCATATTTATATTGTTTTTTAATATTATTAACAAGTAAAATAATTTAAATAGTTTTATTATTAATCTAATTTGTGTCATTTGAATCAATTTAATATTGAATTTTGAGATAAAAACATTTTTCACGTTTGAAAACATTTTCATTGGAAAACTATTTTTTCATGTTTATAGGTTTGATATTAAATTATATTATCCCTGTTTTTTGAATTAAAATTTTAAAACAAGATTAAATATTTTTAATTATAATGATTAATATTATAATAATATTTCAACACAATTTATGGCCATTAAGAATTGTAAATCAATTAAAAGTAATTATCACTATTAAGGTTAAAACAGGTTTTCCATGGTTAAACTAAAAATATAATATTAAAAATGGACTATTTTTTTCAAAATATAATTTAATATAAATTATAATAAAATATTTCATATGTATTTCTATTATGGTCTTCTTTTCTTTTTTCCATGAGTAAAATATTGTTATAACTTTTTCTTTCAAAAAAAAATTCCAAATATTTCCTCTCTGCCACTTATAAAAAGAGACCCCTCTCCTATAAGCATTTCTAAAACATATTTTTTTTCTAGTAAATACTATAAAAATTAATTAAATATATCCTTATGTTCTATAGTATGATTTTATTTATCAAAATAGCAATCTATAGATGCTTTATTTATAACACTGAAGAGGTGATTCGAATAGTATGCATCATTCTTAATTGGGCATCATTATTCCCATTTTTCTTCCCCCACCTCCAAATATTATTAAATTAGGATGATTTATTACCATAACTATCTACAATATAATACGATGCTAATCTAAAAATTTCATAACATATTTTCATCTAATATTCCATTAAAAGATAAAACCCCAACTTCTCTGTGTATGGTGGATTACCACCTCATGAAGTGAAGTAATTCAATATCAATAATTGTCTTTTACAGATATTAATGAATATGGATCTAATATTTATATATTAAATACATGATAAATTAATAACTATTTAAATTTTATATGTCTTATACTTTCATACCATTCCATCATTGATGAAATGATAACACCCTTCTAGTGTATAGTGGACTACCACCTCATGATGCCATGTGATTGATTTTTTTATTATTTCATCACATGGATGAAATATGTGATTTTATTTAAATAAACAATTATATTTATATTAAGATGTTAATTACAAAAATATAAAATAACACTTATGTTCCACATATCCATATAATGTAAAAATGGATTCGTTACACAAGCATATGTATAGCATACCATCTCCATGATTATAATATAATTCAATTTTCATAACCATAATCCACGATGTAAAAAATAATAATAAATTTTGTATAAAAATTATAATTATTTCATGATTAATATTTGGGATATGAAAGAGAAATGACCCCTCTGACATTGATTAACACAATAATGCCATTTTTTAAATTAAGAATTGAGAATCCTCAAAATGCATGATGTGGATATAAATGATTAAGTAATTAAATTTTTTATTAAAAAAATTATGTAATTTGTTTATGTGTAATGTGTTTAACCAAAAAAAGGTTATTAAAAAATTATTCATATAAAATAATAATACATGATATAATTGGAAGTCATGTTAATTTCTAGACTCGACGTAAAGGTTTGGTATTAAAATTTTCTTCTTCCAAACACATGTCCTTTTATTTTCGTAATTTATTTTAAATTGGGTTTATACATACCCTTTACATTTTATAATAGGAATAAATCATAAATTATTATATATTATGTTATAATTAATTTAAAATTATCATTATATTATTTATTCAAATGATACCATGTAGTAATTGTTTAAATTTTAATATCATTTTAAAAAAGATTATTTATACATGAATTTTCTAGGCCAAAAATTATTTGAAAATAAAAATCTAATAAAACCTATTAATTTTATTATTTTGTTTTTATTTTAGAAATAATCAGATAATAGTTTTATTTTAATCTCTATAAATTTAAATTTTAGAAAAAATATTATTATGGAAAAGTAACATAATTACTATCATTATTCAAAAAATCCTTTTACATCCATTTTATTTTTTCAGAAACACAATTCATGAATATTTTAAAAAAATTCTGAATGATTTATTATGGAAATTTTTACCTATGTTTTATTTTAATAAATTGGATTGATTGGTATATTCCTATAGTTTTCTAAATTATTTACTTTTTAACCTTTTCATAAATGTTTGAAAAAATGTTTGTTAACATATATGACTTATACAGACCGACCCACCATCATGAACACTCAATTCATTGAAGATTACATTATATTTTTTAAAATTTTATTATGGAAAATTATTTCTATAATATGTTGTAAATTATTATACTTTTAATAATGGATTTAAAAGTGAATGGGGTAATTTCCTCAATAAATAATCAGTTTAATATTTTAAATAAATTATCCTCAACGAATAATGCCATAGATATTATGGATTACATCTAAATTGTGTATATATTTATCTCCCATATATACCTAAATAAAACTCCTTTACATTTATGGAATAATAAATTTTTAATGTTCATTTATAAAATTTATTGCTTTTGAATTTTTTTTTGATTATGATATCAGGAATGATTATAAAAATAATTGTTCTTTCAAGAGAATCTATTATATTATACTTAGGTAATGATATCCTTTATTCAACACACAGAAATCTTAAACATGTTATAATTGGTATTACTATATAGTGATATTATGAATTTGATGAATCATTTGTCTCATGAAACATCATTTTTGGGATTAGGAAGTAATCCTATTCCACTAAGTAAATTTTTCCTTTATTTGATATTGTCCACGTAGTTAGGCTTAACTATTAATTTTTCATATTATATATTATAGTGACATTTTCAATGATTCAATGATCTTATGAGATCATTATATTTATGTTATTCCCCATTTTTATTACCCATGATCCTTTTCTTTTTTGTCATGTTATTATATTTAATAAAATCTTATGTTTCCATGTCATGTTAACTCCCTTACAGGGAACATTATGTAACCATATTTTTTATAATACTCATCACCTTATCTCATGCAGTTTTAGGAGAAAAAAATGATTAATGGGATCATTATAAATAAAAAAATAGATAAAATTTACCCATATTCCCATTATGATGAATTTTAATCATAGACTTTCAAATACACAAAGACTCGTGTTCTTTGGACTGTAACTAAAAGATGATTATGTTAAATTTTTTGAAATAATATGTGTAATGGAATGGGTAGCTATATTTGGTATCATATAAAGATCTAGATATTTTGGGGATTATGACTAGAATAATTTAGTGAGGACACTAAGTATATATATAAGCATAAGACTAAGTAAAACAAAATATACAATAATTCTGGTGAAGTATAGAGTGAGTGGGTTCTATAAAATTTCATCCCTATCTATATACTAAAAGTGGTTGTAGCTATTATATAGTCATACCTAGTGGTTAAAACCTAAAAAATAGTGCATTGAGGTGGACATAGTCATCACACGGTGGATGATAATGGTCCTTTTTGGACATTTGGTTTCAAAGTACTAAGGAATATACATTGGAAAATCACAAAAAAAAATTATGAACCATTATGAAAGACATGATAATATAACTGGGTTATAAAAGGTAATAGGAAATGTTACCATAGATAACACACATTTAGTCCAAAATACTCATATGTGATGATATAAATACCATTATAATTTTAGTCATTATATTTCTATAAGATTAAAATTTTGAATGTTATTTTATTCTTATATTATTTCATTTAATATTTTTATTTAATGGTGCGAAATACCAGAATGCTTTCTAATAACCAATATGATGGGAAATATATTTATTTCCCAAATGATAAGCATATCTTAAGGGGAATAGAAGTTTTATATTTGGTGAAAATTCATAATGATCATTCAATGAATATGATAAAGAGATATATCATAGATGTATTTATAAATATAGAAAATAAGATAAGAATGATTTCTCCTAGAATTCAATGTGATAAAGGTGTTAATGAAAAGAAGATTGATTATCTTACATGTCAAAAAATAGGGATTGAGGGACCATGAAAAGTATCCTAATGTAATTTAGAGATACCTTATGTGTTGAAATTATGGACTTAAAGAAACATATAAATAATGAAAAATATTGATTTTGGTTAATAAGATATACGAAAATAAATTTCCACCAATCGAAACTTTAAAATATCAATGTCATAGATGTGGGTAACATGGCCATTATAAAATTCAATTCCCTAATCCAAGAATCATTTCTAAAGTTCCTTTTTATAAAAATCATGGATATAGATTAATTTATTTTTTATGAGTGGGAAGACAACAATCACCTTTTTATTGAATTTTTATAAATGATATTATGGATATAAGAGTCATGAAACATATAAATATTGATATATAATGTTTTTCTTTATGGATTTGAAAGAATACATTGAATGGTACTAATGAAATGTATTGGTGATTTAAGGGTATTGAGGTATTTTATGTAAAATCAAAAGATTGTGGAAATTATAATCATTGGGATATTCTTGATGTTGGGGTAATTATAGATAATTAAAATTATTTTATCTTGTGGAAAAAAATGAGCTAGCCATAAAACCTCAAAGTATAAAATGGGTGATCTGTTGACTAATATTATTTTTTATGATGTTTATCATATTATCTAGAAAATTTAAGGACCATGTTGAATTGAGAATACTATCAAATTTTTTCCAGGCCTTTATAAAAAGTACAACTACATGTCAGGTGACAACCGTTCACATCCGGAATGGTTGTGGAGCATCAAACCAAAACCGATGGGTGATAATATTGTAAATCCTCTCATTAGAATACATTATTTACTTTTTAGTATAATGTTTTACTTAAATTATTCGATATATAAATAATATGATTTTTTGGGGAATCCCTTTTTAGGATCAAATATTAGTGAAATATTTAGGAATTTGATGTGATTATTGATATTTTGGGAAATGAATCATTTTGTTGAGGTATATATAACCCTTAGTTCTGACATGTGATTTTACATGATGGAATATTTGGGAATAATGAAATTAAATATTTTATTTATGAGTTAATTTTGGATGTATTCTTTTTTATTAATGGAATAATACAAGTTGGTCATTTGATTTTGAGATTAATATGTTGATTTTTCATCTTGGGAATTATATTACCTTGTGATAAAAATATTTTTTTGGATATGGTCTAATGAAAATAATAAAATATTTTTGACGTTTTTAGGAATTTTGTGGTCAAATAGAATTTAATTTTTGTTCTTCTAGAATGTAAACATATTCCTGATTACACATTTTTAGAGAAAATGGGGAGGATTTTTATAAAATTGAATAAAGGATGAAATTATAATTTTAATGTAAGTATGCTTCAATATGATTTTAGTATATGTTGTAAATTCTTCTAAAAACATTGGGAAAAGAACATTGAAATAATTTTTTTTCAATATTGAAAAATATATTGTCTCTCAACTCTTAAAAAGTACAACATTATCTCCTAAATAGCTCTGATTTAGAAATACATGATTTCCCATACGAGAAATGTTTTTCCTATTTTTAGGGATATTTATGTGATGGCGCTAAAATTTCATTTTACCTCTTTTTAAGAGGATGTTTTAGTAACCATTTTTATGATGTGGTTTTTCACACAGGAATATTTTAATGTAATACGCTTGATTATTAAGAATATGTTCATAATGGAATGTTGAAATTTATTTAGGGTGGTAGAGTGTAACACCACAAGACATTGAAAAAACTATCTTTGATATTGTATACAACACACCAAATTGAGTTTATGTGAATCTCAATATACTCAAAATATTTTTATTTCATCATGATTATTAAAACCTATGTATTAAATTTTGATAAATAAATAAAAATAAAATGTTTTTTAAAATTATGTATTACAAATAAGAAAATATATTTATAAATAAGAACTTAATATTTAATAAAGTTCTCATAGTATACTAAAATATGTTTTTATAAAAAAATTAATATTTTAGTTAACAAATAATAATAATTAAATCTCTATATATAAAAAATTCATTTTAAATAACAACTAAATTTTTAGAATAAAATTTTTAAAAATATTATAGGATTAATTTTTTTATTTTTCTAAAATTATTATTATTTTAAATAATATTTATAAATAATTGTCTTTATATAAAACAATTATTTCATTTAAATCATTTACTAATTTATATTTAGTTTTAAAAATGATTATAATTAAAATAATTTTATATATGCTAAAATTAATTAATTTTTTTTCATTTGAATCAATTTCATTTTCTGTATTGATTTGAATGACTTTTATACATAATAATAATTCTTCATTGGAATATAGTTTTTCATCGCATCTATGGGTTTATTTTTAAATTTTATTCTACAATTTTTTTGTATCATATTTGGAGAAATGGATATAGAATTTGTAATATTTATAAGTATTATCATGGAAAGACTTCATCATAATTTTTTGTCATTATTTATAGTAAAAAATTGAATAATTAATTTTCATGGATAAGGTTAAAAAGGTTTTAATGAGTTTCAAACTGAAAAGGAAAGGTTTAAAATTACCAAAATAATTTACAACTCCTGTTTTATGGCCATATTTCAAACATATATTTTCTATTTTTTATAATGATACATTTTTTAGGATTTGTTTAATTTTAAATAATAGTTTTATCTTTTCCATTTTAAAAGTTCAAGGGTTTTATCTCCCAAAGTTATAAAAGAGAACCTGCTATCTTATCCTATTTATAATGATAAAGCCCCATGGTTCAGCAAATACCTAGCCAAATAAATTCCTTTCATACCATAACAAATCCTACAACCATTGTTATCCTAAATTCAATAAATGGAGTCTTTTGTTATAATTATAATGAGGCGGTCCAAAGAAGATATATAGTTCTTATATTAAAATCTTTGAATCATTTATTCCCCCACAATTATCAAATCAAACTCAATTATGATGATATAAAATAAACCTTGTATTACATATACTAATATTTTATTATGTAAATTTCCTATCATAAATCCATATCATCTTCCATAAAATGGGAACCAAATCAATCATTTGTGTGTAGAATGAACTACATCCTCACAGGCTGATACATTTCATTTTCCATAAACCTCACTCCTGGATATTTGGGATAATGGATTTAATATTTATACATTTTATTAATTAATTATTACTGATTCTACAAAATTAATATATCATAAATATTCTTAAAGTAGAACACATGTAAAAAAGACACCATTGGTCGTGTGTGCGTGTAAGACTACCTCCATGCAATGTGATGTGTCATTTATTTATTACCGAGTAAAATAAACGTTATATGTAAGTATATTTAAGGAAATAATATGATTATAATCATATTATTATAATTCTTAAATTATAAAATAACAATAAAATATATTGAATCAAGATCATTAAATATTTGAAATAATATACATGCATATGTATGACCAGCTATCTCCATTGTTGTAATGTTGGTCATTTTTCTTTACCATTATTCCTTTTTATTTTTATATGCATAATTTAAAAAATGAAAATTATTTCATTATTATTATTATTTAGATTCTCAAATAATTCACCCTTTAACAACTTTCAACACACTGATTCTATTTTGAAATTATGAACTGACCATCCACATAACACCTTATGTTGAAAAAATGATTATCTAAGTAAATAAGACATCAAAAAAATGATATATGTTGATCAATAATAAGGGATTAAACCTATAATAGGATATTAATCAAAAAAATAATTTATAAAATTTTATTATACATTATATAATATAAATTCTTGATAATTCCTAGAGTATATAATTCCCCTCTACATTTTAAATCATGAATAATTCATAATTTATGATATTTTATGTCTCAATTATTTTACAACATTCACGTGAGTTATGAATCAAATGATACCAAGTGGTAGGGGTTTATTCTTCAAACTCATTATAATTTTGAATTTTTATTCTTTAATTCCCATTATAGGAAGTTATTAGATCATTTACTAATAAAACTATTTCATATTGCTATAATTTTTACATCCATGAAATTAGCATGTAATAGTAAAATTTTCTCATATTTTCAACATTAAAATAGTGATAAAATATTATTATGAAAATCCATCATTATTTCTATAATTTCTAAAAAATATGTTTCCTTCTATATATGTGTTTCCTAAAAATATTTAGAAAATCATTTTAAACACGTCACAAAGAATTTAATAATGAAAATTTTAACCATATTTGGATTTTTATAAAATGTTCTAATGGGAATATTATTTTTAGTTTTTGAATGACGTAATTTTTTACCATATTAGAAAAATTTAAAAAAATTCATTTATTAACATATATGACATGTAGGGAATTTACAACCATCATGAACAAACTATTTTTTGGGAATTTTTTTATTTCTTTCCATGGTTCTTTTTTAGAGGAGATTTTTTATATTATATTTTTTATATTTGTTTACTTTTAAGAAGTGATTTCAAAGTTAATAGGGTATTTTCCTAATTTTATATTACATATTCTATTTCAAATAAATTTCCATCAATAATAAACACCATTTAGTTTATAGAATAATTCAAAAAATTTAATATTTTTTTCTCTAATATACCAGAAAGGTTTGGGGTCAAGCCCCTTTATTAAAAGAAAAGAAAAAGGACAGTAAAACCTTTTGGAATGGGTAAGGTAAAACCCATAACAAGCCCCCAGGCTCAGTGGGACAAATCCCAATCAGAGACACCACCCAAAACATAAGATCCCAATGGCAAAGCCCATGGAAAGTGACCAACGACACCATAAGAGGAAAAACAACCCGAAGGCAAAACCAGAAGGCCCAGCGGACCAAGTCCAAGCTGTCACTACGGAGACACGGCCACCCGAACACCGCGGTCGTGCAATACCGCCACCACTGAATACTGATGGCCGCAGAACCCTGTCACAGCACCACCTTCGAAGACCGCACGGGTGCCGGAACCAAACCAGCAACCCTAGGTCGACGCACACCGCATCACCACACCAAAACCACCGGCGCAACCGACCGCCACGACGCACCTACGAACCCACACGAACGACCGCCGGTAGAGCCCGCTGCCCACAACGGATCCTGTCAACGACGAAGCTCACGGATCTAGCCAGATCTGTAGATAACCAATTCCCTTAACATGATAGGTTAATACATAACCTATTCCCATTTCATAAATTTTGTCTTTCCAAAATTTCCATAGATTATGATAATAAGAATGTTTGTAAAACCCATTTCCACTTCCTCGGTAATTCATATATTATTATGTATGATTTATTTCTTTTAGGTGGAAAACAAAAATCATGAACATGTAATAATGGGACTTCCAATATAGTGATCAAATTCATTGTGTAGTGATTTAGTATTATGAGGAATCTTTCGTGGGATTAGGTATAAAACTCAATGCATTATGGTTTTTTCCCACAATGTTATATTATTTAGGTAGTTATCCTTGAATCATGTTTATTTCATGTTATATGTTACTTCTACATATCCTCAAATAATAGGAAATTATGATACCATGTTCTCTATGTTATAAACCAATTTGATTACCCTTGAGCCTTCTCATTTATGATATAATGTTTTACATTTAACTCACATGTTATGTTTCCTTGGCATATTTATTCTCGGACTATGATTATTAGCTCATCTCCCTCGTTTAATTATTCCCTAGGTTATCCCATGTAGTTTCAGAGAACAAAAGAATTCAGGAGATAATTATGGGGAATAAAATAATTTCTTTTTATTTCTTGTCTCATGTTGATGTCTTATGAAACTATTCTCCAAAAAACACTAGGAATCACAATATTTGGGTTTTAATTAATTTATTTTTATAATAAATATCTTGTAATAATATTTGTAAAAGGCATGGGTCCCTATATTATAACTCTATCAGATTCCCCCCAACTATACCTAGAAAATATATACACATTATGTGGTTATCATCTATTAATGATTAATATTAAAATATCATGACATCAAAGAAACACTCAAAAATGGTTATTTTTTAAAAGTTGGAAAATAAAATATTATCAATGTATTAGTTAAATTAAATCCACTTCAATAACATAATATGAAACAGTTATTTCCAAAAAAAAATTATTAATTTTAATCCATTTTCAAAATCCATATTACACTCATAACTAGATACTGACTTATTATGTATATTTATGTTCCTATTATGATAATTGTGTCCACAACCAATTACCACCTCAGTTCAAGAATACAATAAAACAACATGAAAATCATATTTTAATAACAGAATCACAAATATATAAGTATTAAAAAGTGTCAAATTCATAAAACCCTAGAAAACTAGAATTTAACCATGTTGTTGTTAATGACGCAAAATACCATGATCCATCCCATGTTGTGACCAAGATTCATTTAAAAAAACGTTTTAAATAGTTCTATATGCATGGAATTATATTATTAAATGGTATGTAATGAAACAACCATATTTTCAAGAATATCGATAAATCTAGGTAACACAACAAGACCTATGGTATTCAAACCCATATGTTATAGGTTATTGGCTTGTATTGAGATATTACAGACAACCCTAGGGAGATTGTACTATCAATATCATCACATAACATAATTAAAAAATAACAAAAAAAACCATAACTATAATGAAATTGAGTGTAAAATATAATTACAGATAATTTCAATCCATATAATAATATATATTCCACATTATGTAAAATAATTTACCCATGATGATCATATGAAAAAAAATTAACACTGATAGGATCGATCAAGTGTAAATATTAATAAAAAATTTAAATTTGAAGGATTTATAATGAAAAAATTAGATCCTCCATAGTATTATCTATACATTCCATCATGATATAACCTCTTAATATCTCATACAACCCATAAAAAATCATTCATGATAGATAAAATGATTACGTGTACACCAAATTTATTGTGTAGGGTGTATGTATAACACTTAGTTGGAGAACACAAAGGTTTTCCTGAATATATGACATAATATCCCATATATATGAATTAATTAAAGAATAAATGGAGGAGTAACCTACATAATCGATGATATCAGGTTTGGTCACTTTTTCCAAACATTCCCACCAAAATACCATACCCCACTAGCCTCAACAATGATAAATAACAATAATTTTGTAACCAAATCACAATGAATCTATATCATAGGAAGGGAATAATGAATCCAATCCTATACATATACAAAAACAATTAATTGAAAGGTATTCTATAACCAGATGTGTAATGTATCTATGAATATTTTATAATATCTAGTCTCCTCTTTATGCATATATGATGGTGAAATCATAACACACTATTACCCATAAAAATTTATAAAAATAAGCACATGATATATGTAACACAATACCCTAGTATTCCCAAACATTAATTATCCAATAAAAATGTGAAATTATAATTTTATATAGATGGATTGAAAAAAAATTCTTGATCTCTATAACTTAACAAAGAGTATATTGTCTGTCATTTTAATGTTAAATCAATGGTGTTTAGGTAACTGAAAATAATATATAGAAATACTAACCCATTACTAATCACAAAACAGGATATAGAATCATATACAGAATTGTATATAAAATATTATTTGAAAAAACCCAATTCCCATCAAAACTCACACTACCCAATCGTCCTATTCATAACCCATATTTAACCATCACTAATGAATTGGATTAGGATTCTTAGGCCATATCCCATTTTATAAATACAATTCACTAACTGAATAGGATGAATATAAAAACCCTTATAATTATTTCACTTTAATACAATATTTATTACCTAATATTAGAATCAATACAACCTATAAGATTGATAATTATACTATCTTTTTGAATTAGGTTCATTACAATAAAATTTAGAGTAGTAAAAACAACATCTTTATTAAATTATTCCTTTACATGATCATTCTTAGAAAACATCGGACAACATGGGGACATACATAAGAATGCGAGGAGATATAAAGCCATGTAATATAATAAAAAATTCATTATATGAAGAGAATAATTCATGATGGAAAATTTTCTTAACAGTGGGATATAAAAGAATAATAATCATAAACATCAATAGGAATACATGATATAGTATGATAATAACAGTGGAAATATCAGAAAGGGAGAAACAACTTAAAACACTTCATTATCACCATAGTTCAGGGATAACTGCCAAGAAATCATGATAGAGAAAGTCCCATAAAGGAATCTAGTTCACTTTGTGATCAAACATGACATATTATGATAGTAAACATTATCCAATGCATTGGAGAACTGGGCGCATCAACCACATTCATTTCATTATCATGCAAAATCTTGCCACATATATCATAAAACATGGATTCATTCATCATTATATATTTTCCATGATCATATAGTGTGAAATAAATACACGTTATTCACAATTAAAATAATTATTACTGTATAAAGGTGAAAACCATTGATAGAAAATGGTTATGGTATTCACTATAAAATTTATTTGTCATGAAAAACTGTGGTGATGCTTTGGAATAATAACGATGTGACATAAAATATCATAAAATGATTTGATGAGAGAAAATTGGGTATCTCATAAATTGGAAATATAATGGGCATCAATAGGGACATTTAATTTCATGTGCCAACATTATAGAAGAGAAATATAATGTAAAAGAAAATACATAATCTAGAATAATGAAGAGAATTTTAGGATCCCTTATTATAATGTGTCACTCAAAATGATTTTGAGGGGATTGTCAATAGATTATGGGCTCCTTGAGGGAACTCTTGAGATGCGTGGGAAGATTAAGGGAAACATCTAATGATTTTGTGTGTGATGAAAATAGGGATATTATGTGGGATTATATAGGAAATGAGTGGGTATTTATTTATTATTTTTTATACATAGGGATTGGACTCTATATAATGAAATAACCACAAAAAACATACCATTGTTTTCCCATGGTATGTACCAAATGGTAGTGTTTTTCATTATTTTAGATGGACAAGAGCGTAACATAATAAAATAATTCCCTTTATTAAGTGGTGGTTATTTATACTCTTAATGAAAATATTTTAGAATCGTGAAATAGATAAATGTTTTTGGAGGATTAACAATGGATTTATAAAATTAATAAAATGAACATAAAATATTATCATTTTAAAGGAAAAACATATATTTTCCTAGATTTATTTATAGTATATATTACAATACTTTTTTGTCATTATTATGTCATAATTCACACCATATATGTATTTTGTATTTATGTTTTACCAAAAAAATAAACTATCACAAAAAGATATGAAAAATTGAACATTGGATAAATTTTAATTATCATTGAAAAAAAATTAATTTTACCATTATAAATTTCTAAAAAAATTTATTTAGACATTCAAAGTATTAAAAGACATTTATTGTGAAATATTAGGTTTTTTTGACAATAACAACTTTGGATCCTTTATAAAAATAAAATTTAACTTCATAAAAATTATATGACCATATATATTTAAAAAAATATATTAATAATATTTTATTAGAAAATTATTTATTTAAAAAAAATATTAATTCATTATAATAAATATATTAATTAAATTGAACACATATTAAAAATAAACATTTTGTTTTATTGTAACAAAATTTTAAAAAAATATATGTTAACAATAATAGGATGAGAATACAATCAATATTATATAGAAAATTATGTACATACTCATATATATAGGGTCTTGATACATATTACATTAACACACCATCAAATTCCTCTATGTGTATGGGGCATGACTACGAGACTCTCATGAGGTTCTTCAGCAAACGTGGTTTGGTCTGTGATCTCAATGAAAATGAATTTCTCCAGTAAATGGGTTTTCTCATGCTTAATTTATTGGATATTAGCTTGGTCTTGCTCATGGGAAAGGATTGGTGATTATATCTTCCCCGTAATCTCTAATAGATGGGCTTCATTGGGTATGATACTTGTATTAGAGTCCATTACATCCTTTTTCTATGTCAATTGGATTTGTAAAACCCTAATATTTATACTAATCATGTGATCACTATTCATTTACTATATTATGAATAGTAATTATTCATAATGTTATTTTAAATAGGATATTATAATACTAGTTAATTTCATGTGTTTTTTAAAACTATTACACATAATAATACATTTACTTGAATCAAAAGTGAAATTTTATTTATAATAATTCAGGTCATTACAATTATCCCCCTCAAGAAATTTCTCACCCAAAATTTTCATTTCCCACAATAAAATAGATTAGTGTAACTCTGTTTCATCATGTCATCGTGTTCCTATGTTATTTATTCAATACTTTGTTTTCTCTACAATACATTAATAAGGTAGATTTTCTTATTTCATAGATATTTTCCTATATGATCCCTGATTTTTAGTGGATTCACTTTATAGGAAAGGTTGTTCTCCAATTCTACCACCTTTGGATTGAGTATATGTGAGGGGTTTTGTATTTAATTACTCAAGGGGGATATGTGGAATAAGTATTGTACATGAGATAAGTATTTTGGGAGTGTTATTCGATAGGCCACTACTCTGATGCGATGGAGGTTATCCAATGGGCCGATGTATCTTAGGCTTTGTTTTCCCTTCTTCCCAAATATCATATCTTTCTTCTATGGAGATATGTAGAATAAAACAATGTCTCCAACATTAATCCATAAGTCTCTTTGAAAATTTGTCATCATTTCTCAACAGTCGACTCTATGCATCCTTGATGTGATTCTGAATGGTGTTAACCATTTCATCCACTTCCTCAACCATTTCAAGAATATCCAGTTTTCATTTCACAACTTGCAGGTGTCCTGAAGCACTTCCAATAAATGGATTCAAGGGAAGTTATTTGGATACTTTAGGGAGAAATATTATTATATGAGAACTCAATCAAATATTATGTGGGTACGTTCTACCTTTGATGTTCAATGAGGATGATATCAACATGTTGATATTGTGAGAAATCCTATAGAATCTCAATGAAGTGTGAAATATTTTTAATACAAACCACCACATAATAGATATCATTTATTCCTCTCGATGTCTTTAGATGTATAGTGACATAGTAAATGGTGATGTTTTCACATTTCTAGGTTGGTATGAGAAATTATTTCATCATCCTGTTATATTTTTTCCTTTCCTCGACCACTTACTAATATAAAATACATCTTGATTTATATTCCATGATGCCCTTCTTCATCTTCCCCACCAATAGTTCTCTCAGTGATCATGATACATATGTTTTCTCCCTATATTAATAGATTAGGTTAAGCTATGTGAATAATTAAAAATATCTCTCTTTATCTCTTCATTGTTTAGTACATATTGTTTGTTCACAAATTATACAAAAACTTCTCCATCAACATTGAACTATATGTGGAAACTTTTTTTAAACTTTCCACTTTCTATTTAATTCCCACATCATTTCTCTGAGAGCCAATTATCCTTTCCAAATGATATAAATGAGAAGTAATTTTGGAAGGATTGATGATTTTACATACCTTACAATCCCCATCTTCATCCTCTTTATGTATAAGAAGATCGAATCCATCTCAATTCAATTAAATGATTTAATTGAGTGATCAAATTTACATGGTGCATCTACCACATTATTTTTCATACTATGATGGTAGTGGATTGATCATTAATAGTCCTTCATAAACTCTTACCATTTTAACCAGAATATATACATCTATTTATATGTTAATATAAAATTAATGCCTTTTTGATGCATATATGTCTCACACTTCTCCCGAAATAGATAATACCATAGGATTTTCAACGTAATGATCACTGTAGTCAACTCTAGATCATGCGTTGGGTAGTTTTTTTCATGAACATTCAACACCCATTAATCAAAGTATCTGAATTTTTCATGCTATATTAACATGATTCCAAATTCATTCTTCAAAGAATCTCTGAATACCATGAAATGTTCTCCACTTTTGGGCAGTGTGAGAAATCATGTCATGATAATCCTTCTTTTTCATCTCCATGAGGCTCTCTTTTCATTCATCATTCCAAGAAAACATAAATTCATTCTGAGTTATCATGGATAGAGTGTTTCATAATCACATGAAAGTTCCCATAAATCTATGATAATACCCACATAATCCCAAGTAATTACATATTTATGTCCTAGATTTCATCCTCCTTTATTATTTAAAGGATTTTGTCATTGAAGGTTCAATAGATAAACCATTACCTAAAATAAAGTACCCCATGAATGATAATTCATTCAACCAAAACTAATGTTTTGTGTAATTGGCTTATAGTTTTGCCTTTAGTAAGGTCATTATAATTGTACATAGCTCATCTTCATTTCCTTAGTTTTTGAGAATACTAGTATTTCACCCATATCAACTGCTAAATTGTTTTCAATGTAGTCTCTAAATACTCTACTAATAAATCCCATCAATTTTTCAAAAACAATTGTGAGTTTTAATGGAATTGTGATTTACTTATATTGACCATAACATGTATGAAAAGAAGCCTTGCGGATATCCACCTTGTTCACCCAAACATCGTAATATCTTGACCAAATATCCACATTAGATAATTATTTTTATACATGTAGATGATAAAATAATTCATCAATCCATGGAAGCTGATACTTATTGTTTATTATTATATTGTTGATCACATGATAATCAATTCAATGGTGTAAAGGAACATTCTCTTTTTTGACAGAGTGGAATGATGCACCCTATAGTGATGTACATGGGCATATGGACCCTTTATATAGATTCTTATATAGTTGTCTCTTTATCTATACAAGTTCCAAAACAAACATTCTATATGGGGTCAAGGATAATGGTAATTCCTTAAGGATAAACCCAATTTAAATGTTCGACTCTTAGTTATGAGGAGGACCAAAAAATTCCATTGGAAACACATAATTGTGTTCCCTTACTATGTTCATGTCATCAAGACTGATTTTTTCCTTATAATCAATAATTTGAGACATATATGGTTGATCACGGGGGAATAATATCCATGGTTTTGATGTTGTTGGTAATGAAAATTCATACACCACCTTGAAATTTTACAAAATTAGTTGTCAATTCATGGTACAGTGAGTTTTGTCCGTCTCATAGAAATTATTTTGACTCAATATAGAATAATTCAATCAATACACATATTTGAATAAAATTAAACAAAATGGAGTATTACATAATTCTCTACGATGTTCAGCCCATAAATTGAAATATGGTAATAGTTATATACAAGGGATGTAATAATTTGACCATTTTCCATTTTCACAGATAACTCCACATCCATGCATTGTGATTTTGTTTGAATAGTTAAATTAATCCTTCATGAAATTACAGAATGTGTAGAACTAGAATAAATAAAAATACATTTAGTATCCATGAATAAATTATAAGAATAACTAGGATGCATTCATTATTGGTATCCACCTCAGTGGTTGTGATGGAAAAATATCACACTTTCTGCATTGGTAGTTGTTAGTTGTCTCAGAAAACACTCAGATTAGTGCATTTATTTGAAAACTAACATGATTCCATGTATTTTATGCAATAAAAAATACACTGAGGGATGACTAGACCATTTTTTCCCCTAGAAATTAGTGGGTTTTTCAAATTTCCAACTGCTAGCAAGTTTCCCTTCCTACCTTCACCTAAATCATTTCAACTTCCCCCTTATACAATTTTAGGGGTGCTTCTTTCCACTCCATTTACAATTGGGATGTTGAAAATTCTCGGCCCCATTATATTTCTCCATCAATCCAATTGAAGAAACTCACATTTATGATTTATTTCCCCAGGATTCCCATTAGATTATGAAATCTCCATTTCTACATTGAGAGAACACCGAACAATTTTTTCATAGTTATCAATGTCATGGATCACTAGGGATTTTCAACGTTTTGGTTTTATCCCACTAAAGAAGAAGTCAATCATCAATATGTGGGTCATGATAAAGATAGAGGCATATCATGCATGTCTTGAGAAGCTTTCTATGTATAGTATGATAGATTTTTAAAATATTTTCATGATGGTAAGGAAATCTCTCTCCATTTTAAGATGGGGAGTGTGAGGAAAGTTTTTAACAAAAAACATTTTCCTTGATTCCTTCAAACCCAGCGCTTTGATATCTTCCTTTGGGTATGTATTATTTATCAATTTTCACCAATTATTATATTCTCCCCTAGATGATAAATATCATTTAGAAATTTTATCATTCGTAATATTGAAGGATATAGATGATATTATCAATAGAGTTGATTTATTGTAACTCAATTAAGTGATTAGATGATCCATTGATTATTGTAGTATTTTGTTTCATGTAGGACTAAATCATATGTTGTACACTTATAGGGGATATGGACTCTCCTCCTAATCCAAGTTTCTATTCAAAACATGTTTCAATTTAGAGTTTATTAGTATAAATTTCACATTTCCTTTTCTCATTTAGTTGGGCATTTCATTAGGTTGGTCATCGCATTTCTCACTACATCGATTGTTTACCTGATTCTACCTATTTAAGTCCATTGGATAAAATAAAAGAGTAAATACGGATTATAACATTTAAACTATTAATAACATAAACAAAAATAAAATGAAATTAAAGGGATAACATAATAATAACATTTATTTCATATCTTATGAATTTCTTGGCTTAAATATATGTTATCAATGATATATTCACAAACATATATTCTTATGCGAATTTTTTTTGTCTATTAATAATGGTTCGTAATGAAATTCCAAATTTAAATAATTATTTTTCCTGTTAGTTTCAAACCATGTGTATGTAAATGCCCGTTGACGTTCACTAGTTCCCAGTTGAGTCTATGTCAACATGGTGTTTTGATTTTACCCCTACGTACATATGTTCTAGAGCCACATTAACTTTTAGTAACCATATATGGATTTATTTTCATGATAATCCAATTTATGAATGGTTAAAAAATCTATGTATGTTTTCTTATTCTTATTTTAATTCCATAATATTTCTGAAGAGTCTTCTTATCCTATTAACAAATATAACTAAACTATTCCTTTTGTACCAACTATAATGATCTATTTCTTTATTTCACATAAATTAATGTTTTATTTCATATGAATACACATAATACAACCCATATGTTCCATAATTCTTGGGTCTTTTGGAATTATTCACATTAAAAATAATTTGAAATAGGAAAAACAACATCATTATTGAAAACATCCTTAACATGCTGGTGCTTAAAATTGTATGGGATAACCTGGGGACATACATTATAAAGGGTTGTGATATAAATTCCAACAATGGAATAAAAACATCATAACATTAAAAGAATAATAAATTATAGAAAATAGCCATATTAATGGGACATAAAAAGGGTAATAATCGTATACCTTAACAATGAGATATGATAACACATGATAGTGAGAATGGAAATATGATAAATGTGGAAGAAACATAAAACACTACAACAAAATAATAGGTCAATGATAACTAATAATACATCCTTATGGGAAAACAGACAAATAATAATCATGTTCACTCGTTGTCCCAGTAGGACATCTCTTAATACTAAGAATTACCCTATGAATTTGTGCCCTATATAATTTAAAGTCCACCCTTCACATTCATTTCATTATCATTCTTAAGTGTGATACACTGATCATAAAACATGGATCCATTCATCGTCATATATTATTCTGGGATCATGGATTGTGAAATAAATACATGCAAGTCCCATGTAAAATAAGTATATGTGTGGAATGGTGAACATGATTAATAGGAAATGGTTATGGTATTCAATACACATTTTTTGACAAGGAATACCATTGTGAAATTTTGGTAGCATAACGACGCCACTTTAAAATTCCTAAAATGTATTGATGAGAGATTACAGGGTATATAATCATTTTTAAATGAAATGGTAAGTAATAGGAACCTAAAAATCTGTATCCAAAATTCAGGAATTGGAAATATAGGTAATAATATAGTAAACTAATATGAATAATGAAGATAAGTTAAGGATTCCTTACTTGAGTGTGTGACTCCAAATAAATGGGTGGTCAATCTTGAGAGCATGGAGGATCCTTGGGAGGACTATAGTGAGGGTAGGGAAGAGTAAGGGAATGGTATATTTATTTTTATTGATGTGAAGTGGGATTTTGGGAGGCGATATATAGGTAATGAGTTGGGATTTCATTATTATTTCTCAAACATTGGTTGTTGACTTTATATAATAAAATAACCAAAACCACAAACCATCACATAGTTTTTTCCAATGTTTTATACAAAATATGAGTATTTTTATTTATTTAATAAGGAAATGGGATGAACATAATTAAATAATTCCCACTATTATGTGTTTTGGATTCAAACTCTTAATGAAAGAAATTTAATCCTTAAAATATTTGAATGGTTTTTTAGGATAAATAATAGATTTAAAAACATATTCAAATAAAAATAAAATACTATATTTTTAAAAGGAAAACAATTATTTTGTCATTTATTAATTTTATAGTATTCATTACGTCACTTTTGGTTCATTGTGATCTTATAATATATACCAAAATTTATACATAATTTAATTTTTAACCAAAAATTTGACTATCTAAGAATGTTATGAAAAACTATTTGTTTTATAATTTCGATATTTTGATTGAATAAACAATATTCATTTTATCAAAATAATTATCTTAATAAGGTTTTTTACTTTTAAAATAAATATCAATATTTTTTAGAAATAATATCTTCTTTTAATAATAATAGTTTTTGATCCATTATAAAAATGACATCTGACATCATAAAACTTTTATGATAATTTATATTTTATAAATTTTATATAAAAATATTATTATATTAAAATATTATTTTTTTATTAAATCCATTAATTCATTGACATAAATTTATTAATTTTAATTTAATACAAATTAAATCTAAAATTGTTGATTTATTTTATCGAAATAAAAATCATTTACAATGTAAAAATAGTGGGACGAAAATATATACATTTTTTTATAAAAAATAATTTATATACTCATATTTATAGGTTCTTAATATAGATCCTTTTATTATACCAAAAAATACACTATCTATAAGGTGTATGATTGTAAGACTTTCATGGGGTGGATCAGTGAGCATTGTTTGGGCTATGCCCTCGTTGATAAAAAATGTATCCCATAAACGGTTTCTCACTTGCTTAAAGTTTTTTGATATCAACATGGGATTAGTCAAAGGAAATCCCAATGATTCAATAACCCTCATAAGTTATAATAAATTGGATTTATAGGGTATGATCCTATTGGTTTTGTCTATCAATCTCTTTTTCTGCTTAAATTGGTTTTGTAAAAACCCTATATTTACATTAATCATGCGATCACTATACAACAGCTATATTATCAATGGTATTGATTTTTATCTATATTTTAAATTAGATATATTAAAACTATAGGAGTGAATGTGTTTTTTAAAAAAATTATACATAATAAGATATTTAACTAGATTGAATGGGGGGTTTATTTATAAGTGTTTCGGTCATTACAATGAACCACTAATATATAATAAAATATCAAGATATACCCCATATAAATAAGTAATAATCCCACTCTAATTATTTTTAATTTTCCATTCATAGACATACACCTATATTTTTAGGATACATACACTCCCCAATCACACAATAACCCGTCAAATAACGTACTTATGAAGTGAATTATATCTCATTCCTATTTTCCCCAAACTTGCCCACTCAATGAGTTAATAAAATGAATACATCCAGTTTTAAAATATTTGAGATTCTAAAAGAAACCAAATATAACTCACACTTCAATATTATCGTGGATATCATGACTTATAGTACTATCAAATATAGTAATGGATCTCAAATAAATGATCAATATATAGGAAATCATCCCTCATGTATCAAGGTATAATCAACACTCAATGACATATCGTACCACTCCTTTATGTTTAAATCATACCCCTAGGTGAAACCATGATAAAAAAATCCCTCACATGAAAAATTACATATAACACAATTAGGATAACCCTAATATAAAAAAGGATGACCTTGGTATACCACAAACATTAATAGAAATCCATCCATAAAGAGAGTGTTCAAAGGTCCATAGAACATCACATTGATGTTTACTCAAGTAATTAACAAGTTTTATAAGTCAAAAAACACACTACATAATGGTAAATCCAATTTGAATATAACTAATCTAACTCCTATGAAAAGTAAATTTTAAGAGATAAGTGATGACTATAATGAATAAATGACTTTTCATTATCACAATCAATTTATTTATATAATCATTCCACAATAAATTCGATATAATTAAATTCACAATAAAATCGTAAACTACAGTAATAGATTATATAAAAATATGTGGAATAACCATAATATCAAATAACAGTGGATCATAATTTAAATAACGAAAAATTAGATACATAATCATTATGAGTAAATCAATACGAAATGTAATATACATTGTATAGGAACTAAGAAATATATAAGAATGATTTTAAATGTTAGAATAAATTTTATGAATAAGGGTTAATATTACAATTGGAAGGTAAGATGAACATTATAATATAACTATTGATAATCAGAACATTTGATTAATTATCTCCCAGTATGATAGTTGTTACACAAATGTATCTTTTATATATACAATTTCTAAAAAAACAAAATTCATCTTGTATTATTGTAATTATAAATTATTATTATTGAATATTTTTAAATGAGTAGTCCTATTATTACACACAAATGAATAAAAATAAAAAAAATGAGTTTTAAAAAAGATATATTAAATTTTGGATACCCTACAAAAGACTACGAAACCTGCTTGAAATATATTTAATAAAAAATATTTAAAAACATATGAAATTATTTGATAAAAAATATGTTAAACGTGGAATCAACGTATTGATTTTATCTAATTGATAATGTTTTATAATTAAAAAAAATATTTTTTTTGGAGAATACTAAAATTACATCATTTATATACAATATTTTTTATACAATAAATTTATGTAAATATGTTGTTATAAAGAATATAAAAAAATCCATGAAAAATATTTTTAAAATAATTTATATTATTTTGAAAAAAAATTATGAACCTATAATTGAGTTTCTCAATTATAAAATTTGATTATGGTTTTTAAAATAATTCATTATAATTAAAAATTTTCCTTGTCCAAAATAATAATAATATATTGATTTCAATTCTCAAATAAAAAAATATAAAGAAACATATTTTAAAATATAAATATTTTATTTTAATGACATGGGAAATGTAATGGTGATTAATTTTCCACAAATATTATTTCTAATGTCCAATTCTATAAGAAATAAACAAATATCCCTCTTTTAAAATAAAAACACATCCATCATCCCATTCATCTTCAACACAAAATAAATGATCATAAATCTCTTCTTAAAATCATTATTTAATGATACTACATGTATTTATTAAGGTCCAATTATTTCTCAATATTTATGAATCCACATTCGAAAATAAGGGATCCAAATATATTAACTTTTATTACTCTCTAAAATTATTCCCCATTCTTTTTTATTTAAATACAAAATGTTGTTATTATTCGTTATTATGAATCCTTTATTGAAATATACCTCACATATCACAACTTCCTCTCATAATTCCCCATCCATATGTAATTATAATATGAAATTATTTCATATCATAAAACTCCATTATCAAAATGCATATGCTTTCATGTATATATGATATTAGTGATGGATTATATATAATACTGAAAAAAAATTATATATATGGGAGATGTAGCTAGAGGAAGTCTTTTAGTTATAAAGTGGATTAATAATTGTTTTGGAACCAGAGTAGTTTTTACCTAAATGTATAATAAAATGGATGTTTCATTATAATGAAATTTCATATCCCTAGTTCATATCATTCAAAAGTTTCACATACTCCATATTTTTAAATGTTATTTTTATATCATTTTATTGGTCTCATATCAATAAATAAAATTTTATCTTATTACTAAATCACATTGATACACTCATGTCTTGAAATAATTATACACTACTACTCCAATGTCAACTCATTGAAAATGATACTACCTTTTTCACTTTGAATATCCAATTTTTTATTATTTGATTCATAGATAATCACCTTCATAACTATATTATTCACTAACTATGTAAAATTTTAAATTTCAAATATACATTATTTATATATTAATAACTATTAATTACTTGTAAATTATTTTTATGTTATTTCATAGGGAATGACAAGATTTTTTCTTTTATCCACTACTTTCATATAATGGTTAAATTGGAATTATTATCTAATGGGTTGTTCATATAATTATGAATACCTTTTAGGTATATATATGTCTCATGAGAAACAATAACTTCATTATTTTTTTTATTACTCCCCATTTACGCACAATTTCTTGTCTAATAGATAAGATATTCAGAATTATGAAATACATCAAAATGAAATTTTTTTTTTCATCTATGTGATCTTGTATCATTGTTATGGAATAAATTATTATATAAAATTCTTGTTTTATTAGTTATATGAAATTATTTGATTATGTATTACAGAAAAATTATGTAATCCATGTATACTCTATGATAGTTTCCACTATACACTATAGGGGACTTTTGAACATTATTCTATAATACACAAAGGTTTATGTGGGTAACACATCTAGAGGGGTAGAGGAGATTAATATTTGGGAACCTGAGTTGGAGATTTACTGGAAGAGTAAAAGGAATAGATGAAGTATGGGAGATGAAGATTTCAACTCTAGAGAGAATAATATCTTTCCATTTCTATTTATATTCTAGTATAACCTTATGGATTTTTCTCGATCTATCCACTTTTATTATAATCATGTGTTTTACTAAATTCAACTGATAGAATTTGATTTTTTCATATTGTTTAATCAATTTTATTTTTCATGATTTCATTTTCTCACATGAGTTCAATACATTTCCACTGGCTTTACTCCTTCAAAATCAGTATTTCTTTTTCTTATGATTATCGAGTAGAAGAGTAATTATAGTAATATTTTTATATTTTTCTCTCACCATAATATTTTTATTTTTTTAATTATACTTGTTTAATATCTATTTAATTTTAAGAAATATCCAGTCCTATGGATGTATTCTTTTGTTTTTTTTTAGAAATATCTTCCCTGGTACATCATATATTTTCAATCTATTTTTGTTAGTTTCCATCGAATTTTGGGCATGTATTTTTATCCTAACATTATCTAGTGATAACTACATTAACTCATTACCCACACACTACCTCATTAAAAAAAATTCATCTTATATTTGGTGTCTTATTACCAGCTTATTGTACATTTATTACATATATAATCAATTTATTGAATGTTAATTTAATGTCTTATTACATGTTGTTCACTATTTCTACTCGTAATTAATGTAATAAGGTCAAATATTATTTGTTTCATTGATAATGTTATAGAAGTTACATATAATGATGAGAAGATTAATGTAATATTTTTAAAGTCCTGTAAAATTCAAGGGAAATTTTTTCTTAATTTTCTTTGGGATTTTATAAGAACGCGGTCTCTGACGGCACTTGATTCCGAGGCCCGGTGTGCCCGGAATTTCTATCTGAAGTTTAGCTCGGGTACGTTCAGTGAACGAATGAGCGGGAATTGCTAACTTTTGAGCCGGTGCTCGGAATCTAATTCTGAGGGCACCGATGGAACCGTAGCGCCGATAATTTCTTAGGAACTCCATTTCCGGAGTTGCGTTTACACGAGAGAAGTTGTTAATTTTTGTGGAAGGTAAAATAAAAATTATGTAACAATTTTTATTTTTACTTTAAGTGGTTTTAGCTTTGGGTGGAAGTTGGGTAACTACCCAACTTCCCAAGGGAGGTTATGAGGGTGGTGGGGCCCACACGAACACCATCCCTTCACATTCCTAAACCCCCTCAACTCGCTATTATGGATGACAACTTGTCATGAATTAATTAAGTGGAATTAATTCAAACTCTTGAAATTCAAAAGTTATGTTATGTTAATAAAATAAGAGATGAGATTATTTTATTTAGGGTTGGAACCTTGTGGTGGAGTTTTCGGGAGAAAAGGATAAGGACTTGAGGAACTTCTTCGTATTCGACGAAAAACGCGAAGAACACATCGGTCTCCGATGAAGAACGCCGAGTTCTCAGAAACCGATTACGCGACGCCGACGTGACTTCCTCCTTCCGCGATGTCTCTTTCCGCGACAGTTTTTCCGCGACGAATCCTCGTTCGACGAACCTCCATTCAAGCTACGCTCGAGGTAGGGATTTACTTATTTATTTGTTCGTGAATAATACCTTGTTGTTCTTCGTGAAAATACGACCAATTGCTATCGATTAACAAGAGGGGTCCAGACCGCACAAACACGGCTGACCCTCCTCCCTTATCCATGTTATTGTTTCTAATGTGGTTGGAACGGGAATGGCGCGGTGCCGTCGCACCGCGCAGGATCGTGCGGCAAGTAATGTGCGGCGTCGTCGCACCGAGCCGTGAAATTGAACCAAGTTGCAGCGCCGTCACACTGCGCCGAAGAGCCGCAAAAACACTGTGGCCGGAGCGGGGCCGCGGCAGAGGGGTGCGGCGCTGTCGCGCCGCACCAGACGAATGAAGGCCGCAGCAGAGCATGGGAACCGGCGGCCGGAAGCGGGCCGCCGGTGTCAGAGCAGGGAGGGGACCGGCCGTCACCGGTCCCGTGGTGGCAGAAACAGGACGGCCGGGGCGGGCCGGCCGGGAAGGAGAGGAGCCATGGGTTCAAACCCCCATCCGGCCAGCTAGCGGCCCCCATTAAGGGGGGCTGCGGTTACAAAACGCAGGGGGGGAGCCCCCCCCCCCCCCCCCCCCCACACCGCAAACCGAACGGCTCAGCCGTTCCGCCGAGCCAGCTGGCGCCGCGTGCCAGTGCGCCGAACCGCCAGGCCGGCAGCCGGGCTGGGCCAACCTGGACCCGGGTCGGGTCGACCCTGTTCGGGCCGACCCAGGGGGTCTCAGGCCAGGTCGGTCCGGGCCCGAAACCCCCGTTTTCGGACCCTCTTCTATCTTTTTCCCATATCATGGGCTACAGACCTCCGAACAGCGCACCGTCAGTTGCGATGGGATCCTTGGATCGAGACTGTCGTTTCGGTATATCGCACTCAAGGTTTCAGAATACTTTAGGTTCGGCCGAGTTGGTTCGTACACGAAACCAACCGGTCCCTCGGAGCGGAAACGCTCATAACTTGAGCTCCGGATGTCCGATTGACGTGTCTTCGACTTTGTTGGATTCCTCTTAGTGAGACGGATCTTTTGGATTACTCCGCCCGAGGTTTGGACGCAGGTGGAGTAGGGTCGGGTTGGTTTTTCCTTAAAAACCAACCGAGGCCCTGGGACAAAAAAGCCAATAACTCTCAGACCGGGCGTCCGATTGACGCGTCGTCTGCGACGTTGAGTTCCTGTTGACGATACGGAACTTTTGGATACATCAACTCTGGACTATGTGTCAGTTTATGTATCATCCTCTCGGCTCGTGGAGCGGACCCTCCCGAACGAGCTTGCTGTGTGCGGGAACCCTAGAGCTGGCTGCATTTACGACTGTGACAACGACGACGACTGTACAGAGATCCTCAGTGAATTCGACAGCGACGACAAAAACACTCAGCGATCCTATGTGGATCAGTGCTACTGATCCTGTGTGGGTCTGATCCTGTGTGGGTCAGCGCTCAGTGGTTCTGTGTGAGCCAGCGCCTAAAGATCCTGTGTGGGTCCGATCCTGTGTGGTTCTTTGCGGGGGTTAGTTACCTATCGATCTTTTGTGGGTCATATCCTTTGTGGGTAATTGCGGGGGTTAGTACATATCGATCCTTTGTGGGTCCGACGGCTAAGATGAATCAGTGGCAATATCTGATCATCTCTATTGTCATACGAATAAGTATACCTGTGTGAGATGAATCATGTTTGCTTTCCTTTGTGGATTGTGTTGTTCTATCCTGTGTGGATTTACATTTCGCTTTCCTGTGTGGATTGGGTTGTACTTGAGCTCGGATGTTGGAGCCGAACGAGAATTGATGACTTAGGTATACGTATGGGCATATACCTAAGCATTGTCGGATGTTACTTTGTGATTGTATCTTTCCTTTGTGGATTATCCTTTGTGGATTCTGGGAGACCTTCGGGGGTCTCGGGGTCCCTACTGAGTACCTTATACTCACCCCTGCACAGGCTATGCCCGCACTACGTTGTGTTGGTTGCAGACGACGGACAGCGCTGATCGTGGTTGAGGCTTGCGGAGCAGGACGGTACTGGAGGAGGACCACTAGCAGGACGTACTCGGAGTGGACGGTTGGACCCGAGGAGTTGTGGAGGATATCTATATTCACCCTTCAGGTGGTAGTCCAGTGTACGGATCGAGGTTGTGGCTTTACTTTTCAGTTATTGTTTTCCCTTTCGAGTTGTACTTTACTTTCAGTTTGGGTTTGTATTCTGGCCCATTACTTTTCTGCACTTACTGTTGCACTTAGTTTTTACATAGTGTTTACTTCTACTACATGCTTGCTCTGTGGTGTCTGTTTACTTTAAAAAGGCAATGCCTTCCATTTTTACCAGGATTTATGCCTTGGTGCTAGTCGCCAGCCCCTGGTCTATGGAAGGCGGGCTTGGGGTAGTCACGACACGAGCCCCGAGGATGGGTCGTGACAAATTGGTATCAGAGGAGTTCGGTTCTATCGCAGAACTTGGGAATCTGGTCTTTTTCTATGTGAAGAAATAGTGTTAAGAGTATTGAGTGTGGTTATTAGTCCAGGGAGTCCAGTGTTGGTGCGTCGGCCGACGTATCCGTACACCAGGACCCGGATTTCTGATTTCCGACTTAATGCACGAAAACATTGATTGCATGTGTGTTTCAAGTTTTATATGTGATTACTCTATGTCAGCTCACCAGGTATATTGTTTGACCGTGGAGCACCTATTACTTTTCAGGATGGCCCCACAATGGCAGCCAGCTAGGGTTCCGAGAGTTGAGCGTGACGACAGCCCACCGAGCGATGAGGCCTCAGTGCAGGGCCCTTTGACAGCAGAGGCACCGGCGGTACCTCTACCCGCCGAGCCACCGATGCTTCCAGCCCCAGCCGCTGACGATGCACGTCACCTTAGTGCACTGCACGAGTTCCAGTGCTAGCAACCGCCCAGGTTCCGCGGGGAGACGGACCCCCAGGCAGCCAAGGACTAGCTAGAGGCAGTTGTACGAGTTTTCCGGTTAGTGAGGACACCAGCAGACCTCATGGTGATCCTCGCAGCGAGCCTACTACACACGGCAGCAGGCAGATGGTGGAGCTTGATGCTCCAGGTGCACAATAAGGCATCACTCCTCTGGACGGACTTTGAGAGCCTCTTCCGCTCGGAGTTCTTCCCAGCCACCCTCCGTGCGGTGCACATCCAGGAGCTTCTACAGCTGCGGCAGGGTAGCTTGACGGTCGGCCAGTTCCCGGCAAGATTTACCGATCTCTCGCGATACTCTACAGACATGGTACGAGACCCATTCTTCCGGGCCCGGACCTTTTAGTAGGGATTGAGAAATGATATCAGGGCATCGCTGATCTCCCTCAGTATTCCGACTCATGCAAGAGTACTGGAGCGAGCCCTTTTGATCGAGAGCTTTCTTGGTGAGCCTTCTTCAGCAGCGAGACCTACCGCGGGGCGGTATGAAGTAGATTCTTCTGTAGCAGGAAATCGATGGATGACTCATGGGTCCAGGAAGACCAGACCCTCAGGCAGACGACCTCAGGACACTAGCTTAGCTGTGCGGGGCACACAGCGTGGGGCCAGTCTTTCGAGAGGCAGGCAGTGCTACTCATGTGGCGGGCAGGGCCACATGGCTCGTGATTGCCTGACCCGTCGTGCCGAGGAGCAACAGACGGTTGAGGGACCACCGAGGCAGAGGCAGAGGGTCGAACGTGGCGGTCCGTAGGGAGTAGGTGGACAAGGCAAAGGAGCAGGCCGAGCAGCAGGTGGTGGGTGACACTTTGATCTCTACCACCACCACCACCCGGAGGTCCACCCTGACCACAGGGAGCTGGCAGGCAGAGACAGGCACAGCTCCAGGAAGCGGAGGCCTATGACCACGGTGCGCCCGAGATGATTCGATGTACTATTTGTGTCTATTCCACCCTTGCTGCAGTTCTTATAGGCACAGGATCGAGTCACTCTTTCATAGCCGCTGCCCTTGCTCAGAGCTCGGAGATTCCGACAGACCCGTTGGATCGATCCTTACGGCTATAGACTCCTACGGGAGCAGACTCGAAGATTACGCACTGGTGCCGGCAGTGTGATCATACTATAGGAGGCGAGAGCTTCGGCTGGGATCTTCTTGTAGTGGCATCGAGGCCTTACGACATCATCTTGGCCATGGATTGGTTATCTACAGTCCATGCACAGATTGACTGTATTAGGCGTAAGGTGCGATGTGTACGCACCGATGGGAGCAGGTTCACCTTCACCGGTGAGAAGGGAACCTTTGCAGCACAGGATGGACTCTCGCAGAGGAGAGGACAACCCATCACTCATCAGTTGGCTAGTCTCATCCTAGGAGCAGTTGACGTGCGAAGTCCTGGTTTTCCTGCAGTGGTGGATCAGTATGCAGACGTCTTTCCCGACGACATTCTAGGACTACCTTTTCGCAGAGAGGTAGACTTTTATATTGACCTATACCCCGGGACAACCCCGATATCGACTCCAGCATATCGGATGGCCCCCTTCGAGCTTCGAGAGATACGGGTACAGTTGGAGGACTTGTAGGGAAAGGGGTTTATCCGACCCAGTGTTTCACCCTGTGCTTCCCCGATTTTGTTCACCAAGAAGGCGGACGGGAGCTTGAGACTTTGTGTCGACTATCGTCGCCTGAACTAGGTGACGGTGAGGAACAAGTATCCGCTACTGAGGATTGATGACCTCTTCGATCAGCTCAAGGGGGCACGGTGGTTCTCTAAGATAGACCTCAGGTCAGGCTATTATCAGCTCAGAGTTTGAGACGAGGACGTGTAGGAGACGACCTTCAGGTGTCGATATGGACACTATGAGTTCTTGGTTATTCCATTCGGAGTAACCAATTCTCCATCCATGTTCATGGCCCTCATGAACAGGATCTTTCAGCCATACCTCGATCGATTTTTCATGGTCTTCATCGACGACATTTTGATTTACTCGACGACTAAGGAAGAGCACGCTTACCACTTGCGGGTTGTGCTAGACACACTCCGAGAGCCCCATCTTTATGGAAATCTCTTGAAGTGTCAGTTCTGGATACGTGAGGTCCACTTCTTGGGACACGCCATCTATGAGGTGGGAGTTGCGGTGGATCCTGTGAAGATCGAGGCAGTGCTAGCATGGGAGCCACCCAGGAGCGTGACGGAGGTGCGGAGTTTCTTTGGACTAGTTGGATACTACCAGAGATTTGTTCCAGACTTCTCTAGAGTTTCGGCACCACTCTCAGCTTTGAAAAAGAAGGGGAAACCCTTTGAGTTGTTAGACAGATTTCAGCAGAGCATCCAGGAGCAGAGAGAGAGATTGACCAGCGCACCTATCTAGAGGATGCCTGAGGAGGGAGTAGGGTACGTAGTCTACTGCGATGCATCAGGGACTGGACTCGGATGTGTCCTGATGCAGGAGTGGGCCGTGATCGCCTATGGATCACGTCAGTTGAGGCCGCATGAGCAGAACTACGCTACCCATGACCTGGAGTTAGTAGCAGTAGTCTTCGCTCTGAAGACATTGAGACACTACCTGATGGGCGAGCGCTTTACAGTCTTTTCTGACTATCAGAGTCTCAGATACATCTTCTCTCAGAAGGACCTAAATCTGAGACAGTGGCGATGGCTCGAGTTCCTCCAGGACTATGACTTTGAGATAGTCTATACACATGGGAAGGGGAATGTGGTAGCCGATGATCTCAGCAAGAGGACAGGCATTTAGCTACTTGAGGAGGCGACATAGTAGCTAGCCTCTTTGTAGATATCCTTCGTGGATAGAGATGGAGCATACTTCCTTCAGTCTCTCACAGTCACCTCTCCATGACTGCAGCGGGTCAGAGAGTCACAGTGTGGGGATGCTGACTGTGAGACGCAGCGTGCACAGATATCCTCAGGACAGGCACCTGATGGTTTATCCTTTGGAGCAGAGCACAAAGTCCTTTTCAGAGGACGTACCTTGGTACCAGTTACTTTACGGGAGGATGTTCTGAGAGAGTTTCACACTTCTCCTTTGGCGGTACATCCTGGAGTGGCGAAGATGTACTAGGATCTCAGACGACATCACTAGTGGTCGGGCATGAATAAGGCTGTGGCAGAGTTCGTTTCTCGATGCCTCACCTGCCAGCAGGTGACGGCAGAGCACCAGGTACCAGCAGGCTTGGTACAGCCATTGGAGGTCATGGAGTGGAAGTGGTACGTCTTATCTATGGACTTTGTGACTGGACTTCCATGCACTTCCAGAGGTCACGACTCCATTTGGGTGATTGTCGACCGACTCACCAAGTCGGCACACTTATTACCCATCAGAGAGCAGGGCTTAGTGGAGAGCTTGGGATGACTTTAAGTTCAGGAGATTGTGCGGCTTCATGGTGTGCCATCATCTATCGTCTCCGATCGAGATGCTCGCTTTACATCCCGGATTTGGAAGGGGTTACAGGAGGCATTCAGGGCATAGCTATGTCTGAGCACAGCCTTTCACCCTCAGACGGATGGTCAGACAGAGAGGACCATTCAGACTCTTGAGGACATGCTCCGCGCATGTGTCCTCGACTTTGGTAGCAGCTGGGAGGACCACCTACCCTTGGTGGAGTTCGCGTACAACAACAGCTACCACTCCACCATCGGGATGGCACCATATGTGGCATTGTACGGACGACCTTGCAGATCTCTATTGTGCTGGACAGACTCTGGGGAGTCAGCACTTGTGGGACCGGAGATGGTCCAGGCCACGACAGAGAAGGTCCAGGTCATCCAGGAGTAGATGAGAACATCTCAGAGATGGCAGAAGTCTTATGCTGACAGGAGGCGGAGGCCACTAGAGTTCGAGGATGGCGACCACGTCTTCTTGCGTGTCTCACCTCGACGTGGATTACAGAGATTTGGTCGAGGCGGAAAGTTGTCTGCACGCTTCATCGGACCGTTCCCGGTCCTCAGCAGGATTGGCGAGGTAGCTTATTTCCTGGCTCTACCACCTCAGTTGCACTGAGTGCACAACGTCTTCCACATATCTCAGCTGAGGAGATACGTGCATGACCCGATGCATATCAGTACCCATATTTGTTTCCCTAGTTTATGATGTAACTTTACGGGGACATAAAGCCCTGAGGTGGGAGTAATTTAAAGACCGGTAAAATTCAAGGGAAATTTTTTCTTAATTTTCTTTGGGATTTTATAAGAACGCAGTCTCTGACGGCACTTGAATCTGAGGCCCGGTGTGCCCGGAATTTATATCTGAAGTTTAGCTCGGGTACGTTCAGTGAACGAATGAGCGGGAATTGCTAACTTTTGAACCGGTGCTCGGAATCGAATTCTGAGGGCACCGATGGAACCATAGCGCCGGTAATTTCTTAGGAACGCCATTTCCGGAGTTGCGTTTACACGAGAGAAGTTGTTAATTTTTGTGTAATGTAAAATAAAAATTATGCAACAATTTTTATTTTTACTTTAGGTGGTTTTAGCTTTGGGTGGAAGTTCGGTAACTACCCAACTTCCCAAGGGAGGTTATGAGGGTGGTGGGGCCCACAAGAACCCCATCCCTTCACATTCTTAAACCCCCTCAACTCACCATTAGGGATGACAACTTGTCATGAATTAATTAAGTGGAATTAATTCAAACTCTTGAAAGTCAAAAGTTATGTTATGTTAATAAAATAAGAGATGAGCTTATTTTATTTGGGGTTGGAACCTTGTGGTGGAGTTTTTGGGAGAAAAGGCTAAGGACTTGAGGAACTTCTACGTCTTCGACGAAGAACACGAAGAACACATCAGTCTCCGACGAAGAATGCCGAGTTCTCAGAAACCGATTACGCGACGCCGTGTACCGCGATGCCGACGCGACTTCCTTCTTCCACGACGTCTCTTTCCGCGACGGTTTTTCCGCGACAAATCCTCGTTCGACAAACCTCTGTTCAAGCTATGCTCGAGGTAGGGGTTTACTTATTTATTTGTTCGTGAATACTACATTTTCGTTCTTCGTGAAAAAACGACCAATTGCTACCGATTAACGAGAGGGGGTCAGACCGCACAAACATGGCCAACCCTCCTCCCTTATCCATGTTATTGTTTCTAATGTGGGTTGAACGGGAATGGCACGGTGTCGTCGCACCGCGCGGGATCGTGTGGCATGTAATGTGCGGCGCTGTTGCGCCGTGCCATGAAATTGAACCAAGTCGTCCAGTCGTCGCCCTGCGCCGGAGAACTGAAAAAACACTGTGGTTGGAGCGGGGCCACGGCGGAGGGGTGCGGCGCCGTCGCGCCGCACCAGATGAATGAAGGTCGCGGCCGATATCGGCCCGCGGCGGAGCATGGGAACCGGCGACCGGAAGTGGGCCGCCTGTGTCGGAGCAGGGAGGGGACCGGCCGTCACCGGTCCCGTGGTGGCAGAAACTGGCCGGCCGGGGCGGGCCGGCCGGCAGGAGAGGAGCCAGGGGTTCAAACCCCCGGCCAGCCAACTAGCGGCCCCCATTAAGGGGGGCCGCAGTTACAAAACACGGAGGGGCAACGCCCCCCCCCCCCCCCCCCCCCCCGCAAACCGAACGGCTCGGCCGTTCGGCCGAGCCAGCTGGCGTCGCGCCCCAGCACGCCGGACCGCCAGGCCGGCAGCCGGGTCTGGCCGACCCGGACCCGGGTCGGGTCGACCCTGTTCGGGCCGACCCAGGGGGTCTCGGGACGGGTCGGTCCGGGCCCGAAACCCCCATTTTCGGACCCTCTTCGGTCTTTTGCCCATATATTGGTCTACAGACCTCTGAACCACGCACCGTTAGTTGCGATGAGATCCTTGGATCGAGGCTGTCGTTTCGGTATATCGCACTCAAGGGTTTGGAATACTTTGGGTTCGGCCGAGTTGGTTCGTACACGAAACCAAACGGGCCCTCGGAGCGGAAACACTCATAACTTGAGCTCCGGACGTCCGATTGACGTGTCGTCGACTTTTTTGGATTCCTCATAGTGAGACGAATCTTTTGGCTTACTCCGCCCGAGGTTTGGATGCAAGTGGAGTACGGTCCAGTTGGTTTTTCCTTAAAAACCAACCGGGCCCCTGGGACGAAAAAGCCAATAACTCTCAGATCGGGCGTCCGATTGACGCGCCGTCTGCGACGTTGATTTCCTGTTGATGATACAGAACTTTTGGATACATCAACTTTGGACTATGTGTCAGTTGATGTATCAGCCCCTCGGCTCGTGGAGCGGACCCTCCCGAACGAGCTTGCTGTGTGTGGGAATCCTAGAGCAGGCTGCGTTTGCGACTGTGACAATGACGACGACTGTACAGAGATCCTCAGTGGTCTACGACGACGACTACAGCACTCAGCGATCCTACATGGATCAGTGCTACCGATCCTGTGTGGGTCTGATCCTATGTGGGTCAGCGCTAAGCGGTTCTGTGTGAGCCAGCGCCTATAGATCCTGTGTGGGTCTGATCCTGTGTGGGTCTTTGCGGGGGTTAGTTACCTATCGATCCTTTGTGGGTCATTGCAGGGGTTAGTACCTATCGATCCTTTGTGGGTCCGACGGCTTAGATGAATCAGTTGCAATATCTGATCATCTCTATCATCATACGAAGAAGTATACCTATGTGAGCTGAATCCTGTTTGCTTTCCTTTGTGGATTGTGTTGTGCTATCCTGTGTGGATTTACGTTTTGCTTTCCTGTGTGGACTGGGTTGTACTTGAGCTCGGATGTTGGAGCCGAATGGGAATTGATGACTTAGGTATATGTACGGTCATATACCTAAGCAGTGTCGGATGTTACTTCTGGATTGTATCTTTCCTTTGTGGATTATCCTTTGTGGATTCTGGGAGACCTTCGGGGGTCTCGGGGTCCCTACTGAGTAGCGTATACTCACCCCTGCACGGGCTATGCCCGCACTACGTTGTGTTGGTTGCAAATGATGGATAGCGATGATCGTGGTTGAGGCTTGCGGAGCAGGACGATACTGGAGGAGGACCACTGGCAGGACGTACTCGGAGGGGACGGTTGGACCCGAGTAGTTGTGGAGGCTATCTATACTCACCCTTCAGGTGGGAGTCCAGTGGATTGATTGAGGCTGCGGCTTCACTATTCAGTTGTTGTTTTCCCTTTCGAGTTGTACTTTACTTTTAGTTTGGGTTTGTATTCTGGCCCATTACTTTTCCGCACTTACTATTGTACTCAGTTTTTACGTAGTGTTTACTTCTACGCTTTCTTGCTCTGTGGTGTTTGTTTACTTTAAAAAGGCAATGCCTTCCCTTTTTACCGGGAATTACACCTTGGTGCTAGTCGCCAGCCCCTGGTCTATGGAATGCGGGCTTGGGGTAGTCACGGAACGAGCCCCCAGGACGGGTCGTGACAATATGAAAATATAATTATATAGTTCTATAGTTGGATAATAAACTATGATGATACACTTAGTATTTAGGCTATCTAGTGTGAGTTCTCATAATAGAATGAGGATTATTCTCATGAAGATCACACATGGTAATCTCAATGATGCGGGATTTTGAGAAGAAAATCGCTAGTAGGAATTCCATATATATTTTTTCCAAAATATATTCATATCCACAATTATGTGTAATGGTGCGTAGAATTTAATATTATTGTTAATTTATTTCATGACTTCCACACTTAGATTTACATAACAAAACCATCATGCTGTATATTTTCTTGAATTATGGTACATTGGGTGCGTCATGATTGACATGAAATTAATGGATAAGTTGATGATATAGTTTTACCTTATATGACTATGGAATTTAACATCTTTTCACTTTGATTGGAATAGATCAATAACATAATATTCCATGTACATGGTTTATTGATGTGGTTATTTTTTATAGTTAATGAAATACGTGTAGAGTAAATAGGTTGTTGGAACCATTGTATAACAATTTTTATGATATATTGTGGAAAATGGATTATATTAAATAGTGATATTTTTTATGTGGTTTCCATCATTATGACACTATGTTATTTCTCTGGGGTTCCTTGAGACGTTCCTAGATAGTAATCTTAGGCTTTAAGCAAGCCATCATATTTCCAAAGAGAATAAATCCCATAGGGTCACACATTGTGTGTTTCCATTGACATCGATTAAATTTTATTTTAAATTAATTAATGGAATAAATATTTTTTCTTAAATCCCATGAATAATTTTGTTAAAGTTATTGTTATTTAATAATTTAAATAAATATTTATTCTCCGTAATTTGAATAAATATTTTTTTTAATTTATTGAATATTTAAAAAATATTTATTCTGCCGAATGTGAATGAAATATTTATTTTTGAATAAAATATTTATTTTGATACTTAATAAATATTTATGAGTTTAAACATAACGGGATCACATTTGGTGATAAATCAATTATTTACAAGATGGTAAATATTTATTATCAGTCTGTGCAAGTTGGTTTCTAACAAATTAATAATAACATATTTATGTTTCATGTGGTTTATTAAAGGTAATAAATATTATTTAATGGATAGCATGAAAGTAAATAATATTTAAAACCAGATCCTGACTCTATAAATAAATGGTTGTGTCTATTTTCTGTTGAATCCAAAAATTGATAAGAGATAATTGTTGCGCACAACTAATTCTCTACCAACTCTTAATTATATCTTCCTCTAAATGATGAGATTCATAAGAGGGGTTTATTAATGAAAAAATAATCTGTGATCAAGAATGAATGATGAAAGGCATTATAATCACTGTGCTAGCACCTGGAGATCAAGTGATGTAGATCAGAGATCATTTGATCATGTGTGGATCAAAGGTAGATGGATTCTATCCTTTGATCCTCGCTGTGCAATGAAGGAAAACCAAAAGGATCTGTTCAGATGATCAACATTCACCAACAAAGAAATTTCCTTTGACTGGGTTTTTATTTCATCAGGAATTATATAAATTAATTATAAATTAATTTTCAAGAAGCTCCCTCTTTTTTTCGAGAAGTGATTATTAATTTTTTTAAAAATATCACCCACCAACTCACACTTTCGTTACACATGGAACCAATAGGTGATATTATAAGGGTTATATTTATGTTTAAATCATATTTTTTTGATTGTTTATATAATTTTTTTTTCAAATTTTCATTTCATGTGATTCATTATTTAATCCAATTAAAATTAATATTTTATGGATATATTAATCATGTTCATTTAGTGTTTCATTTTATTAATAGTTTAAGAAGGGACAAAGACTGAACATAGATGACATCAGGGAGTTCCAAATCTCTAGTAGCTAAACTTGGGTTACACAAAGTGTTTCCGGAGCGCATGTTGTGTACCCATGCGCATTGTACCTAGATGCACTGAGAATTCAATTACAAGTGGTGAATTTATTTCACAGCACATGTTGTCTAGACCAACCAGGCACAAAAAAAAAGATACATGGTGTGTAACTGGCATGTACATGCTACATACTTTGGTCGACTTAACATTCCCAACCCCATGCATGTGACTTGGATAAATGATAACTGAGGTACATGAAGTGTTGCTAGGTTGTACATGCCATGTAGTCTCGTATTATGTGATAAAATTTAAATGACATTAAATTGAAAAGTACAGAATTAAATCCTTATTTTATTTATTTTCACACCAATTTTTGCTTGAAAATTTATTAATGGGATTAAATAATATTAAACACTTCATTAAATTATTGGAATTCATATCTAATTATTGGTTATGTCTTTTATTTTCCATGAATGAAATAAATGATTAGTGTATAAAATTGACATTGGATGATCATTAAGAGGAAATGGAATTGATTAATAAATATATTAATTAATGAATGCATATTTATCTTAAATAATAAATAAAGAATAATGAAATGAATTCTAGGAAGTTACATTTTCATATTCAATAGATTTATAACCATCATGAGCTGAAACAAGACATGTGTATTCATTGGATTTTTTAATTTAGTTTACTACATGATTTTGAAATTATTTATTATATAATTAAATATGATGTCCAATGATTCATTCCTCTATCCATTATTATTTAGGACCTTTATGTCCTAGTATATATATGTAATCCCCTTTAAACCAATCATTTGGTTTGCCTAACCTATTTGTGAGTCATAAATACATGTAAATAATAGTGTATACCAAGGTGAGTGGAGGTGGTAAAAGATAGAACCACAATGATTCCACCTCATGTGATGCACATTTATGAAGGTGGAATACTATAACTCATTCCAATAGTGAAAAATGTAGTTATTTACCAAAGGTAATAGGTTTATTTATTTTATTCTCGATAAATCAATTATTTGATAATGAACAAGAATGGGTCATTTAATTAATTATTTATTTATATCTATGGGATTATTTATTTTATGTATGGAAGGCCATAGAAAAATATATAAATGAATTAATGGGAAAATATGGAATTTAAATAAATCTATTATGCATAAATGTTTTATCCATCATGGATAATTAATTATGAAACATCCACTTAATACTAACAATACATGTAAATGATAAAACAAAAAAATATTTATGGATAATAAAATAAATAAATAAATTACATGTAAATGGTTTTCCATCATGGTTAATTAATTAAGTAACATCCACTTAAAATTAATAATAAATATAAAGGAAAAAACTGGATAAATTTATTCATAATTAATTAAGATCCCTAGACCTATTATTAAATCATAAAAATCCTTTCAATACATTACTAAGGACAAATCTTTAGAGAACTATGTGTTTGACTAACCTTAATTGGGTACATTACTTTTATATTGGTAGTTATTGTGATTTTTTGTTTGAATTAGCCATATAAATCACGAGGAGTATCTTTTCTAAACATGGTGTAATTTATAGGCATGTATTGACAAAATCCATGTTAGGATTTCAGGATTTGGGAATCCACTGAATAGATCAAGGAGCTACAAGCCCAGAATTGGAAAATATCTGCCTACCTAATACCATCAATAATATTTAAAACCCCTTATTGGGGTTATGTGAACATACATATGGATCCTTGCCACTAGAATTTTATATAAACATCACGTAAAAAGTTAAATGGCAAGGCTTATTGAAACATGATAATATAGTGTGATATTTAGGAAAAGAATAATTTATTTATTATTTCTCATATAATTTTTATTTAAAAAAATTAAAAATAATATACTCTTTTTAATTTTATAAAAAATTATTTTTCATCATCCCCGCTATCCGAATGATCGATATTGGAGAAATACAACCTTCTAACAAGCAGCAACATCAAGAAGTTGTTAAGACATCTTTAGGTTATTCAACACCTTCAATTGAAATCTTATGTTCTATAACCCTCATTTCCTGGTCCACCCTCTTTAGAGGTGAGTGATGAAGAGTGCATAGATTCTATGAAATATATGAATTTTGTGGTTGAAATTAAACATTAGGTGATTTATTATATGTATAGTGAACTCATGAAGTTTCATAAAGACATGGATGTATATAAGATTCTTTAGAACTTATGTGGTTTTTCTATGATAAATATTGATAGGAGCATATTGATTTTTGCAAAGTATTATTTTAGTTTAATATTATGTATGGTTTTCCAAATGGACCTCATATTTTCAAGCTCATTGGCTACATTGAGTGTCTATAGTGTATAAAGATTAAACTTTTAGAAGAAATGGGCCCCAATTTCATTCTAGAATCACTCCCTCATAACATCTCTTGCTTCTTTTCTGAATTTTAATATGACCAATAATGATATGCCTCAACAAGTCCTTTCATTATAAGTTTCCATTTAGACAGGTATATGATGATTAAAATGTCTTATATACTTATTGTAAACAAAACAAAAAGTTCAAGTGAGTAGATTTAAGACATAATATTCTTCACGCACTTCCAAGAAGGTGATGATCTAGGGGAATGAAAGGGAAGAGAGGTGGGTAACCTTTTATAGGTGTGGTTGGTTAAAAACATAACAATACATGAATCTTTATTATATAAAATATTTCAATCTTTAGTCTAGTGGATTTGAAATATTATATATTTAAAATATTGATGGTAAGGTGAAAATTCATAATTCCAATGATATTTATTTATGTGATTTGTGATATTTGGAAGCCTTATCTAATTATTTTATACCTTTTTACACATTTTACCCTTAATAGAGGTGATAAGTATTTACCAGGAATACTCTTTATATTGGGACAAAATTTAGTTGGACTTATTACCATGTTTTTTTCATTTCATTCAAAATATTTAATATATTCTACAATATTCCATTTCTAGAAGTGGTACAAACTACACTTAATAAATTTCTTGAAAATGAAATGAAACCCATTTTTATGAAAATTATTTTTTAAGAAGAATAATAATTTTATAGAAAAATATATTATAATGATGATTGAACATGAATTAATTAGATTATATTCAATAAAAAGAAACTTATTTCCATAATAATGAAACAAAACTAAAAATAACCTTATGAATAATTTATTAAAAGAGAATTGTTTTTTATTGTAATAAAAATATTACATAGATTTAAAAATTATAGCATTTATTAATATTCTCATAAACATATTTTTAAATTTATTTTATCACTACAGGAAAAATGGCTTTTTGCGACGGGATTTATTCCCGTCGCAAATAGTCCCGTTAGAAACTTATTTGCGACGGGGGCATTTTCCCGTTGCAAATAACTAGTTATTTGCAACGGGAAAATCTCACCCGTCGCAAAAGGCTTGGCGCGCATAGCGCGCCAAACCGCGGGAAAGGTATTTGCGACGGGTGGTTACCACCCGTCGAAAATAGCCGGCGGCGGTAAAAACTATTTGCGACGGGAATATACCCCCGTCGCAAATAGTGTGTCGGCAGGTTGTTTTTTGCGACGGGACCCGTCGCAAATAACTATTTAACCGTTGACCGTGATAAATGCGGGTTAAAGTATTTGTGACGGGACCCGTCGCAAATAATATTATTTGCGACGGGTATACCCGTCGCAAATAGTCCCGTCGTAAATAAGCTATCCTATAAATACCCCCATCCGTTTTTTTTTTCATTCATTCTCAACTTCTCTCAAAACTGTTTACAGTTTATTAAGTTTAATTTTTTTTTGCAGAGTTGATATTGAAGTCTTCAACAATTATCGGAGATCAACTTCAAATCCATTTTAAAGGTACTTATGTTATTTTTAATTTAATATTTATTTTAATTTTTTTATTAGTTTTAATTATTTTTAATTAGTTTTAATTAGTTGTAATTTAATTATGTTTATATTGTTTTGTTATTTAATAAATTTAAGTTATTAGTATTCATAGTTAATGGTAATTAGGTGTAATTAATAATAATTAGAAATAATTAATAATGATTAGGAATAATTAATAATAATTAGTAATAATTAGGAATAATTATAGTTATATATATATATAGTTATATATATATATAGTTATATTTATTCGTATATTAATATAGATTTATATTAATATAAATATATTTGGTTATATGAATAAATATATATATATATATATATATATATTCATATATTAATATATATATTTATTCATATATTAATATATATTTATTCTATTTATATATATATATATGTAGTTTTAAGTTTGTATTCGTATATTTATTTGTATATTAATTAATATATATTTATAAGCTTAGTTTTAAATAAATTTATAAAATATGTGTTTTTATGTGTATTTATAAATAAATAAATAAATAAATACATATATACAATACAGACACACACACATACACATACACACACACACACATATATATATATATATGTATAGTTATGAATGAATACATAGAAATGAGGGGGTGAAAATCCTCTGAGAATGTTAAAACGACTATAACTTCTAATCCATAAGTCTGTTTCAACTCCACAACCAGTCAAATCAAATAACATGAAACGATCTTCGATATGATATGCAGTACAGTCCAAACGGACATCCGGATCGGAAGTTATAGTCGTTTGAATGTTAAAAGGACCATAACTTCTAATCCAGGAGTCCGTTTCAGCTCCACAATCAGTCAAATCGAAGAACATTAAAAGATCTTCGACATTATATATGGTAGAGGTTTATCGGACATCGGGATCAGAAGTTATAGCTGTTTGAACGGTGAAAAACCGGGTTGCCCCGACTAAAAACTCAGTTTTGGAGGCCTTCGGGGCCTTTTTGGGCCTCAAAAAAACCTTGGACGGGTTCCACCGGTCCATAGGGCTGTAGAGCTCGTGGTAGAGCTCAAACGGAGTCCCGGATCAAAAGTTATGGCCGTTTGAAGTTTGGGCTTCATTTTCTTCTTATTTTCCATCTTTCATTAATTTTTTTATTTTTTTTATATTCAAAGAGTTATTAAATGACTATTAATTGATAAAAATTAGGTAATTATTAATTAAAAATATTTTTTAATTTATTTTATAACCCTATTTTACTAAACATCTTATAAATTAATGTTATATTTCCATAGATCCTTTCTAAAACGTATTTATAAAATAAATATTATATTTATATCAATATAAATACGTTTATTAATTTATATATTAATAAATATTTTTTTAATTTTTTTTAATTTTTTTTAATTTTTTTTAATTTTTTTATTATTATTTGCGACGGGCCCGTCGCAAATAGTTGATTCGAGGCGACTATTTGCGACGGGAAAAGGCCCGTCGCAAAAACTTATTTGCGACGGGCCCGTCGCAAAAGTTTTTTAAAAAAAACCACAAAACTATTTGCGATGGGCCCTTTTCCCGTCGCAAATAAGTGTTTTTGCGACGGGCCCGTCGCAAAAAAAATTTGTTGCGACGGCGTTTTCCGCAACGGGCGATTTGCGACGGAGCCCCGTCGCAAAAGGCTATTTGCGACGGGATCCCGTCGCAAATGACCCGTCGCAAATGCCTATATTTCTTGCAGTGTATTAATTAATAAATTTATGTTTCTTCTACAAAAAATGTTTCATAAACATTAATATTATTCTTATATCCTAATAATGTTAAAATATAGAGATTATTTATAAAATCAGTTTTATACTTATATAGAAATAATCTATTTAAAACAAATAGTAATAATTCACACAAAACATATTATAACATGCCATAGTTTAAAAATTGAATTAATTTCATCAAAATGAAATTATTTTTTTTTGAATTTATCTTTTAATCACTTTCAAGAATAAATAAATTTCCATTATATTACTATTTCTTTAGATTTAAATGATTACATACTATAATTAGAGTTTTTGTGTTATGGGAACAATGATTAAGGTACTAAAAGTTGATACTGACATGGGTTTTACCTTTTTTATTCTTTATGGGAGTAATATTGGATATCTATGGGGGAATTAAACTAATTAATAAAATGGCCCTTGATTAATTTATCCATATTAGCATTGATCATGGAATTGTGGGTTTGTTTCATTATTCCCATGGATTTTTTATAGTCAAAATTTATAGTTGGTAGGTCCATGTTGTTAATTAAAACACAGAGTTATAAGACTGATATCCCTAAATAGTTACAAGTGGAAGTATCCCAATGCTTCTTGTGGAATGAAATATATTTCTCATTTCCTTTGGGTTCCATGGATACCCAGATCAGTAAGATCAATGGTTCTTCATTAATTCACAAATTCACATAGATGATATCATATATACTTTTTAGGACTCCCTTTTCAAAGGATGGTGAGGAATCATTGGGATACAACACTTCCATATTCGTAGAATTATAGGATTTATCTTCTTTTTTGATTTATAAAAAGTGAGATGATTCCCTTCTTAATTTTGGAAACATCAATTGAGTCCATTGTTTTATCGATTATCTTCCATTTCTAATAAGATATTATTTATTTCAGTAGAGTTTCCCAAAAATTTCTTCATTTTTAATTGATGAATATTTATTCCATATAAAACCTAATGCTATAGTGATTAGGTATCATTTAACCCATATTTCTAGAAGGTTTTCACCATATGAGGCTCTATATCCATAGAGTGAATAGTCTAATTTCCTCAAATATTAGGCAGGGTGTTTTGATGGTCATGTACTACTATTACTTATAAGATAAGAGTTCATAATGCGATTATTTTTATTTATGTAGGAGAACTAGGTGTATTTATAGGTTTTTCTTTTTTGACTCAATATGATGAATGTCCAATAAGATTCATTCTTTATTCAATTCCAGGAATTATATGGGGAATCTTCAAGTTCATTTAGTGCATCCTATTTATCTATTTTAATTTTTTGGAGTTTCGTTCCATATCTTTTTTAATACTCAACATCAATGCACCCATTCTAACATGCACTGAATTGGGAACAAACTACGTGCTAACTGATGTCCTTGAATTTATTATCATAGATCAGTCCAACAAACTACGTGCTAATATGATATTGTATAGGGAATTTTTGTCCCTATTATCATATCCATGGTTTGTTTTCCACGATAGAGTGAAACTTCTATTATTTAACCGAATGTTCTAGAGGGTTTATAATATAATGGGATTTATCCCAAAAATTTTATCGACTGTGACCTAAAGAAAATCCACTTAATTAAGATTACCATATCAATAAAGGGGCCTAATATATCAGGGTATCATTGTTTTCTTGTCTTATTCCATGAATGAAATTACTATATGATAATAAAAAATCATTCCTAGAATGAGAAGTATTAGTTGAGGCCACCATAGTGTAAAACCATTGAATGTTTTTTCATGGATTTTAAAAGGGATGTTCTATGTTCCTTAGACTAGTAAAGAAAGAAAAATATTGAGAGTCACAATAGTATTATGGAAATAATTGTTAATATATTATATTTTTGGATAGTGGGCTATTATTTTAACCTAAAAAATTTTATACATTCTAGGAGACATAGGTTTAGGGTATTCAGATAATGTGGCCACTAAATCATAAGGAAATTATTCATTGATTTAATTTGGGATAATATAAATCTAGCATGTGGTTACATTAGACTATCCATGTAGTGAAATTAAATCTAAATGGTGGTCCAACCAAATATGTGTTGGATGGGCTCTAAAAGGACTGATATTAGGCCACAACTCTCTCTCTCTCTCTGAGGGTTTTATACAACCATTATTATGGCCTCTACAATATGGATGACATAGTCAAAGACTATATTTAAATTCTTAGATGAGACATAGTTATGAATACATTGGAATCCTCTTCCATGAAAAAAAATGGAGAGAAATATGGATCATATAATTTCCCATCAAATTTATGTAGGATCGTTAGTGGAGTAAAATTTAGTGAAGTGAATTTCTCATAATTGTTTGAAGAGGTTTTTATGTGGTGGGTTTGTTCCAATCATCCAAATACATAGGTATTAAATTCATAACATTCTTCATTGGTTTTGGGATCCTTCAAGGTTCTTCTTTATGAACCATTGGATTATTATGCTATGTAACGCCCCGACCCCAGCTACCCAGAGTCGGTGCATTACTTCGTAACATTGGCATGATCACAAAAGATCAAGTCTCGAAAGACCGATTAGTTTAGTAGCCTTGGAAACACTAGATACATTCGTAAACGTTACATTACATCATAAAGTGAAAAACTACAATAACAAAGTCTCCATAGTCCACACTCATATCCTCTTCTGACTATCCCTGCAGGTCATTCATAAAATACTTCTTCACATCCTGGAAAATATTAAAACATTGAAAGGGGTGAGCTCAGATGCTCAGTAAGGATAACAATATTGCGGAAGCTTTCATAAATAAACATTAACATTTAAGGCAATGTATAACTAAAACAAAAGCCTTTTAAACATGAACTTCAACATAATATGGCAAAAGTAAAATGATATAATGCCATTCTCTTCTTCACATGGATATTCTACTGGTCGAATAATCACATGCAATATCAATAACCACTTTCATAATGATGGAATGCATAATGCCAGACTATCATAACCACGTAGTCAAGGCCTCGTGCCAAGACCACAAATAAGATTTTGTCAAGGCCTCGTGCCAAGACACTAGTTTGTCTCATGAGACCTGCCGATGCATCGAGGAGCTATAGCGGGCTCCACCCGTCGCTTATTAAGTCCAATGCATTCCTCATATGAATAGGTTTAAACATATCATAAACCATAACATAATCGTATCACATAAAACATGCATAAAGGAAACATAACATTTCCATATTTCAATCACAAGATATCAATACAACACATTGATATAATAAAAATTCTTTCAAAACCATTTTCAATACCAAAATAAAAGAATGTTAAAACATTGTATTTATTTTTCTTTTTTAAAAAAGGTATGGCTTGTAAAGGAAGCCGAAACTCAAATAATGTTCACGGCGGCGGATAAGTCGTTGTCGCCGCATAAGTACGGAAAGAAAAACATTCCCTTTTTTTCGTTTAGTAAAATGCTTCGTATAAAAAGATTCCTTTTGAATAAACTTAAAAGTCAAAGGGGTTTATACACCGTATAAAAGAAAGTTGTGTATAAAACCAAATATGTCTCAATGAAAGGAGATTGAGACGAAGTCCTTAAAAAGATCATTTTTAAAATAAAATAGATATATTATGTGTATTCACTATAGGTACACATAAAGAAAGTAAAAATACAAAATAAGACATAATAATATCATGACATAATTTGAAAGTAGGAGATTAACCCAAAGAATGGAAGTTGGGTTAAGAAGTTCCCTTACCTCGTGTCTGACTTGACTCAACCGTTCTTTAACCTCCTGAATAATAAACTAGAGTTAATATATACCTTATTAAGAACCATTTTCAATTTCATTATCCTTATTATATCACTTATTACAATGATATGAACATTATGTAATTATTTAAGTTAATAACGGTCGTTTTGTCGATCTTTGGTACTTGAGTCAACAATAAGCTTCTTATAATTACAAGTTGTTTATGTGGTGAAATATCCATTATATCCAGAATTATATTAATGATTTAGATGTCATATATGTCTTATATATCCAGTATATACATTCATTTATAATATTACGTATCATTTAGAGGTAAGAAATGAAATGCACCGTTCATGGAGACGGTAAGCCGTACGTACGCATGAACGCTACTTTCATTTCAATTTCATATTTAATGGAAGTAAATCATAATGATATAAATGTATAATATAATTCCAGTATAATATAGTGTATAATACCATTTACTCCATCCTTTATACATCCCACATATGGCATTTACGATTCAAATCACTTTGAGGGGGCGGTAGTCCGCACTTCCTAAAATGAAATTATCGCGTTTTACCCATAATGGAAATCATAAAGTATGCCATAAATGAGAAATACAGAAGCATAAGTAAAACAAAAACATATTATATATCATATATAAAAATAGTGACATCTTAATGGCCACCTTTGAAGGTGTTATATGAGTGTTGAACAATCATCGCTTCGTGAGGCAGAAATTCGCCATCCACAGAAACCGTATGTTCTTTAATCATTAGATGTAGGTGTGTGTAAGTGTAGCTCGAATCCTTCTTATAACAACATCCTAGTATATTGAGGATACTGGTGTTGTTACAAAAGAAATGAATAAAAAGAGTTTAGGGGGTTGGAGAAGAAAAATAAAACAAAACAACATTATAAAAGACATTACCTCAAAATCGGGTAACTCTTTTTGATTTGAGCCAAAGGCTTCCTTGGGAAGAGTTCTGCCCAAAGTGAGGATTCTAGGAGTAAGAGAGGGATGTTGGGAGAGTATTTGGGCAGAGGTTGGCCGAGCCAAATGGCTTGAAGGTGTGAATAAGGTGGGAGAGGTGGGGGCCTTTTATAAGTGGAGAGGAGGGGCACTTTTGGAAAGTAATGAAATGTTACATTATTTCAAAATGCTTTTCGGATTCTAAAGGTCCCACATCTATATACTTCGAGGCTAAGGTGATAAGGTTTCGAAATATCTTCATCCAATAGGCTTTGGACAAGTGTAAGCCTCGGATTTTGCATTATCTTCTCATTTTATTTAAATCGTCAAATAATGATGTCATCGCTGCATCATTATTATGTCATAAATACTTTAATTTATTTAATGTCTAAAAATTATAAAACAAATACTATGATGTAGGAAATCTTTTTAGCTTTCCAATGACTATTTATAATCAAAATTTGGACTTGTATAACCCCAATTAAAAATTGTTTTAGTAGAACAATTTATGTTAGTGTCATTTTCACTTTAACATTAAATAAAAACTAATTTATGTCATTTCCCAACAAAAGTGGATCCATGGGGTCCCCAAGTTAGGCCATGGCTTGTCTTGGTCGGCCATGACTCAACCAATGAGGTTGGGACATGTGTCTAGGTCATTTAATATTATTAAAGTATTATCTATACCTTAAACTACACTAATTACCACTAATCGCGATTAAGAACTTAATAAGTTACTATTCACCAAAAAATTATTATAATCTCATTGAACCACATTTTACTTCTTAATGACAACCATGTATGTCGGATTTTTGAAAATCAAATCACAGAAGTGGTAATATTTCATTTAAACGAAAAATCAGTTATTTAACTACCACTTAGTGGTTTCACTATTCATCAAAAATTGAAGTTTCTCAGAACAATGCCAAAATTTCATCCTAAGCTATAATTGATATTCCGAATTCAAAAATGATGTCTATTTTACAAAATTCCAAACATATAAGTTTCATTAATTAATTTTATAATTAATTCCCGCTGTTACGACAAATAGCGTGTTTTCAAGAAACAATTTATATCAAAAGATTGGCAATTGTTTATGTCCAAATTCAATGTTAAATTAATTCTAATGACCACCATTGGATAAAATGGTAAAAATATATTCTAATTATACATTAAATCCACTCAATAGTATAACTTATCACTATAAATTATTTTGATTAAAAAAGTTGTTTTAAGTATTTTTCACTATTCATAAAAAATTAGAAGTTCTCAGAAAAATACCAAAAATTCAACATAGGCTAATTTCGATATTACGAATACAAAAATGAAGTCCATTTTGAAATATAAAATTTCTATAATTTTAAAAAGTGGTTATTACTATTCATAACGGCTAGTTTGATTTGTCGCGATGTTTTAGAACTCGAAGTTGCGTACAATGCAAGCTATTGTATTATTGAATGAGAAGCGTATCGTGGAAGCTCGGGGTGTTACATTCTCCCCTCCTTCAATAAATTGCGTCCTCGCAATTTGAAATTTTTCTTGGAAAATAAAAGGTTGAAAAGGGAAAATACCTTTGTGGAAAAACCACATCGGAAATAAGATTAATAAAATTTAGCCTTAATAAGAGGTAAATGGAAATAAGAAAGTCACCACCAAATTATAATCTCGATAAGGAGAACATTGGTGGCAATTAGAGACATATAATTGGAGGAAAAACGTAAATATTTGTAGGGAGTGATTGAGGTCATCAATAACAATCAACTGTCAAATTGAGGGCCTCAAAGCCTTCAATCTATATTGATTTAAAATATCATCAGTTCAACAAGACATAAGGTATTAGGATAACACATTTTTTTTGTTTTAATATCCCTTTACTAAAGTTTAAGAATTAATTTATTCATTGAATAAGAGATAGGTATATATATATTTATGCTTGACAATTAGAGTTTCAACCTTCAACTCATCTTTCACTCAAAAAGATAATAGAACTCAAAAATATCATACTTATCCTAATTGTATAAGGTTCAAAATGTTAAAACATACCATTTAGATTAGTAAAATTATTTTGTAATAACCAGGGACTTCCTGTAGGCTAGTGGTAGGAAATAAAGGCTTGTCGCACTTTGATTGTGGGTTCGATTCCTACAGCTTTGTCCGACGCGACGGTTTATGCCCCACCCTGCAGGTTGTCCTTTTCCTAAAACTATAGTATTATAATACTCCAAAAACAATCTTCATTAATTTTTTAACCTTAAACCATACTATCCAAAGATCAACTTAATCCACTCCAAAATAACTCTGTCCAGACTTTCTCTAAAATGTCTCTTAATTCCAAAATCAATTGTAGCATCAGATTCCCCATAAAAAGAAAAGTTTCTCTTATTGTCACATACTAAAAATATGATTACCTTAATCATATTAAAACCTTACTGAAATCAAAAAGTACTGCAGTACAATCCTTATATAGATCACATTATTCTAATAACCAGAATATAATCCATGAGTCCAAAAGCACCAATACATTAGTTATTCTGCTTCAACTGTAGTAATAGCATAAGATTGTCCTTGATCCCTTGGCCTTTTCTGAGGTAAGTTTCCTTGACGCTTAGGACATTCATTTGCATAATAACCCATTTCTCTACAATTGTAGCATTCAACTTTGACAGCCTCTTTCTTTCCCTTGCAATCACGTGCCTGGTGACCTTTTTCTCCACATTTATAACAGACTCCCATTCCTTTTAGGCAAGTACCAGGGTGATTCTTCCCACAATTATCACATAATGGAAAATCCTTCTTTCCCTTTTTCCCTTTATCTGTCTCTTGTTCCACCGTTCTCTTCTTCTCTTGCTTTACTTTGTTGTCATAAGACTTAGAGAATTCCTTTTCTGTCTTGATAGCACATGAGACTATATCTTCGTATGTTGAGAAAGATTGTGACACTAGAGCTCGACGGAGAAATGGTTTTAACCCATCAAAGAAACGATCAATCTTACTTCTTGGGTTACGTATATAATCGGCAGCATGCCTCGCTAACCTTGTAAAGTTAGCCTCATACTTTGCGACATTCTCATCCTCCTTCTGCCTCAAACTCAGAAATTGCCTTTCCATATCTGCTCGATGGTCACGAGGAAAGTATTTTTCTAAGAACAACTCTTTGAACTCTCTCCATTCCATATTCGATACGTCATCATCTTCCTTTGTGTTTTGAATCAGTGACCACCACTGATCGGCATCTCCAGTGAGGCGGTAAACTGCCATGACAACCTTCTCCCTTTCACTACTCCCCAAGGCATGGAATATTTTCTCTAAGGAATTTATCCATTGCTCAGCTATTGTAGGATTTGTACTCCCATTGAAGGTTGGCGGTTGTTGCCTCATGAAACGGTCTAGCATTGATCCTCCACGTTGCGGATCAGGGTGCTCCATACGAGTAAGGTTGTTATTCATAACCTGCGTGAGTTGTCCCAGTATGGTAATAAGTTGATCAGCACCAGTTGTATCTCCAGGTCCATAATAATTATCTTGAGCAGGAGGGCAATCCCTACACGGAGTTCGTGCATTGATACAGTTTCCATTCCTTCTACTAGGCGCCATTTCTAAACAATGGCATAATCCAGATTAGTTTATGAATCAAAATACATAATTCCATACTTGTATAATACTTAACATAAATTGAACTATTTATGGATATAATCCATAATCATAAAAAGAAATGTTTCCTTTGAGGAAGTATGTACTCATAAACCTTACATAATGGTTTGTAAAGAAAATGAGAATTATCCTAAGCATATCCCCCGGGAGTGTCATAACCAAGAGTGCAGCAAGGCCCGTTGTCGTGCACCAGTTCCCGTTTGAGTCTAGCTCAAAGCGGTGTTTTCGGGTTTTACCCCTAGGTACATCTGTGCCAGAGCCACCTCTACCTGCTCGTATCCAGACAGGGATGTATTGCTCGGAAAACTCACAACATCTCTACAATACTAAAATTCTAGGAAGTTCTTCTATACTAATCCTCAAAGTCTATCTTTGGGCTATGTGCTCTAATCAGAGTTTATCTAAATCTAGCTTCCAAGGTTAGTACTAAACTGCCTCTGATACCAACTGTAACGCCCCGACCCCAGCTACCCAGAGTCGGTGCATTACTTCGTAACATTGGCATGATCACAAAAGATCAAGTCTCGAAAGACCGATTAGTTTAGTAGCCTTGGAAACACTAGATACATTCGTAAACGTTACATTACATCATAAAGTGAAAAACTACAATAACAAAGTCTCCATAGTCCACACTCATATCCTCTTCTGACTATCCCTGCAGGTCATTCATAAAATACTTCTTCACATCCTGGAAAATATTAAAACATTGAAAGGGGTGAGCTCAGATGCTCAGTAAGGATAACAATATTGCGGAAGCTTTCATAAATAAACATTAACATTTAAGGCAATGTATAACTAAAACAAAAGCCTTTTAAACATGAACTTCAACATAATATGGCAAAAGTAAAATGAGATAATGCCATTCTCTTCTTCACATGGATATTCTACTGGTCGAATAATCACATGCAATATCAATAACCACTTTCATAATGATGGAATGCATAATGCCAGACTATCATAACCACGTAGTCAAGGCCTCGTGCCAAGACCACAAATAAGATTTTGTCAAGGCCTCGTGCCAAGACACTAGTTTGTCTCATGAGACCTGCCGATGCATCGAGGAGCTATAGCGGGCTCCACCCGTCGCTTATTAAGTCCAATGCATTCCTCATATGAATAGGTTTAAACATATCATAAACCATAACATAATCGTATCACATAAAACATGCATAAAGGAAACATAACATTTCCATATTTCAATCACAAGATATCAATACAACACATTGATATAATAAAAATTCTTTCAAAACCATTTTCAATACCAAAATAAAAGAATGTTAAAACATTGTATTTATTTTTCTTTTTTAAAAAAGGTATGGCTTGTAAAGGAAGCCGAAACTCAAATAATGTTCACGGCGGCGGAGAAGTCTTTGTCGCCGCATAAGTACGGAAAGAAAAACATTCCCTTTTTGTCGTTTAGTAAAATGCTTCGTATAAAAAGATTCCTTTTGAATAAACTTAAAAGTCAAAGGGGTTTATACACCGTATAAAAGAAAGTTGTGTATAAAACCAAATATGCCTCAATGAAAGGAGATTGAGACGAAGTCCTTAAAAAGATCATTTTTAAAATAAAATAGATATATTATGTGTATTCACTATAGGTACACATAAAGAAAGTAAAAATACAAAATAAGACATAATAATATCATGACATAATTTGAAAGTAGGAGATTAACCCAAAGAATGGAAGTTGGGTTAAGAAGTTCCCTTACCTCGTGTCTGACTTGACTCAACCGTTCTTTAACCTCCTGAATAATAAACTAGAGTTAATATATACCTTATTAAGAACCATTTTCAATTTCATTATCCTTATTATATCACTTATTACAATGATATGAACATTATGTAATTATTTAAGTTAATAACGGTCGTTTTGTCGATCTTTGGTACTTGAGTCAACAATAAGCTTCTTATAATTACAAGTTGTTTATGTGGTGAAATATCCATTATATCCAGAATTATATTAATGATTTAGATGTCATATATGTCTTATATATCCAGTATATACATTCATTTATAATATTACGTATCATTTAGAGGTAAGAAATGAAATGCACCGTTCATGGAGACGGTAAGCCGTACGTACGCATGAACGCTACTTTCATTTCAATTTCATATTTAATGGAAGTAAATCATAATGATATAAATGTATAATATAATTCCAGTATAATATAGTGTATAATACCATTTACTCCATCCTTTATACATCCCACATATGGCATTTACGATTCAAATCACTTTGAGGGGGCGGTAGTCCGCACTTCCTAAAATGAAATTATCGCGTTTTACCCATAATGGAAATCATAAAGTATGCCATAAATGAGAAATACAGAAGCATAAGTAAAACAAAAACATATTATATATCATATATAAAAATAGTGACATCTTAATGGCCACCTTTGAAGGTGTTATATGAGTGTTGAACAATCATCGCTTCGTGAGGCAGAAATTCGCCATCCACAGAAACCGTATGTTCTTTAATCATTAGATGTAGGTGTGTATAAGTGTAGCTCGAATCCTTCTTATAACAACATCCTAGTATATTGAGGATACTGGTGTTGTTACAAAAGAAATGAATAAAAAGAGTTTAGGGGGTTGGAGAAGAAAAATAAAACAAAACAACATTATAAAAGACATTACCTCAAAATCGGGTAACTCTTTTTGATTTGAGCCAAAGGCTTCCTTGGGAAGAGTTCTGCCCAAAGTGAGGATTCTAGGAGTAAGAGAGGGATGTTGGGAGAGTATTTGGGCAGAGGTTGGCCGAGCCAAATGGCTTGAAGGTGTGAATAAGGTGGGAGAGGTGGGGGCCTTTTATAAGTGGAGAGGAGGGGCACTTTTGGAAAGTAATGAAATGTTACATTATTTCAAAATGCTTTTCGGATTCTAAAGGTCCCACATCTATATAATTCGAGGCTAAGGTGATAAGGTTTCGAAATATCTTCATCCAATAGGCTTTGGACAAGTGTAAGCCTCGGATTTTGCATTATCTTCTCATTTTATTTAAATCGTCAAATAATGATGTCATCGCTGCATCATTATTATGTCATAAATACTTTAATTTATTTAATGTCTAAAAATTATAAAACAAATACTATGATGTAGGAAATCTTTTTAGCTTTCCAATGACTATTTATAATCAAAATTTGGACTTGTATAACCCCAATTAAAAATTGTTTTAGTAGAACAATTTATGTTAGTGTCATTTTCACTTTAACATTAAATAAAAACTAATTTATGTCATTTCCCAACAAAAGTGGATCCATGGGGTCCCCAAGTTAGGCCATGGCTTGTCTTGGTCGGCCATGACTCAACCAATGAGGTTGGGACATGTGTCTAGGTCATTTAATATTATTAAAGTATTATCTATACCTTAAACTACACTAATTACCACTAATCGCGATTAAGAACTTAATAAGTTACTATTCACCAAAAAATTATTATAATCTCATTGAACCACATTTTACTTCTTAATGACAACCATGTATGTCGGATTTTTGAAAATCAAATCACAGAAGTGGTAATATTTCATTTAAACGAAAAATCAGTTATTTAACTACCACTTAGTGGTTTCACTATTCATCAAAAATTGAAGTTTCTCAGAACAATGCCAAAATTTCATCCTAAGCTATAATTGATATTCCGAATTCAAAAATGATGTCTATTTTACAAAATTCCAAACATATAAGTTTCATTAATTAATTTTATAATTAATTCCCTCTGTTACGACAAATAGCGTGTTTTCAAGAAACAATTTATATCAAAAGATTGGCAATTGTTTATGTCCAAATTCAATGTTAAATTAATTCTAATGACCACCATTGGATAAAATGGTAAAAATATATTCTAATTATACATTAAATCCACTCAATAGTATAACTTATCACTATAAATTATTTTGATTAAAAAAGTTGTTTTAAGTATTTTTCACTATTCATAAAAAATTAGAAGTTCTCAGAAAAATACCAAAAATTCAACATAGGCTAATTTCGATATTATGAATACAAAAATGAAGTCCATTTTGAAATATAAAATTTCTATAATTTTAAAAAGTGGTTATTACTATTCATAACGGCTAGTTTGATTTGTCGCGATGTTTTAGAACTCGAAGTTGCGTACAATGCAAGCTATTGTATTATTGAATGAGAAGCGTATCGTGGAAGCTCGGGGTGTTACATGCTAGTTATGAATACTTTGTTAGGAATTCATTTTTGAAGATTTCAAAATTGAATTATTATAGGGAATTATGTGTTCGTCGGAGTAGATTACTCAAGAGGGGTAAATTTAGTATCTATAAGAAAATTCTAGTTAAAATTTATTCTTAAACAGTGTCCCTAATAAGGTTAAATACAACCCAGTTAATCAATGTAATATGGTTATGAAGGTTTGAATATTTAAATAACTTATTAGAAGATTAATTAATTCTCAGTAATCTTAATGTTAGGTATTAATATTAATTTTGATGCAATTCTACTAAGACAAGACAATAATAACATCTTTCCAGGATTAACTATCAAAGTGAATTTAGTGATTTCGAAATTATAAATTAATGTTGTGAAACAGAGAAGACCAAATTAGCCAGCACAGCTGATATGAAACAAGTGGTTCAGTCTCAAGATGAGACCTAATTCACTCCACTTGGTGATCACATACCACCAATTAGTTTATATAAATAAAATTGATTGACACCCTGGATCGGGGTTAAAAAATAGTACACATGACTGTCCAGGTCACACATGGACCTCTTCCATAGTTCTTCATGGGTACAAACAACCAGGCCACACAGGGACCTCTTCCACACTTATTTGTGGGTATACACAAGTGCCAAAATATGTTTCAGTAAGGATATCTTTTATCCTTTAGTTTAATTCGGGAGATAGTGTGTCTTGTTATACAGATAAACACACTGATCAAAAGCTACTAAAATGATACACAACAGAGCATAAATATTAATATAGGTTTAGAAATTCTCTGAATGTTAGTCTTTACAGCTCTGGACATCTAAGATGAAGTATACGCAGAAATAAAATCCTCGTATGGAAAACAGAATTTTGCAAGATAGACAGATCTAGTTTGTTTTCCTCGTAATGTTTTCTAGTGAGAATATGTTCTCAATTATGGGATTCGATTGCACTTTGTGTGTTCTCCAGCAGTGTCGAGTTGCATGTAATAATTTTTTTGTCAAAATAATTCTTTGAGTGAGTTCTTTCTTATCATGCATATGCATGTTTTTCTTCGCATTCATCTATCATGCTACGCACCTTTTGTTTATGGGATGCACTACTCTTTTTTCTTAAAGTTCATATGTTTGAGCTGACAGATTTAATTTATTCCACACCTCGTACCTCGTACAGTCAGATGACATGTCTATAAAGAAACATTAATTATGTCAGTGGAAAAATCATCAAATATGACCGTTAGATATTAAATTGAATGACGACAAAACAGATTAAGAAACAGTGCCATAGTATGTCATGTAAACGATGTCTCGTCCATGGTATGTGATTCATGGTGTCTGGTTCATGGTGTCTCATGGTCACAGTTTCTTGCTTGTTCACATTGTATCATGGTCACTATGTCTACTTGTTCACGTCGTCACATGTTCATGGTGTTTTCTTGTTCACGGTGTCTCATGGTCACGGTGCGTGTTTGATCACGATGTCTCATGGTCACGGTGTTTTTCTGTTCTTGGTGTCTAAAGTTCTTGGTGTCTTCTTGTTCACAGATTATCATGGTCACAGTGTCTACTTGTTCATAGTTTCTCATGGTCACGAACTCTGATTGTTCATAGTGTCTCATGGTCACAGTGTCTTCTTGTTCACGGTGTCTCATACTTGGGAAAATATCTGTATTCAAACATAAGTAGCGATATTTATCAAATGGATTAAACTTAATAATTTGTCAGATAAATCATTATAAAGTAAATCAAAAGATTGTGTATAGTAACCAAGTAGAGTTTATAGCACTTAAGATATTTGTATAGATTTTACTAAACAATTGTACATTTGATGTGAGATAGATTACATAGAGTTAACAATGTTTATAGACTGAATAGGATTTGTGATCATTAAAACATGACTAATACATGAAAAGTCCAACAATCTACCCCTTTTTTATGATCCCAAATCATGTATATTTAGATTGTATATTTGTTCTAAAAAGATAGTTTTAATGTTTGTATAACATATATAGAGTGAGTGTTCTCCTATAGAGAGTGTTATCTTATAGAGAGTTCTTCCCCTTTTGGGATAATCAAAAAGTAGCAAGAAAAATAAAGACAAAAGAGACAAGAAAAGTGCATAATGTATTAGGGAAAAAGAGGGGAATTAAAATAATTAAAACAAACGTAACAAGATTCCTATAAAAAGAGAGTAAGCATTGTCCTTCTTCACTGGCTGGTCTTCTCTTTTCCCATCGAAACAGCATTAGAAGAGGAAGCCATAGGAGCAGAGGTTTATGTAGAAGAAGGGAGTGAGCTAGTTGAGAGAGAAGGTAAAGCAATACCTTCAAATACAGAAGGATCCAGTGTAGGTGTAGTAGAAGACTGAGGTAGTTTTTGATCGAGGATCATAGGCCTAATATGACTCAGTTCCTGACTGACATACATAGAAGTGGAGGCAAGGGTAGAGGTGAAAGTAGTCAAACCAGATCTCAAAGTTGTAGCCTTCGGAGCCACAATGGTTGTACATTGTACATGAAGATAGGGCACCAATATCATGATAAAATCAGCAATGTTTTCTCCAGCATATTGCTTTGCATTCTCAAAGTCATCCGTGTTTTCCATAAACTTATCCAATAGATGAGTGAACTCTGTGGACTATTGAGCATGAGTCATGGACACTTGAGTAACTAGTGGGATCCTCATATTTTCTTCAAGATAATTGAAATTATTTTTCATGTTAGTCTTTGAGAACATTTCTTTGATGTAGAAATCCACTTTAATGGCCATTTCTTACTGAGAATCATTAGAATTTTTTGAATGGATTTGGACTAGATAGAGAACTCTGTCACTGTTCTGGATAACTTCAGATAGGCAATCCTTATTAAAACCACTAATCACCATATGAAGTCCTTATTTGACCACTATTTTGAGTAGGAAACTATCTAAGGAAGGTTGAGATGAATGCATTGATTCTGTAGAAGCAGTGATAGCTGAGGTAAGAGATTTCAGTTGATTTAGAACTTTTTTGAGGCACCCTATAAACTCATCAGTAAGATCGATAAAATTAACAACAATATCTCACATCTCTTTCACAATCTGTTAGTTTCTTTCTATGAACTTTTCAGATAAAGAAGCTAAATGAGGTTGAATCGGTGAGGAAATATTCTATGGGGTTGAGGAACAACAGGCTCCAAAGGATGGGAAGAAAGCTCTGATCTCAAATTCATCACATTCTGTATGTCTTCAATCATACCTCTTAGAGTCTTTACTTCATTACTAAGCAGAATATTTTCTACTCTGACTTCCTGAATCTCGTGAAATTGTTTTGGGTTGAATCTTCCAAATAACTTTTTCCTATAATAGTGAGGCATCTATCCCACTTAGATTTGTTATAAGAGCTGGTTGGATATTCTAGAGTTTTTCAACTCCAGACAAAATGGTAGCTCCAAATTCTTTTAGGTCATATTTACCAACCAAGGATGGTTGTTCTACTAATGGTTCGGAGATAGGGACTGAGACAGGCTCATGTTCTATTTCAAGGGAAGGATTAGAGATAGATTTCAATTGGAACATAGTGGAAATTTCAATTACTTTTACTGAGACTTCTTGAGAGTCAGTCCCATCATAAAATCAGGGGAATTTATACTGAGTGTCTACATGGATTGGATCAATCAGGTTTGGTACTTCAATAGATTCTAGATTTGGGGGTTCCTCCCCCTCTATAGTTTCATCCTTCTCAGGACTGGGTGTCTTAGAGTCTTGATCTATTTCAATGAATTCATATCTTTGTTCCTCACCCATTTCCTGTCTAGCCAACTAAAAAAGCTAGGTCCAGCCTTTCCTCGGCCAAAGGAATGATTTCAAGAACATATTGTTCCACTGGGAGTTCCTTAAGGTCAGATTCTTGCATAACATGTAATTCTTCTACCACAATATCTTCCATAGCATTCATTTGAGTTTCTTTGGCAATAGATTTTGTTTCAAATTTGGGTTGATCTTCCAGATTAACATCATCTATAAATGCAGAGACTTCTTTTTCAATTACTATATGACAAACATGAGTATTATCTTCCTTATCAGAAATAGTTTCCTAGGTAGGCATATCAGCCTCCTTTTCTTCTTCTTCAGAATACTCAACAACATCATTTAGTTCCAAAATAGGATCAAAAATATCTTTTGGTATTGAGGGATGTTCCACTATATTGAACTTTTCATATATTCTATCATTGTCTTCCACCCATGCCTTTTTTCAAGGAATCCAATTGATTTTCATCCTCTTGATAATGTCTTTTGAAAGTCATAACTCACAATACTTGATAGCTTCTTCATTAGGTCCAACCATACCTTTGGAATGAAGCCTAGATGAGATAATCCAAGAATAAAATTGGAAGGTTGACTTGGATGTGATGTTGATCAACTCACAAATGTGGTGTATGACATACTTACAAAGGTTTATCTTGTGCCCATTTTCATAAGATGAATCAGAAACACATCCTAATATTTTAGTACAAATAAATCTCCTTTTCTAGGGTAATAATATTCTGAATAATCATAAATAGAAGCCTATATTATCCATTCAGTTTAGCGACGAAGGCTCTCCCCTTGGTGCAATTTCCGGTTAAGCTTTTCAAAGCATCTTCCAGAACAAAGAATTCACTAGAAGGTGGAGGTCCTCTTGGATAGTCCTCATAGATTCCTTCATGAGTTATCTCATGGAATGAAACCCATAACCTTGAAGAGAATGTGCACCTCTGTCCATTTATCCAGCTTCTTATAGCATAGCCATCACCAGAATCAAAAGATAACTTAACATTCTATTAAATCGAACCACTAGCTTAGGGTAGATTGGTCTATCTTCCTTTGAAAACCATTCTAACTAGCCTTTATCTTTTAAAACATTCAAAACCATAGTATTTCAAAAAAAATCCACTTAAGGCATATCTCTTTCTCAGGTAATACTACTCGGTTCACCATATTTCGAATTATAGGACCTTCGGGCGCTAGCTTAGGTGCAATCTTCATCTACTTTCAGCTATGTTTCTCCTGAATCAATGAAGATGGGCGTTTCATCCTCGTCATTTACCGAATGTTCGAGAGAGTGAAGGTTTACAGGTTTGATGAATGGTTATGAATAGATTGAATAGAAGAAAGCTACAATGAAGAACAAGTGACACTTCCTTTATTTTATCATTTAAGAATACTAAACATTGCAAAAAAATAAATGATTAGGAAAGTAAAAAATGTGAAATGAATAATTACCATGGTATGATTATTAATTTGTATATAAAACCCATAAAGAATATTTACGGTGAGACCATGTCAGGTCTTTAAGGTGAGACAGTGAATGAACTTTACAGTGAGACAGTGACTGAACTTTTTGGTGAGTTAGTGACTGAAATTTACAGTGAGATAGTGAATGAACCTTACGGTGAGACAATGACGGAACCTTACAGAGAGATAGTGATTATAGGACATTAATCATAAAATACTAACTATGAGATCACAAACATGGAATAGTAACATATAAAACAGAATGATATAATATAGTAGGAGAATTACTTAAGATTTATCATGCCAAGTTCATGTATGATGTAGTCTATTCTTTGAGAATTTAATGATTTGGTAAATATATCAGCAAGCTGATATTCTATACCAATGAATTCCAAAGTGATATCACCTTTTTGATAATGATATCTCAAAAAGTGATGTCTTACATCAATATGCTTTGTCCTAGAATGTGAAATAGGTTTTTTAGAGATTTTGATAGCACTTGTGTTGTAACAATTTTTAGGTAAATGACTGAATTGATATCCATAATCTAGTAATGTGTGTTTCATCCACAAGATTTTTTCACAACAACTAATAGAAACTATGTATTCAGCTGCTAAAGTAGATAATGTAATGGAATTTTTTTCCTTACTAGATCATGATACTGGCGACTTGCTAAAAAGTGAAGTGTTCTAGAGGTGCTTTTTCAATCTAACTTACATCCACTGAATTCAACATCAGAATAACTAACTAATTCAAATGATTTTCCACTAGGATTGAACAGTCCAAGATTGGGAGAATGCTTGATGTATTTGAAAATTCTCTTTAAACCATTTAAATGATATTCTTTATGATTTTCTTCAAAACTGTCACACATACACACACTAAACATAATGTCTGGTCATTTATAAGTTAAGTAGAGTAAACTTCAAATCATTCCTCTATAAGTGGTTTGATCAATAGATTTTCCATCTTCATCAAGATTCAACTTACAAGTGGTACTGATGGGAGTGTCACTACTTTTAGTTCTATCCAATCCAAAACGTTTCTGAATATCTACAGTTTATTTACTTTGAGTTAAAATAATACCATCATTATTTTGAATGATTTGAAATTCGAGAATGAATTTTATTTCACCCATCAAACTCATTTCAAATTCATTTTGCATCATTTTAGAAAAATCAATATGTATAGAATTTCTCAAATATCCAAAGATAATGTCATCAACATAGATTTGAACAACTAAAACATCATTAGAAATTCGTTTTATAAAAAGGATTGGATTAGCTATTCCTTTTGTAAGACCATTGGAAATAAGAAAAGTACGCAATCTATCATACCGGGATATTGGAGCTTTTTTTAAACCATATAACGCTTTTGATAATTTAAAAATATGATTTGGAAAATGGGGGTTTGTAAAACCAGTGGGTTGTTCAAGAAAGACATCCTTAGCTATATACCAATTTAAGAATTCACTCTTAACATCCATTTGATATAGTTTGAAATTCAGATCTGCAGCAAAAGAAATTGGGATTCTCATGGCTTCAAGTCTAGCTACTAGTGGAAAGGTATCCTCATAGTAAATTTATTATTCTTGACTCTAGCCTTGTGACACCAATGTATCCTGGTTTCTAACTATGTTACGAGCTTCATCTACCTTATTTCTAAACACCCATTTTGCGCCTATGGTGAATGTGTCCTTTGTTCTTTCAACAAGTTTCCAAACATTGTTCCTTTCATACTAATTATGTTCTTCTTGCATAGCCATAACCCAAAATTCATCATTAATAGCATCATTAATGTTTTCAGGTTCATGTTGTGACAAGAAGACTTGATGTTCCACCTGATTTATAAGAGAATCTCTAGTTTGAGTTCCTTTGTCTAGGTATCCTACAACAGTATCTAAGGGATGGTTCTTATGAGTTCTAACAGCTCTAGAAAAGGAGGGACTAGTGATTTCAGGTTCATCAACAGGATCAGGTTCATTGTGACTTTAGTCTAATGAATTTTCAAAACTTGAAGTTTTCACTGATTATTTAATAGAATGGTTTGAGGATTTTTAATGAATTTTAAGATTTGATACATCATCCCCTAGGTTCTCTAGAATCGTTTTAGGCTCATGTGGATTTGTTTCAACAAATTTGACATGGATAGATTCTTCCACAGATTTAGTTCTTTTATTGAACAATCTATAGGCTTTAATAGACATGGAATATCCTAAAAATATACCTTCATCACTCTTGGATGCAAATTTGTCAATGTTGTCCTTAGTATTAAGGATGTAGACTTTGCAACCAAAAACATTGAAGTAGATAACCTTGGGTTTTCAATTATTCCATAACTCATAAGGAGTTATTTAATGAATATTTATTATCAACACTCTATTGAGTATGTAGCATGTTGTATTGACAACTTCATCCCAAAGATAAATAGGTATGTCATATTCACTAAGAATTATTCTAGAAATCCCTTGCAGGGTTCTATTTCTTATTTCTACAACTCCAATTTGTTAAGGTGTTCTAGGGGCAGATAATTTGTGACTATAATCATTTTGTGAGCATAAGGATTCAAACTCTTTATTTGCAAACTCACGTCCATGATCACTTCTTAAGGATTTAATTCCAAGTCCACTGAGATTTTGCAAATACTTGGCACATTTAGTAAAATAAGAGCAGGTTTCACTTTTTTGAGCCATAAAGAAGTTCCAATTATATCTAGAAAAGTCATCAACAAGAAGATAAACATAGTTCTTCCCATTTAAACTAGAAATTCTAGATGGTCCAAACAATTCTATGTGAACCATTTCGAGAGGTTGAGAAGATGACACTTCATTCTTGGATATGAAGGAAATTTTGTGTTGTTTTCTCTTTTGATAGGCATTACACACTTTGTCATTTTGTGTTGCTTTTGAACTTTTTTTCTTTGTGTTGTTTTCCTAGTCACCTATGCCAGATCCAAGACTCTTTATGAAATACTCTTAAGAATGAATCATTTTGAGAAGCTAAGAAATCTATGTTAATAGAGTAAACATTGTCATTTAATAATGTAGAAAACATTGATTCTTCTTAAGAATTAAAGACATTGCATGCACCATTTTCACATCTAACTTGAAATCCATCATCACATAATTTTTAGATACTAAGAAGATTATATTTTAATCCCTCAACAAACAGTACTTTAGAAATTAAAACTGAGTTTGAGTTTTCGATTTGGCCGAGGTCATTAATATTTCCATTGGCATTGTCAATAAATGTTACATGTCCTCCATCTATTTTTATTAGGTTCTTGATGCATGAGTATTATCCTATCATGTGTCTTGAAAATCCACTATCCATGTACCATAAACATTTGCAGGAACTCTTTAAGCAGCTTTCCTACAAAATGATTTTGCAAAAACAGATTTTGGTACCCATACTTGTTTGGGTCAAGTAATATTAGTAACAATTTCTTTAGGAATCCATATCTTCTTCATAGGTTTCCTATAAGAATTATGTAATGTATTTGAAAAATAAACTCTATTTGGTCTAGAATAACACGAAACAGTAGAACATGTATCATAAATTGAACTATTTGATTTGTGTCCAAAAATGGGAGTAAAACTATATGTCCAAGATTTACAAATAAAATTTGTTCTTTCAGGTTTTCTTTTTCCAGGTTGATAACCGATTCCAGTGTTATATTTATTGGAAATTTGTTTTCCTAACATCTGAGTAAGGGTATTTTTCCCATTGGTAAACTTTTCTTCACCATTCATCAATTTCTCATTAGACATTTTTAATTCATTTTCCTCTTTGAGCAGTTGAGAATTTTTCTCCTTTTCAGTTGTGAGTTTATATTTAATAGTCACAGAAAGAGAATATTGTTTCTTAAATGATTTAAGTTTTTATTTTTGTTCATTTAATGTTTCATTAAGCATGTTGCAGTATTCAAACATTTCTTCATTAGACAGATTTTCAGATTCACTTTCATATCCATAATAGTATGAATTATGTATATGAGATTACAATGTTACCTTAGATGTGTTTTTCATAAAACACATATTGTCTTTGTTAGCTTGTTCATCAGGTGATGTTTCTGAGTCACTTGAACTATCCTCAGAAGCACTCCAGGTTACGTTCATTGCCTTTTTATACTTTCGGTCCCTGTAATAATATGTCTTTTTGTACCTAATATTTGGACATGCATCCTTGATATATCCTTTGTGCTTACCTTCATAGAAGACAATCTCATCTGTCTTGTCACTTCTTTTCCAATCATTTGTCCAACTTCCTTTTTGGTCACATTTTCCCTTGAAGTTAGGCTTTTATAAAAGGTTCTTCTTGTTGTTAATTCTCTTGAATCTTCGGGCTAATTGGGCCATATCCTCGTCCCTATCAGGTGATGATTATTTACTACTAGAACTTTCTACATAAGCTTCCAATTTCCCTTTTTCATTGGGTTTAGAGGTGGTGGTCTTGAATAAAATAGATTTTCTATTTGGTTCATCCTCCTCTTCCTTGTTGAATTTCAGCACTTCTTCATACATCATATGTTTCCCAATGAGTTCTGTAACATGTAGCATTCTGATTTTGAAAGATTCTCTAATAGAGATAAAGGTTCTTCTCAATCTATCAGGTAGACATCTTAGAATTCTCAGTATTTGTTCTTTGGTAGTGAATTCTCTTCCAAGAGAAATCATTGTTTTGAAAATATCATTGAACCTAAGATACATGTTAGAGATAGGCTCCTCATGTTTCATTTAAAAGTTATAATATTTAATATTATAAGTATTAAGTATCATTTATTTTACACTAGATTTTCCTTCATGTGAGACAGACAAGGTATCCCTTATTTCATTGGAAGTTTTAAAAGCATAAATTCTTTTGAATTCTTCATCTACTAAGGAGAAGTATAGAGAATTCATAGCTTTTCAAATTTTACTATAGGTAGTTTTGATAGGTTCATACCATGAGATTCTATCAATAGGAGGAATATTAAATTCATCTATAATAGAAGACCAAATTTCAAAACCCATACTCTCTAAATAAATTTTCATTTTAATTTTCTATTGATCATAGTTGGTTCCATTAAGTAATTGTAGTCTATTAGTTTCAGAACCTTCCAATCTATTATCCATAATACATAAAGACTTTTAATGTTCTAGAAATTTAGAAATAGTATAAATTTAAAGATCGTTTAAGTACAACTACAATCACCGTTGCATAAGGTTAAACAGCGTTTTTAACAAACCTTCCTCTGATACCAAATGTTGGTCAGAGTAGATTACTCTAGTGGGGGTGAATTGAGCATCTATGAAAAAATTTGGTTAAAAAGTATTATTAAAGAGTGACCCTAATATGGTTAAATACATCCAAGTTAATCAATGTAATATGGTTATGAAGGTTTAACTATTTAAATAACTTCATTGAAGATTAATTAATTCTCAGTAATCTTAAAGTCAGATATTAATATTAATTTTAAAGTTATTCTGTTAAGACAAGACAATTATAACTTCTTTCCAAGATTAACTATCAAAGTGAATTTAGTGATTTTGGAATTATACCGCAAAGCAGTGAAATAGAGAAGACTAAATTAAGCAGCACAGTGGATATGAAACAAGTGGTTCAGTCTCAAGCCGAGTCCTAATCCACTCCACTTAGTGATCACATGCCACTAAGAAGTTTATACAAATAAACATGATCCACAACCTGGATCAGGGTTAAATAATAGTACACAGGGCTGTCCAGGTCACACAATGACCTCTTCCACAGTTCATTATGGGTACAAACATTCAGACCACACATAGACCTCTTCCACACTTATCCTTGGGTATACAAAAGTTTCAAATTATTTTTGAGTATGTATATATTTTATCCTTCATATTAATGAAGGAGATAGACTGTTTTGTTATACAGATACACACACTACTCGTAAGCTAGTAAAATGATACACAATAGAGTAGAAATATTGAGGAAGTTTTAGAAATGCTCTAAATGTTATTTTTTGTAGCTCTGGACATCTAAGATGACGTAGAAGAAGAAATAATGTCCTCATATTGAAAATAGAGTGTCACAAGTTAGATAGATTTTTCTTGTGTTCTTTGTGATGTTTGAAAGTGTGAGGATGTTCTCAATTCTAGGTTTAAATTTTGCTTCTTGTGTTCTCCAGCAGTGTCAAGTTGCATGTGACAATAATTTCTTCAAAATAATTCTTTGTTTGAGTTCTTTTTTATCGCGATTATGATAATTGTTTCTCACTTTCATCCATCATTCCATGTTCCTTTTGTTTCTTTGTCATAGTACTCATTTATCTTGAAGTGCATGTGTTAGAGACGACATGTTGCATGTATTCTGCACCCCGTACCTCGTACTGTCATATGAAATGTCTATAAAGAAACATTAATTATTTCAGTTCAAAAATCATCAAATATGACTATTAGAGATTAAATTGAAAGATGAAAAAACATATTAAGAAACGTTTTCATAGTATGTACGAGAAACAGTTTCTCATTCATGGTGTCTTGTTCACAATGTCTGGATCACGATATCTCTTGGTCATGGTGCCTGCATGTTTAGGGTGTCTCATGGTCATGGTGTCTTCTTGTTCACAGTCTCTCATGGTCAGGATGTCTGCTTATTCATGGTGTCTAAGGGTCATGGTGTCTTCTTGTTCATGGTGTCTCATGGTAACGGTGTCTTCTTATTCACTGTGTCTCGTGGTCATAGTGTCTGCTTGTTCATGGTGTCTCAAGGTCACGGTGTCTGCTTGTTCATAGTGTCTCATGGTCACAGTGTCTTCTTGTTCATGGTGTCTTATACTTGGGAAAATATCTGTATTCAAACATAAGCAGTGATATTTACGGAATGGATTAAACTTAATCATTTGTTAGAGAAATCATTATAAAGTAAATCAGAAGATATTGTATAGTAACCATGCTGAGTGTATAGCACTTAAGATCTTTGGATAGCTTATACTAAACAACAATACATTTTATGTGAGATAGATTACAAATAGTTAACAAGGTTTATAGACTGAATATGATTCTATGATCATTAAAACATGATTAATACATGAGGAGTCCAATATTATGGTTATATTTTCCAAGTTTTTCAATTCACTAAATAAGGAATGATCATGATTAATATATTTTCCTGTAACCTAATTTATATAATTTTTGGAATATTTATTTTAAAATTATTTTCACTCTTCTACTATCATGGGTGGATGGAAACAATATGGGTCTTGTGCACCATTAGAATAACTGATGTTACTTTATAGTTATCAATAAATTTCTAGATTTTATCCTTGAAGATAACACATTTTTTAATGGTGTTCCATAATATTTTATTGAAGTGTTAGAAATTTGGGTGACAATGGAGAACCTTATTTATGGAATTTCGGATCATGAAAAATGTGATTCATGTTATTTTTTATGGTTTAAAGGAATAAAAAATAATTCTTAGGTTAGATGGAATATATCTTATTTGTTATCTATTAAAAATTTATGAAATTTTTTTTCCCCACAAGCATCTAGTGTTTTTGGGTTAGGTGATACATGCTATTGTGGAAATGGTTGGGTTTTAGTTGGTAGTGCTACTTGAATTGTATCTATATTTAGGGACTAGGAAGATATTGTTGTTTCAAAATTGGGAAGATGGGGGTTTCTACCTTTATAGACATCATTTTTGAAAATGGTAGTTCCAATTTTTATTTTAATAGCATCCAATAAATTCAATACTTAACAAAATATTTTATATCATAAAATTAACAAAATCATATATAGTGCCTCTATAGTATAACATAGTGTCCATCTGAACATGCATGTTCTCCACGTATATTTCCAGATGTTTTTCCTAGGGGAATTATAATCTGGGGGAATACATAAGCACCTTATATATAAAAGTAATGTTAATGGACCTATAATTATATCATTGGATGAAACTAAATAATTGATGAATGCTTATTTTATTAAATTTTGAGTTGAAATGATATAAGAATTATTTTTGGAGCTCTTCCAAATTGAATAATGATCCAATTTACATGTTACTTTACCTAAAAAAGATGGTCCCTCTAGTATCCAGATGATGAATATGAGATTTCCTACATCCTATATTTTAGTTCTTAATAGCATCAGAACATAATAGGAACTAAAATTAGTGAGATGCTCATATTGGGTCCCTGGTAACATTGAATGTCAATAAATTAGGGTTTCCAAAGTCTTATGGAAGTTTCATGAAATTAATCCATTCTATAAATGACCATTTGGATGGATATATGTGTGTAATATTTTCTATAATTTCCTCTAATCAGGTTGTGAATGTTTAATCATTTCACATTGTATTATCTCTTCCCCCTACATTTGGTTGCACCTAAGGTGAATCACCCTAGCTACAGTAGAGTTATAATTTAATAAGGGATACTCCTAATTAATGATAAGAGATAATATCAATTGGAATGTTAGACGTATCCTATATCCAATTTTTTGGGGACGTTCTGCCCTTATTAGGAAAAAAATTACTTCTTAAAGAGGTCAATAATATTCAAGAAAGGGATGATGTTTTTGTTAAAAATGATAAATATTGGGGTTATTCCTTTATAGATTATCATTATTAATTCATAATAACCTTATGGTTTATATCTTATATCCATTAATATCCTCCTAGGTTGTGACTATCTCGATAATGTCTTTTGTAGGGTGGATTGATGGAATGTTGATTCCATTCCTCTATCCATATTTAATGTGTAATTGATTATTAGTAGATGATATTTTTAGTGAGTCCAATTATCTTTGATTTATCATTGGTTTCATGTGTATATAAATTTATCATTTACTTCAACCCAAGGGGGATTCTTGACTAGATGATATTTCATATTTTCCTCGTTACTGGGACTACATTCAGGATCCGCATAGGCCAGTGTGATAATGAAATGAATTGAATTATATCTTCAAGGATTTATTTCATCATCAATATTCTTTGAGTATGAAGAGACATATTTATTAAAATAATAATAAAATATTCCATCTTTTCAAAGAAAGTGAACTGGTTATCTAGTGGGTATCAACACATAATAATCATTGTACCACCCCCACCCCCTATACGAGAGGGAGGGTGTTCTATAACATATTGGGAGATTATAGATGAAACATTATTCTAAGATAATAAAAAAATCATGGAGAAAAGTACCAAGAGATATATTTGTTGTTCGAATATCAATAGGGGTGAACTTGGCCTTAAGAATACAAATTTCTTCACTAGAGGAGCCTCCACCATTGATTCCATAATTGGCCTCATTAGGGGTATGGATAGTGATAGTGATTTAGATAAAAATGTGCATAGCCTCATATGAGGGGGTTCTGGATATTAGGGTAATAATTCCATAGCCTAATAGGTTGTGGATTCCATTTATTTATAGAAGTTATATGATTTCAACATCCCTATATTTCATATCATGTAATCTGACATATACCAAAGGAAGGGATGATTTAGGAGAAATCATTATATATTCCAATGATTGATGAGGGGGAACTGTTATAGGAGCTATCCTAACATTTATGGGTTTAAAATTATTAGATCTAACCTCTTTAATTATTATAAAACATCTCATGCGGTTCTATCAGTGGATCGATTCTACCAATCAGATCTCTTTTTATGCTTTGAGGTTCTGTTATATAATAATATAGATAGGAATACAACCATTCTTGATCTTGGGGCCCCATCAAAGGTCACCATATTTCACAACTCTCGTATATACTATATTGATAATGGGGGTGTGATTATAAAATATGAATTTTCACATTATCTAACAAGATTAGATTATGAATTAATGGAGTTAACTTTCCTAAATAAATTTCTAGACTGTTCCATGAATTTATATGTATCTATGTTAGAGATTCTCATATTGGATAATAAATTATGGGTTTCCTTATATCAAAAGGATATAAAGTTCAAACTATTTTAATCACTCATTATTAATCTTGAGATTAATTGTATATCCTACTTTGGGTATACAAAATGTGATTAAATAATTAATGGGTTCCCATAGATTATAGAGGAAGGGAATATTATATTACTTTTCGAATATGGGTGTTGTGTATTCAATATTTATGAATAGAAAATTAATGATTGCTACATGGTCCTTACCAAGATCATTCCACATTTCATTAGAGTAAGAATCACTTTTTTAGATAATTCATCATGTTTATCTATTTTTACAGTTTGTATCCCTTCAATTATTTTGTGCAAGATTTGATTTCATGGGGCATATTCTTCCTCACCAAAGGTTAGTCACTATAGTGGTGGAATGGATAAAGATAACTAATTTAGGAAATATACTATTGATGATAGAGAATATTTGTGTAATTATTGGCCTTATTGTATATGATTAATTTTTTTTAAATTTTAGATACTTATATATATTAAAATGGGTTTTTATTTAGAGTTGGAAAAATGTTATGGGTTTTATAGGACCTCAGAATAGATATATTAAAAATATTATATGTATAAAAATAAACTTATATATTTTTGTAAATAATGGTTCTCCACTAAAATAGATTTTTTTTTAGAGAAACTGATATCACCATTGAATCTAAAACATGGGTTTTACCATAGGCATGACCTAAGTATTGTTCATAAGATACCATGTACTAAGATGAATTCATTAGTGGATATTAATTAATTTAGTAAAATAATTAATTTAAATGGTTAATTAATTAATCAAATTATCCCATGGTCCATGGATCTCATTAATATCAATTATATAGGGTTATTAGTATAACCATTGGAGTTTTATATAGAAGGGGAGCTTCCATTTCTTGAATCTAGGATGATAAAATAAGGGTTACTCATCGATAAATGTTTAGATTCCCCATAAATCATCCTCTACATAAAAAAATATCCACTCTTCATTAGTGATCGATCCAACATTGAGGTATTAATTATTTATTTATGTTTTTATCCTCATTATTTGATATTTCTATTATTAATTATTATTCTTCTTTGAATTGTTCCTCTACCCAATTTTTAGAATGCATCATTGATTTATTATTTTCTTTAGTCTTACATATTATTTTTATACTAAATCCTTGATCCATTTTTATTATTATGCTTCGTTTTGGTGGTGTTATATATCCCAATGAACTCCCATGACTCACACTTTGATGATTTTTCATATCTCCCACATTCTTTGCATTCATCATTGGATGATGTTTGTCAAGATAATCAAATTTTGTTCTAGTTTGAATTGTGATTAAACCACAGATTTTTTATTCTTTGTTTGATTATGGAAGTGTTGATGATTTGGGTTTTAAGGATGATGAATGATGAGATATTAAGATACATATGATATCGATAACATATTGGGTGGTTTTTGGATTCATAGACATTCTTTGTAGTGATATAGGTTACTTTTTTCTGGTTATTAAGTACCAAAATTAAAGAATGAAGGAAATAACATTAAAATCAAATCCTTAGATGAATCATTGACTAATATTTAATGTTAAAATATGGAATCAAAGAGTTCTATAAAATGGAGTCTATTTATTTTTAAATTAGTATGTATAATCCATGAGTTTTAGATGAACACAAACTATGTTTTTTACTTTCTATAGTGATATGTTATCTACATCTAGTATCTCTTACTTCTAGATTTGAAATAAAACTTATGAGTAGTCCTTTAGAGTATATTTCCTTAGATAATTATATGTTGACCATTGATTTTATATTAGAGACTTTTAAAATGGTGTAATGATCATATTTATCCTTCTAGAATGTCTGGATAACATTGAGATTTGATTATGATATCTAAACAAAAATTTATGTTGGAATCCCCAAGATTCAAAAAATTACTAGGGCATGTGTCCCCCACATCCTTGTTAGAGATAGGGTCGATACCCCCTATACCCACTCTGAGACTGGGTCTTCTATTTTTGGTGTTGGAACCCCATTTTTGATTTATTAAGAGACATCGGTGCTCCACCGAAGTCTATACCCCCTTCGTCGTGATATGCCTTCAGTGAGGCATGGCCCCTTGAGTATAGATCCATTGAGGTTATGTTGGGATAAAAATAATTGTATATCACTGGATCTTAGTTACACTAATAGAATCCTCATAATTATCTGGTTATGATGATCAAGAGATTCCTCTCTCTATCCATTTATCTTATTCCCTAAACATAGCTATTTTGGAGGTCTTCCTACCCTCTTTATCACATTGGTCAAAACCGTTTTTTATTTCACCCCATTTTGTTTTTGGTGCATCTTACTAAATATGTATATACTCACCCTATATGAAATTTTCCCACATGTTCCATATATTATAATCAAACTAGATATATAAATTGAGTCTTTGGTTGTTCTGGCATTGGTGGATCTTAATTGTACTCGGTGATGGCGATCATAGGTGGTAACAAATATTAGTTTTTGGGAGTGGGGTTACACTTTATCTTTAGATGTTAGGTTAGAAATCCATTTATTTTCAATTGAGTATTTATTTTTTCCTTCAATATTTGGTTATATTTAATATTTATATACAATAGTTTTCATTAGTTTTTTACATGAATTATCACCCTTAGTTTTTCAAAATTTATGTTATCCTTCTTGTTCATGACGCACTTAGTGGTTTTCATGCTTATAGGTTAATTACGATGAGGCTTACAATTTGTGTTATATTCATATTAGGTTATCATTTCCATGTAATGGACTTCTAGAGGTAGAATGGGGTGTCCCACAAGACATACTTCATGTTTAGGTGGGACCATGGTGGGTTATGTTATGGTAGAGAGGAATCGAAGTGGTCTTTCATAGTTAATATTTTCTGATACAGATTAGTTTGAAGGATTGTATTCGTGAATAAGGGAATTAATGTCACGGTATATCAAATTTGGATTTTTGGAGAAGGAGACTAGTGATTGTGTGGAAAAAAATGTATCCAGACACCAAGACTCTGATATCCTTAATATCAACTTTGTATAATGATACAACGGTCATAGGGAAAACAATACTCCATGAATATATTGGAATGGATATTTTGATATCCATTTACTTCTTGAGTCTGGACCACATGAATTTTTACCTAGTCGTGAAATGTCTCATTAACTTTAAGGATGTCCCAAAAATAATAACCAACTAGGATTCAAATATTGGTTTGTTAGGATGACCAGCTGAGTAATAAGGCATCAATAAAAGGACATGTTCATGATGTGTTCCATCAAGGAAAGTAGAGAGAACTGATATTATCTATCAAATTATATATGGACCCAACTCAAATAGTTCAGTCTTATGTTCTTCTACATTCTTAGTAGATGATTTTGTTTAGTGGTATAGAACAACAATTTACATAGGTTGGGTGCACTGTGCAAGTTTCATAAACAGAGAACGATTAGTTTTCTGGGTGACCAAGATCGTAAGGATGAATATTATTGAATTGAGTGAGTGTTTCATGATTTTTATATCATGTGTACCCAAAATTATTAGATGGGTTTTCTTAAGATTGATCTTCGTCATGTATAAGTAGGGAACTGGTGGGGTTTTTAACCTATACCCATGTGGAGACGACTCTTAAAATATTGGAGTCTGAGAAAATTTTCTATGATGATTATTATCCTTCAACATTGAACTCTGTATGAATTAAAGTGTTTATAGAGTATCTATATGGTGATATAACTATTGTAGAGTATGTGTATAGGTCAACTGACCTCATGCATTAGTCATTCAATGTATAGGTATATGGGTACTTCTTATTGGGGATGTCTGAGTATGAACTCTATAGGAGTATTCATGCTAGTGTGGTATATTTTTTAATTTACACTTATGTTGGGGTTTTAGAGATGACTTTGGATATCAAGATCATTTTTTAAAGAGTTGCATAGTTAATCAAATGTTGGTAGTGAAAATATAGGATAAGATTCATTTTCTGATACTGAAAGATGACATAATTAAGGTTCTTAGAATAGTAGGTATTCAAAAAAGAATCATCATCAACAAGGATTAGTAGTGTAGGGATCATTCTATGGATCTAGTCTATATATAAATTCAATGATATGCATTAAACTATCATGGTAATAAGGGAAAAAATTTCTACCTTGACACATTGAACATGATGGAATGGTAGTAGATGAACCTCTACAGTAGATGCATCATCATGATAAGGGATCTCCCTTAATTTTCATGGTGAAATCCAGGGATGTGGTGTGGAATGGTATGCTGGTAGATCCCTATAAGGAGTAGCTTCATATAGAGTATGATTCTATTACCTACTCACACCAGCACCTCCAGGTGGTCCAAACAATGATCTTAGGGCTGGTAGCTATGGACATTTTCATCTAAATGATATAGAGGGATATTATTAGTCTGAACATGGAATTATTTGAGATAACATCTATATCTTCTATAATTTTTCATAATTACTTGTGGATAAAGGAGTGATTCATTACTTTTTATATTTATCCCTCGTATAATATCATAATATTCATGATGGACCTCTATAACATCAGTTAATAATGAAGATTCCTACCGAGAGAGATTCTAATATTTTATAGATCTATCGAAAATTCCAGATAATGCTCTGTGGAGATATATTCATTCAGAACCTTTGGGTAGTTTCAATAAATCCACATGAAACCATTCTATGTGTTGACTTTATCATTGGTACATGACTAAATAGAATTTCACAATAGGATAATTTGATTCTATCAAGAGGATGACATGACATTCTCCTTCAATTATGAAAAGGACCTATTTGTGGATTGGGTGAGACTTGTGAGAAGTATGTTTAAGTACATATCTTCAGTTTTTGATTTTGGCCCTTGGTGTAGTGTGATATTTCGGTACATAGCCTCTAGTGATAGTGGTTGAGTATGAGGATTTATTCACTAGGGTTGATCTATGTCTACCTCCACATAGATATAGCAATATCTATATTGACATTCACCCTAGGAAAAGACCAATATATTTATAATAATGAATGATGGAACCTAATTATATTTTAGATATGAGGGTATAATTGGATGAACATTAGGTATAGGGTTTCAACATACCAATGTGTCCCCCTGGGCAGCTTCAGGGTTCTTTTCTATGAAGGATAATTTGAGTTTTATGTTGTGTAGTGATTATCAATTATTGAATATAATGATGATCTAGTAAAATTTCCCATTTACATAGTTTTATGAAAACATTGGGATGTTGGAGGTCATGAGATTATACTCAATTATTTACCACAAGTCCACCTACCACTTGTTATAGGTTCATGGGGAGGACAATCCAAAGAGATCCTTCTGATGTTACCACAGGCATTATCAGTTCAGAGTGAATACTTTTGGTGTAATGAATTACTTCATTGTATTCAAGGGGAAAATAAAAGTTATCTTTAAAACATTCTTGGAAAAAATTTTGGTTTTCATTTTTGAAAAAATTATTACTTTCTATGCATCAGAGGAGGAGCACATATATTATTTTACAAGATCATATAATTACATTGGGAGAACCAGCTATAAAGATATCACTAAATGATTAAAATTATATATTATAGAGGTTCACTTTATAGAGCATGTCATCTCTGAACATTGTGTAGATATAGACCCCCATTGATAGAGGAAGTTCAATATTTGGACCCACACAAGAATATATCTAAGGTAACAAAGTTTTCTGGGTTTAGATGGGTAATATTAGAGGTTTGTGGTAATATTTTTCATGATTACAACCCCTTTTCTACCTTTACATAAAAAAGTAATTCGTTCTCTTGGACAAGAAGTTCCAGAAATACATCATGAGGCAATGAAAGTTTTTTATTGTTGATCGAATTCTGAGACATCTAGAGGAGGGAGTTTATAATGTGGTGTTCCATGATTGCTCTAGAGAAAAACTCGAGTGCTTATTGATTCTAATGAATATAGTGATTTATTAATGCTCAAGGATGTTGAGACTCCATTTGATGAACTATGTGACCAAATGATTTCGTTTTGGTAGGAAGGGTTTTGTACATGAATATTTGGAGGAATTATCTTATAGGTGAGGGGTTTTTATTTTACTAATACCACTAAAGAATTAGGTATATATTTTCTAATATAAACCTCAGTCTAAGATAGTGATATTGGCTTGAATCCTTGCTAGATTATTACTTTGATGTATTCTATAATCTGATGGATGGAAATGTGGTAGAAAAATCCATTAGTAAAAAATAAAAGTCTCTCTTTGTAAAGGAATTATCAGATGATTTTCCCAATTTTAAACTAACTCAATTGGATAATAGATTGTAAGATTATTTCTATTTTATAGTTGGAAATTTAATAGTATTATAGCATGTTATAGAGGGAAGATATTTAAAAATTTAATGTGAAGTTTTACATTACAAAAATATCATAAGGATATGCACGAGTTGAATTTTTTTAAGGTGGGGAGAACAACATCATCTTCCACGGATTAGAAATGGTTTGGGTCATGTTGTCTGAGAAGGTTATGAGGGAGTTACATAACTCCCCCTTTTTGGTATATCATGAACTAATTAAGATTTATTTGTACCTTCAATGATAGTTTTGTTGGGAATGCCTGAGGTGGACTATTATTGTGTTTATTTTTTGATACCTCACTAGTGAATAGGTTGGGCAATAGAATTATTTTTTAGTGGGTCTGGCTCAACCTCTTGGGATCTGATAGTGGATTTTTGATGGTATATCAATGGATTTTTTGAGAAGGATTCCATGGAAAATGATAATCCATGACACTATATGGGTGATTTTGGATCAACTAAACATGTTAGATCACTTTTGTTTCTTCTATGAGAGGAGTTTGGTAGAGATTTTAGGGAAACTGTACATGTGGGATATCATACATCTTCATGGGGTACCCTTGGTGATTGTATCACGCCATTATGGTTAGTTCATGTCATGATTTTAGAAGGATTATAAGAGGCCTTTGAGACCCAATTACTACTAAAATAACATTCCAAGCCTAGAAATATGGCTTGATAGAATAAATCATCCATGTTTTATAGGATATGTAGAGAGCCTATATGTTAGACTTTAATCAAATCTTGTACGATCACTTACCATTGGTGGAGATTTATTATGACAATAGTTATCACTTTATTATCAGCATGAAATTATTTGAGGCTATATATGGGAGACATTGTCGGTCCCCCTTATGATGAATATAGAGAGGTGATACACAACTTATGGGACTGAATATTTTGCAGTTTATGAACAGGGCCTTAAAGTGAAACACCAATGAGTGGTAACCACTATTAATTAGTATAAATATATTGTAGACTGACATCATGGGCTTGTGGAGTTTGAAAAGCATACTATTTTCGCTTAATAAACTCTCCTTCATGAGGTTTTTGAAGGATTTGTTGGGGTTTCAAGCTACCTTGAGGTTCATCAGTCCATTCCAAATATTGTGAAAGGATGGAATGGTTACATAAAATTTGTATTTTCCCACTAATTTGGACTAAATATATGATGTCTTTCATGTTTCATAACTAAGTTGATACATTCATGGACCATTAAAATTTATTAACTGTGTAAAATTTGAAGATGAGGAAAAAGGAACATTTTTTGAGTACTGGGTGCAAATCGAGGATCAATAGGAGAGTATCCTTTTTAGGAGAAAATTTTAATCAGTGTGAGTTATTTGAAGCCCTGAGAAACTCTTGGAAGATCAATGGAGCCTGAGATCTAGATGTGAGCTATCAATTTTTACTTTTTTGGGTATGTTTTTCTTTGTAGAGAGAAAATCCTTGAATTTGGAGTGAATTTAACAACATTGGTTTTTATTTTAGGACCATTAGGATATTTTTATATACTAATATTGTTTTTTCTATAGAGTTTTCAGGATTATATGAGTGTGCTTGGACCCCTGAAGTGATATATTAAAAAATTTAAAAATACTAAACCAAACATGTGTATGATTATGGAAATAATATTTTTCTCTTAAATGAAGACTCATATGCTTAAAATAATAACACCATTGAATCCAAAACATGTGTTTTACCCAATTCATAACATAAGGTTCGTTCACATCTGAAATTGGGTCGAGGCACTGTTATGTGAATATATTAATGAATTTTAGTATAATAAATAATTAAATGACAATAAAATTATTTTACTAAGCACATATTCTATTTAATTTCATTTATATCCATTCTTATCAGTTTTCCACATAACCCTTGGAAAGTTAGAGAGATGATATTTTTCATAAGAAGAATCTATAATAGGAAAATAATGGGAATTCATGGATCAAGGGTCAGATTCACCGAAACTCATCATCCACATAGTCAAAAAACCATTCTTCACTAGTGATTGATCTAATGATGAGGTATATCATTGTTATATGTGGATTATTTTCCAGTCACATGATATATTGGTAATGGATTATTATTTTTCATTTAATTATTACTCTACGCCATTAATAACTTTACCTCAGTGATTTATTATTATTTTTGTCTGTATAATTTATTTGTCACACTAGAACCCTAATCAGATTAAATGATTATTGAGATTGTGGGATGTGTTTGGGATAAAAATTAAACATCATGAATCTCACTTTTTTATTATTCATATCCCCCCTCATTTTACTCGTTCATTACTAGAGATTAATATGAGTTTTATTTGAATATTGATCTAGTTCAAATAGCAATTGAACCCCAAATTCACAATTACGGTTTTAATAATGATGAAATTGATGACTATTTTGGTACTGATGATTGTCAATGGTTCAAATGTGTTGGATGAGCTCAATCACAACACTAGAAATGTGTGGAATGTTGGACAATGTGAAGAGTGATACATTTTAATTTTTTTATTGAGAAATTACCAAAATCAATGAACGATGGAAATAACTTTGATATGAGACCCTTGGAAGAAGCATAACATTGGATTGAATGAAAAAAGAAAGGAATCAAGATGATAAGGTGAAGGTGTAGTATTTTAGACCCGATGCCACTTAGTAGGTTCTCTAAGCCAGGAGGGCCACACTACATGAAGTGTATCTCCCCAAATGATAGAGGATTCCATCTTGAAGCGAGGGCCTATGTTCTGTATGTGGGGAGACAATACACTCATTACCAGAGTGTAGCACGACAAATAAAAATAACAAAGGTAAATAGAGGAAGCAATATAAGTAAACAAGAAAAGAATATAATAGGAATTGACACTCAAGGGATAAAAATAACTTTATAACTGAAACAACATTCAACAATAAAATAACTGATGATGATAAGTCTTGTCACTAGACAACTCAAAAACATGGACAGAAGAAAATAGGCATAATATGTTCCTAAATAGTAAAAATGAAATAAAAAACTATCCCAAGTATCCTGAGCTTTTTCTCGATCATCTGCTATCAAGATCCATCCTAAACAGTAAGCAATCAAGTGTTTAAATCTGTATGATTCCATTTTTCAAGACCTTCAAGCGTATAATCTACTCTGGATACCAAACAAAGCCTTGAGATGGTGTGAGATAAATGTCATTGGGACACCACCAGTAGTTTCTATAACATTCGGCACGTGTAATGGAATGTAATAGTGTACAATATTTTATAAAATGATTCAAGAATTTTATGTTCTAATATAGAATCATTCAGTGAATTCATTTCTAAAAATATTTTAATTCCACTTCAATGTTTTATAAATGAATATTTTTAATTTTTTCATAATCGGCTGTTTTTTCTTTCTTTACAATATTCAAAATGGAATGTTATTTTTAACATATATTGTTTGAATGGATTTTACATCCAAAATATTCATGACTAGTTCTAAAGATCCCTCAGTAGGTTTCCATGGGTTTTAAAGAAAAATAATTTTGCTTTGATTTTATGATTTATTTATATTAAAATAAATAATTCATTATTTTCCAAATTGTTAACAATAATTTTTTAAATGATTTGAAGCATCATTTTTATAGAAGAGATACAAAATCATTATTGATTTTTTATTGTTTCACTTTAATTTTCCTCTATAATTCTCAAAAATATAATCCTTTACTATAAACATTAATTTATGATGAATGGAATTTCTTCTATCACCCATTACTAATTTATGGATTACACCTTGTTTTAAAATCCTTCACTTTATTATGATCAAGTTCTATATCAAGATCCAATATTTATTGGACATTTTTTAATCTATTTTATTTTGTATCATAGATGTGTTTATCATTTAAAAACTGTATTTAGTATAAAAAATTATGAACAATGGTGTTAGTTGAAGGAATATTAATAAGGAATTATTTTTCATTTACAAGGGAGATATTTATGTTTTGGATTATTAATTCATTAAATATATTTATTTAATGATAAAGAATTTTTTTTGTGTATTATATAATTCATTCAATAAATGAGGAATGAATTGGGTATACTTATTTGAAATTAGGGGCATAGTTATATATATTCCCTTGATAAATTAAGAGGACTCTTGAATCAAATAGTTGGCCAAATTATTTGGTTATTAGGTGTATACCTACCCATTCATTTAAATTTCTAGGCACATGTCCTTTATGTTAAGGTTCTTGATTTCATAGAACTAGGATTTGATGGTCATATCATTAAATCTAATATACTACATTTACTTTATATAGATTTTAGCAATTATTATCCATGTGTTTGTATTTTAAAATTTTCTATAAATATATTTCGAATTTCTAGTTATTGAATAAAATGAATATGTATTGATTATCCATATCATTATATTTTCAAATCCCTATATGCTCATTAAATCTTATATTGTACATTACGTTTATTATGTACCTGATCTCACCCTCTATTTTCTTCTTATTCACATAATTTTATGAAAGAATATTTTAATTATATTCATCTATGAATAGTGTTTTTATGCAATATTTTATTTTTACAGTGTCATAGGGAAATAATTTATGTATCCCAATATTTCTAAACTAATTTATACTTAGTGATATGATCCATTATATATTATATCTATGTTATAAATTAAACACTAGCTATGGGATACTAGATTCAAGGTTGTTATTATTGGTATGAAAAAACATTCATCGTACCCTTTGGACCAACATTTTTTAAGAAAACAGTTAGCATGAACATTAACATTAAAAACTAGACTTTTTATGAACATTTTTTATATTTTTATGTGGTGGATAAATATTAATTATTTTTTAATCTAATAAAGTGTGTTATATTATTTAGATGTAGTTACTAGTAGAGTAATGGAAAACCATATTAATATTCATTGTTAATATTTGTATTTATGATATGGTAAATTCCATACAATGGGTGTTATAGCTAAAAAGATCTTGGACATATTGTGGAATTAGGGGAAGGTTATAAAAAATAAACGTTCCTATATAGATAAAATTATTATTCCATGGTCTTATAAATGGATGGTAAATTTCATTAGGCAAAAAAATTCATCATTCATTAATGGAACTATTTATCCATTGGTCTCTAAGTAATATATTTATATCATTGGGATGTAATGAAAGGTAAATTTTTCTTCTTTTTTTATATTGTTTAATGGGATATGTTTTCCAGTGGGGGTTATTGATCCATAATACTAATGTCATTGATGATATATAATGTATAGGATGGAGAAATTTTAAAGTGTTATTCTTAAAGAAATATTTTCCCCGAGAGTAATAAAATTCTATAGAAATAAAATTATTTAACATAAAGTGTAAGTAAGTGTAATAATTTTTTGAATATTTGGATATCTTACATAATTGGAAAGGAATGTAATAGACAATATATGTAATTTAGAAAAAAATATTGATTATTTATTTTATGGGGTTAAGATAAACCATTAAAGGGATCTAGTTTCTCAAACATTTTTATCATATAATGATATAGTAATATGTTCATAAAGATAAAGAAGGAATAATATAGGACTTCTATTGTACAGGGAAATAATGAGAATAAGATTTAAGATAAGAACCATAAACAAATTCATTAGATAAGTGGAAATGAAATATGTCATTTCCACATTGTGATAATTGTTCAAAGAAACATCTTAGTAAATTATTAAAGGGAATGTGTGTGTTTTATAGGCATAGAGGTAAAGTCCATATTTAATATTGAGGATCCATTATCTTGTGTTTTTCTACATGGGGATCCTATGTTCTATTTGATATAAATATTGATAGATCTATGAAGTTGTGAATTTATAATAGGGAAATAAATTTTATTACTATAAGAAAAAAATATCATTTTTCTCTCATTGATGGAATATTTAATCAACTTCAATGAGATCAATATTTATTCAATAATCCTCTCTATTCTAGGTATCATCAATTGAAATTAAGTTGTGATAATATGTGATTTCCTAACCTAGGTTCCACTTAATAGTTCTCTGAGCCGGTGGCCCACATGGCCTCAAGCACACCTCCTTGTACACAAGATGTTGATGAATAGAACCGAGGGCCTTAGGTGTATGTATAGGGATATTATTCCCCCATGTCATAATGGAACATAGAGGATATAGATATACAAAATATATAGATAAACAGTAGCATAAGTACAATAATGAATAAATAAAACTTGTAATGTAATATAAAATAAACAACCATCAATAATAATCATCTTTGAATTTGAATAGTATCAATTAAAAATATGATGTTTTCATTCCATGTCTCTAAAAATTAGGAAAATTGGTATACATGAGATTAGGATGAAAATATAGTACAATAAATTTTTTTCCAAAGAATCAAAACAAACTATCTATCAAAGAATTTCAATCTTATACTTTTTCATCATCTACAAAGCTCCATCCTAAGAAATCATGAAATACATTTTGGTGTCCAAGGTGGGATGCTTACCCTTGTACATACTTGAGATCATATAATATTCATGGTTTTAAATGGAAGCCCATATAGGGTGTGAGATAATACTTAGTATACTACAACAAACAGTGTCTATAAAAATCAATTATGTTTATATAAACTAAGTAGTGTGTAATTATTTATTTTAAATTTAATAAATACCAAAATAATATATCAAGAATGCTCTAGAATCTATTGGTAATTTCTCTAAACATGATATCATTTAATTATTTAAATTAATTTTTGTTTATATTGAGAAATTATGTAAAGCTTTCACCAAAACTAAAATACATCATAGAAAAAATGAAAAATGATCCAAGGTGAGACCAAGGTATCCATGATGTTAGGGTTAAATCCAACTAATAGTAGTAACTCATAGTGTTTGGTAGTAAAGTTTATGAGTGTAATCCAATTGGATTTCCCAATACATTCCACTATAAAATAATATAATTGAGTCTATGGAGCTCATCCATATTAATCTAATGCTAAGCATGACTCAAACAAGTAGGTTGAATCCATGGTTACGTGTGTTTAAAGACATCAAGATGGATCCAAGTAGTATCCAAGGGATCCAAATATCCTGAGAGATAGTGATAGATCATATGACATCATGTCTGGAATCTTATATTTTATAAAGAACTCATTCCAAGGTGGGTATTTATCTTGGAAATCAGATCCTTGAATTGTAATGATGTCCTATGAGTTCTCAGTACAATCCCTCAAGAAGCCAAGTCTGGCTCATGTTTGACCATTCTTATGAAGCTAAAAAAACCCATATGTAATAGGCACCTTATATATAATTCAATATAAAATTTAGGCCATGTGACACTCATCAAAATAGATACATTATAAGTTTTATTCCATTTCCATTGAACTTAAGTGATTAGGTAAATTAAAGAAATACAAAAAATTCCTATTAACTACAAGGAAAGGCAAAAGTGATGTCTACAAATATATGCTTTCCATTTTCTAGTTCATTAGGTTAAATCCAATATCGATCATCCATGGTGACAAGGATATACAAAATATTCAACCAATTATATTCAATTTCATAATTATTTATAAGGTTCATTCTATTATGTTCATTATATTATGGTAGATTATTTGAAACATTAAAATAATAGAAATTTAGTTTTAATTATCAAGGACAAGTGATATATAAAAATATAAATTCCATTTAATAAGTTTAATGTTCATTAATTAATTTTAAACACTTACCTTATTAGTTTCAAGTCTAATTCACCTGAATGGTTCCCGAGATAAACAAAAATTGGGTTACCAAGGTATAAATAAGGAAACAACCTACAAGTGGTGGTAGTAATTAAGGTCTTAACTTCCAAATGTATGAATATAAATTTAAATATGGCTATAGAACACAAGTTTAATTATTATAATAAAGGCATATCAATTTAAATAGTAAACAACTAGTTAAACTAGATTTCTCAGATTAATGGTATTTTATAAATGATGATAGTTTTAGGAAATATACATATATCACCTACCATCTCTTTGTATCACTCCTTTAGTCACATATTATCCATTAGTTTGGCCTAGATTGGAAGAACCCTAAATAATTGATCGACACCCTGAAAATTGGGCATATGAGACAACATTAAAAAATAGGCATTAAGAGGAAGAAAAATGATGAAATGATCTTATGGACTGAATTACATATTAATAGAAATCCAATGGGATGATCAGAGTTCAGATCAAACATTATAAAATGTTACAGTTGATGATCCCAGGATAGGAGAGGTGGTTGTTCTTCAATGAGAGAGAAATAAGTCCTCCTCTCTATGGGATGAGAAAATAAGAGAGGCTGATGTGTTTAATGTATTTAAGGGATAAATGGTCTTTTACCCAAGAAAAAATTATTATCATGTTTTTTCCACATAGATTTCCAAACCGTGCAGAAAATGTGTGCACCTCACTACCTTAATTGGTAAACCACATAGTTTGGGCACACTATTTAAGAAAACATATTCTAACCATTCTATTTTCCTCTTATAAAAATTATATAGGTTCTTCATATGCATGTTGAATTGTAAAAATATTTTGGGTAGAGAGTGTACCATAATCTACCGTCTAAAATTCACTGAAAAATTAAAAGAAACCATGTAGGCTGGGTAGTACAGCTTCTACCCAAATTTCTACTCATTTATTTCTTCTACAAGTTGATGTTCTGAGATCTAAAATATCCCCAGACCCCCCCCCCCCTCGAATGAGACATTTTTTATATCATTAATAATTCATAATAGGTCCAAAACAAGGAATTACAATAATATTTAAATTCCAAAAATTTAAAGTATCATTACCTAAAATTAAAAAAGAACTATGTTCATATAGTGTTCCCCCCTTAAAGGAACTTGTCCCTATGGTATCCTTCCAAGGGTAGTGAAATTCAATCTGTAAATAACTCCAACCATTGGGAATATATATCGACTTCCCACTCCCAAGTCTCATGCTATACAGGGTTTTGCTACCATATCACTCATAATAAATGGATATACCATCCTTGGAGGGAATTCATGATTTATTCAATAATATATATGGGATACTCCCCAGATGAAGCATCATCATCAAAATCAACATCCTTAGGACCAAAATTATGAGACAGGTTAGCATGATAGTGGGGAAGAAGTGAAAGATGGAAAATTTTGTACATGGTATGGTACATTGCGTGAAATAAAAATTGATATGTTACTAGCCTGACTCTACCCAATATCTTAAATTTCCCAACATAAAAAGATGAAAACTTACATATACAGAGTATCCATTTATTCTCATATCTAGCTGATAGATGTAAGAAAAGATTATCCCATACCTTGTAATCTAGAGGTTATCAACAATGATCGACATATGATTTCTTTCCTGACTATGTTGTAGACATTTTATTCCTGATCAGTTGCTCCTACTATGAAGCCTTGTTCTCAAGATGAGGATATAGTAACACCGCCTCTCCTAAATCTAAGCAACACATGGGTGAAGTACATGGCCTACCAGACAAGGCCTCATATAGAGTTATTTGAATAATCACATGAATGTTATTATTTTAGGTTACTCAACAAGAGTGATATTATTCTAATAAGATCCAATGAAATCAATGAAGCAAGCATAGATCATGTCCTTTAATACCTATATAATTTGTTCTGACTAACCATCAGTCTGAAGGTGAAAAGTTATGATAAGAATCATACCAAAACCAAAATTTGAAATGTGAATCCAAATCTGATATTATAGAACATGGGAGACAATATATCCATATGGACTCATATAAATATAGTCTTCCTATCTCATCAACCAAGAATGTCTCCTGGAAATAAAGGAAGTGGGATACCTTTTTCGCTCGATCCAAGACTATCCAAGATGCATCACTACCTTAAGGTAACATGTTTAATCCGACATTAAAATTCATAGAAATAGCTTCCCATTTCAATTCTGAGACATATAACTAACATAAAAACATATTAGGCTACTCTTTCTCCACATTCAACTGCTAACAGGTGGAACACCTAGATATAAAAACTTCAATCTTATGTTTCATCCCTATCCATCTATAATAGTGATGCATATCACGATATATATAGGGGATTCCTGAAATAACAACCCACTAAGAATCATGTATCACTCATATTAGTACCTCTCTCATGTCCATAAAATTCAAAAAACACCCCTGTATATGTATGATGTCATCTCCATTGACAAACCAATATTAAGGCAGGTCATCACAGGAAACAATCTCCCTTAGAACCAACAACTCATGATCTAAAAACTAGCTTCCACTCAGCCTATATAATAATGGAGAGTTAATAGATATGTACATAATAAATTTTCACTATTTACTCTCATTAAATGTCATATGTAACTTAGAAAAGAGGGGCATCAACTTCCATTCATCACTAGCTTCTTATGGGGCTAATTCATGAGTTTTTTTGCACAATGCAGCAGCAATTGCATTTCTCATTCAAAGTATATAGGCATGCTCAATTTTTAAAATTCTAATGGAATTCAGCTTATATTCAGTAATTGGGATTCAAGTCACACTACATAAAGATATATTTAAGGAACTTATTGTATATATACAACAATACTTCTCTCCCATCAAATAGTTCCTCTATTAGCGTCTAGAATGAACAACTACTACATGATCAAGGTCGTGTATCGGGTAACTACACTCACGAGCTCTCAAATATAGTGACTCTTTCACGAAGAATATGTCCTCCTAGGTAAACACATATCATAGTCTGATTTCTAATGCATCATAGAAAAATGTATAGCCTCTTCCTCTTTATAGAGGGATTAGAATTAGTGATGAGGTGATCCTTTCATTCAGATCTTGAATGGATTTAACACATTCTTTAGATCATATTAACTTAAAATACATCATTTTAAGACCAATTAGATGTGAAACAAGGAATGTGATGTTTTTTAGACACATATAATATATATTAGTCCCTAAGAAACTCAGTATATCAAACACGTTCAAGGGATTATCATAAGAAACCACTACACTCTCCATCTCTAGGTTAATGGATAATTATGATGTAACGCCCTGACCCTAGTTGCCCAGAGTGAGTGCATTATTACATAACATTGGCATGATCAAAAAAGATCAAGTCTCGAAATACCAATTAGTTTAGTAGCCTTGGAAACAGTATATACATTCATAAGCCTTACATAACATCAAAAGGTGAAAACCACAACAACATAGTCTCCATAGTCCACACTCATATCCCCTCAGACTATCCCTGAAGGTCAGTCATAAAATACTTCTTCACATCCTGGTAAAAATAAAACATAGAAAGGGGTGAGCCCAGATGCTCAGTAATGATAACAATATAGTGGAAACCTTCATAAATAAGCATAAACATTTAATGAAATGTATAACTAAAACAAAATCCTTTTAAACATGAACTTCAGCATAATATGGAAAAAAATAAAATGAAATAATTCCATTTACTTATTCACATTGACATTTTAATAGTCGAATAATCACATGCAATATCCATAACCACTTTCATAATGATGGAATACATAATGCCAGACTATCATAACCACATAGTCAAGGCCTTGTGCCAAGACTAAAAATAAGATTTTGTCAAGGCCTTGTTCCAAGACACTATTTTGTCTCATGAGACCTACCGATGCATCTAAGAGCTATAGCGGGCTCCAACCATCACTTACTAAGCCCATGCATTCCTCATATGAACAGGTTTAAACATAACTTAAACATTCGTATTAAAACTAGCATACGAAATGTCAGTACTTTCTCCATAAACCATGAATGGTATAAAAATAACACATCCACAGTCAAACATAACACAAAAACCTTCAATAAAATAAGGAAGTTTTGTATCATAATAAATCAACTTCAAATAAGCTTAAAATCCATCAAAGGATGTTGACATAGATGAAATCAAAACTATTTGAGAGAAATATCTCTTTTTTTGAAATCATTTAAAAGTCACATAATTACAAAGGAAAAAATTTACTTTGAAAATATTCTTATAAGCTTTAAAGGGAAGCTTCGATGATTTTATAAAGGTGGAAGATAGCCGCACCCGCCGTATAAGTTAAAAAAAGACATTCTTGCCTTAATTCTGTCGAAAAGGTAAAAAAGGACCTTTTTGGAAAATGACGGAAAGATTACTTTATAAAAATCTTATAAAAAGTCAAACAAGGGTATAAATGACTTTATCCCATAGACTATAAAATAGTAATAATATTTTGAAATACATTTTAAGAAACATGGATGTGGATGATAGAGAGGTCCCAGTAGATAATTATGTATAAACAACCTCGGATAATGAAGAGATTGTGAAATAAACCATTACCTTGTACTTTTCCTTTGTAAATGGTAGGTTAACCTCCTTTATAATGGTGAAATAATTGTTATTAAATTATATGATAATCATATACATTAATATTCTATCATATATGATCTTTTAACATTGTATTTTTAATAATATCTTAGTATGATCTTCGTTTCAGGTGTTAACAGACTCGTTTTCCATTATATTCATTGTTATGTGAGTCATATTTGTTATGGATGGGATGTATCTTATTCATATACAGAATTATATCAAGTCTTTAAACATTATTTTAAATCATAAAAGGATAATTATTCTTTAATGGATAAGATGGGCAATGAATCTCATTGCGTTCGCGGAGACGGTAATCCATACGTGCGCACGAGTGAAAATATCATTCTTTTGATATTAAATTAATATATAATTGAATGGTATATCATATATAAATAAGAATTATTATGTTATATTTATTATCTAAATTAATTACATATCATTATTATACTATCCAAATAATAATGTATTGAATAACAATTACACCACGACGTGGAGACGATAATCCATATGTACGCACGTATGGTGACATGTAATTCAAAGGATGGATAGAATAATGAATATGGTTGTACCATATTTATAATAACATCACAGTACATAAAAGATACTGGATTTATTATTTTACAGTGGAAATAACAATGAAAGAAGAAGTGGAAGAATTAATAACTTGAAAGAGTGTTGTGAAATTATTACCTCTTCTTTAGGTTCTTCCTTTCGATTTGATCAAAAGGGATCCTTAAGATGGATTTATGACTAAAGGAAGGCCTCTAGTATAAATTGAGGTAATTTTAGAGTATATTTTGGTAGGTTTTTGCCGATCCAAATGTCTTTTATGGTGTGAAATAGAGAGAAGGGGAGTGCCCTTTTATAAGAGGGGTGAGGGGCACCTTAGGAAAATCTAGAAATATTATTTTATAATAAAATCATTTTCGGTTTATAATGGATCCAAAATGGATTATTTAATGGATAAGGTGGGGATGGGTTGAAAACCACTCAACCAATTGGTTTTAGACAACATTGGGTCACTATATTAACCTTAACTTTTAGATTTAACTCTTAGTTAAATAGTTTGATATTTACCACGTCTCTTTGTAGTTTTATATTATATGGTTAATAAAATTACTATATACATCCAAGAGAACCCCAAGTGATTCATTAATGATAAAACTATCATTATATAAGTCCTTTTGTGGAACCTTATATTTTTAGGAATAGAATATAAATTAATAATAAAATATTTGTTTTAAAAACTCTTTTATGTCAATTTTGACACTATTTGGTAGTTTGTTTCTGATAAATTTATAAAAACATTATTACTTCAAAAATAATTTATCTAACCAGCCCTAATATGTCATATTATCCTATAAAATTATTGTAACTCATAAAAAGTCTCAAATTACAATTATTTGAGTATTTAAAATATCAATTATTTTAATATTTCATTAATAAGGTAATTACTACATCACTATTGTGTCATAAATAAATTAAAATATTTAATGTCTTAAAATTATAACTAAAATACCATTATGTTGGAAATATTTTTATATTTCTAATTTATATTTATAATCTAACTTATCTTATATGTAACCCTATATTAAAAATGTTTTAGTTATTAAACTTTGATTTTTACTCTTTTAACTCTTCTTTGATTTAAATAATAATAAATGTCCTAATCTAATCCAAGTGGACCAAAGAGGTTTGTATTTTATTCGTAAGGTTGTTTTTGGTCAAATTATTCTTATCCAATAGAAATAGTACATGTGTTTGGGTAATAATAATATCATTTTTACCCTTAATTACCCTTTTTACTTCTAACCGTGGTAAATAAAAGTAAAAAGATACTATTCACCAAAAATTATTTTTATCTTATTGAACAACATTTTACTCCTTGATATTGACCATGTCTCTCAGATTTTTGAAATTCAACTCACAAAAGAGGTAAAAAAAATTTATGTGAATTTTCAAATTCTCCTAGGAGGTGGGTAAAAGACGGTTAAAAGTTCTATAAAATTTTTATATATCTACAATTATTATAAATTGACTCCAATGAATTACATTGAACTTATATAGGTATAATGTGTCTCTTTTGACCTAAAATAAATATAAATAAAATAAATAATTATTTAAATAAAAATTTGGTTTTAAACTATTACTCAGTGTTTTTCACTATTCATCAAAAATTGAAAGTTTTCAAAAAAATACCAAAAACTCACCCTAAGATGATTTCGATATTTAAAATCCAAAAATGAAGTCCATTTTGAATGATAAAATTTATAAAATTTCAAAAATTGGGTATTACTATTCATAACGACTAGTTTGATTGGTTGTGGTGTGTGTTAGAACTCAAAGTTGCGTACAACACACGCTACTATATTATTCAAAGAGAAGCATACCGTAGAAGCTTGGGGTGTCACATTCTCCCCTCCTTAAAATAATTTCATCCTCGAAATTTCCAAAATATTACTTCATAAAAAGACATGACTGGTTCTTCATCATAAGTTCCTCAGGTTCCCACATCGCCACTTCCATCTTATGGTTTCTCTATAGAACTTTTACCAAACGAGTCGTCCAGTTTATCAGCACTTGTTCTCTTGTATCAAGAATCCTAACAGTCTCTTCACTATAAGATAGATCAGGTTCCGGTTCTAATTCCTCATAGGTGAGTACATGCATTGGGTCAAGCATGTATTTTCTCAACAGTGATACGTGGAACACATCATGAACTTTGGAGAGACATGGCGGCATTGCCAAACAGAAAGTTAAAACCCCAAATCGTTCTAGAATTTCAAAAGGTCTGATGTACATGGGACTCAATTTACCCTTCTTAACAAAATGTATAACACCCTTCCATGGAGATAACTTCAAGAAAACATGATCTCCTACATGAAATTCGAAATCCTTTCTTCGGTTATCAGTATAGCTCTTCTACCTACTTTCAGCAACTTTGATGTGGTTTTGGATTACCTTCACCTTTTCCATCATTTCCTCCACCAATTATGGGCCTACGAGTTTTCTTTCACCAACATCATCCCAACAGGTTGGTGTGCGACATCTCATTATGTATCACGCTTCATATGGTGCCATCCGAATACATTAATGGAAGCTATTGTTATAGGACAATTCTGCCTGAGGTATATATTGATCCCACTTGCCATGAATGTCAAGTGAGAAAGATCTGAACATGTCTTATAAGGTTTGAATAGTCCATTCTGATTTTCCATCAGTTTGGGGGTGGTAAGTAGAGCTCAAACGAAGCTCAGTATCCAGGTATTTCTGAATAATTTTCCAGAACCTTGAGGTAAAATGTGGATCACGATCAGAAACAATCGATAGCGGTACTCCATGAAGTCTAAAAACTTCATTAATATACAGTCTTTCTAGTCGTTCAAGTGGTAAATCTTCTCTTATAGCAAGAAAATGTGCTGACTTGGTAAGACGATCAATAATGACCCATATTGCATCGTTCCTTCTAGGAGTCTTTGGTAGTCCCATGACAAAGTCCAGCGTAATATTAACTCATTTCCACTTAGGTATGGGATGAGGTTCCATGACTCCTCTAGGATGTTTCCTTCCATCTTTCACTTGTTGACAGACCATACATCTTGACACAAAATCAACAATATCCCCCTTCATTTTGTCCCACCAAAAATGTTCCTTCAAATCTCTATACATTTTGGTGCTCTTAGGGTGTATAAATAAATTGGAACTATGAGCATCGTCCAACAATTCCCTTTATAGATCAGGTATATTGGGAACACATAGTCTCTTCCAAAATTTCAAAATTCCATCTGTATATACAATGTCACTCAATCTACCATCATTCACAACTTTAATCATCTTTTGAAACTCTTCATCATAATTCTGATAAATATTTATCCTTTCTAGTAAAGATGGTTTGGAAACCATTTGAAAAAGTATTGATGTTTTCCCTTCCATGGTAATTCCCATATCCATATTTACTAGATCCATGAAAATAGGATCCCTTTCAACACTCATCTTGTTAAAAACTCCATGATCCTTTCTACTCAAAGCATATTCCACCTTATTTTCCTTCCCTGGATGGTAGTGTATCTTGCAATAATAATCCTTGAGTAGTTCAATCCATCACCTTTTTCTCATGTTGAGTTCTTTTTATGAGAAAATATACTTCAAACTCTTGTGATCAGTATAAATCTCACATTTTTCACCATATAGATAGTGTCTCCATATCTTCAAAGAAAATATTACAACTGATATCTCAAGATCATGAGTAGAATAGTTTTGATCATGAATTTTTAGATGTCATGATGCATAGGAAATAACCTTATCATTCTGCATAAGGACACAACCAAGTACTTTCTTTGAAGCATCACTATAAATAACAAACCCATCATTCCCCTATGGTAGAGTCAATATAGGTGCATTGACTAATCTTCTCGTCAGTTCTTTGAAATATTTTTCAAAATAATTTGTCCAAACAGATTTATCCCCATTACGTGTGAGCTTCGTTAATGGGTTATCCAATCAGGAAAAATTCTGGACGAAATGTCAATAATAACCTGCTAAACCAATAAAACTGTGTACCTCGGTTATACTGGTTGGTACTGGCCATTCTTCGATTACTCTTGTCATAGAAATATCAGTAGATATTTCATCCTTAGAGATAATATGGCCACGAAAAAAATCTGATGAAGCCAGAATTCACACTTGCTAAACTTCCCATATAATTCATGTCTTCTCAGAGTCTTCAGGATAATTCTCAAGTGATTTTCATGATCTTTGTAGTGCTTACAGTATACCAAGATATCATCTATAAATACCACTAAAAATTCATCAATATATTTCTTTAAAAAACTCTGTTCATTAGATCCATGAAGACATAGGGTGCATTAGTAAATCCAAAAGGCATTACTGTAAAGTCGTAATGCCCGTACCTGGTTCGAAATGCTATCTTCGGAACGCCTTCCTTCTTCACACACATCTGATGGTATCCAGGTCAAAGTTCAATCTTTGAATAGTATTGACCTCTATGTAGTTGGTCAAATAAATAAACAATGCATGGTAGGGGATACTTGTTATTTATTGTTATAGCATTGATCTCCCTGTAGTCAATGCACAACCTCATAGATCCATCATTCTTCTTAACAAAAAGAACAGAGGCTCCCTACAGAGAAACACTATTGAGAATAAATCCCTTATTACTCAATTACTCTAGTTGTTTCTTTAGTTCCACTAATTCCACAGTGACCATTCTATAAGTGGTCTTTGATATGGGCGTTGAACCAGGAATTAAATCAATGGAAAACTCAATTTCTCATTCCGGAGGATGTCCAGGAAAATCTTCTGGAAACACATCAACATATTCTCTCAAAATAGGTACATCCTCTATTTGAACATTCCTATACTCACCCACAGTCATTTCATTCTCTCCATCCCCAATAATTGAATTTAGTTGAGCTACTGGGGGTGGATCTAAATAAGAATTAGGTGGTGACGATTCTGCTCTAAAGATAAGGTGTTCTTTATCATCATCATCTAAAATCATAACCTCCTTCTTCTTACAATAAATCATTGCATCGTGGTCTAAAAGCCAATCCATACAAAGGATTATATCAAATTCAATCATAGATATCATGAAGTGATCAACAGATAAGGAACATTTATATGCTCTAATGGGAACAGATTCACAGAACTTTAATGCAATGATACTTCCCTTATGGGTTTTTACTGACAACTCTCTTGTTAAATCAAATTGGAAATATCTAATATTTTTAGAAAACTTGTAAGATATGAAACAATGCGATGATCCAGAATCAAATAGAGAATTTTCTAAACTTGAGGAAACCATAAAATCACCTGCCACCACGTCTTTCGGAGCTTCTACCTCAACAGTAGTGATAGTATAAGCTTGTCCTTGATCCCTTGGGATTTTCTGAGGTATGTTCTACTGACACTTAGGACATTAATTTTCATAATGTCCCATCTCCCGGCAATTTTAGCATTGAAAATCTGTATATTTATTCTTCCCCTTGTAATGACGAGCTTGGTGGCCTTTTCACCACACTTTTAACAGACTCTCATTCGATTAAGTCAAGTACCGGGGTGTTTCTTCCCACATTTACTGCAGGATGGATATTCATCATTTCCCTTCATTTCCTTATTTCCATTTTTATAGTGATTAGCTTATCTCTTCTTCTCTTTATTTACTTTAAAATCATAAGACTTAGAGAATTATTTTTCTATCTTGATAGCACATGAGACAATATCTTCGTACGACAAGAAGGATTGCAAGACTAATGCTCGATGGAGAAACGGTTTTAACCCATCACACAAATGATAAATATTACTTATTGGGTTAAATATATAATCTACAGCATGCCTCACTAACCTTGTAAAATTAGCCTCATACTTTGCAACATTCTCTTCCTCCTTTTTCCTCAGACTTCGAAACTATCTTTCCATATCCGCTCGATGGTCATGAGGAAAGTATTTTTCTAAGAAAATATCTTTAAACTCCCTCCATTCCATATTTGATACTTCATCATCTTACTTTGTGTTTTGAATCAATGACCACCATTGATCAGCATCTCCAGTGAGGCAGTAAACTTCCTTAACAACTTTTTCCCTTTCGCTACTCCCCAAGGTGTGGAATATTTTCTCTGAGGAATTTATCCATTTCTCAGATACTAGGGGATTTGTACCCCCACTAAATGTTGGTGATTTTTGCTTCATGAAGCGGTATAAAATTGATCCTCCATGCTATGGATCAGGGTTCTCTATTTAGGTAAGGTTAGTATTCATAACCTGAGTGAGTAGTCCCAATATGGTGATAAGCTGATCAGTAGTAGTTGCATCACCAGCTCCCCTATAATTATCTTTAGCAAGAGGGAAATCCCAACATGGACTGCGTGCATTGATACAGTTTCCATTCCTTACACTAGGCGTCATTTCTAAACAATGGCATAAACTAGATTAGTTTATGAATCGAAATACAAAATTCCAAACATGTAAAACAAATAACAAAAATTGAACATTTTATGTGTAACGAATCGACTCTATGGAAAAGGTGTGGATATTTAGTTTTTCATTAAAATCTTACCTTTAACCTTGTGTAATGTGGGTAACATCGTAAGGAAGGTCTGGGGAGTTTCTGGGGTTGGTTCGGAGCCCGGGAGGTTGAGAAATGAACTTGCAGACAGGGGCGCACGGCCTGCACACGACCTGTGCATGGTTTGGGTAAATCGTGTGGCCATTGGTCTGGAAGCAGGGAGGTGCACACGGTTTGTGCATGGTTTGGGTAAACTGTGCGCCTAAATCGTGCGACCCTTTATCTGAAGGCAGTGAGATGCACACGGTTTGCGCACAGTTTGGTAAACCGTCCGCCTAAACCGTGCGACCTTGTTCTGGGTAAAAAAACTTTTTGTCCCTTAATTAATTTTATAAGGTTTAAGCCTCTCTCTTTCTTCTTCCCGTGAACAGAATGAGGAGGATCCCTCCTTGAGCTCCCAAATCCCTCTCTCACTCTTCTCTTGGTGGAGCCTTCATCGGGGGTCAGTTTTTTGATCCGTCAGAAGCGTTGGAAGGGCCAAGGTAATGCTTACCTCACGCACCCTTCCTTCGTGGGCAAATCTTGCCTTCCGTATTGTTATTTTGATGCCGGATCATATACCCTATTTTCAGGGCATTGGACTAGAACTTAGATCTCTTCCAATCTACTGCGAATCTATGGTTGATATCAAGAGAGAATACACCTACAGATCTAAGGTAGGTGGTCACGTGGTTTCCATTTTGGGTTTTCGCCTTTTTGAGTTAGTGTTGTCATGCCATGGTTAGTCATTCGCCAAACCCCGTATTTTTAATTACTTCTTCATATATAAAAGACCAGTGTGGTATAAGAGTGATAAATCCAACCTTTTTAGGGTGTTTGGATTTGTTATGGACCGAAAGTGGTCAACTATAGGTGTTATGCCTCGAGAATTAGCCCCTTTTTACCTTTAAACCTTAATGAAATTTCTTGATAAGGAATTTTCCATGTTAGGAAAATGAGATGACTTTGTTAGAGGTTGGCTAGGATGAGAGAGCCTAAAAGCCTTTAAAGAATTGAAATGCATGTCTGCCATTATTTTCTTATGTGATATTATAAGATGGATATTCCTTGATTTGCTAATGTGATATAATATAAGATGGTTTTCCTTATATAATGTGATGTGAATGGTTTTTCTCTGATGTGTTGACATACATGTGATAACCCGTGTGTTGGGCGAGAGGTATTCTTACCCTGTGTCAGATAAATCTCACTGCATGAGGACCAGAGGCATTCATACCTTGTGCCTATATAACCTTTACAGGTGGGAGGCATTTCTACCCCATGCCAACTATAGTGATTGAGAATGAGAGGCATTTATACATCATGCACATATAACCTTTAGTGGTGGGAGGCATTTCTACCCCACGTTAGTTACAGTGCTTTTGGATGAGAGACATTCATACCTCGGGCCAGTGATACTTGTATGTATGTGAGAAGCATGGACAAGAGGCATGTTTACCTCGTGCCAGTGATAACCTATATCTATGTACTTATACCTCTGGTGATCGTTCAATTTACCAGCCATGAGCTGAAGCAGGTAGACCTGCCAGGTGTCCTTTCGGAACCTAAGCGGGAGGGTTGTTTATTTACATTGCTTTACTTACTTGTAGTCTATTACTCACATTGCTTGGGAACACCTATTTTTATTACACGTAGACATCATTGGTGGTGGCCTACTAAGACTTGTCTCACACCCTACCTGGGCGGCCTCTTGGGTACCCATGTAGACTTTACTGTTGCAGGTACTAGTAGCAGCAAAGCCCCAGTTTCAGGTTGTTGATACATGTATGTTCTAGATAGAGATCCAATGCATAGGAATGATCTTGGCTAGAGATGCTCGTGGACTAATTTTGTTCTTTTTGTATCATTGTATTGCATGCTTGTATTCAATTTCCAATTTACTAGCATTCCATTCATTCATTTTGTACCAGACACTACATGTGTGGCTTTTGTATATTTATCAGGGTTTTCTTACTTCTGTTGTTTGGTTGTATGTTTCCACTTTTCTCCTGTTATTCCATTGGTTGTGTTTCCACTATTTCTATTACATTGCTTCTATTTAGCTGCGTACTCTGACATGGGGGTACAGTCTCCCCAATGACTTACCATTACACCCCCACTGCTAGTCGGCAGCCCCTGGCCTATGGGGAGACAAGCCAGGGGTCATGTGGCCAACCGGGCTCGGGACTCGGGTTGAGGGGAAGCCGGGTCTGGGACATCACAAAGTGGTATCAGAGGTTTTTCTTTCTTTCTTGCTTTACTGTTTTGAGACAATAGACTTGGAGAATGGGGACAATTAGGGACTTATCCATGAGTTGTGCTTGGGCGTCGTGAACCCATGTACGGGGAAAAGACCAAGTTCCCTATTTTTATGTTGTTCTTAATTCTTCTATTTACAGTTGATATCGTTTCACCATTGGGTGATTCACATGTTTTGTGATGTTATTGAGATTTTCAATGTTGGAATTTTGATTTCATGGTTCGACCCGATGAAATGAGGGTTATGCATTAGAACATGCATCCTGATTGGCACAATATGATTAGGCCTTGCATCTTGCCCCGTCACGTTTAAATTTTGAGCGAGCATGGCCTGTTGGTTATTTTTATTCCTTGGTGATATGTGTGCCTTTGTGCTATCCCTTCATGCTTTTTGTGGATTGAGGAATGATGTGGTTTTAGTGGGTGTCACTCTTTGGTTCATAAGGTGTATAGGCCCTTATGGATCGGAAAATGAAATTCCAACTAAACCAATCATTTTCTTAAAAGGAAATTTAAATGCCTGATTAGCGCAAGTAAATAAGGAATGACATCCATGTGTGTTTCATCTTTCAGTTCATGAGGAGTATGGGTCCTTATGGACTGGGAAATTCCATATCACCGGACTGAGTTAAATTGGAAAAGTTCTAGGCCTTACTAAGAATTCCTATGGGTGTGGATGGGTGATCTTATTGGTAGGAAGGCATAGTACCTATTCTAGCTTCTAGAGTCCAGCCTTTTTTTTTGGTTCCTTCTTTTGAGACGTTCATTGGAATTGTAGCACTATGCCTCTCAGGAGTCCTCAAGTCATGCGTGCTGAAGGCGGTGACCATCGTGTTCATGAGGTGGTGGGCCCAGAGCCTCTAGTTGATCTTCTTGTCGAGCCACCTATGGATACTCTTACTATACCTAAGATGGGCGTTGTTGCCCAGTTCTATGAGAACATCTTGCGTATGATGTAGAGTATACAAGGTGGAGTGTGACCTGCCCTGAGTATGGATGATTTGACCCACGAGTTTCAGTCGCAGCATCCTCCTACATTTATGGGAGATGGCGGACCACTTTCTATGGAGTCCTGGTTGGAGGATATTCTGACCATCTTTGAGCACCTTGAGACGCCTCCAGAGTAGAGGGTCAGGCTCGCAGATTATATGATACGTGTTTCATCCAGGAGGTGGTGGGATGTCATCACCCACTCGGGACAGCAGAGAGATATGATCTGGACTGATTTCCATACCGTCTTCTACGATTATTTCATTCCCCAGACTTTGAGGGCTGATAGAGATAGGGATTTTATGAATCTGCAACAAGGGACCCTGATAGTCATGGAATATTCATCCCATTTCACTGAGTTATAGAGTTTCTATCCTACAGTAGCTACTGATGATCTCATATCCTCCATGCGTTTTGAGGATGGGTTGTGTTACGCCATCCAGTCACAGGTTAACGTGTTCTGGCTGATGACCATTTTAGAGATTGTCAATCAGGATTTGATCATAGAGAGGAACTTGACGGAAGCAGACAGTGTGAACCTGGGCGGTTCGACACTGAAGGGTTCTAGTGGATCTGCTTCTGGGAAGAAGTGGCTTTTTGAGGACTCTCGCGGTGTTAGTGGTGGTTAGACCCTTTTCTCAAGTGGTACTTCTATCAGTCACCAAAGTGGGGTGCTAGGACATATGAAGAGGCAGTGTACGCGAAACCCAGTGGAGTGTAGAGGTTGTTGTAGGTTGGGTCATCTCCACCACTTCTACAGGACTTCTCCCCAGGGTCTAGTGAGTAGGGACATTTACCTAATCCCCGATCCGGCACTAGATCGACATGATCACGTCAGTCAAGTGACTAGAATAGCGTCGGTCGATCAGGTCGTGGTGGCAATCGAGGAAGAGGTAAGCAGGCGTATGACTCTCAGAACCAGCAGGGTGGGTCTGCTCAAGGTATCTAGGCTTTGACTCAAGTCCGTGGTGTCGGCCAATTGTATACAGTCGAGCCTACGCCGCATGAGCAATACGCAGGACAATCTATTGTACGAGGTACGATTCTAGTTTCCTCTACATTAGTATCTGTTTTGTTTGAAACAGGCGCTTCTCACTCTTTTATATCGGAGGTGATTATCGGATGTTTGGGCCTCAACGTTGAGTCATATCATGGTATGATCACGTTAGATACTCCATTGGGTATCCATTTAGAGGGTGTTCATGGTTTTCAGAATTTTCCCCTCGAGGTGGGTGGTTACCTTTTCATGTGGAACCTGTATGTTTTGGATATGATATGTTTTGATGTAAAAATTGGGATGGACTATTTAGTTCTCTATAGAGCCCAGATTGACTGATATCGTCATAGGGTGGCATTTATGTCACAAGAGGGCGACACACATATGCATAATGGAGAATGGGATCTTAGAGAAACATGAGAAGGACCGGAACAACAGAGAGTATGTGGTGTCACGTCACAGGTTTCTGGTCTTTATCTCGATGACCAAGGGTTACAACCCTCTGTTTATCCTCCCGTGGTGGAGCGTTTCAGTGATGTCTTCCCCGATGATTTCTCTGGTCTACCTCTAGTAAGAGAGGTGGAGTTTACTATTTACTTTATACTAGGAGCATCACCAGTGACCATTCCTCCTTATAGGATGTCACCTAAGGAACTTCTGAAGCATAAGAGTCAGTTGGAAGACCTGGAAGAATAAGGCATTTTATGTCCAAATACTTCTCCTTGGGGATCACCGATTATTTTTTCCAAGAATACAGATGGTAACCTTCATCTTTTTATGGATTACCAAAAGTTAAATCATCTGACTATTAAGAATCGATATCCTTTACCTCAAATTGACGACCTCTTCGATCAGCTCCGAGGAGAGAATATGTTTTCAAAGATAGATTTGAGGTCGGGCTATCACCAAGTGCGTGTTAGGAATTAAGACATACCTCGCATGGCCTTCAGAAGAAGGTATAGTCTCTATGAGTACCTAGTCATGTCATTTGGGCTTACAAATGCACCTGTAGTTTTTATGGATCTTATGAATTGGATTTTTCACCCTTACCTTGATTATTTCATGGTTGTATTTGTGGATGATATATTAGTCTATTCATGCTCGAGACACGACCATGCAACCCATCTTGAGATCGTGCTGAATACACTAAGTGAGCATCATCTTTATGCTAAGCTCAGTAAATGCCACTTCTGAATAAATAAGGTTCACTTCCTGGGTCACATTATCTCTAAGTCTGGAGTTTCCGTTGACCTTGGGAAGGTGAGTGCTGTAATTTCATGGGAGCAGCCCAATAATGTCTTTGATATCAGGAGTTTCTTAGGGATTTACAGATACTAGAGGCGGTTCATTCAGGACTTTTCACGCCTAGTATCACCGCTTACAACTTTGACCAAAAAGTGGGTGAAATTCTATTTTTCAGGACCTTATAAGGTATGTTTTCTGGAACAGAAGGTCAGACTAACTTCAGCACCGATACTGATCATGCTGGGGCCAAGAAAAGCTTATACATTCTTTTTTGACACATCATGTATCGGGATTGGAGCTATCTTGATGCAGGATGGGTGATTTGTTGTATATGGTTCTCGTCAGTTAAAGGCTCGTGAATAGAATTATCTGATGCACGACCTCGAGCTCGCAACGGTTGTACATGCCTTACACTATTGGAGACACTATTTGTTGGGAGAGAATTTTGTAGTATTCACTGACCAAAAAAACCTCAAATATATCTTCACTTAGCAGGATCTAAATCTTAGGCAACGCAGGTGGGTCGAGTACCTGCAATCCTTTGATTTTGAACTGGCCTACACTCCTGGGAAAGGGAATTCAGTAGCCAATGCGCTGAGTCAGAAAACCCAGTCACAAGTGGCTTGGGATTCTAATGAGGAGAGGAAACTGATGGACCTATTTTCAGAGATGCACATTGAGGTTCAGGTGGTTCAGGGCCAGACTGCTTTCTCATCCTTAGCGGTGACATCTACTCTTTTTTAACGGGTCGGGGCTAGACAGTTATCAAATTAGGAAGGCCTTGTTCTATGAGATAGTGTCAATGATTATGCCTCTACGGATTGGATCGTGAATGAAGGTGATAATTTATTATTTCATGGGCATTTATGGGTCCCATAAGACATCAGAGAGGAGTTGATGAGGGATTTACATGCCTCATCATGGGCAGTTCACCCAGGCATCACCAAAATGTATTGTGATTTGCGACGACAGTATTGGTGGCCTAGCATGAGGCGGGAGATAGCCGGTTTTATTACACGTTGTTCCACCTGTCAGCAGGTGAAGGCGGAACATCAGTGTTAGGCAGGGTTTTTGCAGCCGTTGTCCATTCCAGAGTGGAAATGGGATGATGTTTCTATAGAATTTGTAACCAGTTTACCTAGGTCACCTTGTGGCAATGATGTAGTATGGGTTATCTTCGACCGTCTAAAAAAGGTCGCGCATTTATTACCTGTGTGGGAGACCTTCACGGTTGAATACTTGGGAAGACTATATGTCAAGGAAATAGTGAGCCTTCATGGAGCACCTCGTTCTATGGTCTCGGAAAAAGATCCTCATTTTACATCTCGGTTCTGACAGGGTTTATAGAAGGCCTTGGGTACGCATGTACTTTTGAGTACGACCTATCACCCGTAGACTGACAGACAGACCAAGCTTACTATACAGGTACAAGAGGATATGTTACGTGCATGAGTTATTGATTTTGGAGGTTCATGGGAGAAACACATTCCTCTTGTTGAGTTCAGTTATAACAATAGCTTCCAGGATACCATTGAGATGGATCCCTATGATGCCTTATATGGTAGTCCTTGTTGCTCGCCTTTGTGCTGGCTTGATGTAGGGGAGGCAGCTATTCTAGGACCACGTCTTGTGCAGGTGACTATAGAGCAGATATAGATTATTATGAATCTTATGTAGACAACTTACTCTAGACAATAGTCTTATGCTAACAAAAACTGGAGACCACTTGAGTTCGAGGTTAGGGACCAGGTTTTCTTAAAGGTCTCACCCAGGTTGGCGTAGAGACGTATACGGAAGTAGGGTAAGCTTTCATCGAGGTTCATAGGACCCTTTGAGGTGATGAAGCAGATCGGGCCAGCAGCTTACTAGCTTGCACTTCCATAGAGATATCAGGCCATGCACGATGTTTTTCATGTATCTCAGCTACGCTGGTACTTTTTATATCTGACTCATGTTTTTTGGCCTGATGAGGTTTAACATGATGTGGATGCTTAGTTCGAGGAATATTTGATGTGAATTGTTGACTCGAGTGTGAA